>OX454417.1:79287089-80505532 GCA_949715475.1 Microchrysa polita
AGGGTTTCACACTTACGCCAGATTACGTAATCTGCGGCAAATTACGCGATCTGGGGCCTAATTAAGCTACAGATTACGCAATCTGGCGACTGCAAATCAAGTTCCCAGAACAATTATATTTTATTTACCATGCAGTCGAGGTGAGTTTTAATACTTTTTTAATGTCGAAAAGTGTCATTGAATGCCAAATGTGTCTTTTTGTTGTTGTAATCATTGATGTCAAACAATATATTTTGATTGGCGAAAATGGTATTCATCGTATTTGCTGATGAAACTGAGGAGAAATTGAAGGAAATACGTGGAAAGCAGACCGTAACCTTCGCATCACAAGGCGCAACGTGCCTGAAAATTGTTTAATTGGATTTTTCTAGTTTGTTTGCATGGACAAATATGCTACCGATTGCGGTTCAAAATCTTGCAACCCATGCATCGTACGTTGTCCATATTGAAAATACGCTGCGGGCTCCTCGGATGAGTTTCTAGTCTTTTTCTTTAATCATTTTAAATGCATAGCTAATACATCGGTATCGGCGCTTATGATTATCTAGGATCTACACAACCGTCGGATGAGGTCATCCTTATGGTTTATTTATTGAATATGCAACCAAGTATTATGAAGAAGTAGCAGTAGTGACACATACTTATATTAGTAAAATCCAAAATCTTATTTTTTGTTTAATGTTTATTTCATTAACAATGCCTCTGCATAATCAAGTCTGGTCTCTAACATTAAACGCAGACTTCGCATAAAAATTATGGTTTAGCGTATTTGGAATTTTAACACTGGGTGTTAAAATCGGGAGGAAATGCTTATGGATGAGAACATTGTATCCAGGTCCAGTCATGCGGCAAATATAAGGGATCGTCAATCGGTTTCACATTTCCGAACTAATAAATCCGTCCGCACATTTGAAGCATTGCTGGGTTCATTGTTGTTTCTGTAGAATCCATCGGAATCCAACTTTGGTACAATCTGGCTTTCCGGTTAATTTGTTTGTACTATCTCGGTCTCCGCATGGTCCGTTTGGGCAAGGAGCACTTTCGCAAACGTTGGCAGCAGTGGCGATCCTAGGTAGGGGTTTTGGGGGTTCAAACCCCCTCCGAAATGAATTGATGCTACAATGATGAATATTTTATTAAAATAAGAGTCCCAGTACTACCTAAAATAACGGTGATTAGACACATTGAGGACACATCCCAGCCAGAATTGGCGTCATATATTGTTAGTAAAAAAAAAACTTCACTTCAAGCATCACAAGTCGACATGCTGTATCTATAGGCCGACGTCGACGTGATGTATCTATAGGACGCATTGAAAGTGAAGCACATGATGGTCAGCTGAGGGAAATGCAATTAATCAGTATGTGTGCTTGCATATGGGAAATACAATGGTTCTTTTCTCCTCAAAAATGATTCGTACACTTGTTGTATTCTTCTTACTATATAAGACAAACGCAAGTTTGATTCTTTACGTATTTATGTTGTTGGCGTGAGTCTGCCAACACAAGAGCGTTACGTGCTATGTCAAGTTGGCCATCACCCCACACTTTTGCAAAACCAAAAAAAAAGCATAGCTTGAAATTCTTATTTTTAGCAGAAGTGTATAGGTCAACATTATCCCCGCTAAATCAGAAGTTTGCCCGCTTTGAGGCCATTCCTTATTGAACAAAATTTAATCAACATTTTGGTGTGGAATTCATATGGATTTATTTCGCGGTATACATTTTTCATTTCTCACGAATAATACATCATTCATTTATTTCGCGTAAGTAATGAATATTTTGTACGAGCGATGCATTAAACATATATGTTACACAACTATTAAATCATCTACTTGAGTAATGGGCGTGTATAGATGATGAATTAAAAAGATATCTCGGCTGACATGTGGTGCATAAATCGGGTCACACATGTTTTTTTTTGTTGACTGAGATAGGGCTGCAATAGAGGCTGAAAACTTTCTCCTTACGAATTAGGTTGAGGGGTTTTGGAAGCGGTCATGTAGATTGAAACGCAGGTTGTTTCATATGTAAACTCACCTACAACTGGTTATTTGGGGCAGTTGCCGTCGTTGCGCGGGACTTTTATCGTTTTGGTTACTTGTCATACAGCCAAAGCTCAGCATATCGTGTAATTAAAAAATAGAGATATCAGCAACTGATGAGTTTTTTTTTAAGGTATAAAGTGAAGGTATTTGGTAGTTCCTGAAGTAATATAATCGACAACAGGCACGCTCTTGACCTCGCCTCGACCTTAGATTACCTGTACCGTGTTTTGCAAACTGTTATCCATTGTGTTCTGTAAAAGCCGTATCTGAACCAGCGTTGCCGCTCGTGTTACAATTGTAACATTTTGTTACAAATTCCAATTTCTTGTTACAATGTTACACCCCGACCAATTTTGTTACAATCTGGCGAAAGTGGAGAATTCAACTATATTTTAATATTTTTCTACTATAAATGACATGAAGAAGTATTCTATTTTTATGATTTGTGTATGATCACCCATCGATTCAGTCAGGCATGTCAAACATGTGGCCCACATCGCAGTTTTGTGTGGCTCGCGGTCAGATTGGAGAAACACAGTATGTATCACATTGTGTAAAAATAAAAAATGTAAATCTCTGTAAAAAATTAAAAGTTGAGGTGTTGAGCTAAAGTCTAAGAAATTTATTAAAACTCGTCAAAAATTATATTGCTAATGCAAACTTGAATTGTATTTAAAAATCCTACTCTCTGTTTTAGGAAGCTAATGGTTTTTCAAAGTACTTTTGTTCAGGAAAATATAATGCCCATCGTGAAATTGTTTTCTCTCGAAATTTATTTAAGAAAGCAGTATTTGGCTTTGCCACAGTGGCGTTATAACTTATGTTCACCTTTTTCAGGTACTCGACTTTATGTTCGAACTTTATTATTGTCCGCCGAATGATTTTGGCTTCCAAAGTTATTTCTGGATGACTGGTTTTGATAAGCTGTCCAAAATTTGAGTTAATTACTTAGCAAATAGAGGTTGTTGATCAATCCTCCAAATTTCGGAGTTTTTTGTTAAGTCTATAAATGTTTTCATAATTTTTATCCTGCTGCCCGCTCAATCCTGAAGACGCTGACATTTGTTAGCCCAGGTCAGGTTTTGATTTAGACACCCCGTTTTTACTGGTATTTCCTTGATTCCAGAATGAACACTGAGTTCATTCAACTATATCAGCTAAATTGCCCCAAGCCTTCAAGTCAGTTCAGTAAATGAATTTAATTTTGCCTTGCCGCAGATTCAACCTAAACATTTACGGTTGCCAATATTTTTTCTCGTCATTCGGTAAAATTGGGAATGCAAGCTTTATATGGGCTCCAAATTTCATTTTAAATCAAAAGAACATTTGAGAAGGAACGTGATAGCTTAAGTAAAATTGATTCGCGAGTTTGATAGTATTTTGATGGACAGGAAAGAGCAGATGAGCTAACATGTTAGACAACGATCGACATCTTCACTTACGGGTCCTCAGCCTTTTTTCACACTCACTTTGAAAGCTCAAGCATTGTCTGAGGTACTGGAAGGAGCATCTCGTTTTGCGACAACATGAAGACTTAGATGCCCCTTCAATAATTCGGAAACTACGCTTCTGTGCAGAGCAGTGTCAATATTAATTGCGATATTTCTAAACAATTGTTTTCGTATTGAATCTGTTCTCAAATCATTGGTTGGAATTTAAACTAATTGTGTAAATTTCAACACATAGTTTCTCCTGCAGTGCGTGCCTGTAGTGTTATGACACCATGATTAATTGCGAGATTTCCATTTCATTATTAAAGTTTTATTGTGCGGAGTGCCCTGAAGTCTGCATCACCTTTAAAAAAAAATTGTTTCATAATACCTTACAAATACTGGGTCCAACTATCACGTGAATTTTTCGTCAAATCCATGGACTCGCCATAATATACAGAACTTATGGAACAGAATGGATAACATTTTCGGAAAAAAGTCAGCCATTTTCAAAATCGTTTGTTTTAATTTATAACGCTCCACTATTTGTGCGAGCAATCATTAATTTCGGACTTACGTACATTTATTGCTTAATTTGTTCATTAACACCAATATCTTCAAATTTGTTACACTCAACCTAAAAATGTTACAATTTCATGAGATAAATGTTACACTTACAAATCTGAAAACGGCAACCCTGATCTGAACTATTGTGTTCTATAACCTCACCAAATATACATCTGCAATCGTTTCTATTTTTCTGGCTTATTACATTTTTTCTCAAATATAAAATTTGAATACAATTTATACGTTTGTATCAAGGTAGGTATAACCACATTCTACCAATTTAGTTTCCACTCTTAAAAACCCCTCCCGAAATTTACATCTGCGTACGCCCCTGGTTGGCAGCAATTTCATTTACCACAATAACTGCCCAAATTAGTCAAACAATACAGAGAAATGATAAAATATTAAACTAAATTAAGAAAAAAGTTGACCGTACCGAAACTGACATATTACTAAAATAAATTTAATTTGTCAAAGTCAAAATGAACAGATTATGCAAAGTATAGTGTGAACACTAAATTCACCACAGCTTAATTTCCTTGATTAAATTCCGCAGATTACGTAATCTGGCCTAAGTGCGAAAACCTCCTAACTATGCTTAAATATCACCAACACCTATAGAGGTCAATGCTGCGTTGCGTGAGCGTTTTTATTTTAAAATAAAAAAAACACGATTGATGAAACATTAATTTAATAAACGTTACAACAAGAACGCTATTCTCAATACATATCAATGCAAAGAGTCAAAGCGGATCTTTGCAAAGTTATTTTAAGTACAACGTTCTTAATTTTAGTCCACAAAAATCATGTTTCAAAAGGGTTGGTTTAAGATCGATCCACACGTTTTAGTCGTCAGTCACAGTCACAGTCATTTCCCATACAAATTGACACATTGTCAGTCAATCAATTAACTGACAATATCTGTCAACTTGTATGGGAAATGCCTGTGACTGATAAGTGTGGATCGACATTCAAGAGTGTTTTCGATCGATTTCACTCTGTTATTTTTTCTCAGTGTAGGGGGGCCCACTCAAGAAGTTGGCGGGAGGGCCCCGAATGAAGTTGTTCCGCCACTGGTTCTATGGCAGTCTCTACGATAAATATTATCGTCAAAGATAAAGATAGAATTAAAAATGCTGTAACAAAATCTTCATCGATGAAATCCACCATAATTTAAAAGGCAAGGTCCGGTCTTATTTGTGAAACCGAAAAATTGCTTGTTTTGTGGATGGAAGACCACATTTGAAAGCGATGTCCTCTAATTTTAAATGGATAAAGACCAAGGCAAAGAACATTTTTGAAGACTAAAAAAAAAAATTACGATACAATCAGTACATTTGTAGCCACCAATGAATGGTTTAACCGGTTCAAAAAACAAGCGGATTTCATAAAGTACGTATATCGGGCGAGAGGGCAAGTGCGGACATAGACGCTGCAAACAAATTAACGGAAACTCTAGATAAAATAGTAAAAGTTGGTCAATACTTTCCGGAGCAAATATTCAACGCCGACGAGACCGCACTCTTCTGGAAAAAAAAAATGCCTGATAGAACCTATATTTCTACAGCTATGAAATCGATGCCTGGCTTTAACATCGCAAAGGATCGGTTGACACTGCTTCTTGGTTGCAATCTTGCAGGATATAAATTAAAACCTCCTATGATATATAACAGTGAACAACCCCGTGCATTAAAGGGTATTAAAAAAGAAACTCTTCCAGTGCATTTTCGTTCAAATCGTAAGGCTTGGGCCGCAGCTTCCGTATTTCAAGATTTGTTCGCTAACTGCATTATTCCAGAAGCTGAGAAATACTGCAAGGAAAAGAACATACCATTCAAAATCTTACTTTTGGTAGACAATGCCCCTGGTCACCTCTCTCATCTAGACAGTATTAGTCAACATGTGAAAGTGATTTTCATTCCACCGAATACAACAACATCACTGATTCAACCCATGGATCAGGGAGTCATAAGAGCTTTTAAAACCTATTACCTTCGTAACACTTTTTCGAAGGCTATCACAGAAACTGATAATGGAAAAATGACATTAATCGATTTTTGGAAATCGTTCGATATTCTCAAGGCAATTCGTTTAATATCTAACGCTTGGGCAGATGTGACTGAATCCTATGCATGGTAGGAGCGTTGGAGTATGGAAGAAGATTTTGGCGAAATCTGAAATTTTATGTGGATAACAGCACTATTGAGGCAGACGCAGACCTACGGGAAGTAACTAACGACATTTTGATATCGGCAAATAATTTCAATTTAGAATTAGAGGAAGAAGAAAAAATGCACTAACCAACGTTGGATTCATTTTTCGCAAAAGAAACACAAAATACGAACATTTCACAAGAACAACCATCCACTAGCAGTAAGTAATTTCTTCTTTGCGAAGTAAGTTAATCAGCTTGATCCTTAAGAACTCCGTTTTTCTTACGTACGCGTACCTTTTTTATTTTTGTATAGGGAAAGCATTATCCTTTTCGGAGTCATGTACAATATAATCTACATATCACAATATAACATACATTCATTAGCCGTTAGAAATTGTTGGTCTTTGCGCAGTAAGTTCATCATCTCTACCAAGTTTGTTTTAAATAAAATGTGCATTTCATTATAGGGACGGCACTATCCTTTTCTGAAGAAATTTTTTTCTAACGTTAAGGGCCCCATAAACTCAACGATTTATCGGCCGATCAAAGCTCATTTCTGTGGAGAAAGCACATTTTCTGTGGAAAAAGCTCATTATCACTTGCGAATTCGGTAGTGGAACTTAAAAAATGTGCTTTGTCCACAGAAATGAGCTTTGATCGGCCGATAAATCGTTGAGTTTATGTGGCCCTTT
Source organism: Microchrysa polita (assembly GCA_949715475.1). Lineage (NCBI taxonomy): Eukaryota > Metazoa > Arthropoda > Insecta > Diptera > Stratiomyidae > Microchrysa > Microchrysa polita. Next base: position 79,293,981 of record OX454417.1, read on the forward strand.
AGTTGTACATAACTTTTGAAGTGAATAATTTATATAATATTCTGTGATGAACACATATTTTTCTTTTAAAAATAAACTCTTTTTTTTTTATTCGAAGTTTTTATAAATATGTATTTTACGCGTAAAAGCAAGTTGCTATGTATGGATTTTCAACCGACTTCTATGAATCCGACTTACGTAAGAATCCGATTTACGTAAACTCATTTGGAACGAAATGCTTACGTAAGTCGGGGACTGACTGTACATCCTTTCGAAAAAAAAAGGTTTGGACATTCACCATAATGTGGGTACATTTTAAAAAAGGCAGTAAAACACGGTTATAACGATTTTGAAAAAAAATCAATTCAGGGAAAGGATGTGAATTTTCCGGGTAGTATGTTCAACCGTTCACGTTCCCTTTCAAAAACAATTCCAATTCGAAATCACACCAGAAATTTTTCTGAGATAAAAAATGCATTTCTCCCATAAAGACGCTAATCCTAAACTGAATAAACTAAACTTATTAAAAACGTCATAAAGGTTTATTTTCCTCGGCACGACCCCAGCGGGTCTAGCGGCAGCGACAGCGCTCATTTTATATAAAAACTCGTTTTAAGATGATAATCGCTTAGCATAGGTCAAGAATGAAGATTATCATCGATTGAATCGCGCGACTCATGTTGTAAATAAGGTTCGCATGAGTAGTGAACATGGTTCACTCGCTTGCTTGTAGGCTTCAAGCGACGGCTGCTTGGGGTAGGGAGATTGCTTCGCACAATGGTCGTTCTCAATCGGCCGTTGACACTTTCTTCATAATCGTTACAACAAGAAACAAATATAATACAAAACCCCTAAGCTTATCTGCAAAGCTTTACTACGAAAAGCACATATAATCGTTACAACAAGAAACAAATATAATACAAAACCCCTAAGCTTATCTGCAAAGCTTTACTACGAAAAGCACATATATCTTCGCACACCACCACCAGGTTTATGTCTTTGCTACGGCGAAGGAATGAACTTTTGTCTTGGAAGATGTGTTAACCCTACAAACACCACGAAAACAAACAAACAGCATGGTACGTACGATTCGTACGCCGCGACGCGTTGTCACAATATGAAATGCACAATGCTTGTCTGCCGGCCACTATACAAGCACTCGCCATACGATTGTTTACCGTACGGTCGTTTTCGTATAGTCTGTAATGTAAGCTGACCAGACGTACAGCATTTTGCTGTACAGTGCAGCATTTTGACCTGTCGTACAGCATTGCGAAATGTACAGCAAAATGTACAGCATTCCCCATGACACACCATGAAACCTAATTTACTTAATAATAAGCTCTTTGGCTTTTGAACAGGCTTTTCTGCTTTTAAGGTGTAAAGTTTGACTCATCATGCACCGCTTATATACCGCAGTAAAGATAAAAAGTTTTAGACAAATTTAAATTATTTTTGGACGGCATATACGGGCTGCACTAACTAATCGAAACTAAATTTAGTCTCGTTCGCAACATATGGCGAGGTGCTTGCCCATCCATAATGCCTAGACAAGCGGCTGTCTCTGAAATTTATCCAGGAAGAGCGAAGTCTTGTTACTGCAATGATATCGTGTTCGATTTCCGTTTCGCTACAAAGTTTATATGAAATTCCTGGTTAGAAAAAACGCGAGATTAACAAATTCCAATCATAATATTGTCCAAATAATCGAAATGTCAGATAAACCATTTCTAAACATCTGCACTTCCCACAACCAATTCGAATAAAAAGAAGAAGAAGAAAGTTAAAACGCGAACTAGACTAGGACGGTATATTCACCCTATGGAAAAGGTACTATCTCCAAAAATGATTTAAGATAGTTTAAATTAAGAGACGGTATATAAGCGCTCATGTACCATGTACGATCGATAAATTAGCGAGATAGTCGCACTTTTATGTTTAACAATCGATCATTTTCGATAACTCGGGAACTATTCTCGATCTTTCTGAAATTGGGCAGACTTGTAGAGCTACTTTGGCGCTGACATTTTCTTGAAAGTCACGCCCAAATCGCAATTTTGAGTTTGTAATTCAAAAAAGTACATAACTCAATAATTAGTAAGCAAACAACTTTGAAATTTTACTAAATAGCTTGTAGAGCACCATACTGTTCATATTTAGTGAAAATTTCAAGGCTCTAGCTCTGTCAAGGTTCCGAAGTTAAAGCCTTCGAAAAATGCGGTTTAAGGTGTCAAGTTTGACCCCGGTACGATCCATATTAAGCGAGGTAATCGCACTTTTATGTTTGCCAATCATTCATTATCCATAACTCGAGTACCGACCGAATTTCTGAAATTTGGCACACTTGAATAGCTGCTTAACGCACATTTACTCCAAGTTTCAAAGTCCTACCTATCCGCGCTCCGAAGTTACAGCTGTCCAAATCGCACTTTCGTGTTTTCTAGTCGAAAATTGGCAATAACTTGGACATTTTCGAACGAAATTTTGAAATTTGGCAGACCTGTAGAGCACCGCGCTGCCCATATCTGTAATAATGTAACCATGGAGGAATGAATGTATATTCTCCTCCAAAAATATCGCAAAATGGATAAGGCACTCTTCCACTGCTCTGGAGATTCTCCTCCATAGCTACATTGAAACTGTGCCTGGAAAGCCACCACTAGCTTAAGAATTCTCGGCCCAATAAGATAGCAGTTCATCTATTGCAATAAACGAATCGAAGCTTTTAAATAAGTAGGTACTTTGCGGGCATCAGATCATACGACTGTCCTTACGGAAATCTGAGATTTCTGATATCTATCGTTTGTTTTATGTAAATAATCTTATTTCAAGTACTGTTCGCTGTTATAGGTTTTCATGTTAAAACAAACGGTTATCCCCCACAGGCTGATTTTTTTGTCAAAGAGAACCAGTGGCGTAGATACCTTTTCGAAGGACGACACCGAATAAAAATGGCTAGTCTTCCACGAATCAGGAAAAATACCAGACGCTAAGGAACGATTAAACAACGAAAGAAGAGGGCTGGCTAAATTTTGAGCACAGTTTTTGAGGAAAATAGGCGGTATACCGTCTGGCCCAGAACTCTTAGAAACATCAAGTGAAACTAGCTTATCCGTGAGAGAACGAAAGTTAATATGAATCTGACCAAAAACAACAAAGTTGTAAAAGTTACCCCGCCAAAAAAAAATTCATCTGCCGCAAAAAGAATACATATCACTCAAATCCGCTGCTCATATCTAATTTTGTTTGCTGGATGTACTTTTGTTTTAGGTGTAAATGCTGGAGAAGTTTAAATGTACAGGACTACTTCTTAAAGTAATTTGGTGGGAGCTTTAACATTTTATTCAGTGCCACTTTGACGGCTCCCTCCAAATTACTTTAAGAAGTAGTCCTGTACATTTAAACTTCTCCAGCATTTACACCTAAAACAAAAGTACATCCAGCAAACAAAATTAGATATGAGCAGCGGATTTGAGTGATATGTATTCTTTTTGCGGCAGATGAATTTTTTTTTGGCGGGGTAACTTTTACAACTTTGTTGTTTTTGGTCAGATATCATATATTTTTGCATACTTAAATAGCCAACTAATATTTTTGTTTTGGGAAAAGTTTCAATAGGTTTTTGTTCAGCATATTCCATAAATTTAATATCATAGGTTATATTCACAGGGTCTTCTTTAAAATAAATAGATACTGCAAACGCAATTGCAAATACGCCACAAATGGCTGTTGCTGAGCTTTTTTAAAAATAATTTTGGGATGAAATGGGTACAGTTTATTAATATGTATTTTGTGCAAAATAGATTTGTGTTATCTTTGTGTTATGGCTCTGCTAACATTCTGTTAGTAATCTGTTAATTTTTTGTTAACTCTGTTAATGCTCTATTAACGTTATCTTAACACTCTATTATCTTTTCGTTATTCCTCTGTTAACGTTCTGTTAATGTTCTCTTAATTCTCTTTAATCGTTCGGCTAACGCTCTGTTACCTTTCTTTTATTACTCGATTTACGTTCTGTTAAGGCTCTGTTAATTTTCTTTTAACACTCTGTTAACGATCTGCTAACGTTCTGTTGTTGCCTTACCAACGCTTTGTTAACTTTCTGTTACTGATCTGTCTTAATGCCCCCCCTGACCCAGTGTCCCAATGTCACAGTGTCCCAATGTTCCAATGTCCTAATGCCCTAATGCCCTAAGGTCCATTGTCACAGTGTCCTCATGTCCCAATGTTCTAATATCCCAGTGTCCCAATGTCCTAATATCCTAATGTGCCAATGTCCCAATATCCTGATGTCCCAGTGTCCCAATTTAGGTCCTATTGTCCCAATGTGCAAATATCACAGTGCCCCAATGGTTTAATGTCCGAATGTCCCACTACCCTAGTGTCCCAATGTCCCAGTATCGGAATATCCTAATGTCCCAGTCTCCCACCTAATGTCCTAACATCCCAATGTCTAACTGTCCTAATGTCCCAAGGTCCTAATACCCCAATTTCCTAATATTCCAGTACCCCAATGTCCCAAATGTCCCAGTATCCTAATGTGATAATATCCCAATGGCCCAATGTCCTAATGTACCAGTGGTCAGTGTCCCAATGTCGCAGTATACCAAGTGTCCCAAGGTCCCAATAGCCTAATGTCCTAATATCCCAGTGCCCCAATGTCCCTGTATCTCATTGCCCTAATGTCGCAGTATCCGAATGTTCCAATATCCCAATGTGCCAATATCCCAATGTTCTAATATCCGGATGTCCCAGTGCCCCAATGTTCCCCAGTGTACCTAATGTCCCAATGTCCTACTGTGTTGATGTCCTAATATCCCAATGTCCTAATGACCCAAGACCCTAAAGTTCACATGTTCTTATATCCCAGTGGCCCTATGTGCGAATATCCCGATGTCCCAATGTTACAACATTCCGATGTCTCAGTGGTCCAATGCCCCTATGTACCAGTGTCCCAATGTCCGATTGTCCCAAGGTCATAATGTCCCAATGTCCTAATATCCCAGTGTACTAATGTCCCAGTCTCCCAGTGTCCTAATGTCCCAACATCCCACTGTCCCAATGTCCCATTGTCCCAATGTCCCATTGTCCCAATGTCCCATTGTCCCAATATCCTGATGTCCCAATGTCCCAATATCCCGATGTCCCAATGCCCCAATATCCCGATGCCCCAATGCCCCAATGCCCCAATGTCCCAATATGCCGATGTCCCCACGTCCCTATTTCCCCATTGTGCCTAATGCCCCAATGTCCTAATGTCCCAAGACCCTAATGTCTCAATTTCCTAATATCCCACTACCCCAAGATCCTAGTCTCCCAGTCTCCCGGTGTCCCAATATCCAAATATCCCAATGCCGCAGTGTGTTTTAAAAAATGGTCAATGCGATGAGCCGATAGACGCAATTGTTGGAAATCTTTTGTTAACTTTACATATTAATTTACCGTTATTCCATCCACTTATCTAAATGGAAGACATTGATTCTTTAGAAGGACCACCAGAGGATCATTCATTCCAAATTTCATAAAAATTCCATCACGAAGAGAGACAGTAGAAGCAAGTCTTTCTGCAACTGTAGACTTCATTCTAAAATTGGGTTACTCGCTTAAGTCTGTGAGGGTGAAAATTTCACTGTTTATTGCATATATCTTACCCGTTATTGTGCCGATCGAAGATTTTATTTGGAAAGGCACTAGAACAGGATATGTGGAATATTTTGGTAAAAAAAATTTTTTGGGGGCTGTTGCCTGGAAGGCTGTAGCCTGATCAAACAAAAAAGCAAGTTGTCTCCGGTAATCATAGACTTGTTCGCTTTCGTTTTTCTTTTTCCTTTGGCGGGCGAGACGCTCTCGCGTCTCTTGATATTATTTAAGTTTATAGTGCTAACAAATGGGGTAGGATTGTAGTTGTTAGAATCTGTGCTATAGACTTTCTTGAAATAAGTTGCAAACATATCAGCGACCTGTTGGTTATCCGAACTCCAAGTACCATTTAGCTGCATGTTAGTTGGCAAATTATTGTCCTTTTTACACGAGTTTATATACCTCCAGAAATATTTGCTATTATACGGTATCTTTGACTCAATTTTAGAAATGTACATTTTGAAATCTATCTTTGATTTGGTTTTGCAAGTAGCACGAAGATCAGAAAAGAGTTTATAATGATTTAAAGAGCCCGTCCTTTTGTAGAGTGAATGAGCTTCTTTTTTGTCGCGGATTAAATTTTTTAGCTCGAAAGAGAACCATATTGGAAAATTATCAACGTGTTGCTTAATGAGCGGAACATGGTTTTCGATTACATTTAGAACTACCTTATAAAATTCATTAACAGCATCATTAAGAGGCAAAATTTTCTAAATTATGCCAACTTACACTAGATAATGCATTATTCATATCAACATAGTTTACACGTTTGAAATTAAAATATTTGACAATTTCATTATGATTATTACTAAGTCTATTACTAAAATTTACATCTACAATAATGTCTAATGCCGGATGATAACTATCAAGTGAAACTAAAGGATGTGTGTTGTGCGAAACAATTAAATTAATGTAATTCGAAAAGATTAAGGGCCATTTTTTCGTACATCTTATAGGCTGGTTAGTCTTATTGCCTAGAGAAGACACACACAATATTTAGAAAGCTTTTCCATTTTATTGAATGAAATTTTTGTTTATTTTGCATAGTTCTGCCATATTTTGATGGTTACACCATCATCTTAGATTAAAAAAATCATTGCACGGTTTCATGCAACAGCGTAAATAAGCAAAAGATAACATAACTATGCAAAATAAACAAAAATGTCATTCAGTACAATGGAAAAGCTTTCTAAATATTGTTTGTGTCTTCTCTAGGCAATAAGACTAACCAGCCTATAAAATGTACGAAAAAATGGCCCTAAGTCTAACAAATTTCCATTGTGATTAAATACATTATTGAATTGGAAAAGATTTAAGAATGAAAATACCTCGATGACATACGAACTTTTGAGATTAATATTGGAGTTGTGTGACCATATCTCCTCACTCCAGTTAATTGATGGAAGGTTGAAATCTCCAGTTACAATGATTTTTGCATTAGGGTAAACTCTCGCTAGATTAATAATTTCTTTAGTGTGCTTATCATATTTGTCTGGATTACAGTCGGGAGGAAGATATACAGTAGAAAGTATTATTTTTTCATGACCAGTCTGAATACATACAATGATTTGTTCAATATCAACATGTAGACATTTAATTTCGGAAACCTTAAAATCGTTTTTTATGGCAACGAGTACACCCCCGCCTCTCTGTTTATCCGACGTTCGTTGATTGCGATCCAAGCGGAACACTTTCTAATTGATGAATCCCAGTTCAGAGTTTAAAATTGCTGGCTTCAGCCAGGTTTCTGTCAATATTACGACGTCGAAGTCTGTAGTAGCAAGTGATGTTCGCAAGTCATCTAGTTTAGAACAGACACCGCGAGTATTTTGATAATAGATTGTCAGTTTTTTGTATGACGTCCACTGACAATACGTGGGACACCATTTACATATTTAATAGTCGCAGTTTGATCAGTTGTCTTGAGTTCATCTAGTTGGGCTCTTAATTTGATCAAGTGCTCGCGTTGACGGGGTGTCTGATCCAAAAATAATTTTATATTATTATCTTTTAGATAACTTTTAACGGCTGGCGCATTTTTCTTACGTACTATTTGCAGCGGTATATCCGAATTAGGAGTTATGACTTTGATAAGTCTGCCTTTTTCGGGATTTGGTTTACCAATACGAAACGTTCTTAAATCAGCTGCGGTTATAATGTTTGGATGTAAGGTGCGATTAATTATATCCAATGCACGGTTCAAATCGCTTACGCTATCCGCTTCAGAAATACCATGCAGAATGATATTAGTTGCCCGTTTACGTCTGTCGTCAATTTCCGATATGACATCCTCAATATCAAAAGAATGAGTGTTCACTTTTGGTTGCTGTTTAATTTCGAGTTTTAATTGGTTAATTTCATCCTTAAGTGAGTTAACTGAGGCCTTGAGTTCTGCCCATTGCTCATCTCTGGCAGTGCAAAACGTACAAAAGAAAACATTTTTTCGTGTTTCAGCTTTTGACAAGCCCGCACAAATAAAATGTTGTGCCCTTCTGCATAGTTCGCAGTTGAAAAAATCTTCGCCCGACTTTAAGCCAACACGACACAAAGTGCACTCTGTCAAGCTATACATAGACATTTCGATACGGCGGTTTATAAATGAGTCAACTGAGTAGAGTATTAATAAGTTGTCAAAAAACTACTCACAGAAATTTACTCAATTTCAATATAACTCAAGAGCCAAGAAATTGAAGAAAGATTGAGATGATGAATAACACGTCTCCGGTATTGTGGCTGAATCGCTGAGAAGATGATGCGATGAATAAGATGATGAGAGTAGAGTCGAATATCGCCTCGGTTATTAGAACGATAAAGTTCTGTTGTCGATAGTACACGGTGAGTGAGTGCGTCGCTGTCACCTCGGACGAAAATTCAGGAAAAGGCGGAAAACTTGACGATTTGGATGGAAAGCAAATTAAATTCACTTATAGATCGTAGCAGGGCTGTGGCTGGTAGGTAGCAACTTTTTTATAAACGGATAAAACTCTTTTATTTCCAAAAATACTTTTTAGGCGGAAAACTTGTCGTTGTTACGATTTTGACACTTGATGACTCTTAATCGTTTAAGGTCTGCCAACGAGAACGAAAAATGGGCTGGTTTTGAAATTGTTTCAATTTTGCTTGTTTAGCTGAGATTCCGGAGTAGGTTTGACATAGCGAAGCAAATATTGTTGTGGGGTTGAAGATTCGTCTACAATATCGAGCGCAAGTGTGAAGAATCGTTCCCGCACTGGAAATGGATGCGGTAAACGCAGGTCCCAATGAGCGGTTTGTTTGCAGCTTACAAGAATGTTCTGTAGAGTGAGGAAGCAGGACGTAAATATGTTGAGCCAGTTTATTCGAGCCAATAGCGAAAGATGGTCCCGCGGATGAGTGAACAAGATGGTTGTGAGAAAAATCCTACATAACTGCATACCGGGAAGCATGATGCGGTATTGTTCAAGTTCAAGCTGATCATGTGCTGATCTATCACAAAATTTTCTTAGTAAATCTTCGATATGTTCTTGTGGCAGTCGCACTTTCTGAAAAACAACGCTTGAAGAAATTCAAATATTGCTGAGGATTTTCCCGAAAACCGAACTCCGCAAGCATGTACAGCATTGAGTCTTCGGGATTCTGGTCACCTTACTGTAATGGCCATTTCGCCCGCGAAAGGATAGAAAACAAAACGCGAACAAGTAAGATAAATCGGACGAAACACGAAATTGAAAATTGAATATTGAAAATTAAAGATCGAAAGTTAAAAATTGAAAATTGAAAATTGGAAATAGAAAATTGAAAATTGAAAATTGAAAATTGAAAATTGAAAATTGAAAATTGAAAATTGAAAATTGAAAATTGAAAATTGAAAATTGACAATTGAAAATTGAAAATTGAAAATTGAGAATTGAGAATGGAAAATTGAAAATTGAAAATTTAAAATCGAAAATTGAAAATTGGAAAGTGTAGGAAGAAAAACGAAAATTAAAAAATGTACAGTTGGAAAATTAATGTTAACATTTCCAAAAAAATGGGAAATTGAATATTGAAATTTGTAAATCAAAAGTCGGGCAATATTGAACAGTGTTCACTCTTGTCCAATGTTTTGAATAGTAATTTTTTCTCGATTTCAGTGATCTTTGTGGAACTATTTACAAAAAGATATGAAATCGTCCGCCAAAGAAAAATTCACTAGCTGAAAAAATGATTGGAAATTACGTCAATCCGAGTAGAGTAATTTATGCGGACTTAGGATAAAGCCAGCTAACTAAATACGTCTGCAGAGGGACACCTCAGGGTAGTATCATCTCCCCGTTATTGTGGCTGGTAGTTATCAATAAAATTTTAACTAGACTCGGCGAAGAGGGTATAAAAGTGGTAGCTTACGCGGACGATGTAGCGATCTTAGTATCAGGTATGTGTCTCTCGGTGATCAGTCAGATCATGGGAAGAGCCCTTGGGTTGATCAGTAACTGGGCCACAAGTTGTGGCCTTGGCGTAAACCCAAGTAAAACAAAACTGATGTTGTTCACTACAAAAACCAAGATACCACTCTTCTCCCTTCCAAAACTAAACGGACAGCAGCTAACACTATCGCCCAGTTCAAAGTATTTGGGAGTAATTCTTGACCCCAAGCTTAACTGGAAGCTAAACATTGAAGAGCGCGTAAAGAAAGCCTGTGTAGTTTTCTACGCATGTAAGACAGTTCTCAATAGAAGGTGGGGTCTTAAGCCGAAGGTGATACTTTGGCTTTATACAGCAATCGTACGCCCAATCCTGACGTATGGGGCACTAGTCTGGTGGCCGGCGCTCAGTAGGGCGTACAATATAACAAAACTGGGTAGAGTGCAAAGATCGGCATGTCTTGGTATCACAGGGGGTATGCGAACATGCCCGAGGGATGCGTTGAATGTAATCTTGCACCTCTTACCTATCGACATTTTTATCAATCAACTTGCGGCATGTAGTGCGGTCAGGCTTAAAGAGTCCGGTTGCTGGACTTCTAAGCCGTATGGCCACACTAATATTCTCAACCAGCTGCCACTGGCTGGGATCAATGCTGCAACAGACTTTGCAGTGACTACACTAAGCTTTGGGAAAAACTTTACTGTAAGATTTCCGACCAGGTGCGAATGGAGAGGGTGTGAAATAGTAGGAGATTACGATATCTCGTTTTTCACAGATGGATCTAAGATGGACTGTGGAGTAGGTGCGGGGATCTTCTGTGAATCACTAAAAATCTCTGAATCATACCGTCTCCCTGACCATGCCAGTATATTCCAGGCCGAACTACTTGCAATCACGAAGGCCTGCAACGCACTCGGAAATCTTCGTGGCAGCCAAAACATAGCCATCTGCTCAGATAGCCAGGCGGCTATCAAGGCATTGAACTCTGTGGAGATATCCTCCAAACTTGTCAAGTGTTGCGAGGAGACGCTGAACAACCTTGGAAGGAAGCACTCAATCACCCTAATTTGGGTGCCGGGACATAGGAATATAAAGGGAAATGAACTGGCAGATGAGTTGGCCAAAATGGGGGCCGTTTTGGACAACTCCCAAGTGGAGAGCGTATTCACTCCGATGGCAGTTTTCAAGAGACAAATTTCCCTTCATTATCTCACGATTGCAACTGGCTATTGGCGGAACATAAAAACCTGTGTCATATCAAGGAAGCTATGGCCGTCATATGACTTGAATAGGACATCTGAGGTTCTGAGTAGGCCACGGAAAGATATCGCTAGACTTATATCGGTTATTACGGGCCATTGCCCAATAGGAGACCATGCAGCCAGATTGGGTATCCCCCACAACTCATTTCCTCTGCAAATGCCCAGGTCTCGCAAGATCCCGTTATCGCACGTTTGGTAGTGCGTTTTTTGGTATCCTAGAGGATGCGTCGAAGGCAAAAATAGGGGAGCTACTTCACTTCCTGAATTGTACTGCGTGGGTTTAGGCGACCCTCAACTCTTGTAATTAAACTTTTTGTAACCTCCATTCTCTAAATCGATCAACTTTTTTCTTTTTTTTGTGGTATCAAAACGGCGCCTCTTGCGCTAATTGTGCTTTGGGCCGTATCTGGCCTAAGCAACCACTTTTACCTACCTACCTACCTACCTACGTCAATCCACCAGCCATAAATTTTAATATTTACCACATGATTGCGTTATTTTTTCTTTATTATTGTGGTGGAGGCATTTGTTATGAGTTTTTAATGCACGGTTTCCTACAGCTATCCATTATCAATGAAACATAACTACTTAAAAATAACGCGTCAAAATTGGTTATCCAACATTCAATTCTAATAAATTTAAAAAAAAATCCAATAAATTAGCATCAGTGCGCAAACAGTCGACTCGTGTGCATAATGACATCGTTATACATACACATACTCGTATGTCGTATCTCACGTACACGATCTTTTCTAACATCTCCATTACTCCCACCGTACGGGGGATAGCAATTGAAAGTATGACCCATATTAATAGCTTGCGTTGCCTACGAGGAAATGTTGACATCTAATAGCGACTAGCTAGTTGCTAGTGCATTCTCTTTGTCAAGTTCAATGCCAACAAATCATCCTCCGCATGGACCAGACTCGATTTCTACTACCGGTCGGTCGTTAACCACCACAGACCGCACCAGCGTAGATATAGACGAGGAAAGAAATAGCAGATTAGACTAAATGAAATTGAAGAATGTGTACTCTATACAATTTCTAATAGCAAGTTAAGTATGGTAGGCTCTTACTAGAGGCTGGGGCACGGAACTTGGCCATTAATTAACATGCATGCTGTTAGCAGTTATAAGAATCTGCAAATTTTTAATTTCTGTGATTTTTTAATAATGAATAGACCAGTCATGAAGCGAGAAATATTAATTTAGATTTCCGAATGTCTTCAATCAAATCTATAAGTTCATTTAATTCATCAAATTTTGAGATTTAGTTTAAAACATTCTAGAAGCCTGAAACTCCATTAAAAGCATCACTCTTGCGAAACGATATCACGTCATGTTAATCTGGATACTTACACCAGTCAAATAAATATTTATGAACAAATTCACTTGTATGGATTGTTTTGTTAGCTAATTCAATCATAAGTGAACACAAATGTCACGACAATGGCCTTTTAACTGGAAAATTGATGCAGCCATTTGATTACATATTTATCTTCAAAAGGAAGATATAATCTTCTCCATATTTAACAATCATGTCTTGCCTAAATTTTAGTTCCAAAACAAGCATATCTATGTGCATAAGTAAGTACGTTAGCGCAATACCCTAAAAATATTGTCAACAAACAACACACAAGATGAACGTTAAGAAATCAAGAAAAAGGAAATTAAAAACTTGAAACCTACTACATACATTTTTGGCTAAGCATGGATATGCAAAAAATACTTATACTTATTGCAATTATTTGTTGTTTTATAAGCTATTCTCTTACATATATCTTTATTGGACAAATCTAAGAAACGTGCACCTTTATTAGCAAACTTACATCAGTATTGGAACACTTAAAATTACACGGCGGCTGTCAACAATTTGCAATAATATACTTAAGGCAATTGTATTTTGAATAGAATTTAATTCACAAAGGCGGCGTAAGTTGTTTACTTTTTTCACGCTACTCCCTGACGAGTCCGGGGTGACGGTATCACTGAGCTTTGTTCTGTCTTCGGGTCTAAAGTAGCTCCTAGCTGTCTCTGTGCAGCAACATACAAAAGGGAGGAGTGAGCGGAAATCGGGCCATTTTTTTTTCAAAAATTTTGGATGGGGCTGAAATGAATTAGCAGGTGAAGAGCATGTTGCGGTTGAAACTTTCCTGAAATTTTAACATTAAATGCCATGAAGGAGATTTAATGTCTATTCCTAACGTAAAGGTTTACCAGACGGCCTCGAATAAGCAAATGGATTGATTTTTCAGCTCCCCTGAAAGGTAACAGTTTTTCTTAACAAGTGATATGGCTTGGCGTTTACATATACTGCTTGATGCGAGGCTTTTTTACTACCTCTTCCGTTCTATGGGTCCCGGTACCCCTCATGGGGGCCTACCTCATGTGATGGAGAGAGGAATTGCCGTCCATCGGTGCCTCTTGGCTGGTATCTCGACACCCCGTGCTAACAGATATGGGACCTCTGCTCCGGACTCGCACGCCACTGCTCCAGTGCCCTCCTGAGCGCCTTGCACAGCCATACGTAGGTCTGGTGGACTAACTATTCGGATAGAGAGGGATAGTCATTTCCCGAGGGTCCTATTGGAATCGAAGCAATGTGTTCAGAGCAAGAGGGGGTCCTCCATGCTCAGCCGAAATAAGGCTGAACAATAGCACCCAATCTAGACAATGAAAGCGCCAGCGGCAATGCCAGACAGACCAGAGATGGACTGCTGGACATCCAAATGCGGCGGTGCCTGTAGCGGCGACTAAATGACTCCTTAGCGAAGGCATTTAGAGCCAGGACATATTCACGTCTAAAGATACAGCGAGAGATATTCAGAGAACCATCCTCGATAGTGACGTAGAATTCGTCAAGATTGAGGATATTGCGTCCTAACATGGGACACAAGGTATCATCAGCTAAATTGCGCGTATGAAGCCATGCTTTAAGCGATCCTTGGCCAGTGATGAGGAATCTTAGACTTAGGTTGGAGTCTAAGTTAGCATTTCCTCTCACGTTACCAACCTGCCTTACGTACTCGTAGGTAGTTCTTCCATGGGACGCTGTTTCCCACCTAGATTTCCATCTAGATAGGATACGCTCCTCGAGGAGGCCAGCGATTTCTCGCCGAAATCTCCCAGAGATTCTCGCGGAGGATAACAAACGAGTAGGATGCTACGCAAGCCCTCCTTGTATGTTAAACGCCGTTTCACGCGGCGAAATCTCCAAATCAAGAGGGGGTGCACCCATGAGGACCTGCAGAGCGACGGTAGATACCATCTTACATACTCGGAGACATTTATTCAGCGGGACACGTTCACACGTTTCACAGAGTACCCTACCACCAAGGGTAAGGGCGTAGTCCATAAGAGCTACGGATCCATATGCTGCACAGCCAACAAACAAGGATTCGTAGATCCACTGGACTGCGCCCATACCCAGACCCAAATCCTTCCTAACGACGCGTGTCAACCACAGACACATATATCTACGAATTTTTTAGTGACAGCTGTAAAGTGGAACCTAAGGTTCATCCTCTCCCCCATAGTTATGCTTGACCTGGACCGCCTCGCACTTGGGTCCAACTTCTCGCATCCTTACCACAGGAGGGTTGCTATGGTTCAAGCTACCCTTGACCATCATCGTCAAAGTCTTAGATAACGAGATTTCTACTCCCATCTGAAATCCCCATTGATGGAAAACGTCCATGTATGACGATCACAGACGCTCTAGCGCAGCGCGCGAGTTACCGTCAACACGGATGATTAAATCATTGGCATAGGCGCAGCTCTTGCACAGACGGACGAGTGACTTAAGCAGGTCATCCATGACTAGGTTCCAAACGAATGGGCCTAGGATAGATCCATGTGGACAGCCACGCGATGCACTTTTGCGCACCACGTTGTAGGCCCCGAAGACAAAGTCACAGAAGTAGTTCCTCCACAGAGACAACTCGCACAACCAACTGCTTCTAGCATGCGCAGGATCGCATCCCATAGTAAGTTACCAAAAGCACCCTTGAAAGATTCTGATAAAGATCCACGCATCACCAGTGCATCTGCCAGTGCGAAACCCATACTGGCTGTCAGACATCTGACCAACAAGCCTTTCTTCCGTCCGGAGAATAATAATGCTGTTAAAGCACAATTCTTCAGTTATTATATTTTACTTTTCAATTTTATCGCATTATGCCATTTTACATTTTCCTCAATTTATTTGCTTCTAAAGTTCATTTTAATTAATTTATATCTGGCAATGATGTGCAATTTAAATCTAATTTTCACCATGTATGTTCCTGTTAACTTATCCGCTACAATTTGCTTTCATTATACTAAATTGTGTTCAATAAAATCAGTTCTGCATCAGACTCAAAACCGATCGTTTGATTTGACAAACGTTTTCACAGCCAATATCAATAATTCAAATCCATCTAATACAAGACTGTTGCTGCGGTACATGCACCGTATGCAATTTTCAATAATTCAAACTAAGTCCAAGTACTGAACTTGGGCATATAATATTAAAGTGCAAAATCGAACTTTGTTCAAATCCCTTCCAGCACTTTGCCAAGTACTGGAAGAACACTGATGTCCCGATATAACTGAGGTTTGGACTTTTCATTGTCTGGATCCTCTATGAAAAGGCGCTCCAAGTATTCCCGGACGGCATGCCAGATGTGCTTGCAATCCAGGCGACTTCCTGCTCCTCAACTTAGCAACAAAGCCTCTATCTCCCTAGCCTCAAGAACAGGAATTCCTGTTCAGGAGTCTCATCCAGAGGTGCATCACTAGGTGGAACAGCAGAAAAGAATCTGTCAAGGAGTACACTCACAGATTCCTTCCAGGACTGTCTACGTCTACCATCAACATTGAGGGTAGAAATATCGTAGGCGGACTCCTTTCCCCGACAGACTATATCGGCGTTTCCCAAAGGATCGTTGGGAGACGTACTGACAAAGCGTTGCCAATGATCAGTTTTACACTTTGACATCAGATTGCGCGATACTCGAAAAAAGCCCGCCTCGGTGGGCGGCACCATAGTCAAGCAGATCAATACGACGGCGTGCTCTGGCTTGTTGTTCGAAGGTGAAATACCTCATACTTATTGACAATTAAGTCCCTAGTTCACCATTTAACGTGTCTGCATTCCACCGTGCGGTGGACCCCAAACACCTCGTCATTTACGGCAGCCATAGACTCGACCATGAAATTACATTAAACATCTAGGGGAGCCGATGAGAACTCGACCAAGTGAAAGCGATCGAACGATTTCCTCACTCGAGCCTTATGGACTGGCCAATTAAACCCAATTTGAGAAGAAGCGACCCTCAGCATCATTGAAGCTCATACGAACTACAATAATACTGTGATCGCTCATACTGTATGGTAGAATCTTCCAGTCGAACTGAAAGATTATAGCAGCACTGTTGACACACGTAACATCTATATAGGAACAGCCACGGTATGACTGAAACGTATACACATCAGACGGCACATTCATGACGGACATGCTACTAGATAGCAGGCGTTCAGCCCAATCAGAACATCTCTGGTTCCGCGGGTACGCAGCTCTGTATCTGCTCACTTTGCTGAACCAGAGAAGTGAGGTTCCATTCACATCCGCACCTAGGATAAGAGGTACACTGCTCACCTGTAGCAATACCCTGTCCATGAAGTGCAGAAATTCATCCACAGAGACACGAGGCGAACAGTACATGCCAACTACGAAGATCTCACCGAAGGGGCCACGTATGTTAACGCAGACACCATATTCGTCAGTGAGAACTTCAACACAAATACATTGAAAACTCGGGTCACAAACAATAACAAAATACTTTCTCTAAGCCGGAGTTTTAGACGTAAACACTCTCATGCCAGATGGCAGGGCCCTTACCTGGCCAAAAACCAGGTAAGGTTCCTGCAGTATGGCAAAAGAGCCCCTGGATTGCAATACCCGGTTTCCCAGATTATGCACGAGAACAGTTCACCTGTAGCACAGGCCTGGAGTTAGTGTCTGGCATTTTATTTGGCAATTTTGGCATTTCCGGGAACAAGTTTGCATCTTGGCTCTACACTGACCAACCATACGGTCCAAGCCAAGACACCTATAGCACGACGGGATAGTTTCCATGGCCTTGACCTTAAACCCAAACCACTTGAAGTAGATTTTCTCACCTTTGACCAAATAGTCGGTGATTTTCTCCAGTATGACATTGGCCGTTGCCGTGGGACCATCTTTCAAAGGTCTGCTAACTATCCGCAGACCCTTCTGGAATGCGGCCTCAGAGACAAAGTCCTTGAGATTATTCTCATATATAGCCTTCATGAGGTCATCGCTGAATATGAAACAATCTACATTTGAAATAATGATCTTCGGACCCAGTATTTCCTGGATCCTGACCTTGAGGCCGCATTCCTCAAACTTCTTGTTCGCAGCCAACTTTCCCTCTCAGATATGGAGGGCAGACGGATGGCTACGTAAGCATTCCTTAAAGCAACGGTTCTTAACCGGTGGTCCGCGGACCACTGGTGGTCCCTGAGGCGACCCTAGGTGGTCCGCGAAGCCTTTGCTGTAGTTCACTCATAATCCGATACGACAATACTCGAATTTCACGCAGATCAATCTTAACTTTCTAATAGAAACTTGAATGTTGGAAGCGGATGGGAGTCCGTTTTGACTGAGCAGGACAGACTGTTTTCATTGAGAAATTGACCGTTGTGCACTGTGTAAGATATTAAGTGTAATGTATTGTATTGGTCGCAAAAATAAATTTGAGTGTTGCTTATTACGATGAAATGAAATACAGTCGAAATTTGTTTTATATGTTTCTTTTTTAGGTGACGAACGCAAAATGATTGCGATGTGCAAGAAAACGAGGACGGGCGAGAGCTTGATAGGAATGTTCACTTTAAGCCGGCCCCACACCGACCGGAGTGTGGCACACACCGCACAAAAGACCGGTTCCAAGGATGATACCTTGGAGTCACCCAACCACACTGCTGCACTGCTGCTGCACAATTTTTCGTATCAATCTTTTGTGCGGTCTTTGCCACACTCCGGTCGGTCTGGGCCGGCTTTATGTGCAGTAGCTATGTGTCTTTATAGACTTGAGGGTTGTCATAATTGTAGGTCAACAGTTCAGGTGTTTAAGGCGATGAATATTTTGAAAACCTATTATTTTCCGACCTGTCGTCTGGCTGGTCTAGCGGTTAGTGCGCGCACCTTCGGTGCACAGGGTCATGAGTTCGAATCTCACCGTGGATCATGGTGTTTTTCGAACTCACGAGCTTGTGACGGACTATGATCTCACTCAGATGTTAAACGAGTACCCATTTATGGGGATAAATAACACTGCTGAGCGTGATGCTGATCTCATTACCTCAACAAAAAGCAGATAAGATCTTGGAAATAGGATGTCACTAACACATCCTGCGGCCTTAGTCCAATGCTGGATTGTCGCGCCTGTTATTTATTTATTTATTATTTTGCAACCAGGCCATAATGGTAATTTACATTGCCGAATTAAGATAATTAAGCTATATTATTGATCTTCGGTGGCACTTCTAAATACATAGGTTTCTGTTGGTACAACATTAACCAGCAATGCTATATTCGTAGGAGTTTATGTAAAAATTGTTGTTATTCCAGTAAGAACTGTAAGGAAGGACTTTAATAATCTGATAAACAAAACTCGATTTAAAAATTATGAGCCATCTCTGGATGAAACAAACCGAAATATTGGGCAACACCCTTTACGAAAATTAATGAGGGTTTTGAAATTCGACTTAGCAAAATCACACCCAGAGTCCTTTACAAGACGATCTCCGTCAGTCGGCTTTTTCTGGATGATGGTCTTAAAAGCAGCAATATCCGTTTGGCGTTATTTCCGCATCAACTGACAAAACAACAATAAGTTGTCGCTTGAAATAGATTATGCGCATCAGCAGCATCGGCATCGCGAAACGCAATGCATTTTACATTGCTGACAAAAATGTTGAGCAGAAGACTTGGTATTCAGCATATTTGTCATAGCTATGAAATTCTGCCGATGCTGCTGCTGATGCGTGTAATCTATTTCAAACATGTGTTCCAAAGGTAAATTGAATGAATCAGTTTCCCTATTGATATTACCAAGGCGCAGTACGGTCACCGCAAGAAGTAGTCGTCGGTACAAGATTTCATGATTTGAATCGTTCTTATCACAATTGCAATTTGGTGGTCCGCAACAACTAAAGAGTTCGATAAAGTGGTCCCTCATGTGCAAAAGGTTAAGAACCACTGCCTTAAAGGGTTGTTGACCCCATGAACGCGAACGCCCATAGTATGGCCAATCTCCTTAACAACCAAGTCGGCAACTTCTTTGGCCCTAGCAGTTTTGTTTTTACTGTTAACGACCATTTGCCAAGGTTTCGGCCAGCCGGCACTGGCAATGGCCTCGGCAGGTAACCCACAGCCTGAGCAGGGCCGACCACCTGCGCTAAGGTAGGTCTCCCACCTGCACCCTGTACAGAAGGCTGGCACACTTGCTGCCCAGTACTCGAAGCAAAGCCCTGTAGCGATTTCGTCAGCTGGTTCACTACTGCTTTAGTAGCGTCCAGCTGACCGCAAAGTCTTTCATTTGATGCCAACTGCCTGGCAACAACTTCCTCATAATACCAACAACCTTGAGGATTGTGAGGGGCGAACATCCCTCTTCTTCGAGGATGCGCCTTGTCTCCTCACTTACCTCCATGATCACGCTGAGTAAATCATGCGGCGGTTTCGGCTTCGGCATCCTAGCCGAATCCGAATACATGTCGGACAGCAGTTTCTTGGAAGCTGCTCCCCAATAAACTACCGTATCATCAGCGCTCGATATATTGCCGAAAGTTTGACAGTCCTAAATGTCAACGGATCGCGACATACGCTCTTTTAAAGTTTTTCATATTTAGAGGGTCGCAACTGAAAGAAGGTTGGGAAACGCTAGACTGTGTATGTAGTAGCTGCAGGACATCAAGTGGCGAGCCTCATGAGTGCTTGTGTTTTTTAAATAGGGTTCCTAGCTTTTGTCACTCCGTATCTACTTTGTGAGGTATTGAGAGAAGAGCGCCACTCTGCTATATTTCGCTCAAAAAAGATAAAAGATAGCTAGATAATTTCCGTGTTTTCGCATGAACGACTCATATCAAATATGTAGGTGGAGTCCGGGAGAGTTGACCATATGGGAGACTTGAACCAGTTAAGTTTATTCTTTGGAATCTAACGACTAGAGGTTGATTTTTGGTCAGAAGGTGACCTATACTAGGCCGAATCTGAATACCATATCCAAATGTCGGACACTTGTCTGTTTCGGAAACTAAAAGGGGAAAAATATATTTTTCATGACAAAAAGTGAAAAATTAATTTTTCAAATAATTCTAATTTTTTTAATCGATAAATAGTCAATACATTTATTTTAGTGCAGACATCTTCCTAATTAAGTATTTATTCAGAATATAACGAATTTTCCTACTTACTTTGGTGAGTCGTGGACGTGGTCCAGTTCAGAGCATTTTTACCCAAAAAAAGCGCCAACTGACAGATATATGGTTCAAGTCTCCCGCCCTTAAAATATATGTAATTACAGCTAATTTTTGGAAAATGTTTCGAAAATCTATTCAGGAGTATACATTCAGGCGCGGAACCCCATTAACTTAAAAACCTTTCTTAGCCTTGTGGAAATGACGTCCGGGTGGACATAAATTAACATAAAAAATCACATAATTTATTAGGATTCAATTAAACGTTCTTAGTACAGTCACAAGCCAAAAAGAACACCATTACGTTTTTTTTTTTCGTAAATATATGAAAAACATTTTAACATGTCCGTAAAAAATATTACTTTTTGGCAATTTCAAATGTATGGTCATTAGGGATGTAAAAAACCGGACGGTTAGTCCGAAAACCGGTACTTTCAGAACGGTTAACCAGTTTTTTTTTCGGTTTTTTCCTCCTCCCGGTTTTAGCCCGGACGGTTGTTTGTTCATCCGGTTAAAACCAAGACTAAAATTCTTTCCGAATTTATACAATTTTTTATATTTTCTTGCTTTTTCCGTATGCATTTCTATTACTACTTGTCCCCAATGCAAAATTTCGTTTCCGGACTCCAGCCCTTAAACATAATTCCTATTACTCGTAGAACCATCGCGTTGTCAAATTATGTACTTCTCCTTGTACCTTTGATTTAATTTTGCATACGATACGAATCATAGCAACACGAGTGTGTATGAATGTTTTTACTAAAAATCTAAGCAAATCAATGAAAAGTATCGGTTAACCGGAAAACCGGTACTTTGAGGCCGGTTAAAACCGGACGGTCTAACCGGCTTTGCATAAGAACCGAAAAAAAAAACAAAAGCCGGGTTATGGGCCGGTTTTTGACATCCCTAATGGTCATGTCTCCCTCTATGGTGGCCCAACTGTTCCGCGAGTTGGGAGACTTGAGACATTTTGAGAATTTTGAATAAGGAGATCTGTGCCATACACTGGATTTTTATCAAGAAATACCAATCAAATCTTAAAGGTAACATCACGCACTATGTAATAAAAGATAAATGGCATCACTATTTATCCAATGGATAACTTTTTATCCGCGATGAAGCAAAAAGTGGCTCAACTCTCCCGGACTCCCCTTACATATGTACATACATATATGATAGTTTGATAGTACAACTTTGGAAGGAATCAAAACAGAGCAATCTCTTTTCAAGGGCAAGCAACCTTTTGTAAAGTATCAAGCAATTTACTATCTAACCCCATAATACCAGAAGGCAAATTAAATATTCAATTTGACCCAAATGTAATGTCATCACATTAATCATTATCGCAAATATAGAAACCTGATCCATATTAAAGGAGATTTTGCCAAAAATCATAATGTAGGTGAACCGTAATGGCAAAAATCAAATCCGCCTCCGCATATTTCTTCATGGCCATAAAATGCATATTTTGTCCGATGAACTGAAATTCGTCGATTGTCACTTTGTGTGTGAACTTTTACTCTTTCAATTTCAATATTGCATCGCCGTATGTGATATGATATCATATTCAATTTGGGTATGCTAAGCCATATTTACGGTTCATTTACGGCAATGGACCCAATTGATGTAATCACATCACAACCAAATAACAATTCACAATGCAAAATACGTGTATGTATGCACATTAAAAAAAAACAGAAAACAAACATGAAGATGATAACATCCACCTTTTTCAGGTATTTCTCGGTCAGCTTTCTCTCCGCGATATCTTTATGTGGCGAATTCACCTCAGACTTCAGAGACTTAACCATTCGCCCAAGGGGCTCGATCGCATACCTTTTCTGTTGAAGTATGAAGTATGATACACATCTGAAGGTTACTGGCTTGAATCGAAGATGTGCATCACAAATTTGTCTTTTGCAATTTATATTCAATCAAAACGCCACGTTCCACCGGTTTAATGGACCTATCATCCACTCATATATGCCGGACAACTGCCGACTACTGTTTAGATTCGAGAGACTTTAATGCCACAGTCAGTCAGGCAGTATTAGATAATAGATAAATTGTAGTGATTGTTGCCAGACAAGTCGTCTGCGTCTGCAGTATATTCAGAATTAAGCTGTAGGTACTGACCAGATTTTTATAGTTGAAATGAGAGTGGAAGCTGGAAGAGCAATACGGAATGTGGTGGAAGTAAAGCTAAGACTAGTTCGCCGAAGAAATTAATTGAAATACGAATATAGTATGGAGTTTACACAGTTTACACAGTATTGGTTTTGGATTCAGTACAATCGATTACTCTGTCTCGAAGTTGCAAGCTTTAGAAGGCAATCCATATTGAGACAGTTGAAAAAAGTGTGATAGGTCAACCTTCCTGCCAAATTTCATCGAAATCATTCCAGTCGCTCTCGAGGTATTCATTATTGACCATTTGTTCCATACATTCGACGCACTGTGACTTCCACCACATTTTAGGGGCCACCACTCTCAAGGAACCTTTACTTTCAAGGGACCACCGCTCGGAAAGTGGATCACTCAAAAGGGGCCTCCACCCAACACCCGTTTAAAATATGTACTCTAACTAAATAAAAGTTAATAAAAAGTGAAAAAAACGATGATGTGATTTTATTGATAAGAAATCTGCCGAACCATCCATAGCGATAAGACATTCATCCCCCTCTCTCTTTTTTGAAACAAATTGCAATATCTGCTCTCCAACCTCACCTTTGCTATTTGATGTTTGTTAAAAATACCAGTGACATTACGGTAGCATGGTATGAAAGAAGTTTGATTTTTAGAACTTATCGAAAAAAATTACCAATATCCACGCTCGAGAATGTACAGGATAAACTTGAGATTATACCATGAAAATAGGCGCCAGGCGGTAGTGATGACACTAGGCAACGGTTCTTAAGAAGACATTAGGTGGTCCGCGAAGCCTTTACCACATAGTTCGATGTGAATATTCTCAATTAGCACAAACTATATTTTCAAAAAACTTCGAAGTTGTGCGCTTCTCAAACACAAACCCCAGAAGCGG
Source organism: Microchrysa polita (assembly GCA_949715475.1). Taxonomy (NCBI): domain Eukaryota; kingdom Metazoa; phylum Arthropoda; class Insecta; order Diptera; family Stratiomyidae; genus Microchrysa; species Microchrysa polita. The sequence continues at coordinate 79,317,778 of OX454417.1, forward strand.
TAGACAATTGACTGGGACTGTTTTCATTGAGATGTATCGCTGTTGCTGGAGAACACCAAAAGGAAATGAATACGAGAAAAGTGCATGAAGGCAGAATGTCTGGACGACCGAGAGCTTGTTGGAAATGCTGCATTTATGCAGCTATAGTCACTATAGCATGTCCGGAGGACACGTTCAAAATCTACTATATTTTGGGCTTAGATTCTGAGGGCTTAGAAGGCCGGGTTTGATCACCATATAGGGCCCAAGAGCATTTCTGGGAACGTTGGAACTGATTGCTGCCTTGTTGCTATTTAACTTTCCCAATTTTTCGGACCCTTTTGTGCGTTTTAGCTTACGCATGTGTTTCGCATTTTCTTATGTCAGTGGGATAACGGGTGTCACCTTCCCCTTCAATTAGCCCAACTTAGAGGTAAAGCAAGTGCCGTTGAGGCTCCGCCTGTTTTTTTAATATAGATTGGGAACCTTGCATAGATTATATACACCGCGTGTAGCTGCGACCGCTAGCATGAAGTTCGAACTAATCAGCCTTCAGCGCAGGTAGCAGAATTACGTCTACGCCTGTAGAGAAGCCATGTCGATAGTTGTGCATATTCACCTTACCTTGGGTATGTAAGTACATCCACTTCTCGTCCGCACAACACAGTTAGCGTCAAGCGTAGGGCCCCGGATCATTTGCTGTACTTACACAAATTTTGGGGGAAAACACTCATTTTAGGTGCAAATCTAATCTAATTTTATGAAGGGAAGTCACGCCGCCTACTGGAAACACTGCTTAAGCACAGCGCCCGCTCTAGCACTTACACCGCCCCGGGCAAGAGGACAAATTGCCGCCCATCGGTACTGTACCAAACACATTGATAGTAGATATCCATATCCATAGTATCTAGATCAGTGGTTCCCAATCTTGCTCCCTTGCGAGGTCTGCTGATCCTGGCGACTCCCAAGAAAATAGGTGTGCAAAAATTTTTTTGTTAGTGCATCTCATATTTTAAACTATTGGAATTTTTTCGAAGTATTTAAAGTTCGCGATCTCCGCATGCCGATTTTCATCGTGAGTTCGGCCGTCAGTCATTCGAAAAGACCAAAATCAGCAAGATTAATTCTATCCATGCAAAAACTAGCTGACTGGTGCGGTCCTTTTTAGAATCGCGAGCTTAGTCAATAATTTCAATCAGCTGTGTGGTCATCAAACGAATTTAATCGAAGAAAATAAAATTGTTGGCGATTTGCAACATTTTGCAACAACGGATCACCCCTGGTGAGTTTCGAAAGAAATTCGAGTCAGAATGGTTGGTGTTGAAGGAAAGCATAATTCAGCATATACATTAGAGTTGTTCTGACGCCCCTCTTCCCTAATCGTCGCGCCTCATTAAGGGGTGCGCCCCTGAGTTTATTCGACTCCCTATTTCTGATTTCATATGAATTTCTTTGGGAGTTCAATATTTACCTATACTTAGTGGTTTTGCTCTCCTGTTACTCGACAGACTAAACAACAACTTTAGATCTCATTTTCCGGAAATCGAATCTCATATAAATGAAACAATAAAATTTCGTGCAATTTCGTCCTCTGAAAATTAGGCAAAAACTAGGTTTCACGCAAACTCTCTAATTCTGGTGAAAAGAAGATGAACTAAATATTCAATCGGAGGAGGAAATTAGCACATACGAGTAATTCTCCAAAGTATGTTTTTTGTTTCTTTTTCAAAGAATAACTTAATCAAACATAACTGAGCGAATAGTCTCACTTTGCTTTTCGAAAGTAGGGCGGGGCTAGCATCACAGACGTAAAATTTGCGCAGATTTTACTTAGCATTTTGGGATTCTAAATGCATCACTTCGAATGAATTGTGGGCTCTTCATAGCCTCACAAGGATCATGTATCTTCAAAACACAACTTTAACCTCAAAAAACCCGGTTTCTACCCTTATTCTTTATTTTATTTTCCACCCTTTTTATTTCATCTGTAGAAAGGAAACCGCAGACCTATCCACTAAATCGAAGTTGATAGGTATTGATTTTTTTTTCTTTCGGCTTTTTTCAATCTTTTTTTTTATTCGAGTGCTAGCTAAAAAGCCGCCCCTAAAATTTGGCGCCCCTTGCGACCGCCCGGCTCGCCCCCCTTAGAGCGGGCGCTGCTTAAGCATGTTAAACGAGGGAGGTCAACTTGAGAGAGCATGTTCATGACGTATTTTTAAAAAATGCACATATTTTCGTCAAATTAGCCGAACCCACACGTAGAATTCGTGAATCCGTGGATTTGAATCCATTTTATTGGCTTTGGATTCGCCGTGTGTGTGTGCAGTTCTATAGATAGGTGGATGAAGGCAGACGGTCGGTCGGTCCGCTGACGAATGAAGGAGTTAAATGGAAGCGTCAGTATCAATATTTTTTAGGATATCTCAAATATTTGGGAGTTCTACAGCCTGCCGTTAAGAATCACTGGAAATCACTGACTTTCACTGCCAATATTTTCATTCGTTGAAAATAATAAGAAATAATACTATCACCAAAATGCTCGGTACAAAATTTCATGATTTGTATGGCTCTTCACAGATTTTGAATGTTAGTGGTCCGCGACAAATAACCAGTTTTATTTATTTATTTCTTCAAATAAACGGACTAATAGTCCTTATTACAATAATTTACATAATGGTAGACGATTCACATATTGAAATTGAATTAAAATGAAATAATAATGACAACAAGAATAAAGATAGAGAAAACAATAATTATATATAAAATGAGGTATTTCTAGTCAAATTCTGAATAAATAAACACAGCTGAAAATGATCCTTATAAATAATTAATAGCAACGTTTTTTAAATGACAAAGACTTGTAATAAATAAATCGACATGTAAAGAAATTCTGTTCCCAATTGTTTTAAGCCTTTCGAGAGGTGAAAACTGCAAATAATTTGTTCTGTATGTTGGTAGATGAAAGATATCAGTATTTCTCGTAATTCTAGAGGGAATCGTAAAAGTGATTTCGCTTAAAAGATCTGACGCGTCAAGGTGGCTACGTAACAAATTAAACAGAAAAACTGCATCATGTACTGATCTTCGTTCAACGAGGGTATTTGAATTAATAATACGTAATAATTCGGAATAACAAACATTCTCACGTCTGATATGGCATTTATATGCAATGTACCTTAAAAACTTTTGCTGAACCTTTTCAATCATAACAGAATGTGAGTTATAATATGGACTCCATAAAACTGAAGCATACTCGAGCTTGCTTCTTATCAAAGAGAAATATAAAACTTTAATAGCATGAATGTTGTTAAATTGAGTTGTAATCCTCATTATAAAACCTAAACATCTACGCGCTTTATCACAAATATCACAGATATGGGTTAAAAAATTAAGAGTTGTGTCAAAAGTAATACCTAGATCATTAATAAAATCAACCTGCCGAAGTAGATGGTTGTTTATGTTATACGTATGTTGGTATCGCAAATTCGTTCTATTGAAAATAATGTATTGACATTTATCAACATTCAATATTAAGCTATTGTTAACACAATATGAGTGTAAACTGTTTAGATTAGATTGCATAATTCTTAAGTCCGCCGGGGTGGAGATTGCTTTGAATATTTTGCAATCATCGGCAAAGAGAAGGAACTCAACATCTTGAAAAACGCGATTAATATCATTAATAAATATCAAAAACAATAACGGACCTAAGTGAGAACCTTGTGGAACGCCTGAAGTAGGACTAAAAGGTTGAGAAAAAACACAGTTTATATTAACAACTAAATCTCTACCTCTAATATAATTATTTAACCATTTCAACAGCATACCATGGAAGCCAATAATAGCTAGCTTTTTTATTAATAGATCAAAGTTAACCACATCAAATGCTTTTGAAAACTCAGTATATATAGAATGTACTTGTAAGAACTTCTCAAAAGAGCTGTTTATATAATTATGATAAGATAATAAATTAGTAACTGTTGATTTACCACTACAAAATCCATGTTGATTGCTGATTATAATTGGGCGAATTTGAGGTGTGAGAAAATCTCTTACTAAACTTTCGAAGATTTTTGGAATACTGGAAAGAATACATATAGGACGATAGTTCCTTATGTCGCTTTTGTCTCTTTTTTTAAAAATTGGAATAACAAAGCTCGATTTCCATTTATCCGGAAAATCTCCTTGTAGTAGTGATTTATTGAAAATAGTTAATAACGGATTTAGTAAATATCAAGTGGTCCCTCACGTACAAAAGGTTAAGAACCATTGCACTAGAGGCTACTTTGTATTATTATATGCTTTGGTATAATAAGGGAAGAAAGAAGAAAAATAAATTAACCCTGACAAAAAATTTCGAATAATAACCTAACCACACTCACGTTACAGACGTCAGACCAATATATGAGAATGGGAGTTTGCCGCATTGAAAACTGGCGAAAGCATCATTTATAGAAACACGATGCACCGCGTGTACAAATTTATCGTCTAACGCAGTGCTTGCCAAACAGGGTTCCGTATAACACTAGGGTTCCGCGAAATTCTAATTCTAATTAACATAACTGACGCAAAGTTATGAAATTCACAGAAATCGTCAGATGGATAATATTTTGAATGTTTGGCGAGCTGTTACACAGCTGACAAAAATTTGCAAAATGTCAGTTTTGTTTCCAATTGAAAGATATGGTTGGAAACATTTTTATTAAGATATGCAAAATCCAAAAATAAATATGTACATAGACATTTTTCTGCGATTTTTTAATGAATGCTAGAAACATGATCATTAGAAAAGATTACAGTTCCGCAGGCTCTGAGGTGATCAAGAAACAGCTAACTGCCAGTCACAGCAGCTCCCAATATTCGCGCTAAAGAGTTTTTATGAAGCACTCATCATTCGCAGAAATTTAAAGCATGGAAACCACTGATCGAACGTAAGGGAAAAACATTCAGTCAATCAAGATCAGATACTTTTTGTTTGTGTATTAGTAAGAGGGTAGGTGCCACCACCTTCGATTTGGTCCAGGGCCACCAGAGTGCTTAGGCCGGCCCTGGTAAGAAGCGAAAGTCAATGGAAAATTTTGACAAGTTTTAAATGAGGGTACAACTGTTCAGTACAACTATCCATTTTCAAAATTTGTAAAAACATTTAGGTTAAAACCATTATCTGAAATTTTCCGAAAAATCCATGGGAAAGCATTAAAAAATTCTTATCATGATCGACCTTCATGAGTGGCGAGTTGATTGATTTTGTCAATTCAATGCACGTTGCAACGTATGTAAGTTACCTGCAAGCACGTATGTACATATTTGGGTCACATAATCTATAGCACATTAATTTAATTCAAATGGACGAAAACAATGTAAACTGCCTTTTGAACTTATCAGTTGAAGTTGATGAACTTGAAGTTGACTTTAGCGAATATGTTCATATAAGATGATCTTAATGGTGGTCATTTTTTTATAACGATTGATTCAAACTTACGTTATTATTATATTCCAAAAAATTTATTAAATTTCATTGTGTCTAATGTGTACACTTACGGAAAAAGCATCGACTCAACCTATAATCGCGTATATTTGGACGTGTTTTTTCAAAAGTACGGTAGTTGTCCATAAAAATCGTATGTCATTCAAAAGCTTAACACCTCAGCTTTATGTTTGTACCATTTTGTGCATCAAAGTGAACTTCTCGCCAACAAACGCTGCATGGGGCACAACGTGGGCACGGAGAATAGGAGAATATCGGTAACTTATCGATCAGCTGTCAGCCCTCCTCCTAGGCCTCCTCCGGGCACGAATACGAGCTACGGTTTTTCCCTCTAAGGAAATGTCAGCCACATCATACAATACAGGAACCGCCGCCGTATGTAACCGTTTCAGTGAAACAGCACTGCGTAAATCGCTCACCCGGACGCCTATAGACTCTGCATCTTCTGTCACTGCCACGCACACACATTCTGGACTCGGAGTGGATCGAGGGCGGCCCGTTCTTGGTCTCGAATTAAAGCTACTAGCCTCTCAAAATCTCCTGCTAACTCTCGAGACAGCACACTGACTCATTGCAAGACGACGAGCGACGGTTCGCTGACCAAGACCTTCAGACAATAGGGCTACAACTTGAGCCGCTTGATCAGACGCCGTATCCATGGATGATAAAACAGTGATTGAAATTACCTTAGATGTAAGTAAGCTAACTTTCCAGATGCAACTGATATTGAGAAACCGCTTACGGGCGCTTTTATAGAGGTAATTAAACTGACCGTTAGCCAGCATAAATTTAAATTTTACTAAGTTTTTTTTTTATACAAGCGCCATTAATTTAAAAAGTGCGCAGCAAATATTGATAAAAAGGGTGCCAACAGGTAGCTAAGGTTTCAAACTTTTAAGTCACATACTACTTTTATGGATAACTATCGTACTTTTCAAAAAACACTACAAATATACGCGATTGTAGGTTGAGTCGATACTTTTGTCCGTAAGTATAGTACATTTTGTTGTGTAGCTCATAAGTATGAGCATAGCTAATAATTATAATTATCACTTATGTTTGTATTACCAATGCATAACGCTCGTAAATTTTTAAACGTAAAAAGCAAGACAAATTTATAAAATGACACCCAGAAACACAAATTCCTCTGTAATACTAGCGAACATTTCGAATTTTTCAGCAATAAGTGTGGAATTCAAACGGATGAGAAATAGGGTGAATTCACATTGTAAGACGAAACCGGACGGGTAAACTTACAAGACAAGAACCATCGTATGATCATTTCACACGGACCGGCGAACAATAATCACACTGCAAGTATGTATAAATGTTGCCATGCACGCTCCAAAGTTAGTGTACAATGAAGTGACGAGTCGACAAGATTAAAATTCCAGCAAACACGCGCTAATTGTCGTCGCAGAACGCCTGAACTATCGGTAGATGCAATCATCTTATCGATCGTACGATTCTTACGAAAGAAAAACAATCGTGTCACGATTTTTTTCTTTCGTAAGACGCGTTCTTACAATGCTTGTCTGCTGGCCACTACAAAAGCTCTCTTGTCTTGCAAGTTTACCCGTCCGGTTTCGTCTTACAATCTGAAATCAGCCATAATCTCCAGTTCTTTTCGTTAGTCAATTTGCCACCCCACCAAACATTTCATCCGAGATCTGACTTCACTTTCTGAAACTACATAAAATTTCCAATAAAACGACACCTCGCCCGGTAGGAAGTTGCTCGTATCTTCCGAGATACACTGAATTTAATGCGGGATGAACACGCGATTTGACGCAAAACGTAGTGCGTTCTGCGATCGGTTGTAAAATAATAGAAGGATTGCGTCACAACGAATTCATGTGACAAATTGCCGCGAACCCGTGCGATACATTGAACTACATTGGACGCGGGCGCAGATCGCGTTGTGTCTGTGTATGTCTTTAGTGTTGGTGCCGCGCCGATTCAACGAGTATTTTCCCTAGAAAATCGGGGTACCATTCTGGGATGGGCAAACCCAAAAAATGTGGTAGAAAAGAACCTAACACTCAGCTCATTCGATGTTGAATAGGTGCTAAGAAAACATTGTGGTTTCACGTGCAGTGGCCCTCAGTCAGGGCGATCGTAACGAAAGACTAAAAAAAAATAATATATAACCTAAAAGACCAAAGCCTAATGGCTGGGCACAGTTAACAAAAAAAAAGACTATCGTATAAAAAAACAAAAAAACAAATGAAAAATTAAAAATTTAATAAATTAAAAAATCTGCATACACTGGCATTACAATCCTCATCAAGGAGGATTAGCCATCTAATTAACCACAAAATAACATTTACCTGGCAATACAATCTGTAAAGATTAGCCAACCGATTCAAATAAGGAGCCCCACCTGTGGACTGTTTTTACAGTTCCACAAAGCCCCCTTTTATCATAGGAGAAAGAAGAAGAAGAAGTATTTTTATAATAATATTCTTATTCATATTTTCAGAATCGATAGCCTCGTAGCTGCTTGGTCGCCTGGATCGGGCTCGACAGGAAGGAATGGTCGTAGCAGGAATAGCGTCAGTCGGTGTCGCAATCAGATAAGTAGCCCCTTTATTCTAAGAATTGATTCTTTGTTTAAAATATGGTCGATTCCAGGTTATTTATCTGCTCCATAGGACGTCTGTTGCTGCGTGGTACGATGGTTGGCTGCATGGGACGATCATTTGCCGTGTGAGACGATTTGTTGCTGCGTTGTGCCAGTGTCGCGCTGTTGGTAAATATTGTTGTTGCTGCGTGGTACGATGGTTGGCTGCATGATGCGATCACATGCCGTGTGAGACGATTTGTTGCTGCGTTGTGCCAGAGTCGCGCTGTTGGTAAATATTGTCTAATTTAATATGCCCTAAGCCACCAGTACTTATTACAGTGCTGCCCCCTTCCCTAATATCCACTGTGCTTCAGGTCGCGTAAACCGTTCGTGACATAGCTTTGGAGGCATTGGAGCTTAAGTCGTGCAATAAAATGATTTTTTCAAAATTTTCAAACGCCTGTGGCAGGTAAAGGGTTACGAATTGGGGTTATATTCTGTACAACTTTTTTGCTTCAAATTACGTGAGGGATAATTTTGCGGCGCGTTTATGCGGTAGTTTCCGGACACCCTATCTTAAAAATAAATAACAGGCGCGACAATTCAGCATTGGACTAAGGCCGCAGGATGTGTTAGTGACATCCTATTTCCAGGATCTTATCTGTTTTTTTGTTGATGTAATGAGATCAGCATCACGCTCAGCAGTGTTATTTATCCCCTTAAATGGGTACTCGTTTAACATCTGAGTGAGATCATAGTCCGTCACAAGCTCGTGAGTTGGAAAAGCACCATGATCCACGGTGAGATTTGAACTTATGACCCTAGGCACCGAAGGTGCGCACACTAACCGCTAGACCAGCCAGACTACCCTATCTTAAGGTGCGTCTAAATTGGCTTCTAAATGTACGCGCGTGCAAAAACTGGCATCACGCAATTTGGTTGCTACTTAACATCTACACTAGCTACCAAATGGAGCCAGAAAATGACATAACTAAAATTTCATTCTGGAGATTTTTTTAAAATTAATTATCAATATCGGACTCTGTGCATTTAAATTATTACACGGCCATTCAAGAATTATTCAGTTTCACACAAAAGAACGAAAAAAAAAATGCAAAATGTTCACTTTGAATTTGACAAGCGGTTGGTTGAGTTGCCATATTGAATATCAAAACTGGACGCACACCCAAATGGCGGTCATTTAGGATGCAATGACCAGGTCCGGATTTCCCATATGGGCAACCCGGGCAGCTGATTTTAAGGGGCGGCAAATTTTTGAAACTTGCTTTCTCGCGAAAATATTAGCACTCACAACTCGAAAAAAGTGGAGAATTGGAGATATCATAGTTGGCAGTGAAAATGCTATTTGGCTCTTTTATTTCTATACTACTTTGTCTTATCTTATGATATTTCACACAACATTAATTCAATGGATGAAAGTTTCAGAAATATGCCGGATATAATATGGATGCATGATATTGCATCCAGGACCGGATTTCCCATATTCCCCCAATTTTAAAGGCGGCATATTTCTGAAACTTTCAGCAATTGAATTAATGTTGTGTGAAATATACACATTTCGATATTTTAGGATAAAAAATAAAAAAAGAAAAGAATTGGCATCCCTTCACATTCACCGACTGTAGAGTCGTTGTCTGAACGCTTCCCATCCTGAAATGGCCATAGAATTGGCGCCTCTCCTGATCTAGCCTTTTTAGACCTCGTACATGTCTGGTATATGAGCTCGATGATTTTTGTGGCAGGTATCCTTTCTTCTACCTCACAGTACACTTTCATAATCCCCACCTTAATGTTCCTCCATTAGAGGAACGTGATATAGCCATTGTGCGGCTTTAAAAAAAAAAGCCGAACGCAAAAAAGTGCTTTCGATCGAATCATATGTACATTACTAGTATGTAAGCTTGATACTAGCAGCATGAAGCTCCAATCTTCATTTTTGGCAGCACCGGCAGAGGAGTCAAATGCAATAGCTTCACCGAAAAAAGTTGTCAAAACTCATGAGTGGTGTCCCTCCCGCTTAATTTGTTCTGGAATGCTTACAAATTGATTTTTTGATCATAGAAATTTTCATTGAAATATTATCATGAGGGAGGAGATGAGGCCCGCTTCTGGACTAATAAATCGCACCAAATAAAATAGTCGAATTTTGAACGCAATAATGAGATCACACACATGAGATAGCGTCAAGGCTGGATGTGCGTTTTTGGTTAGTCGTCTCATCAGTCCATATTTCGTTCAGAACGGCATTGGTTAGACCATTGCTTTCAGCGGAAAGCGGATGATTACCAACTTCTTTTGCTTAAATTTTATGCTTCGGGTTTCAGCAGTACGACGCTACCTGCCACATTACCCATTCTACATGAGCGATTTGGGGATGAATCACGTAGAGGTGATGCAAGTTCGTACGATTGAACTCGGTTAGACTTCTTCTTGTGAGATTTTCATAAGCCGCAGGTCTATGCGAATAAGTTACGGGCTCTCGAAAACAACATAACCCATGTCAAACTCAGCTTTGCGGCGGATTCAAGGCAACTTGGGCATTCATTGCAAAAGTCGTTCTGTTGGTCAGTATGGCGGACTTACATATCTGATGTCAGTAGGCGTTTCGAATTCTGCCGCCCTACCGACCTTGTCCCTTATTTTTACAATCCAAGGATTGATCCTCGAATAAAAAATTGTATCTATTAGCCTGGCTAATGAATCAAGCAAACACTTCTAAAATTGGAATAAAGTCTGATCACTGAACTATTTTTTTTCATCTGTGCATATTACTAAAACTTTCATTTTCATGTTCGTGATTTTTGTGGATTTTCAAGTCCTAGTACCATCATTCGATTCCGCAATCATCGCTCGGAAGAATGCCGTAAGAGCGAATGGTTTTCTTTAATTTTGGCTTACATTTTTGTTTCCCATTTTGATCTTGCTACGTTGGTGATTTCAGTGCGGAAAGAGTGAAATCACCGTGAATCTGGATTATCTAAGGATTGTTCTGGGTATCACTAGTGATGCGCAGGAATAACTGTAAATTCCAGGGGGTTCAGAAGGGTATTGGAAGAAATTGCCACCGCAAACAGAGCAGAATTTGTGAATGCTCGCGGTACTACACGAGATAAAAATTGAATTAATAGGCACAACAACAAACCGAACCGAAGTTTGGCTAGTACCTTTCTAATGGGTTCAGGCAACCTTAACTTTTCAGGGGTGAACTAGACAGTGATTTCGCATGTGAATTGCACCGATGACTGTTCTTTATGTTACTCTTGTATCTGGTTCAATTTTCGTTTACTATAAAATACTTACGTACAGCAATGATAATATATTTTTGCGAAATTTCCTACTGGAATAGGTTTTACCGATGCCTTCTACTTTTTACCTTAATTACGTACAGCAAGCTACCTACTAATTATGAACAAGTAAAATGAATTTATCGTCTAGATACCTATACCCACTTTTGAAGCGCAAAGTCTCAAAAACTTAAATATCACTGAAAAATTAAAATCTTGAGTTGATTTGCTTTTTTACAATGTCTGTGATGAAAAATATTTAGAGCTCGGTGAAAATGATTAAAGAAGCAGGCGGCGACAATTGTTTTTAATCACCTTAAACCAGTGCGCTTGTGTGTACACGGAGAGGTTTCTAAAATTCTGGTAATGGTGTTGTAACCGGCACAGACCATCGACGACACTGGTGAAGAGCCAAGAATACAATTTTTTTTGAAAATCTGCAACGAAATGCCTGGCCTCATATTTCATTTTAGAGTTTTTCCTTTCATTATTTCTTGGTCTGGGAGGGGCTTTACATTGCAGAGCAGCGTATATAATGTTGCAAGCGCTATATCTTTCCTGGACCACGCCGAGATTCGATCTCCGGAGCTCTAGATTACTAGCATCGTAGAGTGCGACTCAACCCAGTGAGCCACAGAGCGTGGGAGAAGTAACATATACTCGGAACCAATAACACAGGACACTTTTACTTTTTTTTTTAATTCTACCCTGTTATAACGAAACGTTTTGACCACCTTGACCACCAATGAACGTTCCCTGGATCCACTTTCTTTTTCCTGGTACATATAGCATAACCACCTCCTTCTCCCGGAAACTGCAATTTCGGACTGGTTTCATTAAGTATTTAAAACGGCCATTTCTGGGGCTGCAGCTGGAGAATGGTTGTGACTAAGAGAAAAAGGACTTAATATTCATTATTTGGGAGTCGAGACCTTTCGATTCACTTCAATTTCACTAAACATTACGGAAACTCATCCCGTACTGAAAACAATCAATTTAGTGGACTGTAGCGGGAGAACGGACTCCAAGGACTATCCGCTCCTCCGTGAGCATATACACATATGGACAAAAAATAAGTACACCCCTCATGTACCTTTTTATGTCAAATTTTCATACCATTTTTAAAATTGAATTACTCCAAATAGATAGTCATTACAACAATTAGGATACAAAAATGACGGAATCGAAAAACTAAATGGCATCCCCCTATTTTCTTAGTCCCTTCCAATATTAACTTTGAAGTGGGTTTTCAGCTTGGTCAAAATAATAAGTACACCATCGGTTTTTTTAATCTTTTGACAACAAGTTGCTATTTTCCGTAAGGATTGGTTATTTATTAATTGGTGTATGCCAGAAGCGTTAAATTAAAAACAAACAAAAATACTTAAGGGGGCGAAAAACGCATGATAGGTACGAAAAAAGAAGTTTAAGTTCGAAACTTTGAAATAGCGGAAAAAATATTGTCTCAATAACGAAATAAACCAGCTAAACATTGTATTTACTGTGTAATTCATTAAAAAGTAAATATAAGCAGTCTCAAATACAGTTAAGTCCATGTAAGGGCCTTAAGGACAACTGTCGGTCTCATTATCACTATGGCGAAAAAAGTTTTCTGATGGTGATTTTCGCGGCAAATATTTAAAATATAGAATCCCTTTGAAAAATTAATCAAAGAATACAAGAAGTAAAGCAGTTTTGACAAAAAGTTTGGAAGTTTCCATGGCGACGTCAAAAAGTGTTGACGGTTCAAGAAAATTTGGGAGGGATAGTTTTTCTTGTTCCAGACCGAACAATGAAAACTCACAGAATAGTCTGTTTTATTTATGAGATCGTAATAAATTTGATTAGAAACTACTCTTGTCGTAATATTCTTCATTCAGAAAAAAAAATAATATAATATATGCTACAACTACTGATTATTTCCCATGGAGGCGAAAAAACGTGGTCTATGGTTTAATTTTCATAGTTTGGTTTCGTTCAAATATACCTAATAACCGTTACAATGAGGCAATTTCCGTATAAGAAATGTTAGTTTAGAGTCCTAGAATATTTCACTGATGAACACACACACTTTAAATGGGGATTTCAGCAGGATATTAACCCTAACCGTACCTCAAAAACTGCGGGTCAAGGATCCGCTTCAACCAAGTCGGATGGCTTTTCACGTTGTTACTAGAGTTAAATTGAATCTGGGATGTTTAGGGGGAGTTGAATCAACGAAACAGAAACACAGTTTTTATAAAACGGACCAATTACGGAATTTCCTGGAAGTAACTGGATATATGGATGTATGGGAACATACCATAAGAATTATCTCCAAAAGGCCAACAAAAACCTTTTATTCTTTCAAAATAATGAACCATTTACTTTTAAATAATAAAATAAATTAAATTCTGGTCGAATCAGAACTTAATATTTTACTTAAAACAAGTTTTAATCAAATTAACTGACATGTACTTATTATTTTGTCCAGCCTATTTTAGTCAGTTCGTACTTTTTCAAGGTAAATGAAAGCTGTTATTTATTATTATATGCTAATTTACATATTATTTCATTCCTTACTAATTAAGTATTTAAATCTTTCCATATGAGTTTATTTCCTCAAATAACTACTTGGCTACAGGGTGATAAGAAAAAATAGTATGGGTGTACTTATTTCTTTGGCCATATGTGTATATATGTATATTTCTGAACATTAGCTTTGGTGAGAAGTTCAATCCAAATACCTTTCTAAGAATTAAATTAACTGCAATTTTCATTGAAGTTCTGCTTCTTCCAGAAACGCCGGAAACCAACGTACATATACGTTAATCAAAATTGTACACCTCCCATGAATGCGATTGATCTATTTTCAGCTCACACTAGTGACGAAGGGCGGCAACTCGACTACTGCCCAGGGGCGCTACAGAGGGTAAATCCGGCCCTGGCAATGACACCTGCCAGTTGGTTGCACGTGCAACCATTTGGCGGTCAATCTGGAAGGACCTTCAGCAGCAATAATTTTTTGAAATTGCACAAAAAAGGCAGTTTGTGAAATTTTATGTAGTCTCAGAAAATGAAGTCAAATTTTTGATCACTTGATTAGGGGTAAGTGGTAAATTTGAATTTATCGAGAAAAGTTATTTTCGTAGTTTTCCACACGAAAAAACACGATACCAAGATAACGGTAATACTTTTCATAATATGTAGCCATCTATTATTTACGTTGCTTTCTTACTCAAACAAATTGCCCGACCGACCCTTAGGTGTTCATACGGAGAATCCATGGATTCTGAATCCAACGAAACGAAACTCCATATAAAAAAAAATTACAGCTGGGTAAGTTGACATTTTTTTATACAATATAAAGTTTGTGTGTGCGCGACCTTATAGTATTGACCACGCAATATATGGGACTCAATCCACCAGAAATAAAATACGAATCTGATCTACATCACCTAAGTTAACTGACATTACATCACACTCTTCACGTGTATAATCGTTAACATTGAAAGAAAAGATGAATTAATTGCCGATTTGATACGAAGCGATATCGTCGCTTTTTATCATAATGCCTCATATAGGAAGCGGATGCTCAGATGTTCGCTATGCTCAAACGTAACGTGAGGGTTATCCATAATACTAATGTAAGTAACAAACATTTACGATATTTGCTATAATAGAGTGTAGGTACACAAAGAAGTATCGTCGTGAATGGCGAGATGAAATTCAAAAACCAACATACACCAATCGACGCCGCGTATTGTATTGTATTACAATTGCGCGCATCGCGCCGCGACTACGATCATGATGTATGCAATTCACTACTAGTAGTAACATTTTTTTTGTATTTTTTATAAATGGACAGTGAATTTAATATATTGCACCGCTAACTTGACGAAACTCGATTGCGACTAGAGCAGCGCTCTGGCTCTACTCTACTACCATACTGCTTCACAGCTGCTGAAAAGGTTGTGTGACGTAAAAAAAATGTACGGGGTCGTTAATTGCTTCAATCCAAATCGGATTGAACGTGGTCGAGTGATCGTGTGTCGTGGTGGTGAGTTGGGTTTATGATGGTTGCTTATGTTTGTTACCTCTATACGCGACTGCGAACGCGACACGAGTTTGTTACGCGAACTGTTTCAGCTTTTAGTTTCCAATTTTCTGTTCAGCTCAATTCGCCACACGACATCGTCGCAAACGCTTGCAAAAGTTTAAAAACTCGCGCGCGCTCATTTCTCGGAACAATTTGAATTGTTCGTGTATTTTAGCGTATTCAGGATACAGAAACGAATGAATTCTATTATAATCCTGTTTGGTCGGATAGGGCTCGTGGCAGGCGCTATGGATTCGTGTCCATTGATTTAATTCAGTGGATCAGATTGGATTGAGTGATTAAATTATTGTCAATACATAATAAAGAGTGTTACAAATTGATTGAGTGAAGTGTTCCTGATCCTTTGTTTCGCGTAAAAATAAATTATTCGGCCCCAATATCTATGGCCAAAACCAGTTGCATTGTTCTTGTCATATCGAAGTGAATTTGAATGCGGAACTTGTGCGTAAACTTATCAGTGTGTTCCGTTTAGTATAAATTGTTGTCGTTGTTGTATGTGCAATTAGAAAATTTTGACCTTCAGCTGTTGTCGAAAGTAAACATAAAAATGGTGCAAAATTCTATGAAATTGGCTGAAAAAGCGGTAAGTGAAAGTAGAACAATTAGAATAATGGACATAAAGACGACAAATATAAATTTGAAACGATAAAATTTAATTGGTTTCTATTTCTTGTGACAACTTTAAAAGATACTGATAGAAAAATCGATGGAAGAAATTCATTATAAGCGAAACCTGTTAAGAAATAATTTATGCAGCAAAACCTGCGCAAAAAAAAAAATTAAAAAAAAATGTGACAAACATTTGCATATTATTTGCCTTCTAAACGGTTAGATAAAGCGATAATGAAATGAGAATGTTCAGAGGAATATACAAAGAAACTTGTCATTAAAAATTGATTTATATTTTACATAGAGAGTCAGGGTAGATAAGATAGATCAATAAAGGTTTTGTGCTGTTCAAACTGACTAAAACCATTTTCAGAATACTATGCAGATATAGAACAGAGCGTTAACGTAAAACCCGTTAAATTCAAGTCTAAAGAGGAATTCAGACTACATATCAACAAGATTTACTAAATCCTAGATTTAGTTAACAGACCATTGTAGTGCAAATTGAATAATACAAGCACATTCTTCGATCTATTTTAAATTTAATGACCTACCATTTGATTTAGTAGGCTGGATTCGATTTGATTTAATAAGTCCTGTCGGCAGTGTGAATCTTCTCTAACAGGACTCTCACCTTAGAAATATTTTACACGAAAAATGTATCATCAAAATTTTGACAAAACAAACAAAAAAACACAAAGTCTTGATGCACAGTCAAAATAACAACATTTACAAAAATTGTGAACAGTCAAGCCTATTTTTTTAATCACTGTTTCCCAACCGAAGGTCCGTGGACTGAAGGTGGCCCGAGTGGGCCAGGTGCAAGCAAAGCGTGTTTTATTCTTCAATGAGACATCCAACTGACTAAAAGATTCTTATCATTATTTTAGGCAGTGTTTCCCCAATTTAGGGAAAATTCACCTAAATTTCGGTGGTTTCGACCTACTAGCTCGATTTCAGGTAGACACAATTTTTATTGTTAAATATAGGGGAACATAAAACATCTTCAGAAGAATTTACTCTTGGGGGGGGGGGGGGGGGGGGGTTGGGCTAAACTGTGACAATCATTTAACTAGTTATTTAATGTTGCCGGTTTCCGCCAAAAATTAAAACTGTTTACTTGCTCTGTACCTCCAAAACCTGTGTTTTTAGTGTTAACAATTTCTACCGCAGCCCTCTATGACGTATTCCGATTCCATCTGTTTCCGGATGCTTCGATGCTAATCCAGGAACACACTTGGAAGAACTTTGGTTAAGATTCAAAAAGAAAAAAAAAGTTTTCTTACAAGAACCTAATATTTCGGGGTTGGTTTGTATTACAGCCATATGGCGTACTGTTCCGATTCCATCCGTTCCTAGATATGTTTTGAGGCTTTACTGGGAAAACATTTGGGTGAAGTTTGTTTAAGATTGGCTCATAAAGAAAAAGTTTTTTCTTAGAAGAACCTAATTTGGTTTGGTTTGGATGACAGCCCTATGACATAATGCTAATCTGTTCCTATATATCTTTTGAGGTTTTACTAGGGATCCATTCGGGTAAAGTTTGGTTAAGGTCGAATTAAAAAGATTTTTTTTTTCTTAGAAGAACTTAGTTTTCAGGGGTTACCCAAGTAACAATTCGTATGCTTTAAAGAAGCACTTCATCCTGTAACATTCATATAGTAACACAAAATCAGTTTATCGTGTGACATCGCTTATATAAGTATTTTGATCCGATAAAAACTCCGTAAAACACTTTTCGGAAAGCTTAAAAAGTTCTTATATAATCAATTCACGACTACATCCAATAAGACTTCGATAACACTTCTCTAAACGTTAACCAAAAAAATTGCTCCATTAAATACTTCTTTGTAGTCCTTATTGAATGACATAAACACACATGACTGAAATCAACACACACACATGCAAATATCTTCTATAGCACTGTCGATTTCATTTTTATAGTGTGACATTCGTGTGATCATCCAATAAATTGCTCAGCGTAGTTTTATAGAAGGATGAACTTTTTGATTTTTTTAAAGAATTGACACTTATGAAGTGCTCTGGAACATCACGTTTCTTGAATTGAATTCATTGAAATATTGCATGAAACCAACATTTTCTCACTCCTTGTTAACTTATGAATCAATTAAGATAATCTCAGCCCAGAAACTGGCTGCATTTTATTGATGAACGTGTGAATTTAATTAGCTTCAACTTATTGACATATAAAGAAGAAGGTGCATTGCGGAGAAGTGTTGAGCATTTCGATAGAAGCAACGAACCACTTGTAGTGTTTGCGAGCAATGCTGACTATATGTGAGGTTGGCCGAGTGGTTAAGGCTTCGGACTTGCGTGCGACAGTCGCTGGTTCGACGCTGGCTGCGGGCTTTTTTTTTCAAACGCGAGAAAATGACAGAAAATGATGACATAACACATATGATGTATGTCTTTTTCAAAGTGTAATTTAGTGCTACAATAAGGTACAATTGGCTAAAAAAAACGGCGCCAAATGCCATTATTGGACTATTATTCAGTGTTTATACCCTGTAAAGTGCCCCTATTATCGTTTGAAGAAAATATTCTACGAAGAATTATAGGGATGAAATTGTTACTTGGGTAGTTTGTATGACAGCCCTATGACATAGTGTTCCGATTTAATCTGTTCCTATATATGTTTTGAGGCTAGGAACACATTTGCAAGAAGTTTTGTTAAGATTGGTTCATAAAGAAAAACTGTTTTTCTTAGAAGAACCAGAGGCTGGTTTCTATGGCAGCCCCATGACCCCGTGGTCCGATTCCACTCGTTCCGACATATATACAGCATACACTAAAAAGAAACAAAATTTCGGCCGATACCTTCAAAACTGAGGGACTAGTTTGTATTGAAACAGACGGGCAGACAGACAGACGGACATCGCTCAATCGATTTCTCTCGTCACGCTGATCAATAATATACTTTAAGGTAAAAGACCCTATTTTCGTCATGTTAAGGAGATTTCTGCTGTTTCCAAATAACAAGGGAAACAAATTGGGTTATTTTTACAAACTATGGTCATGAAAATAAAGTTTGGAAAGTTTACTATGAAATTATAAAATCTAAAAACCGCAATTGTTTTATGATATACAGTTTTTTAGAAAAATATAAAATTACTTCAGACTCCCTAATTTCGTCATAAAAAATGGTCGTGTTCCTAACTTCGTCATGGCGGGCACCTAATTTCGGCTATGAAAAACAACTGTTTCTTTTTAAAGGTAATATCAATTTATTAACGAGATCGAGGCTAATTTCAGGCGCGGCCGAAATTTGAATATCCTTCACTCTCCTCGGGCTAAAAAAAATGTTCGGGCGAACCTATGACTTGTGTTTAATCCTTCCCCATTCTTTTCCTTCCGTTTTCGCATAAGTTCTGTGGCGTCGATAATACAATATTTGTGTGAGGTTTGGTTTGAATAAGTGGGAAAATAAAAAAAAAAATCTCAGAAAACTTTATTGGGGGGATGTGGGAGCATGGCCCCATAGTACGATTCTATTTGTTTTCCTTTTTTTGTTTTGTTTTGATAAAGACGCATTGTTTTTTTTTAAATTGGTGTAGAAAAAATGTTTCGTAAAAGATCCAAAATGGGGGGTTGCGTTTGTATGGTAGCCCCATGATCCCATGGTCTGATTCCATTAATTTTTACATATGTTTTGTGGCATCAATTGAATTGCACTTTTATGAGGTTTGGTTGAAATTGGTGCTCAAATAAAAAAGTTTTTCTTGGAAAAACTCAATTTGGGGGCTGGGTTTGCATGGCAGCCCCTTGACCCCACAGTCCGATTCCATCCATTCTTATATATGTTTTGTGGCAACAATATTATAAACACATTTGTGTAGTTTGGTTGAAATTGGTGCACAAACAAAAAAGTTTTTCTTAGGAAAACCAAACTGGGGGGTTGGGTTTGTATGGCAGCCCCGTGACCCCACGGTCCGATTTTAGCGATTCAAACATACAAACTGCCTGCAATAAAAAGAAGCCTTTGTGCAAAATTTCAGCTCGATAGCTTTTAAACTGGCCGAGTAAAGATTTTGTTATATTTTTTTTTAATAATTATTGAGTCCAAGTTCTATTTACAAAGATGACGAGTTAAGGAATACTTTGAATTATCTCAATTTCGTCTTAGTGACGAACTAAAGTTGTACTGTGCCGAATCTCGTCACCATTGATACTATTATTTGAAAGCATATTTTTATATTTTATTTGTAAGAGTACTTTAATGTTGTTGTTACTGAATGCTTCACTTAATTATTATTCGTCAGTATTACAAATTAAACTTAATATAAAGATTTTCTTGAGCATCTACGGTGAGTCTGTTTAAAAAAAAAACTGATACGAATTATGGCCAAACCTATCGAAAATTGGTTGAAATAACAGTGACGAAATTAAGTTTTAGGTTTATTTGTACTTTTACGGAGATTTTAACACCAAAATATGACTAATTTTTTAATGATGACAAAAGAAATATTGCATTAAAAATTTTTTATTCAAGACCTAATTTCGTCATCATGACGAAATTACGCTCATGCCAATTATCACTATGTTTTAACTTCGTCATCCTTTTTTTTTTAACTTATCACAATAGAATGCAAATTTTTATTCGATAAATAGAATAAAAAAAGCATATTTCGTTCAAAACACACAAATAAAAGAATAATTCACTTACTATTTCACGAACAGCACTTGAGAACAACACATTAGTCCACTAGTCGAAACAACAACTGACACTGCTCAATTCACGCATTTCAGTTCTGACGACACTCTGTGTTCTTCTTAATTTACGAATGTAGTGCAATAATGTTAACAAATAGGTGATATCGATTGCATATTACCTCTATATTCAGAAAATAATAACGGTTTTTAGTAGGTGCATTATATGTTCCTATTTTATTTGAAAATATCAAATGTGACGAAATAAGGTACCCTGACGAAATATGGTTCATTTACCTTATATAGTCGGAAGTGCTTCCTTCTGTGCGTTTCAAACGTCATGACAAAGTTAATATACCCTTTCACATAGTGACGGGTCATTTGTCATTTAATGAAATTTTAAGTACATCTCCAGCGGGGAACATATATTTTAGAAGCAATAAAAGGATGGCTAACGTCAACCTTTTTTTTGTGGTCTTTTCAATCCATAGTTAGCTACGGACGGCAAATTCCGCCTTCCACTAGCCCGACTGAGAGCTACAGCGAGAGCATGTCGTCACTCCGCCGTTTCCCAAGCCATCTCGATAGCAGTCTCAATAATCTTAGGGGTACCATTAGGCCCATTGAGTAGAGAACTAAAGGAGAGGCCCGGACAAACGACTAACTAATGGTCCAATTTTTTATACAAGACTAGATCTGATAGGTAAAACCTTTCGTCTTTTCTACTTTTGTTTCTCACTGAAACTACGATATGTGTTATTCAGGGTGTCCCGCCGCTGGTTAGCCATAGACCTATGGTAGAATCTACAGGATGTTTTAGGAAAAATGTCACCAAAATTATTTCTCTGGCTTTCACCGTTACGGAGTAATCGCATTTTTGTGATTCTTGTCAAAAACCACGACTTTTTTCGAAAAACTCCTATTTTTCAGCTTCCAGTTTACCCAAATCAATGTTTTTTTATATTCTGCTTGACATTCGTCGGTTTCGATCGAATGCATATGACACGGAACTCGCGACGGCACCTGATGAGAGTTCCGTGTCATATGCATTCGATCGAAACCGACGAATGTCAATTTTTTGCAATCTCCCAATCTATATGCCCGTAAATCGGGAAATCGCTCCGAGATCAACATTCTGAACAATATCGTAGTTGTGTGAAAAGATGATATTTTGTCCTGATTGACTAGAGTAACAGTATTAAGGTGTACCATACTTACTATATTTGTTACGGCTAAAGCTAAATATTATTTTGATTATCCTATATCCTTTTTTTTTTGGGGTAGAGATTGGCAATCTTGCAGGCCGTGTCGTACTAGCATTTAGTTATGTCGGATTCTTACCGACTAAACCTGAACACCTTTTTCGTCACCGATTGACCCTGCGGGACCACCTTTCAGTATTACTTTACAGGGTCAATTTAGACTAATCAGCCATCACCACAGGTACACACTTGCGTCTACGCTCCTCCCTCTGTAACTCCATGTGGACCGCACAAATTGTCCTGCTTACTGAATCCGAGTTATTTGATGATAGCAGCATCAGAACCACTATGTCCTTGGGCCTAATGTTTTCTCTCAGTTCCGCTTCGTGCTCACTGCGGATATCTCCAAATCTGGGACAATCAAACAAGACATGTTTCGCATCCTCCGCCACTCCCTTACATCTCGGGCATTCTGGTGAATCGTCTAACTTAAACCGATGCAAATAATGTCGGTACCCTCCGTTACCCGTTAAGAATTTGGTCAGGTAAAAATTCGTATCCCCGTGTTTTCGGTTAACCCACATGGCTATGGCTAGGATAAGGGTATGTGTCCATCGGCCAGTAGAGGCCTCATCGCATCGGATCTGCCACCTTCTCATTGATTAAAGTTTTTCAATGTTTCTACGCCCTGAGTGCAACTCAGGTGTTACGCCTTGGTGACTGCTGTACAGCCTGCTGATCTCTTCCACTAGTATCGGCAAGGGCATCATTCCAGAAACCACGTAGACCGCTTCATGTGATGTGGTGGGGTACGCACAACATATATGACTATTGATGTTACCACCCTCGACAATAACGGGCGCCTACTTGTCCTCGGGACACCTATATTTGGCATCATTCTTGCTAAAGCGGACGTGGCAGTCGCCGCTTTATTGCCCACATACCTTAACCTTCAAGCAGGCGCGCATTTTTTGTGACATTACCGGGCGCGCGGCGGTAATTTACCGCCCTCGTCTTTTCCCCCCCATTTGCGCTCAACCGTACAACTTCCATTCTCATAATTATGGTAAATTGAAAGAAGAGCATGTCCCAAATAAGTTGTCATCATAAAAAGTATTATCTGTTGAACAATAAAACAAGTTCAGCAGTTTTAGCGAAGCATGTTACTTCAGTGATATTACACAGAGCACACACATTTTGAGCACAAATATATACCAAAATATACAGTCCCAGAACGTTTGATGACCGCTGGAAAGGTATGAAAGGTAAAATTTACCCAACATTTTATTGTATCGTATCTATAACAGTATGACTTAAGAATACATACTTCTCCAACCTCGATCTGGCCAAAGGGGGAAAAGCTATGCGTGTTTATATGATCAGGGCGGTAAATTATCGCCCGCTTGAAGGTTAAGTGCTCTCCAAAACTTAGTTTCGCGTCAGTCATAACCCCCAAGTACCTAACGGCACGCTTAGAGGTTATTACACACTCTCCGACTCTTATTTTGAGGCTACACTTTTTTCTGCGCTTCTGCTTCAGTTTTCTGATGGGCGAGGTCTAATCCAACGGTTTCCAACCACATTTTGATGATTGTTATTGCCTCGCTTGTATATATACGCTTGGCTACGACAACTATGTCGTCAGCAAAACCTACCACTGTCACTTCTTTCGGCATAGCGAGCTCCAAGATAGCGTTGTACGTAATATTCCAAAAAAGTGGGCCAAGAACAAATCCCTGCGGTACTCCTACAGTAACCATGTACATATTCATTTTGTCCCTCACTAGTGTCATAATTCAAGACGCGATATGCTCCTAATTATCGCCGCTAGATAGTTGGGTACGTTCTTCTTTTGCAGAGAGGCGTCAATACACTCCCAGTTCGTGGAATTGAATGCGTTTTTGACGTCTAAAGTCATATAATTCTTTCGAACACTGTTCCCGTCGTGTCGAGTAAACAAATTGGGCGATAACAGTTAGGCTCACCAGCAGGCTTATTTGGATTGGGAATAACCACCAATCTTTGCCTTTTCCATGATTGCGGGAAAGTCCGTTCATCTAAGCAGGTCCAAGAACGTCAATGAACTTTCCGGGCATTGTCAGAATTGCTGCCTTCAACGCCCTATTAGGGGTACCATCAGGGCCTGATGCTTTACCATCCTCAAGTCTGCCTTTGGAAGTTCGGGCTCTGTAATCGGGGGTATGCTCACAGCAAGAAAATCGGAGTGATTTTCACTCCGAATCGGTGTCGAATAGTGTCCATCCGAATCGGATAATATTGGCATAAAACTCGAAGCAAGGTAATGCTGAAGACTCCGAACGAATGTTATGATTTTATCCTTTTGGTGTAATAATTTGAACTCAAAAGAATACTTTCATTAACACCAAAAGGAGTTTTTCTCGATAGTTTTGGAATAAAAAAAAAAACAATTTTCACAGGGAACGAACATCTAACGCATAAATGAGATTTGTACAACCCCTCTATAGGTAATCATTTACCTCTTTACGCTCTAAAATGCATAATAAATGTACCTACCTACAGTGGGATTCGATCCCGGGACCTTATGATTTGTAGACGAACGCCCTACCTACTAAGCCAACCAGACTAACTGATGGAGTTTGTAACTTATACAACATGTGGCTTGGCTCTACCACCAAATTCACTCCGATCGGTGGATTCACAAAATACCAAAATCGGATGCACAATAACTTGATTGAACATGTTACGGAATTGATCCGATAGGTGTAATACTCAATACCAAATGGGATATTCTTTGCAATGTGTCCGAAAAAGGTTTTAATTTAGAAGTTTCGTCCGTTTCGGATTCTTTTCTAATAAAACCCCTGATGGCGGTGTTATTTTGAGCATGTTTACTCCGAAATAATTTTTCGTTTTTATCCTATCGGACTTTCTTGCTCGAATACCCGGCATTTTTTTTTTGCTGTGCTCCAGTGATTTTTTTTTTTCATTGTATTGTCACAGACAAGCACTATATCCTTTAAGAACAATTACAACAACATTTATTGTCTTTTTTTATATAAATTTGCACACAAATAAAAGCATCGAATTAAAAATTCCTGGTATCTTCTAAAAATAACCACTACACCATCAGACAGTCTCTAAATTAAAACCAAAAAACGTTTTTTTCACTATTATAATTTAACCCATTCCCCGCCAACACAGCGCTTAGGGGATCTGTTTGTAGGGAGAAGTTTCTGATCCGTAACGGCCAGTTGATTTGAAATTAAAGGTAACGTTGCGCGAACGTTGTGTTTTATAACCTCACCCATTTTCATCATCCGACATGATAGATTCAAGATATTCAACCGCCTCATGTAATTTCATTCTGCATAAGAAACATGCATGAAAAAGAATGGATTGAAATTGCTTTCTTTAAAAAAAATAACCGATAAATAAATCCTCATTGTGGAAATTGAATTTTGGTATGTTACTTTTACACACTTTTTTTGGTCTGTACCGAGACAAGCCTTTCGAAGTACTGACTCAAAACTTTTGTGGACAAATATGTCCTTCAAACTCCTTGAAATTAAAAAAAAATCAAGATGAATAATTATCACGGTTGATTCAGCGCTTGAAAATTATGTTGCTTATATACGCAACTTTGAGCGCTTACAGGGTGTAGTGTGCATGCATATAGACCACCCAGAGTAAAGGATGATGCAATGCAAGTCCTGTCATAAATCTTCAAATTTAAGCCAATGAAATAAAACAGGACACGCAACATAATCCTTTACCGAAGGTCAATAAATTATTGGTATGCACATAACATACATCTCCTTTTTCAATTTGTATACCACTTGTTGAGACCACATACGTTAAAGGAGTAATTTTGGCTCTTTGACGAGGTCTCGTACGTGTCTGAATTTATTATTTAGTGCATCGTATGTTAGTCTCCTGGATGGAATACACGTGCATATGTTAGGTGTTTGTGGGTGCGCTTTAGAAAACGATGCATTTGATTGTGAAAACGATCATCGGACTTAGACTCTAAATCCTCAGAAACGAATTTTCAGCATAAAATTAATTTTCACAAAGTGAATATTATTAAAAACGCAGTAAAACATATTGAAAAAAAATATAAAAAAATTAAAATTAAACAGAAATTTTTTAATTGGTTTCCGCCATCGATGCCATATGGCATCACTAAAATGTATTAAGTGTTACTACATATAAAACTACCGTTATTGCAATTTTTTTGCTATTCTAATCTATGCTACTCTCGCTTTTGCTTAACACAATTAGTTCCGAGAAAATCAGGTCGCAAGTATATTATTTTTGAAAGTTTGTGGAGTCCTACCCGCTAAAATCGTATTTTTTTTTTTTCACGACACTTTTTTTTCTGCTCCCAATGACACAAATCTAACTAAATACTAGCCAGGAACATTGGAATATATAGAAGAAACATTACTTAGTGTACCAAAAATAAAACCAATGTTAAGGATGTTACAGGGTGTCCGTGGCGCGCTCCCAAATATGAGGCTTTTACTGATGCCATATGGCATCATTGGCGGGGAATGGGTTAACTTGAATGATATTTGAATTATTTTTGGATTGAATTAAAAACCCATTGACCTCTCTAAAAACAAATGGAAAATTATTTTTTAACATTTTCAACTGGACGTGTAGGTGGGTATGGACCTTGATTTTATAATCTTTTCCATAATTTAACGATATAAAATTTGATTAATATATATGTATGTATTTTTTAGCAGTATTTTTAGTTTCATTCAAAAAAGTTAACAAAATTTCATTGAAATAATTAAAATTTGTCATTCAAATTTCACTTGGAGCTGCACTGTCAAAAAAAGGGAAGTAAAGGAAACAGTAAACCATTTTATACCTATATATAGAAAAAAAACGTTAACGTAAGTGAGAGTGGGGTTAATGTAAAATTACCGAAAAATGCTGCAATTTGAGAATGAATTAAATACTTCCCCTTAAAAGTTGAACCCTATCAGAACCAATTTTTTGTTTCAAACTGTCTCAATTTCAAACTGAATCTGTCAGTTTAAATTAAGCTTTCAGTGCAGTTGATTATTTAGAATAGTATCATATGAGTATTAATGAATTGGGTCCTGATGTTTTTCTGAAAAAATCCTGTTCGACTAAAAATTTAGAAATTACGAGCTTTTGGTAAACTTTTCACATATGTACAGAAAATATTGAAACCAAAATAATTGTCATTTTTTAGTCAATTGTAAGAAAACGTTATTATTACGATTATACAATACAACGATTAAGTTAACCCCAATATCGTGAACACTAATTTGACTGGACTAAGCATACCATATGTACTAACATGTTCTTGAAATCTCGACTAGTTTCAAGGTAATCTTTCTATTACAATATTGCTATGTTTTTGTTTGTGTTTTAAAATGTACATATTGAAATTCGCTTGAATACTTAATTATTAAGATGAATAAAAAAAATACCCGGAGGAAAATAAATTCTATTGAAATAAGCTAGTGAAAACTGGAAAAATAAATTAAAATAAAGAGTAAAATGAAATTACATTCCTAAATTTGAAATCAAGTGTCATTGCTTCTATCGTAGCAAACAAGAATGCCTTGAGCTAGAAGCAAATCATAGAAAAACTAGTTGCATTTTAAGCTTTTTAAAATTCGATGCAAGATTTAGACAATAAAGCATTGAAAAAATCGACTGTACGAAGCCATTATTGGAAAACTGTGCATTATGATAATAAATCGTTAATACGGTATTTTATTATGTTGGTGGCTAATGTATCAGTATACAAGCAAATACTGTTGGTTATCTCAATAATTATAAAATGTCTTTTTGTTTTAACCTGAAGTATCGAAATAGCGGTTTTTCTTTAATTTAATTCAATTTAAATTTAACTAAATTAAAAAAAAAATGACAACACGCACGACACGACAGTCAAACATAGTAGGTACATATGTATGTACCTAGGCCACAGAAAAGTTAGTGATATTTTTTATAGATGTGTTGAAAATCAGCATGCTCTGCTGAGTTTTTATTTAACATCTGAGTGTCTTCATAGTCCGTCACAGGGGTTTTGAGTTCTTGAAATACTATTATATATACTAAATCCGGTCACAGTAGGGCTCGTACCCACGGCCCTGTGCTTCGAAGGCGTGTGCACTAACCACTACACCATCCAAACCATAATAAAACCACAACTACGAGTGCAGTTGCAATAAGTTCGAATTGCTACTTGCAGTTTCACTTTTTGTAATCATTGCATCGTATACTGTGCATGTGAAATCTATTGATATTACCTTCCACGTAGCCTTGACAATCTCGTTAACATTATTTCTAATGAATCGTGACTGAATTCCTTAAAAATATTTTCATCGGAAACTCATCGGTTGGCTAGTCAACTCGGAAATAATTAAGATACGCGAGTATGTATTCATATCAGTATTCCTATGTGTTTATGTGCATAATAATGACGGTAATTTGGCGCATCCATAACTAGGTGAGATATAAAAAAAAGTATCTACAGATACTACGTACATACATACAAATGTACATGCAAATAAATAAGAGAGTTTTTATCAATCAACACGACCATGGTCATTCATTATGTATGTACACTCCGAATCAATAGGATAGTTCCACTTGAAAAATGGCTGTATCTCGGTAAGTGATAACGGTATTTTCTTCAAACTTGGTGACAATATTTTTAGTAGCCTGCTTGTTCTTTCAATAATAGAAGGTCTCAAATCCGGAGTACCGTTAGGATTTTCTTACGAGAATTCTTAAAAACAGTATAAATGGTGAAGTCAATAGGATAGTTCCAGTGGAAATAAAACATCGAATAACGGTACGAAAGGATAATTTTACTTCGAAGAATGTAGCTGGTAATAACTAGAACTTTATTTAAAAAATTTGAGCTCAAAAAGTTAATCTGGGATAGAATTGTATAGGTTTTATCGGCAAATTAAGCTAATTTCGTCCAAAGCTCCTCTAAACGTTCGCCAAAGAGCTTCTGTGTTCTTAAACTATCGTCTAACGGTATAGATCTTTCTTGACATTCATTCCCACACATTTTTGATGATATTTAGATCTAGGAAGTATGAAGGTCTTTCCATAACCTTGATTAGTTCGTCTTGAAATCAATCTTTTATCAGCTTTGCATCATAATTGGTGTCATTATCTTGCTAAAATCTTATAGGAATGACATGGAAAATGTCGGAAGTTTTAGGCAACACATCAGGAAGAATATCTTTAAAAGCCTAGGTACTCTGAATACCTCTAATTTAAAAAAGCTCAATAGTTCCATACCAACATATTCAACCCCAATATAGAAACTGTATATTGGTCAA
Organism: Microchrysa polita; assembly: GCA_949715475.1. Taxonomy (NCBI): domain Eukaryota; kingdom Metazoa; phylum Arthropoda; class Insecta; order Diptera; family Stratiomyidae; genus Microchrysa; species Microchrysa polita. The sequence goes on from OX454417.1 coordinate 79,347,025, forward strand.
ACGCGTAATTTTTACTGACGGAAAAGATTAAATCTCGTCGTTTCAAATGGATTTAGGTATTATTTCCACGATTTGAGCAAAAAGAAATTAATTTTGTAGACACATCATTCAGAGTAAGAAATGTCGATGTATGGGGTTGAATATCTCGGTGTGGAGCTATTGAGCTGGTGGAAATTAGGGGTATTCACAACGTCCATTCTTACAAAAATATTCTGGGTAATATAATTCTTAAAATTACTGACATTTTCCATGCAACTTCTTTGAGATTTTAACAAGATGATGGCGTCAATCACGGAGCAACACTGATAAAAGATTGGTTTCAGGACCAACTAATCAAGGTTTTGGAGAGACCATACTTCCTAGATCTAAATACCATCAAAAATGTGTGGGGTAAATGATCTATACCGTTAGACGATAGTTTAAGTACACTGAAAATCTTCTGATAACGTTTATAGGAGCTTGGGGCGAAACTAATTTAATTTACCGTTAAAACCTATACAATTATATCCCAGATTCACTTTATGAGCTTAAATTACTTAAATAAAGTTCAGCTTATTACCAGCCACATTTTTCAAAATAAAATTATCCTTTCGTACCGTAATTTGATGTTTTATTTCCACTGGAACTATCCTATTGACTTCACTATTTGTACTGTTTTTAAGAATTATCGTAAGAAAATCCTAACGGGACTCCGGATTTGAGACCTTATGTTATGCAAAGAACAAGCAGGATACTGAAAATATTGTCACCAAGTTTTAAGAAAACACCGTTATCACTTACCGTGATACAGCCATTTTAAAAGAGGAACTATCCTATTGATTGGGAGTGTATGTACGAGAACGAGTACCTACCATATGAAAGAAACGTGAGTTTTATTTGTTTAAATTTTTATCATTACTTATGGGAACAATACCTGTAAATAGCTTATTTATTTATTTAAGAAAAACAACCTAATCAAGGACTTTATTTATATGTATATATGTATCTTAGAGAAAGATGGCATGCTTTAGTCCAGAGTGGCTATGTGATCAAACAACCCATATGTGTTTGACTCCAAATTTATTACACTACACTCCACGAATTATTTTAAATGTCAAAATATTGTCGATGCAATTATTAACCCTTTTGTCACCGCCTACGAGCTATTGTGCCTGAGGTTTAGCTGAATCTTCTGTAAAATTAATTTTATTTTTTGAAGAGGTCTAATTTTAGTACTAGACACATACTACATTATATGTCTTACGATGATACACCGGTTTTTTTTTCGTTTCTTTAGACATAGTTTATATTATATATTTTTCGGCAATGGTCTTTAAACTTAGAACGATTTATAGGCAAAATATTATTGTCGGTTGTCATATGAAATTACAAACAGTGCACTGTGAACACTTTTCGGTGATTTCTGAAAACGTACGGCGAAATCAATCCGTTTTCGTCCACTCTGATTAGAATATTAGAGTGACCGAAAACATATCGTGCTCTGTGGCCGTGATCGTTCGGTCGCCACTCTGTGAAATAGACACTCATAGAGAAACGAGTTTCCAAACTCGGCACGACTCGTCGCAAGTTTATTATTCAGAAGAAGATGATAAGAAATATTCCTATCGTAGAATAATAAAAGGCTGCATTTTGTCACCTATTCTCTTCCTTATTGTCATTAGTGATGTACTCGGCTCCGCACTTCAATTACATCGTAACAAAGGTATCAGATGGAAATTGTTTGATCACCTTCAACATCTTGACTACGCTGACGACATTTGTCTTCTATCAACTAATACGGATGATGTCGCTCAAATGACAGAAGCTCTAAATTGCGCAAGTCGTAATGCGGGGCTGAAAATCAATGCTGCTAAAACTAAGTTCTTGAGCACATATCCAGGGGGGCAAAGCGGAATTTGTATTTCGGGACAGGCAGTCGAAAAAGTTGATGAATTTTGCTATCTCGGGAGCGTAGTTACAGCAGATGGTGGAGCGGATGCTGATGTAAAATCACGGATAAACAAGGCTAGGGCGGCTTTCTTCAATTTGACTCCTTTCTGGTTAAACAACAATATTTCCAGACGCACCAAACTTCGAGTCTTCAATTCCAATGTGAAATCCGTGCTGCTATATGGCTGTTCAACCTGGAAGGTGACTAAAGAGATTACTGATAAGTTGCAAACTTTTGTAAATCAGTGTCTACGGCGCATCCTGCATATTCGTTGGCCGGAGATCATTTCGAACGCCGATCTCCTCACTATAACTGGCCAAGAAAGGATAGGCACTTCGATCAAAAGACTTAAGTGGCAATGGATAGGTCACACCTTCCGAAGAGGGCCCAATAACATCGCAAAAAAGGCCCTGAACTGGAATCCACAGGATTCCGGAGCAAGACGCCGTGTTGGACGGCCAAGGAACACATGGAGAAGATCGGTAACAAGCGAGGCGAAAACGCTAAATCTTACATGGTCACAGCTAGCGCCGTTGGCGCAAAACAGAACGAGGTGGAGAGTAGGCGTAGTTAATGCCCTATGCCCCACAAGGGGTTGACAGGAACTAGAGAGAGAGAATAATAAACTAACAATGCGACTAGGAAGTGGTATGGCTGACAACCGTATCACACTCCGAATTCAACTGTCTTTGTAACGTTGATGGACTAACACGGTAGTCATCAACGCACCATGCTCCACTAGGAGTTACGGTAATCGAGAGAGAGAAAACATATGTATGATTTGGGGCTATTTTCATGTTTTCGTATGAAAACAGCCCCAAAACATTTCAATTCCCATACAAATTGACACATTGAAAATATGTACCCTATTTTTCGTGTTTTCTATGAAACCTTGATTTTTTTCAAAATGCAGCCAGCAAAATCAATCCGTTTTCGTCCACTCTGAACATAATATAATATTATGTTCAGAAATCACCGAAAAGTGTTCATAGTGCACTATTTGTAATTTAATTTGACAACCGACAATATTATTTTTCCTATAAATTGTTCTAAGTACATATAAAAAAGTGCTGGCGTAGTCATCGATGGTCATTTGCAGGGGCGGCGCATAAGGGCACGCAGGGCCTGCGTGGCGGGGGGCCCACAAGATTTAGGGGCCCAAAAGTTCATGAGAGATTTCTCGAACCATAAAAACAGCACAACTGCGCAAATTAACACTCAGACGTAGGTATTTTTTGTAGACAATAATACACTTTTCGAAGTCAAAACACATTATAAATTTGTTGTTCCTCTTTCACCAGGTCCCTCACTAAAAAATCATTTGCTAAAAACAAGAAAAAAATACAATAAAAAACAGCCAAGGAAATTTTTTTTCTGATTTAAATCTTTTATAGTTTATGAGACAATCCGGATCCTCAAATGGCTTATCTGCGCTATTTGCTGTAACAGTAGCCGCGGTTTGTAATCATCACGTAGTCCACCCTTTTCCTTGCCAAGTACTATGATAGTACCTTTTCCAAAACTTTCGGACTTACTTCCAATCCACTTTTTTTTTTTTTTTTCTCCTTTGATGATTGCGCACGAAGTGCGCAATTATCTGCCGGCAAATGACAACTCCTATCCACAGCTCAACACAAGAGCATTCTCCGAACTGTCAGGTTTGCTGGCGATGGCTAACCTAATTTAATAGGTTGTATCTGCCAATGGTTGTAATCTTCTTAAGGGTTGGCGTATTATCTCGAAAACTATAATTTTGTATATGATATTTGTGAATTATTGTATCAAGTACATTTTTTTTTTTTCATACAAGACTGTCCGATTATTATAATTATGACAATAGGTTTTGATTATTAAAGGTTGAATTTAGTAGATTAGTTACTATATATCATCTATACATTATATAATTGTGATAGATCGACCTACTATACATATTCAGTTATTCTTCTATATACATTTCCTTCTATTTTTATACTTTTTTGATTAACATATTGCTATTTTATTAAATATCATTATCTGTATTTTCAATCAATTTTCGGATTATTTCAAGTTTTTTGACAATTTTTTTTTTTTTTTTTTTTTATAATATTAGAAAAATGTAATGAAGGCACATTATCCATAATCGCATGAATTCAAGAGTTTTTATACATTTTTTAATGATAAAACTACATTAATTTTATACATGTCAGAGTACACTGAATTTGACAAGTCAGAGATCTCTAATTACGGACACATTTTTATGGTCAATTACTATACATCATGTATACAAGATATAAATGAGATAGTTGTACCATAATTGATGATTTTTTTTTTTTTTTTTATTTTTTTTTTTTTAAATATGTGTAAAGGTACGGAGCCCTATCAAAATTCACATCAATTCAAATTTTTTTTTTTTTTAAACATTTTAATATTTTTTTTTTTTTTTTATATATATATAACGTATCAAATTCTTTACAATTACAGACTTCTGAGATAAACAAGTCAAAGGACCGGTTTTGTAATAAGTTACTATGCACCATGTATACATGATATATGTGGGATAGTCTTACATTAAGTTCTTGTTTTGTTAACATAATTTCAAATCATAATACTCCGATTATCTTATAAAAAATTATTCTCCTTCAATTTTTCCACTTGACCACCAATAGGTCTAATTGAGATTATTAATAATTTCATTTTTTTTTTTTTTCCTGATTATGTAATAATTTAACTTGCAAAAAAAAAACATAAAAAATAAGCATAAGAAACTGAACACTATTATCACATGTTAACATTTTTTTTTTTTTTTTTTTTAAAGAGATCATTTGTTCAATAGTTGTTTGTCTAACAATAGTATCAAATTATGGAAGTCCAAAAAAATTTTTTTTTTTTTTAATTAAATATAAATGAAATTATCAAAGATAAATAATAATTGATTTTTCTTCTTCTTTATTTTTTTTTTTTTTAAGTATCTTTTAGTAGTATAAAAAAATAATGACTCCCATTCAGGCACTTGATAGCAATATCTTAAATATCAAAAGAGTGATACTACATTATCGTAAACATAAATGTAAATCATGATCACGACAGCCGACATTGTAATTGCCTCACGCCAGCATTCATACTGACCGTACCGACCAAAAGCCACATTCAACTGAGGAAGAGGAGGAACACACCAGAGAACGATTCGCTTTATTTCACCAAAGTTTATATAATCAGGTTAGCTTCATCAATAGCATGAGCCAGATTGACCCAGGTGCCACTGTCTGTTTCCTTGAGAAATTTTCCGAGATCATCGTATTTATAAAGTAAGGGTATTTTCACCCGCATGCTCAAGTATCTGGGACAGTCCAGAACAATATATTTGTTATCCTGTACCACATCACAATAGCGACAGTTAGGTGATCCGATTACCTTAATCATAGCTAGGAATTTATTATTATAACTATGGTTCGTTAATAGTCTATTACAGATTTTTATAATTTTAGGCTTTGTTGCACGGAATTTCTTATTTCTAAACCAGCTCCCCTTGTTAACCAATGCTGTGATGTTATGCATGAATCTACCTTTTTGGTTGCAGTCATAAGACTGTTGCCAGTCATTTACGATTTGCTCCCTGACGGACAGCAACACTGCTTCGTATGAAAGAATAGGGGTATATTTGGTGTTAGAGTGGATGGCTTCTTTAGCATAATTGTCTGCTATTTCATTATATTCTATGCCTTTATGTGCCGGTATCCACACCACCATGACACTCAAAAGGCTTGACTCATTTATGGTTTTTTTAATTAATTTCCCCATCCCCGATGTGTGATTATCATCCTTAAGTATACTACAAGCAGTGTTACTGTCCGTGAGAATAACAATATCCCTGAGGCCAGCCACAATCGAATATTCAATGGCCTTAAGAATAGCCGATAGTTCCGCAGATGTTATTGATGTATTACCGGGTAGTGCGAATTTGCACCTTGCATCATTAGATCTGTTAACAAAGGCAGCTCCCACACCGCACTCATTTTTGGAGGCGTCCGTAAAAATTAGCGTAGTAGTCATGGCTATTTCAGTTTTTAATAAATTCTGTAAATTTGGAATATCTAATCTGACCAAAAACAACAGAGTTGTAAAAGTTACCCCGCCAAAGAAAAATTCATCTGCCGCAAAAAGAATACATATCACTCCAATCCGCTGCTCATATCTAATTTTGTTTGCTGGATGTACTTTTGTTTTAGGTGTAAATGCTGGAGAAGTTTAAATGTACAGGACTACTTCTTAAAGTAATTTGGTGGGAGCTTTAACATTTTATTCAGTGCCACTTTGACGGCTCCCTCCAAATTACTTTAAGAAGTAGTCCTGTACATTTAAACTTCTCCAGCATTTACACCTAAAACAAAAGTACATCCAGCAAACAAAATTAGATATGAGCAGCGGATTGGAGTGATATGTATTCTTTTTGCGGCAGATGAATTTTTCTTTGGCGGGGTAACTTTTACAACTCTGTTGTTTTTGGTCAGATATCATATATTTTTGCATACTTAAATAGCCAACTAATATTTTTGTTTTGGGAAAAGTTTCAATAGGTTTTTGTTCAGCATATTCCATAAATTTAATATCATAAATTATATTCACAGGGTCTTCTTTAAAATAAATAGATACTGCAAACGCAATTGCAAACACGCCACAAATGGCTGTTGCTGAGCTTTTTTTAAAATAATTTTGGGATGAAATGGGTATAGTTTATTAATATGTATTTTGTGCAAAATAGATTTGTGTTATCTTTGTGTTATGGCTCTGCTAACATTCTGTTAGTAATCTGTTAATTTTTTGTTAACTCTGTTAATGCTCTATTAACGTTCTCTTAACACTCTATTATCTTTTCGTTAATGCTCTGTTAACGTTCTGTTAATGTTCTCTTAATTCTCTTTAATCATTCGGCTAACGCTCTGTAAAAGGTCTGTTACCTTTCTTTTATTACTCGATTTACGTTCTGTTAACGTTCTGTTAAGGCACTGTTAATTTTCTGTTAACACTCTGTTAACGATCTGCTAACGCTCTGTTGTTGCCTTGCCAACGCTTTGTTATCGTTCTGTTACTGATCTGTCTTAATGCCCCCCTGACCCATTGTCCCAATGTCACAGTGTCCCAATGTTCCAATGCCCTAAGGTCCATTGTCACAGTGTCCTCATGTCCCAATGTTCTAATATCCCAGTGTCCCAATGTCCTAATATCCTAATGTGCCAATGTCCCAATATCCTGATGTCCCAGTGTCCCAATTTACGTCCTATTGTCCCAATGTGCAAATATCACAGTGCCCCAATGGTTTAATGTCCGAATGTCCCACTACCCTAGTGTCCCAATGTCCCAGTATCGGAATATCCCAATGTCCCAGTCTCCCACCTAATGTCCTAATATCCCAATGTCTAACTGTCCTAATGTCCCAAGGTCCTAATGCCCCAATTTCCTAATATCCCAGTACCCCAATGTCCCAAATGTCCCAGTATCCTAATGTGATAATATCCCAATGGCCCAATGTCCTAATGTACCAGTGGTCAGTGTCCCAATGTCGCAGTATACCAAGTGTCCCAAGATCCCAATAGCCTAATGTCCTAATATCCCAGTGCCCCAATGTCCCTGTATCTCAGTGCCCTAATGTCCCAGTATCCCAATGTCCCAATATCCCAATGTGCCAATATCCCAATGTTACAATGTCCCAATGTTCTAATATCCCGATGTCCCAGTGCCCCAATGTTCCCACGTCCCAGTTTCCCCAGTGTACCTAATGTCCCAATGTCCTAATGTGTTGATGTCCTAATATCCCAATGTCCTAATGACCCAAGACCCTAATGTTCACATGTTCTTATATCCCAGTGCCCCTATGTGCGAATATCCCGATGTCCCAATGTCACAACATTCCGATGTCTCAGTGGTCCAATGCCCCTATGTACCAGTGTCCCAATGTCCCAATGTCCGATTGTCACAAGGTCATAATGTCCCAATGTCCTAATATCCCAGTGTCCTAATGTCCCAGTCTCCCAGTGTCCTAATGTCCCAATATCCCAATGTCCCATTGTCCCAATATCCCAATATCCTGATGTCCCAATGCCCCAATATCCCGATGTCCCAATGCCCCAATATGACGATGTCCCCACGTCCCTGTTTCCCCATTGTGCCTAATGCCCCAATGTCCCAATTTCCTAATATCCCACTACCCCAAGATCCTAGTCTCCCAGTCTCCCGGTGTCCCAATATCCAAATGTCCCAATGCCGCAGTGTGTTTTAAAAAATGGTCAATGCGATGAGCCGATAGACGCAATTGGTGGAAATCTTTTGTTAACTTTACCTATTAATTTGCCGTTATTCCATCCACTTATCTAAATGGAAGACATTGATTCTTTAGAAGGACCACCAGAGGATCATTCGTTCCAAATTTCATAAAAATCCCATCACGAAGAGAGACAGTAGAAGCAAGTCTTTCTGCAACTGTAGTCTTCATTCTGAAATTGGGTTACTCGCTTAAGTCTGTGAGGGTGAAAATTTCACCGTTTATTGCATATATCTCACCCGTTATTGTGCCGATCGAAGATTTTATTTGGAAAGGCACTAGAACAGGATATGTGGAATATTTTGGTAAAAAAAATTTTTTGGGGGCTGTTGCCTGGAAGGCTGTAGCCTGATCAAACAAAAAAGCAAGTTGTCTCCGGTAATCATAGACTTGTTCGCTTTCGTTTTTCTTTTTCCTTTGGCGGGCGAGACGCTCTCGCGTCTCTTGATACTGTATTTTTATCAATCGTTATCCCACTTTCTTTACCAAAAATTTTCAATTTATAACTTGTTGTATTTCCATTAATTATAGGAATTCGACTGATCAAATCACCAAATCTGTTCCAGCATTTGATATAATTCGTTTCAATATGTTTATTACTAATATCATTATTCCATGATGCAGCGAATTGTTTGTCTGTTATATATCTTTTAATCATTTCTTTTGCCGTCAACCAATCCCCTCGCGGTTCAGGAGGCATTTCATTTGCAAGGACATATATGTTATTGACTGGAGTAGAATTCGTCACTCCAAGGCATGTTCGTAAAATTCTATTGTAATAGACAGTTATTTTCTTAATAGCCGTGTTAGTCAAGTTGTTGAAGGCGGATCTGGCATATTCTATTTTGGATCTAAGATGGGACCTAAAAAGTAATAGGGCTTTTTGTGGATGTAACCCACTCTTTCTGTTATTTATTGTATTAAAGACCCTAAGATTGAGTTTATTCCTCCTGAATACATCTTCAATATGAACATTAAGGGATGCATTATAGTTCATAGAAAGTCCCAGATACTTGAGCACAGCGCAGTTTTCGATGTTAACACCCTGGATGGAAATGTGAAATTTTTGTCTATTTGCGGCCGAAAAGATAAAAAATTGTGACTTATTAATGTTAAGATTCATCTTAATGTTATTCAACGCAGATATAAATTTATTGATTCCATTTTGTAATTTAGCAATCGCCTCAGTAACAGTTTTTCCTTTGCTTAATAACAGAAAGTCGTCAGCGTATTGAAATAGCATTGTGTTGATGTCGGAGATTCCATGAAGGTTTTTTGTTAATATATTGAATAACACTGGACTAAGGCAGCTACCTTGAGGAATACCATTATTAATAGATTTTGAAATCTTGTCTATGACTATATTTCTCTCCTTAAGCCAGTTATCAGTCCAACTAATTATATCGCCGGGAATTGTCAGGCGCCTCATTTCACCCATCAATACACCCCTATCTACATTGTCATAAGCCGACTTCAGATCCAATGTAACGCAAACTGATACTAATTTTTTTGTTTTATTAATCTTAATTTCATGTATTAGGTCATTTATACAATGTGATGTAGATCGATTTCTCCTAAAAGCGTATGATCTATTATTCAGGATATTATAATCTTCCAAAAAAACATTGAGTTTATCCAAAATCATTTTATTCAATATTTTTAGGGGTACATTGATAAGTGAAATGGGCCTAAAATTTTCAATGTTACAACTATCCTTGTTAGGTTTTAGGATCGGTACTATTTTTATGTTTCTCCAACATTCCGGCATACTGTTATTAGTCCAGATATCGTTAATTATATTCAAGAACTTTTTCCGATTTTCCTCGTTAAGCATTGCAATGTATTTGTAAGTAATTTTGTCAAGTCCCGGCGAAGATGACTTATTTTTATTTTTCAATACATTATCCAGGTCAGACATATTGAAAACATTACTCACATATGGACTACAATTATTCTGTTGGATAGGTATCGCGTTGCCAAAATTTCCTGGAGAACATAAGTCGAGAAAAGCCCTTTTTTCCCTCTCAGACCAACTGCCACAGTCCGGGTTGGCAAGAAGAGATTTCCGCACGTTACTAAATAAAGCATGAGCTTCATTACTGTCTTTAGAACGGTTTATTCTGTTGATGGATTCTTGCCATTCTTTTCTTTTAGCTTTCTTTGCTTCATTGTTCCAAATTTGTTTGCAATTACTTAGATGTTGTAAGTTTTCAGATGTCTTATTTTGATAATATTTGGCAGATGCCACCTTGAAATTGGTGTATATTTTTTTCAGATTCTCATTCCACCATTTTTTGGGGGTAAATCTCTTCTTGCCAACCCTGAATGTGGCTTTTTTGATACAATCCTTCATATTCCCATAAAAACTTTCTAAGTTTTCGTCAAAGACAGTGGCACCCATTTCATGTCTGATCATGCTTTGATTAACTACTTCGTACATCTGATTAACTGGATTGATTTCGACGTTATATAATATCGGTAGATGATGAGAACCGCCTAACTGGTGTTTTACAACATGCCAGTTTTTAATATTTAACAGGTTATTTGTGAAGGTCAAGTCTAGAGCAGATGGTGTTCCACTCTTTCTCATGAACGTCGATTCACCGTTATTACATAGCATATAATCGAATTTAGAACAGATGTCTTGTATAATTCTACCTTTTTCGTTATCACTGTCGCTACCAAAGCATCTCATGTGTGCGTTGAAATCACCAACCAGAAGGACAATCTTATCATCCCTGTGCACTAACTCCAGAAATAGGTTATTCAATTCAGTTTTAAAAGCTTCAATATTTTCATTAGGAGGCCAGTACATGTTGATTAATATAAGATTGCTCCTCATGTTGGTGGTCTCAACAGCAACGTAATTGCACTTTAGGTTTAAGTTTAATCGTCTACTTCGAATATGTTTTGCTATTAGGGTAGCTACTCCCCCCCCTCTTCGTCTTTCCTGACCAACATTAAGTTTTCTATTGTCGAAATACGAGTGATAGTTACTGAAATGAACATTTTCATCGTTAATAAGAAATGTTTCCTGTACTAACATTATTTCAATTTCTTTTTCATGGCAAAACTTCTCTAGTGTGCTCCTATTCCTCCTCAAACTTTGAATGTTAATTTGTAAGCATTTAACCATCGATTTGTGGTGAAAGTATCTTGTTGTCTTTTCTATAAGTGTGGTCAGCCAATAGCTGGTCCACCCCGAATAGTACTCCTTGTATATTAGGATCGTTTAGATCGCATTTGTTTTTAATTATTTCAATCAATCCATATATCATGTTTTTAGTTTGATTATCTAGCTCCTTCTGTTTTGGGGTCGTCATTACTGGGGATTTCCCTAGACTAAAATCTACAATTTTATCAAATCTCATCGGAAGGTTCCCTTGAGGGAAGGCAAATGCTGGGGTTTTTGGTAAATTTTCTGTGTTACTAATTTTAATTTTATTCAAATGGGCAGTAGATATATCTTCTCTTATTCTTTTTCGTGCCACAGAGGCAAAAGTTCGTTTACTAATCATGAACTTGTTGAGATCTGCCTGTCGATCTCTCAGGGTACTGTTGGTACTTACACTCTTTTTATGATTATTTCCCAATTCTGGGAAATTTTCATCAAAGGAAGGTTGATCAAGGATCTGGAAATAGTTTCCTTTGTCCATGTTCAGCACTTCTTTTCTTGTCCTATTTGAAATTGACATTCTCGTTAGAAGTTCTTTTTCTTTATTAATTTGAGGACATAGTCTGTTACCCAGTACGTGGTCACTTTTCCCACACAGAATGCATCCGCTAGCAGTGCACCTTTCTGGATTGTCACATTTCCCGCATTTAATACATACTTGGTTTTTATTTTTACACCACTTGGTTAGGTGCCCAAGCTTACCACATTTCATACAGATTTTAACCCTTGGGACATAATAGGTTACTTCCCTGAAGCACACACCGATTCGAATATCTTTAGGTATAGACTTTCCTTCAAATTCAACGCGAATTGTTTCAGTCGGTAGAAACTTATCTTCTACCCTTCTATTGAACCTATACACGCTCAAAATTTTGATTGAAGACTGGATGTTTTTAAGAATATCATCATCGGAGTAGTCTGTGTCTACATATTTAATTATGCCGTATGTTGAAATACACGATTGAGGGATGAAAGCTATATACCCTGCGTCTTTCAAAAAATTATTCTCTACCAATTTATTCGCGTTAGTTGGATCATTAAACGTAATTCTTACTGTTCTGAAATTCGATGTCTTGATTTCAATGATACCCTGTACTCCCAAACTAACCATTAAACGGTGCACCTTGGTGTCTTTAATTCTAGTTTCAGTTACAGTTCTAACTAATACCACAAAATCGATGTTTATTGCATCGTTGTTGTACCGGTATCTGTTAGTGAACGGATTTACATTGTTGTCTTGATTTACCGTAATATCCATGTTCTTTTCACTAGTTTCACCTGTTATATTTTTTTCCTCACTAGAAGTTTTAGGCATTTGCTTTTCTACACTCACGATTTGCTTATCCACCATTGAATTTAAAGAAGGAGTATTGTCCCTGGATTTCTTCCCTGTCCCACTTTTTTTTTCCCTACCCCTATCTGGGGGATCGCCCGGCGGACGTCCCATGATTAGTGTATTTCACTTAAAAAACCTCAATCCACGAGAAAAAATCGGATATAACTATCATATAACCATCAGCTATCACTAATGGCTAATGATCGGCACGGTCAGTACGAAATAATAACTATAATAATTACTTACAGTACATCAAACCACGCTAAATCCACCAAAAAACGAAAATTTTTAGCCACAAAATGGAATGTCTCAAAATGGCGTCGGCGTCGGTGTCGGTGAACACAATATACACAGGTACTAACACTACACCAGTACGGGAACCCGAAAAAACACGTCCGCGCTATATCACGGCCTGAATGAGAGTGTGTCCAATCCACTTTGTCATGAACTGTCAAACACGAACAAAATAGCTTGACAGTGGTACTAAACTTACTTCAAACTAGTTAGTACGGCCTATATATGTAGTTGAAGAATAAAATATTTGATCTTGCTTGCGGTATAGGACTGTAGTACAGAGGCCACATTTGGTTTGTATTAAGTACAAACGTTCTTAAAATTGAAGAATTTCAATTAGAGCACACTTAAATTTAAAACTGAAACAAGGAATAGAGTTAAATTAATAACGTGTCGCTTTTTTAGGGTTTTTTAGATTTTTCAAAAAACCCTAATGAAATCGATTTTGTCCGTCCGTCTGTTCACTCTCGCATTCGCGAACGGCTGAGCCGATCGTTATTAAATTTGGTAGGAATGTGTAGAATGGTAACAGTCTTTGGCACGAAATACTTAAAAGTTGGTATGGCAAAAGTAACAGGGTGTCCCGGACATTTGAAAATTTGTTCATTAAATAACTCGCGAACGGCTTAACCGATCGTCCTGAAATTTTGTAGGAATGTGTAGAATAGTAAGAGTCTTTGGCACGAAATACTTAAAAGTTGGTATGGTAAAGATAACAGGGTGTCCCGGGCATTTGAAAATTTGTTCACGGAATAACTCGCGAAAGGCTTAACCGATCGTCCTGTATTTTGGTAGGAATGTGTAGAATAGTAACAGTCTTTGGCACGAAATACTTAGAAGTTGGTAGGGCAAAGATAACAGGGTGTCCCGGAGATTTAAAAATTTGTTCACTAAATAACTCACGAATAGCTTAACTAATAGTAATGAAACTCGGTAGGAATGTGTAGAATCGTAACAGTCTTCAGCATGAAATACTTAGACGTTGGTAGGACAAAGCTAACAGGGTGTCCCGGAGATTTGAAAAAGTCGATTTTTTTTGTTTTTATCGGACATGGACGTACGGATACTCAAATCAAAGAACTCGATGGGTACATTTCATATCAGTTGCCTTTTTCCAGTTTGGAGTTTGGAATGGTAACGGAGTTACAGCTAATAAATAAAGTTAAAATGTGTAGCCATGATACATTGTAAATCTAGTAATAGTAATAGTAACGCCTTTCATTCTGGAACGCGTTTACTTAGACTAATCCAAAAATAGGTTTACAAGCAACATTTCATTAATATTGTGCATAATTCTTATTTATTAGCTATAAAATATATATGTACGTGCAAAATTATTCACTATGTATGTATCCAAAATCTAAAAAACCCTCTTATTGCGGGCGCAGCCCTCTGTACGCCGGTATTTTTTCAATTGGCTAGCAAATTAAAAACTTAGGCCGCACACACACGAAGGGTCCGAATTCATTGTTTTGGATTCTTCGTTTTGACAAATTTATAAATTTTTTTCGACTTTGGCAGAACAAAAATTCAAAAAATGGATTCAGATTACCGTGTGTCTGTAGAATTAGGGTAGATAGGGTGCTCGCCTTCAAATCATAAGTTCACGGGATCGAGTCCCATTTTAGGCGCAGGTAATTTACTATGCCTAAATATCACTAACACCTATAGATGTCAATGCCGCGCTGATCGAGCATTTTTATTTTAAAATAAAAAAAAACGATTGATGAAATCATTAGTTTAATAAAAGTTACAACAAGAACGCTATTATGTGATTAAAATTGATATAAACAACTTCCATTATGTTGTATTGCTATTGTCAATATAAGAATGCTAAGAAGAAAGTAGCTCTTAACAAAGTTATTTTAAGTACAACGTTCTTAATTTTAGTAAAATCAATGTAACGGCAAAACCGTGTTTCAAAAGAGTTGGTTTTTAGTCATCAGTCACAGTCATTTCCCGTAAAAATTGACAGATTGTCAGTCAATCAATGAACTGCCAATTTGTCAACTTGTATGGAAAATGACTGTGACTGGTGACTGAAAAGTGTGGATCGACCGTGTTTTCGATTGATTTGACTCTCTTTTTTTCTCAGTGTAGGGGGGCTCACTCAAGAAGTTGGCGGGAGGGCCCCGAGTGAAGTTGTTCCGCCACTGGTCATTTGCAATATATTTCGTCAGTTTGAAGTCCATTATCTTATCATGGAGAAATTAAGAACATTGGCAAACACACGAAACTGAACAATTTATTCGGGTGTCAGTTAAAATATCGGAGTGAGCCGAAATGTGCTGAGTAGGGAAATTTAGGTTTGAGACCTGGGTGCTGACACGTTTTCATTTGAAAAAAATCAAGGTTTCATAGAAAACACACAAAATAGGGTATTTTCAATGTGTCAATTTGTATGGAAATTCAAATGTTTTGGGTCTATTGTCATTCGAAATCATGAAAATGGCCCCAAATTATATGTTTTCGGTCACTGTGAACAAATTATTAAATATGATAAAAACGCAAGATATCATCAATATCACAATATCTGAAAACATGACTGGAATTAGTACCACTTTCAACTAAAACGGCTCATACCACAAACGCCATTATAATGTAAAGTTTGTAAAAATTTTACCGGTTTAAACTTTTTCGTGATCTTATCGAAAATCGCGACTTGTCCTTTTAAGCTATAAAAACAGCTCTAATTAATCGAAAATGTTAGTTTAGCTTTTTCAGAGCAACCAAATTCATTGAAGCAAAATTATTAATTTCAAAATATTAAAAAGTTGTACGTATTTTTCTTTCTTTTAATTCTGAATAGTTCTTATAATTGAATTCTGAAATCGGCCGATGTGTAAGGATTAAAGTATCAAAAGTTTATCCCCTGAGACCTAACATTGAAATGGGGACACCATGGAGTTTTGCGAGAGAGCAAAGGAGAGTCTAACTTTTGGAGAGAAAAAATATCCTCTAATGTTTTGTATCTTAGTCGATATTTGAAGAAATTTGAAACCGCGAGAAATTTATCTTATCTGAAGTATGTTGTATTTAATTCCAGAATCCGAAGTCAAAAATTTTGATTAGAAGAGGGGTCAATTATAATTTCCTGATTTACCCTAACTCCTAGTGGAGTATGGGGCGTTATTTATTGTAGCAAGTAGCAATCCTGCAATCAAATCGATTCCTGCAGCTGCGGTTTTTTACTGGAAAATAACTTTTGGAAATTCCTTGAAAATCAAGTCCGTTAATGAGTCATGGAAACGGAAGGATCGGTTTAACAAAACGCTAGTGAATTGCCTTCAAAGGAAAAAGGCTTCTTTTCGCCTCCTGCTCGAAACTATTTGCAACATTGTTTCGGTTATTATACCTATTCAAATGATTTAAATCATTCTGGAATAGATGCGGAATACAATAACAATAGTATGTCATAAAATGAAAAGTGTATTTGCAGTGTGAATTACATCAACACTAGAAATTGAATACAGTTATGTATTAAAGTCACAAACATTGTGACGTCGACTGTAAACATTTCTTATTTTGGAAATCACCACCACGTCATTCGCGTATTTTTTTTCTGGTGCGAAAAATAAATTTATTTATTCAGCCATTGTCTGCTCAGCTGATTAATTTTTGGAAAACAGCCTTTAATTTGCACTTCTTCGTACTGGTTTAACAAACAAAAATGTCGTTTGTTTGGTGATATGAAAGCCAAAGCAGGTACATATGTCGTATGTACGTAGTCGATTTTTTAGCGTGCTTAACTTATATGTAGTCACGTTAGCGCTTTTATTACTTGCTCTATTGAATAAATTATAGGATGATCGTCAAATGCTCAATGTCAATTTCATGGACACAATTTTTTGACTTTTTTAAATGCAAACTATATGTAGATTAATGAAACATTAATAAAGTTGAGCGTTTTGTTGAAAAATGGCAGATATTATGTGTACTTGTCATATTAATTTAAGTGACAAGCAGAAAGTATTTATATTAATCCAATTACTTTTTCAATGAAACAATTTTTTTTTTAATTCTACTTGATTTATTCTACCAGTAAATAACTAGTTTCCACTGGTTTAATTAACCAATATTTTCATAGAAAAAGGTGTATTTTTACAGTGGAATTGAAGCTCTGATTGATTGATTATGAAATTCTGGAAGGCTTTTCCCACTTAGGCTTTCGAAGGATATATGTATACTGCAGATTTTGGCTGGTAAAATGGATCTAAATAGCTGTGTCACTTGTGTAATAGTTGGTTAACTGCAAATTATTACATTTTGGTTAATTGAAGTTAAATGTTTGCATTCTTTTCCAAAATCTGCAAATACGCCAAACCCCATTTTTTAGGGTTTTTTAGATTTTTCAAAAAACTCTTATGAAATCGATTTTGTCCGTCCGTCTGTTCACTAAATAACTCGCGAACGGCTTAACCGATCGTCATGAAATTTGGTAGGAATATGTAGAATGGTAACAGTCTTTGGCACGAAATACTTAACCCTCGGATGGTTCAGTGGGGTCTGACAGACCCCAGAGAAATTTAAATCTTAAAATTTTCATAGAAAAACTTGTTGAATGGTATTTTGATGCCTGTGTAATTTAAGTATGTGTCACATACGTTCATTTAAGCATGAATTTGTTTGAATTTGTGATTTTGTTAATAAGTTATAGCACTTTGAAAGTGCTCTGGGGTCTGTCAGACCCCACGAACCATTTACGTATGTCTTTTTTACAAAAGTAAATGTTTCGTTTTGTGGGAAATTTTCAAAGTATGTTATTTGGAAAGGATAAAATGTAATAATAATAGTCGGGAACGGTTGAAACTTTGTAATCAGAGTACATATGGGAAATTAGATATGTTAATTTTGAAAGAAATGGAAAATTTAGGGTGTTTTGAATTAGGGGTTTTTAAATTTTTTACTCAATTCATACAAAATTATGCTGTTTTTTACCTAGTTTTCATTTATGAGGATCTCCTTTCACTATTGTGTCATTACCTTATGTTTTTTAAGTCAAGACATAAATTAATGACTTTTATGAGCGTAATAATTAGGTGGGTATTTTACATAATACATAAAGCTTCCTCAGCGAACTTGGCTATACACTTTTCGAACCTCTTCTAAGAAGGAGGAAATCAACGGGCAATATTCGCTGAAGCACAGTGCAAAATATTTAAGACATTTTGTGCACTTTTCAGCATGCCCCCCCCCCTTTGGGTGCTGATGCCCCAGGCAGCCCCCCCCCCAAATGTGGTCAAATGGTCCCTCAAAGAAGCAAAAATGTTTTCTATGCCCACGAGCAAATGATCGGAAGACAAAATACAATTGCAACGAGTGCAAAAAGCCAATCTGCGAAGACCATCGAGGAAAGAGCTGTGAAGAAGAATGCTCTAAAAATTGACTAACTTTGGATCCCGATTTAAGAAAAAATATTAACCTTAGCTAAAATATGTTGATGTACTTATCTTTTTTAATTAGTATTAACTACGTTTTGACTAATAAAAATAAAATTTTGTTAAAACTTTAGTATTTATATTGATTTATTTGTGATAAGTTCAAATTACCCTCAAATTTGACACCACATAATTTTTTCTTCCACATACTAAAAGCTACTGTCCGAATTCCACTTTTTTATATACCACTTAATCAAAAGGCTTCACAGTTACTTCTAGTTCAAACAGATGTGCCAAAAAGGCAAAAATTTAAGTTTTAGAGCGATTTTTGCTTTGGGGTCTGTCAGACCCCACTGAACCATTTACGTATGTAAAATTTACCTGAACCATCCGAGGGTTAACAGTTAGTAGGACAAAAATAACAGGGTGTCCCGGACATTTTCAAATATGTTCACTAAATAACTCGCGAACGGCTTAAGGTATCGTCATGAAATTTGGTAGGAATGTGTAGAATGGTTACAGTCTTTGGCATGAAATACCTAAAAATTGCTATGGCAAAGATAACAGGGTGCCCCGGACATTTACAAATTTGTTCACTAAATACCTCGCGGACGGCTTAACCGATCGTCATGTATTTTAGTAGGAATGTGAAGAATAGTAACAGCCTTTGGCACGAAATACTTAGAAGTTAGTAGGGCAAAGATAACAGGGTGTCCCGGAGATTTAAAAATATGTTCACTAACTGATCGTTATGAAATTTGGTAGGAATGTGTAGAATTGTAACAGTCTTTAGCACGAAATACTTAAACGTTGGTAGAATAAAGGTAACAGGGTGTCCCGGAGATTTTAAAAAGTCGACTTTTTTAGTTTTTATCGGACATGGACGTATGGGTACTTAAATCAAAGAACTCGATGGGTACATTTTCCAGTATGGAGTAATGGTAACGGAGTTACACCTAATATATCCAGTTAATATGTGTAGCCATGATACATAGTAAATCTATTTTTGGATTGGTCTAATTAAAAAGTGTTACAACGCGTTTATTTAGACCAATCCAAAAATAGATTTACGAGAAGCATAATTCTTATTTATTACCTATAAAATATATGTGAAAAATTATTCACTATGTGAGTTACAGATATGGAACTTACCCCCCTTCAACATAAATCCCTTCCGGATACTTGTAACACTAAATCCCTTCAGGATAGTTACATAACTTCCCAGTTTACATAGAAAGATTAATCATACTTTCTATGACCCATATACATTGTATGACCCATATACATTGTATGACCCATATACATTGTATTATCCTGATCAACATCATTTTATAAACAATCATTCTATAAATAGTATATGACTCATTCCACCTAGATATTTACCATTTGATTAAAGTCCTGAATCAGCAAATCGATCGACTCATATCTAATGCGACTGGAATCTTAACAAAGAGAAATGCAGATTGCTGAAGTTGCATTTCTCTAGTATAAAAGGGCAAGCGTCACATAGATGCATCAGTTTAAGTTCGAGCCTAAGTCCAAGTTTTACTAGTGCAGTTTAAGTTCTTGCAACAAGTGTCATTAAATACTTATAAGAAAATTATAAGTCAGAATAAAGTGCTTTTAAAAATATTTGAAGTGTTTTATTCAAAAATAGTCTCAACGGATTGGGACTTTAAACTTGTTATTATTTTTGTCTATCGAGTAGACATATAATATAACTTGTGTGTATCCAAAATCTAAAAAACCCTCGTATTGCGGGTGCAGCCCTCTGTACGCCTGTATTTTATTTGTAATAAAAATGTTGGACATTTTGTGGGCTTTACGATGGCGAATGATTTTTGTACAAATTTTATTTGTTAAAGAGCAATTAATAAACCTCGGCCAAAAAATGTCAATGCATCTAAATAATCATGTGAGAAGTGAGACTATAGTGTAGTCATTACGTGATTTGAGTTTGCAAAATGTGTTGGAGAAAAATTATTTTTATTATCTATATGTTTTTTTTTTTTGGGTTCTGAGCTCCAATCCGGAGCTTCCCACCAAAATTCTGTTGCGGAACATGGCCAAAACACCGAAAATTTTCGGAGTTTTTACGTTTTTTGACTTAACTCTGAAATTGTACATTTCTGCAAAAACCTGCCCAAGATCATCTTAGAGGAAACATGATTGTAAGTTTAACGCGACATAAATCTTCAAAATGTGTTAAACGGTATCGCTACCATTGAAAGTCACGTTTTTACGTTTTTTGCGATGTTGATCCGGCTTCCCAAAGAAATTTTGGTGGGAAGCTACGGATTCGTACTTAGCAATGTAAAACCGTTCAAATTAAAAAAAAAATCATATTATGAAACTCTGCTAAAACTGGCAATTTTAAATTATATCAATTGTAGTAATACCACTTAACGGATTTATAATATTTATGTCCCTTTAGGTGCGCAATTATACTCTCTCTAACATATTCATGGAGAGCTTTTCGTTAAAATGAATAGTTTCAGAGTTAAGGGCCAAAAAAAATTGAAAAACAGCAAAAATTTTAGGGAAGGCTTTCCGTTGCTAAATAGAGCAGATTCTGGCTGCTAAACTAATCCAAATAAATATAATTAAAGTTCCCGAAAATCAAAAATAACCGTTACTATGTAGAGTAACGGTTAGTTTTGATTTTCGGACCTTTGCACACATCCATGCCATAACATAGTCAAAATATCTTTTATATTAACACTAAGGATGAAATCACACAAAACGACCACCGCGACAAAAACCCCTTTCAAAACATCACCTAAGCTTCAGCGAAAAAAAAAACCATCTCCGCTACGGCACAGAAAAATATTCCTCCTCTGACCAGTCCCGCACTGGTTCTTCGGTAACATATACTGAAAACGTTCTTAAGTAACGATACTGTTATCTGGAGCTATAGCCAAGATTGACCTGGGTATCAATGAAACTTGAATGGTAGTTCAGTGGTGGAGCGCTTTGTATTTTAGTATAGACACTTATTATGTAAAGATGTCCTTGGGCACAAAGTTTCTGTAGGGGTGTACAATTGACGATATGGATACACAATACTTGTTTTAATTAACGTAAATATCAATATTTAACTGCGCCTACAGTCTTTATGGGATATTTAATTAGATAGGAATGTCAAAATAGTATTTAGCTTTCGTCGTAACAAATATACAAGGGACAAGTAAAAAATAAGGTTCCCACATTTTTTCAGGTGTAAGGCATTTTTTATTGCAATAAATAAGTATACCCTCTGAAAGCTTGTACTAAACTATTTTTCTACATAGTCGCCAGATTTTTCTACGCATTTTCCCTGACGAGTTATCCACTTCTGAAAACCCGCTTCGAAGAACTCCGCCGCTAGGCCGCCGATCCGGGATGGCGCCATTGTTTCGACTGTTCGTTTCTTTCCGGAGTGACGTAGTGACACCACGTTTCATCTCCCGTAAAATGGAGTCCAATAATTCTTCGTTATTCTCAGCGCTTGCCTTTGTGGGTTTCTGAAAGCATATGCGTGATTCACCGCGCACACACCTTGCGATAACCAAGTTTTTCGGTCAAAATGTGGTCGATGGTTTTTTCACAAACCTCAGGAACCTGGTCAGCCAGCTATCGAAGCGTTACTCTCCGATCTCGGATTTCACACCTGGCGGCGACGGCGATAATTTTGCTAAAAAAAATGTTGATCGGAAAAGGATACTCTTTAATCCTTGTCCGGAGGTCGTCATGCGGGGTATCATATCAAAGGGGACGTCGAGTACATTACATATCTGGTGTTTGTTTCCTGTTTCAAGGACCGTTAACGGATTAAATCGAGTTAAAAGGTAAAATTTCGTGTTTCCGCATGCCGACCTCCGGTCAAGGATTAAATAGTATCATTTTTTTGTCCTTTTTGGGACCATTCCGATCAAAATTTTATTTTAGCAAAATCAGTTTTAGATTGCTGGGAGCCCACTAATTTGAAAACAATAAAAATTAGCCTTACTCTATTTTTGTTTCTATTTGGAGGGCTGAATTGGGATACAGTAGCCGCTCGAAAATGAGATAAAAACAAGTTCTGGCTAATTCTAATTTTCAAGATTTTCCAATTTCCAAGCGTTTTGAAAAATTGTCGAAAAAAGTAGCCGGGGGCTAACATAAAAGAAATTGTTTTAAAACTTTATGTCTGTTTGTTTATTAACCGGTAAACGCATATAAATAAAACAAGAACACAATTATGTGGTAAAAAATTCATTGATTTTTGATTGTCGTTTGCCAACTTTTGCTGACTTTTTCGCGAATATTTTGGATCGCAAATATTTCGGATGCCGTTACATTGTTTTCCTTTGCCCAGCAAAGCAGCCTATTAGAGCAATTAATTGCCTCTACATGGTAGTCCCGGGCCTCAACCTCCTCGTCGACAGAGTCGCAACAGCTAGTTGAAACCGCAGTTTCATCAATTCTGTCATCCACTTTTCGAACTCTGTCGTAGTCACTTCCTACATAAATAAGAGACCTTAACATTGTGGTTTTTATACCCTTCACTCGTAGAGTAAAGGGTATATTAACTTTGTCATGAAGTTTGTAACGCATTGAAGGAAGCATCTTCGACCATATAAAATATGTATATATGTATATGATCAGCATGACGAGCTGAGTCGATTGGGCGATGTCCGTCTGTCTGTCTGTCCGTCTGTCCGTCTGTCCGTCTGTTGCTACGCGTTTTACTCGGCCAGTTTAAAAGCTATCGAGCTGAAATTTTGCACACATGTTTCTTTTTATTGCAGGCAGTTTGTATGTTTGAATCGCTAAAATCGGACCGTGCGGTCATGGGGCTGCCATACAAACCTAACCCCCCCAATTTGGTTTTTCTAAGAAAAACTTTTTCATGTGTTTACTAATTTCAACGAAATTTCACACAAATGTGTTTCTATTAATAACACAAAACATATGTAAGAATGGATCAAATCCGACCATGGGGTCATGGGGCTGCCATACAAACCTAACCCCCCAAATTAGGTTCTTCTAAGAAAAACTTTTTCATTTGTGCACCAATTTGAACCAAATTTCACATAAATATGTTTCTATTGATGCCACAAAATATATGTAAGAATAAATGGAATCAGACTGTGGGGTCATGGGGCTGTCATACAAACCCAGCCCCCAAATTGAGTTTTTCTAAGAAAAACTTTTTTATTTGTCCACCAATTTCAATCAAACCTCATAAAAGTGCATTTCATTTGATGCCACAAAACAAGTGTAAAAATGAATGGAATCGGACGATGGGGTCATGGGGCTATCATACAAAGCCAACCCCCTAAATTGAGTTCTTCCACGAACAACTTTTTTATTTGTGCACCACTTTCAACCAAAACTCGTAAGAGTGCACTTCAATTGATGCCATAAATAATCGGACTATGGAGTCATGGGGCTACCATACAAGCCCAACCTCCCCGTTTTGGGGATGTTTCTAAAAACATTTTGTCTACACCAATTTAAAAAAACCTCAATGCGTCTTTATCAAAAAAAAAAAGTAAAACAAATGGAATCGTACTATAGGGCCATGCTCCCGCATCCCCCCAATAAAGTTTTCTGAAATATTTTTTTTTATTTTACCACTTATTCCAACCAAACCTCACACAAATATTGTTTTATCGACGCCACAGAATTTGTCAATATCAAATATTATGCGAATACAGAAGGAAAAGAATGTGGAAGGATTAAATACAAGTCATAGGTTTGCCCCAAAAAACTTTTAGCCCGAGGAGAGTGAAGGGTATTCAAATTTCGGCCGCGCCCGAAATTAGCCTCGGTCTCGTTATATTTGAAGTTGTCGTAATCTACCTCTCCCAGAAGTTGAAGCAACTCTGTTGTCTCTTGCCGGAGCCTTAGGTTAGCCAGTGGAATATTGTCTTCCTCTTCAAAGTCGCTTTCGTAATTCGCCGCATCCACACATGCGGAATCTGGCCTTTGGCCTAAAAGTTTATTCCAACTGGACCGCAATACCCTCAGTGTGTATTCAGTCCCATGCTGATTTTAAAAAGAGAATCGCTTCCCCGATTGTAACCTTTTTTAATGCCGTGGCTACCTACATCATTTGAAAAAAAAAACATGTTTTTATTGTATTGTAAGCCAAATCTAGACGCACCTGGCAATCTCCAGCAATAATCATAGATAGTAAATCTTTTCTGTATGCCATCTTGGTAAGTTTTATGGGACTTTGATCCATCGGCTATAGAATAGGAGTAACATGGGGGGAGAACATTATGACTATGTTTCCGTCGTTCAGGATGACACGTCGCATTATCCAAGATTAGTAGGGCTATGTTTGAAAATTTGTTTTGTTAAAAGAAGTCCTTGACCTTCAAAGTTAGATTTTATGTTTGATTTTTATTTTTCTCCTTTTTTACAATTTTAATGCGTAGCAAACTTACCTGCGGTACAAAACTTTCCTGAAACCACTTTGTAAATATGGCCGTCCTCATCCAGGAATTGCGGGATGAGGCATAATCAAGAGGATTATTGAATCCCTTGAACGACCGTGGATTTTTCGACTTTCCAATCACCAGAGGCTTTATTTTGTGTGTTCCAGTGGCATTAGAGCACAACGAAATTGTTACTCTTTCTTTAGAAGTTTTCAGTCCTGTCCTGGAGCACAATGTTCATCACTGAACACCAACGTGTTATCGGGGAGTAGCCGAAAAAACTATGCTGATTCGTCGGCATTATACACTTGATCCGCTGTAATACCCATATCCGAAACTTTTTCTAGAAATTTAACTTTAAATGGCTCTACCGCAGCCATATCAGTTGACAATTTTTCTCCACAAATCTTAAGCCTTCGCAGCCCAAATCGCCGTTCAAAATTCTGTAATCAGTCGTCGCTGGTATTAAATGCAATTCCTGGACTTTGCTGCTGAAGAATATGCAGAACTTTTCCTTTTAGGAGGTTTCCGTCAACAGCGCAATTTCTTTCTCTTTGCTTGATGAACCACTCAAGCAGTTTTTGTTCCATTTGAGGAAATTCTCCATCACGTAGTATTTTTGTTTCTAATGGCAAGTACACAGAGAAAAAAATCGTTATAAAATCAAAAATAATAGCTATGATTCAAACATTTTCAAATATGATTTGGCTCCATATACGTTTACGTTTAATTCAAAAATGTTTCATTTTGAATTAATAGTGGAAATATTAAAGTGATTCTTGTACATTTAAAATTGCTGCATGTCAAATCAAAATTGAATATCACTTTATTTTCAAAGTGATTTCACTTTAAATTTAAAATGTCTTGATTGTAAAATTAAAAACGTGACGAAATATTTTTTCCCTTTTTTTCTATTTTTTTATTTTTTTTTAGTTTTATTTTTTATTTTTATTTTAATTTTTTTTTATTATTATTTTTTTTATTTATTTTTTTTTTATAATATTTTAAAAACTTTATTTTCTCACTTTGCTTCTACTGCATAATTTTATTTTTATTTTTCGTAAGGTAACAAATAAAGGATTGCGCCACTACATAATCACGGGAACCTTTATTAAGCTTCCCAATAATCTCAGCTTTCATTGAAAGAGAAAGCGTCGTTTTTTTAGGGTTTTTTAGAATTTTTTCAAAAAACCCTTATGAAATCGATTTTGTCCGTCCGTCTGTCCGTCCGTCCGTCCGTCCGTCCGTCCGTCTGTTCACTAAATAACTCGCGAACGGCTCAACCGATTGTCATGAAATTCGGTATGAATGTGTAGAATGGTTACAGTCTTTGTCACAA
This sequence comes from Microchrysa polita, assembly GCA_949715475.1. Classification (NCBI taxonomy): domain Eukaryota; kingdom Metazoa; phylum Arthropoda; class Insecta; order Diptera; family Stratiomyidae; genus Microchrysa; species Microchrysa polita. Next base: position 79,373,179 of record OX454417.1, read on the forward strand.
ATACCCCAGAAGTTGGTAGGAAGAAGATAACAGGGTGGCCCGAACGTTTGAAAAAAGTCGACTTTTTTAGTTTTTATCGGAGATTAACGTATGGGTATTTAAATCAAAGACATAAACGAGTACATCTCACATCAGTTAAAATTTTCCAGTTTCGTGTAACGGTAAAAAAGTTATTGGCGCTTAAAGTTAAACTTTCTTTTCGAGCTCCGTTTTTCTAAACCGTTACAAGGATCGATATGAAACTTGGCACAAAGATTGGTCAGTATGGCCTTATATACGTTAAATATTAAGACTGTTGACTTTTGCTAAGGAAAATTAAATAACAGTAAATTTGTAAAATTTAAATTTGTTCGTGTGTAGCCCCTCTTAGGTTTCCAAATATGAAAATTCTGCTAAGGGTTTTTAGAAAATTACACAGGGAATATGTCTTCGAATTTTCATTCGAATAACTGTATCCAAACCGGAAATATAGCCAAGTAAGTATTTTTATAAGGGCCTTTCACAAGACAAGGGAAGCCTCTTAAGCATTTCTTCAATGCATATCTTTGAACTTGATGAAACAATGCACATGAAATTTGGTGGAAATGCATAGAATGGTAATAGTGTTTGCCACAAATATTTTTGAAGTTTGTAGGCCCAAGTTAACAGGGTGTCCCGGAAAAGCTGCAAAAGTATACTTGTTCAATACTCATAGAAAAGCTTGCGTGGGCTCTAATGTCAGGGGACACAATGGAATCATTTCATATAAGTTGGTTTTCCTTGATTTAAAAAACAGTAACAGTAGATTTACAGCTAATAATTCAGTTCATATATAATGCCAAGCCATCCTTACGTTTGCCTGAGTTTCTTTTTGCTCAAAGGCCATCAGAAATCTGAAATCGAAAAAATCCTGTAGATTTGGCTTGGAGTACTTTTATACAGACTGGGTAAATAGTAAATCTATTTTTGGATTGGTCTAATTGAAGGTGGAACAGAATGAAAGGCGCTAGCCTTTCATTGCGGAACGCGTTTATGTAGACCAATCCAAAAATAGATTTACAGGAAGCATTTCATTAATGTTGTGCACAACTCTTATCTATTGCTTATAAAATATACAGGGTTATTGGTTAAGTCGACCTATTCCCTGCAACACGTTATAATAGGGCCAAAATGCAACAAAATGAGACCATAAATGTTAGGCCGATTTTTAACGGTCTCTGAGATATTTGAATTTTTAGTTTTTTTTTTAAATAACCTTGAATTTTACCATTTAAAGTAAGAATTAAAAAAAACTACTAAGGTAACGGGTTAAAACTTATTTTTGGATTTTAGTCAACACTATAGCAGACATTTTTTAATCATTTAAATTTTCAAAAACGCATCACAATTCGAAATTTTTAATTTTTAATAAAAAAAAATTATCTTAAATTTTTTTAAAGTTGATTTTTAATGTAGTATTACTAAAAAAAATTATATGACACGGACTCTGCAGACCCCTGAAAAAACATACTCGTGTTATCAGCTTTCCAAAAAGGTGTCAATGTCAATATAAATATTTAAAATAATTGAAACAGCTACCTGTAACTTGTTCGGGGACCATAATTTCGTTTCATAAGAAACTACAAATCCATAACACAATAAAAACACGTCTGTCAAGTTAGCACTACCACTTTAAAATTTCGACAAACGCTATAGTGCATTAAATGTCGCGATTTTGTCGTGATTCAATGGAAGAAGAAAAAAAATTGTCGCGCCCCTTCTTCCCCTTAAAAACTACCCTTAAGTGCATTTGAGCCTCAGTTAACCAAATTCGAGTTCCAAGAATCTCCCCAATGCTAAAAGTGTCCAGTAAGATATAACAGGGGCAGCTTAAGAGATTACCACCCTGAAAAAATTTGTCGCGCCCCTCCTTCCCTTAAAAACTACCCCCGTCAAGTTAGCACTACCACCCCGGTAGCGGCCAATTCAAGCATTTCCGTAAAACAAAAAGTATTCAATTAACTGTCGCAGGAACCAAAAGGCATATTGCATGCTTCAAAAAATTTGTCGCGCCCCTTCTACCCCTAAAAAACTACCACTAATTGCATTTCAGCCTCAGTTCGCCAAACTCGAGTTCCAAGAATCGCCCCAATACTAAAAGTGTCCAGTAAACTCTCACTACGGCTGCTTAAAAGATTTCCACCCTGAAAAAAAATGTCGCGCCACTCTTCTCTTAAAAACTACCCCCGTCAAGTTAGCACTACCACCCCTTTCGGTTCCTGCGACAATTAATTGGATACTTTTTGTTTTACGGAAATGCTTGAAGTGGCCGCTACCGGGGTGGTAGTAGTAACTTGACGGGGGTAGTTTTTAAGGGAAGGAGGGACGCGACAAATTTTTTCAGGGTGGAAATCTCTTAAGCAGCCCCTGTGATATCTTACTGGACACTTTTAGCATTGGGGAGATTCTTGGAACTCGAATTTGGTTAACTGAGGCTCAAATGCACTTAAGGGTAGTTTTTAAGGGGAAGAAGGGGCGCGACAATTTTTTTTCTTCTTCCATTGAATTACGACAAAATCGCGACATTTAATGCACTATAGCGTTTGTCGAAATTTTAAAGTGGTAGTGCTAACTTGACAGACGTGTTTTTATTGTGTTATGGATTTGTAGTTTCTTATGAAACGAAATTATGGTCCCCGAACAAGTTACAGGTAGCTGTTTCAATTATTTTAAATATTTATATTGACATTGACACTTTTGGAAAGCTGATAACACGAGTATGTTTTTTCAGGGGTCTGCAGAGTCCGTGTCATATAATTTTTTTTAGTAATACTACATTAAAAATCAACTTTAAAAAAATTTAAGATATTTTTTTTTATTAAAAATTGAAAATTTCGAATTGTGATGCGTTTTTGAAATTTTAAATGATTAAAAAATGTCTGCTATAGTGTTGACTAAAATCCAAAAATAAGTTTTAACCCGTTACCTTAGTAGTTTTTTTAATTCTTACTTTAAATGGTAAAATTCATGGTTATTTAAAAAAACCTAAAAATTCAAATATCTCAGTGACCGTTAAAAATCGGCCTAACATTTATGGTCTCATTTTGTTGCATTTTGGCCCTATTATAACGTGTTGCAGGGAATAGGTCGACTTAACCAATAACCCTGTATGTACAAAAAATATTCACTATGCATCAAAATTCTAAAAAACCATCGTATTGCGGGCGCAGCCCTCTGTACGCCGGTATTTTTTCTTTTTTGGAGTGATGACATTTCAATATTGATATGTAGTTATATGATTATCAACGTGGGCTGCACCTTCACAAAAAACTCACAAAACAAAACGATCACAATTCACTTCAACTGCACTCAGTACAAATTAATTTTTACCCAAACGTGATAATTTCCGATAGCTTGTTTCTAACAAGATTATGTGCCTATTTAACAAGAATGCATTGTTAAAAAAAGGATATATACATAAGAAATGTGAAGTCACACTTCTTACGCTCGAAAATTAGAACAGTTTATTCTAATTTTAGAGCGGTGAATATACATATATGAATTGCTTGTTCAAATTTCCAAGCAATTCTAATTTCTGCAAGTTCTAATTTCCGAGCGGCTACTGTATTTTGACTGGACTACTTCTTGAACTTATCAAAACTCATTTCACTAGGGTGTTGATCTATCTATTATTACGACGAGTATCTATCAATTTCTTATTACAAAAATAGTTGGGTGAGCGGTGAGGTCAGTGCTGAATTACATTTTTATTTGATTCATTTATCTCGTTGTGAATGATCAAAAACATGAATATCGAGTTTATTCAACAAGACATATCAATCCAATAATAAATTGCTGTCGTGTCGTGACAAAACAAAATGTGAAACATACATTTTTAAAAGTCATACCAAAAGCAGTTTTAACTAGATTATCAAATTCTAATGAAAACTACTAACGAAAAAGCTCTATTTGCAAATCTAATCCTCTAGAAATGGAAACTAGTATTTACTAGTATGAAGTATGATTTATACCAAAAAATCAAAAACCACAACTACCCATCTATCTTAGTATGATGCCTGATTAAATATTCAATGTAAATGCAGTCATTAAAAATTGCGAACTCCAAAAGCCATATAACCAAGGCTTGCCAAACAAGAAATAACTAGGCCACAAGCTGACTGAAAAGCACCACCGTACCGACACTGCTCAGTGCTCATATCTCATATAAGTACAGGTATCCCTCGTCTTAGGACGCTTCGACTTAGGACATTTCGACTTACAACGCATGAAAAATTTAGACCAAGACTCGAGTTACAACAATTTCTGTTTCGACTTACAACGCGATTTGAAAAAAAAAAATTCTTATAAAAACACAAGTGCAAGACAGAATTTTCCTTTCTGTTTTTACTTTTCTTTCCTGGTGCATAAAGTTTTTATTTGTGGAGCTGATATTTGAAGAAGAAATTTTGTTGTAAAGGCTGTTTTGTTAAGGACCTTTTACAGAAGTAAATTTAAACGCTATCGTAAAGGATTAAGTCAGCCATTAAAAAAATTCTGCGGGGGCGGCAAACAGTTCCCGGTCAATCAATAACACTAAAGAACTAAACGTTTTTGAAATGCAGTGCACTGTATGCCGGAAAATGGAGCATACATCTAATGCCCCACATTGTCCGGAGTTGCCGAACCGGATAACAACATAAAGATATTAGCTAGGCAAAATATAAATTCGTAAGTACTAGGCGAGCCAAAAGTAATCCCAATGTTTTTTTGCTCTTTTAATAAAAAAAATTCGGTTTTGATTATGAAATACGTTTATTTAATCCCTTCGAGTTAATTGTATCAAGTCGCAAAAATGTCGCCAAGTGGCCGCCGCCATAGGTGATTACCATATGGGCCGGTTTAATGGCATTTTCCATCACTCTTCCCAGAATATCGGCCGACAGGTTTTGGCATTCCTGACGAATATTTTCCTTAAGGGCTTCAAGAGTCTGAGGCTTGTTGACGTAAACCCGCGCCTTCAAAAAACACCCATAAAAAGAAGTCTGGAACAGTTAAATCGGGTGATCTGGCCAGCCAGTGCAAATCACCAAAACGAGAGATTAACCGACCCGGAAATGTTTCCTTCAGAATATGCCCGCGTTGTAAACCGATTCATGGCTTGACAGTTCGTATTTTACGTTTGTTTACTTCAGAAATTAGGAAAAATGAAAGAAAAAAAAGAAAGGAAAAAAAGTTACAGCGATTTCCAATAGAAGAAATCACTGTTAGCAAGTCGTAAAAACCGTGGTGATACGACTTGGTAGTGTACGTCCTTAAATTGGTAGCGATAAAATTATGAATTGTTATTGAATTTAATTTTTCTGAAAATTAAGCCGCTGTCCTGAGATACGACGTCAAAGAAATATTGCAATTTATATTTAATCATTTTAAGGCAGGGACTCTTATGGAGTCCCTTCAATTATATTTATAAAAAATATAATTTTTACACAGAATTTTCCAACTTATGGATGGAATGAGGAACAATTTCTTTAAATTTAAGAAATTTACTACTCCTGCAAAATTTTCTACCATTTCTATAGAAATCATAGAATTGGAATCATTTTTCATAAATTAAGTATCTGTCAAATAGTATGAAGTTATATTTTACTCTTCCGTATCACCTTTAGATTTTACTGAACGTTTGAGACCTTCTGCAATAGAGTTGAAATCGACCTCCATTTGCCAAACGGTAATTTATTTTGAACTCCTTTTATATATACATATATATATGTTTGAATGTATGCTGCCTGATTTTTTTCACTAGCTGGGGATTTGTCTTTTACAATGGTGGTGACTTTTACCTGGAGCTCGAGCTAAACTGCTAATTGCACAATTTTGCATCCATATTTTAAGGCATGGTGATGAGAATGAAATTTTTTCTTGAAATATAAAACGATCACCTCAACAAATAATAAGAAGTGTTCTATACCAGTGTTTTCTAAATTAAATTGTTAAATAGGAAAAGAGAATTCTGCCTAAATACTTTCACAATACAAATTGGCCCGACGTGACGCCTTCGCCAGTTCCCAATAAGAGAGCCCATGCAGGGATATGAAAAATATTACGCAAATTAGTTAATGTTGATGTGTACCTGCATATTTATTTTAAATGCACTTTTTTCTTATAACACTATCATTAACTAAAAAATGTCGAGTTTTGAGTTTTGACCGTGTTCTTGCCTACGTGCAATATGGTTATTCGACTTACAACGTTTTCGACTTAGGACGCATTTTCCTGGAACCAATTAGCGTCCTAAGTCGAGGTATGCCTGTATTTAGTCGGCAAACTTTGTCTCAAGCACAATCTTGTGGTGAATGATACGTCAATATGTTTTTTTGTTTGTTTTTCTATCTTTTTATCTCTTGTCTTGTCAGTATCCAGTGTACCTGGCTGAGAGATATTTTTCATGATACGAGCTGCATATAAATGTATAAGAGGTGGCGGTTATTGGCATTTCGAATGGATCGTTCCGTCAACTTTAAGCCTCCGTAAAAAGTCTCTAACATTACTGACTTTTCAATTTTGTCAGTATAAGTACGTTACGTATATGTAGTGTTCTTAATTTGGACGTAATGAACATTGGTTTTTCTTTAAATTGGTAGGTTGGAAATTTAACCAAGCGATGTGCTCTGAATTTTGATTTGTATCCGTCAACAATATTATCGATTTATGTTGACATAAAAATCAATTTTGAGAAAAAATCGTTGTTCCAATGAAAGTGACACCACGTACCTCAACAGCGCAGGGAGGATCCTGGTACGGTTGATACGTCATGCCGTGGATCTGTACAAAGACCATTGGGGCGATAACGTTCCCGAGCTGCCTAGTTACATATGTACGGTTAGCTCTTGGCATGACCGACCTCCTCCCATAACTTACGGGAGGGAAGTCATATAATGGCCGAGCACGAGAAACGGTGTTCCCTGATGTGGGGGTTCACCATACGGTTAATCGTGTGAGCTTCGGAGCTGGCGGCTTCGCATAACCAGAGTCTCGAAGGGGCTAGTTAGGGAGAATGGCCTTGGTGCAAGATGCCTACGTGCCTATATCTAACCCAATCGCATTGCTGACTAGTCTACTGAAGAGGCCGCCCGGATGTGAAAAGCAGCGCTACGAGTCTGCTTTAAGCAGACGAATAGTCACAGGCCCAACGAGCCTGGGATGTGCACATCTGAACTCTTACGTGAGGCTTCTTAACCAATAGGGGGCCGAAGGAGGATAACACCTGATATAGAGAAGTCTTTAGCGAATAGTGTACCTCGGGGATGGGTGTGCCCAGGGGACCATGGTCCTTGCCTGCCCATCAAGGTTTTAGCCTCGAGGTGGCTGTAGGTTGTTACCCTAGACATCGAACTGGTGATGCAGCCCCGGGGTTGGGTTTCTGAAGGTGAGTGCATTCACTGGATGGAGAAATCCCCATCTGACAATAAGACCTTGTCAGTAAAACACCGAAAGTCCAAACCGCCCGAAGGACCGGCAGATAAGGCCGTAAAGGTTAGGTGCTCCCCTGACGATATACCTGTAGATGGTATATATGTTCCAATGCAAGTAATGACGGAATCAGCAGATCCAAAAAGACATTCTACGTAGACCGAAGCCGCTTCATACTCAAAAAATTATATATTGATGGCAAAATTATTAATCGATATCTCACACGCAACCCTACCTTTGTTACCGAATATCTGATGTAATTGACCACCATGAACTGCATCAGCAGATACCGAGATACAATCTCTTCCGAATTCAATTCATGTATTACAATTATTGTTACAAACATTGAGGCCGACTTAATTAAAGGTACCTTAGCTTGATATGTACGTAATTATCGGCATCATACGTTACGTTCCGTTGGGAATATTTCAGCAAAATATTATAGGTAGTAATTGGACAAAGTAGCTAATTATGTCGGCAAGTTTTACAACATATTTTACGTGCACAAACTTACTTATTTTTTAAAAATTATGCAAAGTGAATCTTTTATTTAATTCAGTTAAAGAAAATTTTACAATATGTAGCTATAAACTTATTTAAATAACAATCTGACTTTCTACAGTTATTATTATTTTTTTAAATTCTTTTCAGTCCATCCGATATTATGATAATAAAATGAAGTTGGATGGTGAAAGATAAACATTGTTTTTTATTTTTTATTTTTTTTTGCAAATATTAGTTAATCTTTATTTATTTAATTATTATTTAAAAAAAACATTATTACTCAGATAACTGCTAAATTTTGCGATTTATTTCACAGACTTCTTTTAATTGCATTCATGACAATGTACATATATGCAATTTATATCAACTTCTGCGTTATAAAATCAATATTATGTAATAAATAAATCAAAGAATAACTAACTTATGTATTTATCATTTATTAACAATTAGCTTTAAAAAAAAAAGTCTAAAATGGAAAATAGTCCAACTTATTTTTTAGTTTAGCACCGAATTTCCCAATCAAATTCTGATGTGTTATATATCATTGCAATTGAAATTTTATGTAGTTTTTCATATCATTTTTATCTATCTTTTGCGATTTTTTAAATAATCCCAAAAAACCGAAAAATTACCCCCTTTCCCCTTTTTATAAGGTTGCGGACCCCCATTCGGTTGGGACTTTTTTTCCCATAATCTGGGGGCCATTATCAACCATCCTGCAAACAAATTTCCGATGTAAGATATTTGCCGACCAAATATCCAAATGAGCTGTTTTGTTGATTTTTCTTGGTCGATTTTCCAGATGTGTCTCCTACTGAGGATAGCACTTATTCAGATGTTTATTTGGAAAATACACAAAAATCCGCTAATCTGCGAAAAGGAGATGGAAAATTATATTTGGCATTGGCGATTTTTTTTGCAGATATTTCAGTAGGAATAAGGGTTCTTGTGCTGAAGGCGACCGAATTACCGCTAGTTCGTGCAGAAAAACAATGCCCCAGATATCAAATGCTATTGGGCTATTGGGGGTGTAAGCCATTGAGAGGGGTTTCTGAAATCCGTTCCGGAAATATTGGCGATGGATCATGGAATTAGTCCTATTTTCTGCACTCAGAGAAATATTCACTCATATTGAACAAAATATATTTAATTCAAACGATTTGCGCTTTTGATTTTGCTCCACAAGCAAATGCGTTTAATTTTAACGAGTGGCGTTTCTTTCAAAAGCATAATTAGTTGTAAAAAGACGTTTGAATTAAAAGAATTTGCGTTTACCTGGAAAGAAAGAGCCAGTCGATTCAAACGTATTCTTCATTGAAATAAACACTTACTCTTTGATTGTAAACGGGTAACACATTTTGAATAAATGAAAGGCAATTGTATCAAACGTCTTCGTTTTTATATTAAACATTTTTGTTATTTAAATTAAACGAAGCATTCTTTTTAATGAAACGATATGTATTTCGAAAGTAACGTATCCCGTTTTCATTTCATAGAAATTACCCCATTCAAAATAATTGAGTTTAACATGGAATTAAAAGCAAACTCTGCTGAAATAAAATAATACATTCCGTTTGATTGTCCATTCTCCATTCGATTAGATAATGTTACTGGGTAGACAAATCAATAAAGAATAAAACTTATGAAAACTTCAGAAAAACACTTTATTTTTTATTTAGGTCTAATTTTAATATGATTAATACATAACACTTTTATTTTAACACCCGCTAAACTTAAATTGCACGTGTGGAAGCGTCCATTCCTCCAGATGAATGCAAAAGTACATTCTCGAAAACACTCTTGACATCGACGAAGATTCTAATGACATACGCGTTTGTTGTTAGACACTACACATTTGTACATAATGAACATGAACATGTGAAACTCATCGGACCGGCCAGAAGTATTAACTACCTGTTGTGCTACGTTGAAACAAATGATATTTGGCATCGCGTCGTTTAGGTATGTGTATTTGTTACGTAAAGGAATGTATACACATTACTATGTAATGCGAAATCTTTTGATTTAAACGACCGCCGTTTGGGGCTTAGCTACTGTTTTGTTTTAAAGGAAATTCTTTTAGCGCAAATGAGAACTCGTTCAAATCAAACGAGATTTTTCAAACGAATACTGCGTTCAATTTAAATGTGGAGCTTTTAATCTGAATGTGCGTTTTTTTCTCTGAGTGTGAAACACGGTAATCCGATCAAGAAATATAGGCAAAGGTATGGACAAATTACTGCCTTCTTTCCAGATGTTTCGTTAGCAATAGCAGCATAGCTATTTGGGTTGGTTATCAATTCGGGAAAAGGAATCACAGAAATGGGAACATTCATTCAAGAGATATGTACGTACTCGTATATAGACAGAAACTCTGCTCATCAATTAGATGGGAGCGGTGTAGGGTGGAGTCTACCGATATCGAATAGAAATAGGCAGAAGAATGTTAGAAAGATTTTTTATCATAATTTTGCTCACTGTTAATTTTCTACATGTTGAAATCCGATAATTCGTTCAGCTGATTTTGGGGCAAATTTCCTAAACTGCACTCATTGTGAACTTTTCAGATACTTGAATGCTTGTTTCGCTATTTTGGGTGTCGTTTCGCCTTACTTTCAGATGCGACTACCCGTCAGGGTGGTGCAAAACTACCGAGGTCATCAAATTTTTTTGTCAAAAGCATAAGAAAATGAGGAAATGAGCAAACTCTTTTAGTATTTTTCTCCTGCCTATTTTTTCTGATTCGGCAGAAGCAAAGTCATTTAGTGGCAATAGATATGGCAAAACCAATCTGTTCAAAAGTATGGTCTTCATAAATGAACACGTTGCAAATTTTTCGCATGTTGCAACTTTTGGCAGTTCGAGGTGAAAACCAAGGAGGGTTCAATTTACTAAAATTACATAGAATTGTGTGGGCTAATGTGGGGAAGGCCTGTCTTCATTAACTCTGTCGTTCAAGTGTCAATCCAGTCAAAGAAATTTATTGAAATCCGCAAATATGTGACGACAGTTATTCAATTTTCAGAAAAAATTGTTTTCATAATTTTGCCTTTTGTGAATTTTTTTTCGTGTTTCAATAGCAGTTATTCTCTAATTCGGGGTATAGACATATCTGATGGACCTTATCTTACTGAAATCCACTAATCTATTCAGACGATAAAGACAAAGGTATGAGAAAGAAGTATTTTCACAATATTGGTTAGTAATTGTAATTTTTACTACGGTTCAATGGATTCTGTAATTCGTTTAAAAAATATCAAAAAAGCTTGTGAAACACAACTAACAAAATTTTGTCATAGACAGCATCCTGCAGCAAAGTATATCCTCATGAGAATAATTTTTTTCATAGGTACATACATACGTTAATTGCATTACATACAGCTACGAAGAAATAATAGTCCTGTTCTTATTAACTTATCCAAAATTCCTACAAATCAAATCAAATTCAGCAAAGTGGCGATTTTCGATCACCCGTCTAGGAGTTTTGTATGGTTCAATAGTTATGCGGCTATTTCAGGTGAAGAAAAAGCATAAAAGAAAATTTACGAAAACAGTAGACCAATGGGTTATTGTGATTTTTTTCCATTTATTTCAATAGCTATCGATGTATTTTAGGGTAGAGACCAATATGTGATTGGGCAATTGAAATAAAGTTGCAAATGACGCCCAAAGGACAAAAAAAACTGCTTTTTAAACTTTTCTTATAGAAAATTTTATTATTGTTTTTTTTTTTTAGAAGAGGACAATGCGGAGTAGCAAATTTACCTGCATCGGCATACCCTTTCGGGAGATAAATGCAAGTTTTGTGAAAAAATCTTCTTTCTTTCTTTCTCATTGTGAATTTGTTTGTGTTTCAATCTCATTCAGATATTCAGGGTGAGGATTAAATCAGCAGGGCAATATTCCAAAAACGTCAAGACATTCAAGAAATATAACCCAAAATATAAAAAAACTCATTGTGAATTGTTGCTCATTGTGAATGTTTGGTTTATTTCAATGGGTGGGCCAAATCCAGTGGAATCAGTTTACTGAAATCCAGCAATTAATTTATGAACTGTACGAAAAGGACAGCTCCTTCTTATAATTTGGTCATTGTGAACACATACTATGCATGTTTCAATAATTACTCTGCTTTTCGTGGAGGAGAGAAAATCGGTTGCATCACTGTTCGCTAAACGATCAAAAAATAAAGACAAAATTATGAAAAAAAAAAAATATTCTGAATTGTTGCCTATTGTGAATTTCCTATACATGCATATACTGCTTGTGTAAACCAACTTTTTGGGGTACACTTACTGAAAATCGGTAATTCGCCCAAGAAATACAGGAAAATGTATGTTTGTCTTTATACTTTCGCTCATTGTGAATTTCTCATATGCATCGATAGTTGTTCCTTCAATTGGGCTAAACGCCAATCCTGTGGAGAAAATTCACTGAAATCCGCTGATACCATCAACAAATATATAGGCAGAAAAAGCCAAAAAAGAAACCTATTATGAATTTTGGCTCATTGTATTTTTTTTAATGTTTCAATAGTTATTATGTTATTCCGGCCCGAGCCAAATCCAACGAACCTAAAATCGGTTCAGCCGTTCTCGAGTTATAAATGGTGTAACTAACACGACTTTCTTTTATATATGTAGATAGATTATTTAAAAAAAAACATTATTAGTCAGATAACTGCTAAATTTTACGATTTATTTCACAGACTTCTTTTAATTGCATTCATATACATTATATGCAATTTATATCAACTTCTGCGTTATAAAATCAATATCATTTAATAGATAAATCAAAGAATAACAACTATATACTTATGTATTTATCATTTATTAACAATTAGCCACACATCAAAATTTCTCTACACGTCACCCGAAGCAAATGAGTTTGATCCATGCGCCTCAAGGCGGAATTACATACAATAATAAATACGAATCGCACATTTAATTTTACTTGACTTGAATAAGATGGCAATGGCCAATACGCTGTAATTCAATGGCAGCGATCGTTGATTTATTCAAAATCAATTCAATCCGTGCTTAACTGCGGTCACACTTAAAGATGCGAGTGTCATAAATCATTGAATGTCATTAATGAAGTCATTTTATCTTATTCGGCCCAGAGCAACGTGTTATGTAATAGGCTGCTGCAAATTATATAATAAATGAATGATAAATGTATTGTGACGAAAATTGTGGGTCATCGACTGTAATGCGTGGGAAATGCAATTTTTGGAATGCATTTTATTATTCGGGTGTTATATAAACGTTTTTACCCGCGGGAGGAAATAAGTTTAACATTTTATTTTTGAATCAAATTTAACTAATTGCATTCTTTTTTCATTTTTTTTTCGTTCTAGGAGCCGATAAAGTATCCCAAGGCTGTGGCTTTTATAATCAGCAATGAATTCTGCGAGCGGTTCAATTATTATGGAATGCGAAGTATGTTAAAGTATATTTATTAAATTACTATTTAGTATAAAGGAGTATATAAATAATCAATTAGTCTGGCTAGTCTAGCGGTTAGTGCGCGCACCTTCGGCGCACAGGGTCATGAGTTCGAATCTTACCGTGGGTCATGGTGTTTTTCGAACTGACGAGCTTGTGACGGACTATGATCTCACTCAGATGTTAAACGATTACCCATATATGGGGATAAATAACACTGCTGAGCGTGATGCTGATCTCATTACCTCAACAAAAAGCAGATAAGATCTTGGAAATAGGATGTCACTAACACATCCTGCGGCCTTAGTCCAATGTTGGATTGTCGCGCCTGTTATTAATTTATTTATTTAAACAATCAATTAAGTTCTAAAGCACTAGAGACTATCATTATCATACACGTTAGTTTCATAAAATTAGTCAATGTTATATAAGGGGGAAGATAAAGGTTGAAAGGCTCCGGCTAATTCCTATATCTTCTTCAGTTTTGTCATAACTGCGGACCCTTAGCTATGCAGGAGGAGTTTCATAGGGTGATCGGCTTCGGCCAATTCCTATGTCTCTCCAAGGGGGCGTTACTTGCCCGCATTATCCGAGTAACCGCTGCGCCAGAGTGCTGTATTTACATCTGGAGCGTCTCAGGTTACACTCGAAAAAATTTTACTCCAATAATAGGAGGAAACTTTTTTTCCTTCTATTATAGTAGTAAATTTACACCACGATATAAAGGAGAGTAATTTTACGCTTTGCAGTGTAAATATTTACTACAAAATTGGTGTAAATCTACAAACGGTAATAAGTAACACAAAATGCATCTATCCACTATACAGCTGGTGCATAGTGGGATATCACTTGTGTGTGCAAACTCCAGCATAAATGCGGCACACAAAGTGTATTTCGAGTCGGGTTTCGAAATTATATTACATGGCGCGCTACAATTCTCGTCAGATGCCTCTACGTATGTAGCGCGCCATGTAATACCATGAGAGGCATTACCGGACTCAACCAGGCAAAGGTGTTCGATCCTCTTATATTGGACTAGAAATACACCCTGGTGTCGAATCATTTTTGAGTGGGGCTAGGCAATGGCTAGCCACCGATTCGACACAAAATGCATCTATCCACTATACAGCTGGTGCATACACAGAGAAAAAAAATTAGAATGGTTATCTAAAGAAATAGTCGAAATCATCTAAAGTTCGCGTTGATTTTCAGCTTATGATTCTATGTAGTTGAAACAGTTATGAAGATATGGATAATTTATCTATTCGTCATTAGTTGAAACATCTACTATATTTGCAAATTCAATTAATTCATTTGTAAAGACAGCTATTCATTATCTATAAATTGTTAAATGTTGGATAGCTAAATTGTGTTTAAGAAAAAAGAACGATTGTTTGTAGTTGAATTTTATATTTGAATAGGACAATTAACAACTTTTGTGGAAGAATTGACTAAACTTTATCTTCTAATCTTGCGTGGTTAAATGAACGAATTTAATAGTATTTTCAGCTACGAAGATTAGAGAAATCAGCTATTTCTTTGGTAAAACTATCTAAATTTAAGTCAACTACTTCACTTTAGATAAAAAGTCTAAACCATTTTTTTCAGTGTAGTGGGATATCACTTGTGTGCCGCATTTATCCTGGAGTTTGCACACACAAGTGATATCCCACTATGCACCAGCTGTATAGTGGATAGATGCATTTTGTATGTCGCATCTCTGGCGGAGTATACACACGTGATGTTCCACTATGAACAAACTGGACGGTGGATTCTCAAATCATTTTTTGAGCATGTCACATCCACCGTCCAACAACAATTTGTTTTTGTTGTTTTTGGTAATAAGTAAATTTGCACACATAAATAAGTAAACTTGCTCTTAAAATTATGTAAATTTAAATCAAAAATAAGCAAATTTGCACTGAAAAAATGTAAATTTACACACCTGCTAATACGTAAATTTACATCTGGGGTTCTAATAATATTCTTCGATGTAAATCGTCCTGGAGCTACCCGTTATTCCAACGGCAAAGAGCTGCTACACCCCCTTCGGTTCAAGAGCAAGAAAGCGCTACAACAATAACAATAATATGATGCTCAAACGAAAGCACTTCGGACGGAACAGACTCTGCACACAGAACAAGCCACTTGTGGGATACAGGAAAATACAATAATGCACAAAAGTATTGTAACACACTCAGTTTTACACAAATGTAGGTGTAATTTTTTACACCAAAATCGTAATATTACATGAAAATTGTAATGTGGGTGACTGAAAAATCCTTCAAGCTTGGACATCGGACACGGCGGCGGCATACGATGGTCGGCAGCTCTGTATGGGAAGTGGGATGGGTTCTTGCCAGTCCGGTGTCTCCTTTCCATCACAGTAAAAAAAAACGTATGCCATTTCACGGACAAACACTGGGAGCTAAAATTGAGGGAAAAAAACGAGCGAACTGAAACACCATCGAAGCATCCAAGCACGGAATCCAGATGTTGGGATTCGGGCCATGTCCCACCGCAACCTATAGATCTTCTGGCCACTGTTAGAAGACCTCCCTAGGAAAAACCAAAAATAAATCAACGTCTCGGGTGCGCCTACATCTCAACTCTGAAAAAGAAGAGCTCGCGAAAGAAAAGATTCAAGTTGATGATTACAACATGTTTATTTGTTGTCGCGCAGATCTTTATAACAATATAGAAAAATAGATACACTCGATTGTCTGTCTAATCAATTCACATGATACCACAACGCAAAGTACCATTTACCATTTAAGCTCTAAAATATATAATAAAATCGTACTCACCAACGCTGCAACTCGAACGGCCGTTGAGGATGCGACGAGGCTAATGTATGTAAATTGAGATTATGTGATAGAAATAAACTAATTACACAGAAAATCGAAAAAAAACTCGATAGCAAGAATAACAAAAACACTAGGTTAAAGAAAGATGCAAAACTTATCGTGTATCATTATCAAAATCACTATATCAAAAATACAATTTCAAAAACAAAAAAAAACTAAGTACGCGCAACAAATTATTACAAAAGCAAATGTTACGATGTTCGGTGTCGAAATCCTCATATAATCGCGTTCCTCGTTCGCACTAACTATTGAGCTGGGATAAGGTCGCTTGCCGATGCACAGGCCTTTCCGACACACTTCACACCTCGCAACTCAACAGCTTGTCGGGAATATTTTAAACTGCAAGATGTTATCGATGGGCACTAAACAGCACACTGATTCCGCACAGCATTTTTGGTGGCAGAGCGCTACTTAGCTGAAATGAGCACTCTTCGGTGGCGGAGCACTACTTGCTTGGCACTCTTGGTGGCGGAGCACCCGTTCGCTAACAAAGCACTTTGTGTGGCGGAGCACCTTCCCCGATGCAAAACACACTGCTGGTGTCGTAGCACTTCTCAAAAAACCGAATAAAGCACTTCTTGAGGCGGAGCGTTTTTTTTCGGTGGCAGAGCACCCCTTTCGATGGCGGAACAAAACACTTTGTTAGGTGGCAGAGCACCCTTTCGAGTAGCGGAGCGCTTTTTCGGTGGCAGAGCACCCCTTTCGATGGTGGAACACTTTTTCCGTGACTGAGCTTGCTTTTGAGTAGCGGAGCGCTTATGTAGTGGCGGAGCACCTTTTCACAGCGCCAAATCGTGCAATGCTTTAAAACGCATTAAAACACAAAAAAAAAAACACCATAAAGCATGGGTTTCGGAAGGAAACTTCACTTCCAGAATTTCACAAGATTTTTAGATATAGCTATTATCTAAATTTGTAACTTTTTAAATATTTTACTCTAAAGTTAATTTAAACTTAAATTTGCCGGAAATTTTGCGTCCGGACTTTTCGACGACTAAAAAGCGAATCCCCTATTTTCCTTTGTTCCAAATTTAAACGGCAAATTCAATTCACCGAAACAACCCAAAAAAACGAAATTTTGCAAATCCCATTTAAATTCTATATAGAAAAAACAACATCCGTAATTTCACTTTAATTCTATATGAAAAAAAAAGAATCCGTATTCCATTTCAATTCCCTATCAAAAAAATGAAATCGGTGTTTAATGTGAAATCCATATAAAAAAAAGAATATGCAAGTGGTAAGTGAAAGGGTCATTGCCCATTTTCACATAGAAGTTCCCACTCCTCTAGATTCAAAAAAAAATATTCGCAAAAATGCATATAGCAACCACCACAAATCGGTCAAAAAAAATTGCATGAAGAATATGCATATTACATGCTACTTGTTCCAGCACGGATAGTACTCGCCCTCACTGCATCCTCTCATATCATTACTCTCACTGCAACAATAGATCAAAAGTGCGTGTTAGGTCTGTGCGTGTGATAAGATCAGAAATAGAAATTCTGATAACGAATCACACAGCATAGCGATTCTGTATAAGAGTACTGATATGAGAGAATGTATTAGATAGTTTGCTGCTAGTACAAGTGCAATTGTGCTGTGTCATTTTCAGTTGTGTCGTTGACGACGACACTAGCAGAAAATGACAATAATTGATGCACGGATAAAGATGCATTTATTACAAAATATACACTGAAAATGTAAAGTTACACAGAACTAAAGTAATGACGCATCTTCACACCAAATGTAAATTACACCAAAATAGAGTAACATTAAAAAATAAGTGAAATATTACACTAGTTTGTGGGTTTACTAGAAATTTTGTTTAAAATTAAACGTTTACTGTAATTTTGCGAGAAAACAGTTGTAAAATTCAACGGGTTTTCGATGTAAAATTCAACCTTGTTTTTACAGTGTACTTAACGTGATAGGTGACAGAAAACATTTAATTCAACCACTAATGCAGCATCTTCGAGGCATGCCTATGATGGCCTTTACACAACG
This sequence comes from Microchrysa polita, assembly GCA_949715475.1. NCBI lineage: Eukaryota > Metazoa > Arthropoda > Insecta > Diptera > Stratiomyidae > Microchrysa > Microchrysa polita. The sequence continues at coordinate 79,391,432 of OX454417.1, forward strand.
ATTAAACCCTATCATCGTTTAGCGATGTGCCGACAACTCATCCTAAGATAAACTTCAAGCCAAGAAACCTGAAACAAAAGCCTCGGATTGGACGGATACAAAACAACGACGACCCCGCAAACGAACAACTGATTACTTTTTCGGATTCTGGAATGTACGCTCCCTGAATAGACCCGGGGCCCTAAGGGCCTTCCTGTATAAGGTAGAACAATACAAGCTGATCATAGTTGCAATCCAGGAAACTAAATGGCTCAAAAGCGAGATTAACGACCTCAATTCGCACACTATTTATACGAGTGGTAAAGATGAGGGCAACGAGGAGTTTGGAGTAGCTTTCATCGTGAGTAAGCAGCTGAAGGACCACGATATCGGCTTCAAACCCATCAACGAGCGGCTATGTGCGATCCGCATTAAGACCCGTTTCGCTAATCTCTGGCTCATTAATGCGCATGCCCCTACAGAAGTAAAAGAAGACGCGATTAAAGACGAGTTCAACAACGACCTAGAAACACTCTTCGACTCACTTCCATCAAACGACGTTAAGCTGCTGCTAGGAGACTTTAACGCCAAAGTCGAAAACTAAAGCTGGCATAAGGGAACTACTGGAGGTCATACCCTCCACGACGAAAACAACAACAACGGTCAGGACTTATCGACTTCGCGAGCGGCAGAAACCTGGTCATAAGCTCTTGCTCTATATGCTTCCCTCATCGACGAATCCATAAGCAGACCTGGAGATCTCCAGATGAATACACCGTGAACCAGATCGACCACGTACTGATCAGCAAGAGATGGGCTTCTAATGTCTTAGATGTTCGATCCTATCGAGGAGCCAACTGCGATTCCGATCACAATTTGGTGAAGACGACGTATAGGTGCAGAATCTCTAATATAATCATAACAAAAGTGCTAAGTATCTTTCACATGCGTATAAACTAATAAACACAATTAAGAACGGCTGTCAAACCAGGACAAGCCTATGCAAGGGCAAGAATTGGAACATAAATCAGTGACATCGACAGAATAAACCAACGATGGGCCTCGGATTTTGAGGAGCTCTTCAATATAATAACGACCACGGAAGAAACTCTCGAGCAGTTAGCTGAACCAAGACCTTCCGTTCAACCTCCAAAAGTAGAGGAAGTGCGTCTCGCCATACAATCGCTTAAAAGTAATAAAACGCCGGGATTGACGAGATCTCTGCCGAATGGAACCACGAGGTAATCCCGGAAGATTGGCGCAATAGCATAATATTAATCCACAAAAAAGTGACACGCTGAAATGCGAGAACAATAGGGGCGTCTCATTAGTTTGTACGCCTAAAAAGATTTTATAAAAAATTCTGGAAAAGAGAATTTAATCAATCATTGGTGAATACCATGGCGGGCTTATACCCGATCGATCGACAACCGATCAGCTCTTTCCTGTGAAGCAGTTACTTCAAAGGCAATACAACATCGGCGTGTTTCAAATTTTTGTCATCTTTAAGCAAGCATACGACAGTATCGACCATAGTGTACTGTAAAATAATGCTGCAATTTGGTATACCACAAAAACTAGTGCGGCTGACAAAAATGACGATGACTAATTTTCCATCTCTCAGGTCAGAGTACAAAATAGGCTAACTGATTTATTCGAAACTCGCACCGGATTCAAGCAGGGCGATGGGCGGGCACCAACTCTATTTAACCTACCTTTGGAGTAGGTATGTAATTGGAGCCATGATTATGGCTGAACGCTATTCATCAAGGCGACACAGTTCGACGACATCAGCATTATGGAAGATTGGGTGATGCAGGAAGCCTTCTGTATAATCTCAATACCGCCGCAAAAGAAAATAGACATATCAACGAAACCAAACAATGACCATGATGCAAATATAAACAAGGACGTATCCGAAAATCGTGATTGCAATGGGCGGGGCATGTACAACGGATTGACGATAATCGCATGCCAAAGAAGGTTATGAACGCACAACAAATTGACGGAGCGAGGTTGCGTGGACGACCGATAGCTCGCTGGAAGAACTCAGTAGGTGAGGACGCCTACCAGCTGCTGGGCTTTCAAAACTGGAGGACAAGGTCACGTGTCCGCGGTAATTGGCGGTCAACGATTCGGCGGCAAATCGTACCACATTGATGATAAATTCTAATCACTAATGGAACAGTAACAGTTACATTGGTTGCAGCTTTTACGTGTGTCTCGTCGACGCTCTTCAGATGCAGCCTGGCCTTGGTAATAGCACCACGTGATTTAATGATGTCCATCTATTGCAGTGCATCTCGGTAATACTTGACTTTCAGTAAAAATGGTCGGAATTTCTAGCACACTGTCAATAGCGATTCTTTTTCGAAATGCACTACCGGTATCAAAAAGTGTCCTAAAAAAACTGCCTTCATTTTTAGTGAGTCACGAGCGTAGTTGAACTAATGTCGCCTATAATATTAAGCTTAGTGTTTAAACTGAGACTCGTCGACTTAATGATGTCAGTCATAAAGACTGATCTGAGATAACTGCAGTAAGCTTCAAAATCCCCTCATTTCTTACCAAATATGTTATAACTTGTTTTTGCAAAAAGGCATCTTTTCATCATTAACAAAAAGTTTTTAGGTAAAAATCAATGATTGTAGGTTTCCGGGTACCTAGAAATCGTTTGAAGGGGTAATTACCAAAAACCATCAAACACAAGAATTTTGTTGTCCCTGGGTACCAGGGTACCCATTTATCGACGCTAAAATCTTTTTCTTTGTGTAAATTTAAATTTCATAGCCAATCTCCTAAGAAAATCATGAACTTAAAAATTTTGAACTTGGTCGGAAACAGCCAATTTGGAATGCTGTAAAGAGAGATATGGGCTGACTATGGTAAAACTGCACCGTAACCTCCAGTTTATCTAAAAAACTCAAATTAAAAAATTTAAAATTAAAAGCAATCTTTTTAATTAGCATTTCAAAAGTTCTTGCCCAAAATTTGCCCCCCCCCCCCCAAAATATAAATACATATGCAGCCTTGGACTCCTCACTGACAACCTGTAGCGATGGTTGTCAGTAAGGAGATTACGCTTGAGCGATAAATTGATTTTTTACTTAAACTTAGTTTTTACCTCCAAACCGTTAGTTAGCAATTTAAATCGCTAAGTAATCATATAACTTTTAGTACCTTGTTTGGTTTTACTAATTTTTGTGTAATTTTCAATCTTTTCAGCGATTCTCGTTTTATATTTAACAAGAAGACTGAGTTACGACGATGATACAGCGACAGTGCTATTTCACATATTCACAAGTCTAGTCTATTTTTTCCCCCTATTGGGAGCGATTGTGGCTGATAGCTGGCTGGGACGTTTTAAGACGATTTTCTATTTATCATTAGTATATTGTATTGGAACCGTAATTATAGCACTAGGAGCCATTCCGCAACTCAATTTGCCACTAAAGTAAGTTCTTTTGGAAATTCACTTTGATCAATTGATAAAAAGGGAATTTACTCATTTCAGTTCTACCACAATATTTGGACTGGTCCTTATAGCCATCGGTACGGGCGGAATTAAACCATGCGTCTCGGCATTTGGCGGCGATCAATTCAAACTTCCCGAACAGGTGAAACAGCTTGCCACTTTCTTCTCGTTCTTCTACTTTTCCATCAACGCAGGATCACTGATCTCTACCTCAATTACGCCAATTTTGCGCGAAGATGTTCACTGTTTCGGGGAAAATGATTGCTTTTCATTGGCATTTGGTGTGCCAGCGTTGCTGATGATTGTCTCAATCATTGTATTTATGCTGGGCAGGCGGATGTATGTCACGAACAAGCCGGCAGGAAATATGATTGTATCCGTATGGCAATGCGTCATGGAAGCCATCAGCAAGCGTTCGCAGGAAAAACGGATTGCACCTCGCGAGCATTGGTTGGATTATGCTGAACCGAAATTCGGCAGGAAGTTGGTGGATGACACAAAAGTTTTATTGAAAGTGCTGGTTTTGTATCTGCCATTGCCAGTATTTTGGGCCCTATTCGATCAACAGGGATCAAGATGGACGTTCCAATCGACTCGAATGGTCGGTACGATTGGAAGTTATGACGTCAAGCCGGATCAGATGCAGGTTGTGAATCCGCTGCTGATTTTGGCATTCATTCCGCTATTCGACTATATTGTGTACCCTGTCTTGGCAAAAGTCGGTATCAAACGACCATTACAAAAGTTGACGTTAGGCGGCCTGCTTGCTGCCTTAGCCTTTGCTCTCTCCGGAATTATTGAACTACAATTGGAAAGGACCGACCCGGTACTGCCTGGACCAACTGAGTCACAATTGCGGATATTCAACACAATGCCATGCTCGTACAAATTCGAAACAAATTTGACAGGATATGAGAATTTCATGTTGAACAAAATGGAAGTTTTCACCGAAAAACACTTTAGCGTTAACGGCACTCAGTATTTCGACTATAAAGCGCGATCAGACAATCCTGAAATTTGTGCTGAGCTCGAAGGACAAATCAAATTACAATCAGCATCGGCAATTAGTTATTTCTTAACGCGACAAGAGGATGCCTTGCAAATGGTGGAATATCGTGATTCGCCCGAGAAACCGAAAAAGATTTATCCAAACATCCGAGTCTTGGCCACAATCGATGATGATTCAACGCTGCTTTTGAAAGGCTCAACAGGAAGCATTAGTCTTAACACCAATTCTACGAATCTCCGAGAAGTTTCTGCGGACACATATGAAATTTATTTGAATGGAAAATTATTGGTCACAGAAACTATTAAGAATGGAGGTGTTTACGTGTTGATGATCGAAGGAGACAACACAAATGGATATGTGAGTAGCCGGGGCTACGAAATATTATAGCTAGAATATTGGACCATTACATATTTTTTTTTAGAAATTCAACATTCATGTCCTGGCGGAGCCGAATTCGATCTCGATGTTCTGGCAACTACCACAATACATCGTTATGACTGCCGGCGAGATTATGTTTTCCATAACCGGATTGGAGTTCTCCTTTACCCAGGCACCGGCTAGTATGAAGTCCGTTCTACAGGCATGTTGGCTTCTTACTGTGGCCGTAGGAAACCTTATTGTCGTGTTTGTCGCAGAAGCTCGTTTGGTGAATACTCAGGTAATGTTCACTAGTCTCATCATGAAAGAAATGTTTAATTTTAGAATATCCTTAATTTCAGTCAATGGAGTTCTTTGTTTTCGCCGTCATTATGGTTATCGACATTGGCATCTTCATCCTCCTCTCTCTACGATACAAGTACATCAATCCACAAGATGTCAACGATACGACAGAGGCTACATCGCAAATTGCAGATTCGAAGAGTTCCAGAGCCGATAAGTTCGATAAGGTGGAGGCTCAACGTCAACTCAACGGCAAGATGCCGAACCATGGTCATGATAATCGTGCCTATGTTACAGAGTAACTGTAAAGCATTATGTGATTTAATCTTAGGAGTGAGATTCTTAGTTAAATGTTAGTTAGTTTTATACACTGAGCTTCAATGAAACCGGGCCACACGGTAAGCGCTAACTCTAATCAAAACAGGCATTGTGTTTGTTGCGGGAGTTAACGGTACTTCAGATAAAAATCATAGTCATTTGAATCGCCATTAAATGTACTTTCTGCAGATATCACTTTCATAGTGTTGTAAGTTTCATACTTTTTGAGAAAATTGAATTTGAGTTCGAAAGTGGCGAGTGGCCCGATTTTTGTGAAACCGAGTGTAGATAGAAGCCAAACTGTAATAAAAAAACAGGATTTGTGTACCTTTAAACGAATTTTTTTAGTTTAGATTTTGTAAATATTAACAATGAACGTAAACTATGGATAATTATTGTTTTTATTTTTAAATTTAGACTTGTGTAACATATTAGGTTTTTTTATAAATTAATTGTATTTAAATTTAATATAAAATTAAAAATAGTAATACTGCAATATTGTGTTAGATTTTTGTTGTTCCAGTGGGCAAAAGGTTGTCTTCTCCATTTCATTGCATAGTCGTAGCCAACGGAGGCAAGAGGGGTGCTTTGCCCCTCCCCTTAAAAGATGATCACGATACTAATTTTACCCTATACCCATTTAGCGAATGGGGTAACACAAATGAGTAACTACTGAATAAATAAATAAATAACAGGCGCGACAATCCAACTTTGGACTAAGGCCGCAGGATGTGTTAGTGACATCCTATTTCCAAGATCTTATCTGCTTTTTGTTGAGGGAATGAGATCAGCATCACGCTCAGCAGTGTTATTTATCCCCATAAATGGGTACTCGTTTAACATCTGAGTGAGATCATAGTCCGTCACAAGCTCGTGAGTTCGAAAAACACCATGGAACACGGTGAGATTTGAACTCATGACTCTGTGCACCGAAGGTGCGCGCACTAACCGCTCGACCAGCCAGACTACTGAATGACTTAACGAAATATTTTATTGAAATATTATTGTCGAAAACAAGTTATGAACGACGCGTGTCGCCCCGTGTGTTCGTGTGCGACTGGTCGATTCGAATGTTCGTGTAAAACTGCGACTCATTCGATCCTGTCCTGTCTCTCTCGATAAAGAACAATGACGTCGTTCGTCGGTAGGGTTGTCATGTTCCTCATTTATCAGGGTTGCCACACCTATAAGATAGTATAGGAGGGAATATGTTTATTTATTCCCTTAGAATTTATTGTATCAAGTCGCAAAAATGATATCGGCCAAGTGGCCGCCGCCACAGTTGATTACCATACGGGCCCGTTTTATGGCTTTTTCCATCACTCTTCCCAGAATATCGGGCGACAGGTTTTCGCGAATATTCTCCTTAAGAGCTTCTAGAGTCTGAGGCTTGTTGACGTAAACCCGGAAAAAGAATTCTGCAACAGTTAAATCGGGTGATCTGACCGGCCAGTGCAAATCACCAAAACGAGAGATTAACCGACCCGGAAATGTTTCCTTCAGAATATTGATTGTGTCTCGAGCAGTGTGCGCGGTTGCACTGTCCTGTTGGAACCACATGTTCTCCAGTCCTAGTTCATCCAATTTAGGAAGAAAAAATTCGCCATCCACAGTCGTTGTTTGACCCGCGGCGTATTCAAAGAAAAACTGCCCGATTACTCCTTTAGCGTTAACAGCACACCACGCAGTAACTTTGAGCGGGTGTAATGGCTCTTCGTAAGTGATACGTGGATTTTGGGTTCCCCAGAAACGAGTATTCTGTTTGTTCACGAATCCGCTCAGATAGAAATGAGCCTCAACGCTCTTGATGATTTTTGATGAAAAAGCGTCCTCATCTTCGAAACAATTTAGCCAGCGTTCCTTAGGAGTAAACCGATTCATGGCTTGACAGTTCGTACACTACGTTTGTTTACTTCAGAAACTAGGAAAAATGAAAGAAAAAAAGAAAAAAAAAAGTTACAGCGATTTCGAATAGTCATTACTTTCGCCCCACCCTGTATGCATAGAAACGATTAGCATCGCTCCCTCATTCGATTAAAGCATGTCTGTTCTTTCGCACGATTTCCCATACATCCCACACAAACGACCGTGCCTTGATAGTTTAATTTCGTCATAATTATGGATAGAATATATCTAGCGCGCTGAAATGATCCAACGATCAAAGCCTAATTGTGACATATCCTTGGAGTTGATGGACAGTAGAGTAAGTCTGACTAAAAGATCTCCTATCTCCCCTGTAAAAAAACTCAAATATTTTTCAAATTTTAGAGGTTCTTATAAAATATGCCTAGGTATTTTATTACACCTACCCCTACATCTACCTCGGGGTCGGTCCAATTACTCACCGAAGTGTCTCGCGAAAGAGTTTTGCTTTGGTACAAAACCATTTTGTTGATTGTAAATATCAACACACAACCCATCTTTTCAAAACGAAGCAATGAAATAAACGACCTCTTTGTATTTGAACCAAAGCCATCTTTATACAAAGCCCGGAAGCAGAACACGTTCATATACTTAAGCGCCAAATCATAGGCCTGTTCAGATCGAAAATTTACATTGCGGTAAAGGCAAATCGGGTTGGGTCGCGACAAACTTACACGAAAAGTATTGGTTCCCGGTCGATTTTCGTCGCGAAAAGTGCAATGTGTCGTGAATTAAAGTGTCTAGAATGCAGTGAAAGAACAAAATCCCGACAAAAAGTGAATTTTCCACATGTTTTCGCGATTTTTATCAGAGCAGACACGGTTTTTTTACATGCGCTGTGCTTGTGTTAGTGCATCGTGCAACGTATATACGACATGTTCATAGGCTCGTTTTGTGTGCATGTATTGCTGCTTCCCGGCTTCTAGTGAAGGTGGCTTTGATTTGAACAGTCGAAGCATTGGTATCGCCTATTGTGGTGTGCTCCAATCAAATTACAATGCCATTTAGATATCAGTTGACACCTATAAGTATGCAATGAGATAAAATAATTCACAATAGTCAAGTCTGAGTAGCTTATGGCTTCATTACAGTACTAGCAGAAAATGCACCAGTCGTCACAATTAGTGATTTGATTGTCATCAAAATATTCACAATATTGGTATATTACCACCGCCGTCTATATATTAAGGCCGCAATGTAGACTCGTAAACGTCAAATCCGCAGTTGAAATTGTCGTCATCATCTCAAGTAGTGACGTCATGGTGGCCATATGGCATTTAGCCAGTGGCTTGTTACTTTTTATTTATCTGTGCGGTTGTACGATGGCAGCACCGCCGTCGAAACGTTTTACGTACTTACTCGTTTTTTTCCTACAATATCCGTACTATCTATTCGCGATCACAAATAAACTGATTGGTATCCCTAAATGGGGAAATCTTTCACTCTATGACACATTCTCCATGCACTACATTTTGAGTATAAAAACTTCTGCACACTGTCAATAACCCACATAACCACTATCTTTTTAATTAATTGTTTGCCGTTCAAACAACACATTTTCTAAACGAAACTCGCGAAAAAAGTACACTCGCCCGTCTGTGTGCCACTTTGTAATGTTTAGTCTCACTGCCTTGTTCTTGCTGTTGATGACGTGCTTATGTTTGTTTCTGTTTTTTTTTGCAGCCGTCAATAAATTGAATACGGATCCATGGCGTCATTATCCAGCTGAGTTGCGGCCTTGATGTATCTAGATGGCGTTGATATTACCAACGCCGTCTAGATATTAAGGCCGCAATGTAGAATCTTAGATGTCAAAATCAGCTTATAGTTTTAGGTTATGTTCGCCAATGTTGCACTGTTTTGTTTTTGCTTTTTATTACGTCACTACTTGTTTTTGTTGTTTGTTCGTGTAAATAAAAAATTTAAGAGCTAAACTATGACGGCATTGTCCAGCTGAGTTGCGGCTATGATATATCTAGATGGCGTTGATATTACCCCATATTTAGATGGCTGTATCTCCTAGTGATAGCTGGGGCCCTCAAAGTTTCAGCAAAATGTAGGTCTGGATGCCCTCTTCATCGACTTTTTCGAATCCCATTTTCGCCAAATGACATAGAAATTGAGAAAAGCGGCATTTCCAGCCTAAAAGGAGCGTTTTGGGGGTGATTTCTTCCCCAATCTTTAACCCTAGAGAGATAATTTACGTCGAATCGACGTACAGAAATTTTTCTTTTTATTATATCTCATTAGTGAAGCTTCATAATTTGTTGGTTCCACGATTTAACTCAATTCATGTCTGTAGGCGTAATTACGTGGCAAAATTATTGGCTTGGGTGCCACACAGCCTAAGATATTGGGGGTCATAAGTCAAATATACGTCGAATCGACGTATGATTATCTTTAACAAATTTGTACTGAAAAATATTTTAATTGCCCCGAATTGACATTTTTATAAATCTTCATAATGTGAATGTGCATTCACTTGGATATAACCACTAAAAGCCTATTTCGATAAAGATATCCTTTATTTTAATCTATTGAAAGGACAGTCTGTAGAGTTTAGTGGGCCTTGTAGCCGACATCTTCTAAAAACTCTGCCATTGCAGATGTTATATAAGGAGAGAGAAGAAAAGGGAATTAATGGTCGGCACGTCTCTTGGATGCAATATGACCGCGGATTAAAGCCCTTTGAATAGGCTCTTAATCCAAGTCCTAAATTACCTATCAATGCCCTTTTACCGTGGCACTATAACAGATAGTGTAATTTCCTTCGCCCGTTGCCCGTGGCGAATGAGACTTCGAAAACGCTAGGTTGTGTCGAATCTGAATCTTTATTCTTTAGACATGTCTTTTTATACTAAATCTATGTAACCTATTCTAATGTACATGCGGTTATGTAAATACATCTATGTATTTGTCAAATTCCATCCTTTGACCTATTTCTTCTCACGCGGTAATGAAATGTAAAATTTATTACCGTGGGTCAAATGCTGTATTTTGGGAAAAATATACAATACAAATTTCGGTCCCAAACCACTTATGACATATGACATATACTCGCGATTATGCACACTCAGGGTGTACGAGTATATCGCCTTATCGATAGTTAGCACGCACATGTGGAAGTATATCAAAAGGAAAAGGATGAAACTTGATTTATATTTCTTTCAAATCTTAGAGTGTACTTTCAATTTGTTAATGGGCAATGGGCTTGTAATTAGAGATGGGTATAGTGTATTGCAATGTTACATACACTACAAGTCCACTTTCTCATAGTTACCACTTTTTTCAAATCAATATTATATAAACAAACAAATTATAATTTTGCAACACCACGAGTTTCACAGATTAATATTAAATACAAATGATTATATATCTACCTTTTAGCAACATGTTACTCTTAACAAAGAAATTATAAGGATGTTAACTAGCAACACGTCGAATCGACGTATGATTATCTTTTCAGGGGTAAAAAATATGATTATCTCTCTAGTATTAAACGCCTGTATCTCCGAAACGGTCATAGCTAGGGCCCTCAAAGTTTCAGCAAAATGTAGGTCTGGATGCCCTCTTCAAACCCCATTTTCGCCAAATCTCATAAAAATTGAGAAAAGGGCATTTTCAGCCCAAAACGCTCTCCTTGGTCTGAAAATGCCACTTTTCTCAATTTCTATGAGATTTGGCGAAAATAGGGTTTGAAAAAGTCGATGAAGAGGGCATCCAGACCTACATTTTGCTGAAACTTTGAGGGCCCTAGCTATCACCGTTTAGGAGAAACAGCCGTTTAAAGATTGGCCAAGAAATCACCCCCAAAACGCTCCTTTTGGGCTGAAAATGCCACTTTTCTCAATTTCTATGAAATTTGGCGAAAATGGGGTTTGATGAAGAGGGCATCCAGACCTACATTTTGCTGAAACTTTGAGGGCCCTAGCTATCACCGTTTAGGAGATACAGCCGTTTAAAGATTGGCCAAGAAATCACCTCCAAAACGCTCCTTTTGGGCTGAAAATGCCACTTTTCTCAATTTCTATGAGATGTGGCGAAAATGGGGTTTGAAAAAGTCGATGAAGAGGGCACCCAGACCTACATTTTGGTGAAACTTTGAGGGCCCTAGCTATCACCGTTTAGGAGATACAGCCGTTTAAAGATTGGCCAAGAAATCACCTCCAAAACGCTCCTTTTGGGCTGAAAATGCCACTTTTCTCAATTTCTATGAGATGTGGCGAAAATGGGGTTCAAAAAGTCGATGAAGAGGGCATCCAGACCTACATTTTGCTGAAACTTTGAGGGCCCTAGCTATCACCGTTTAGGAGATACAGCCGTTTAAAGATTGGCCAAGAAATCACCCCCAAAACGCTCCTTTTGGGCTGAAAATGCCACTTTTCTCAATTTCTATGAGCTTTGGCGAAAATGGGGTTTGAAAAAGTCGATGAAGAGGGCATCCAGACCTACATTTTGCTGAAACTTTGAGGGCCCTAGCTATCACCGTTTAGGAGATACAGCCGTTTAAAGATTGGCCAAGAAATCACCCCCAAAACGCTCCCCTTGGTCTGAAAATGCCACTTTTCTCAATTTCTATGAGATGTGGCGAAAATGGGGTTTGAAAAAGTCGATGAAGAGGGCACCCAGACCTACATTTTGGTGAAACTTTGAGGGCCCTAGCTATCACCGTTTAGGAGATACAGCCGTTTAAAGATTGGCCAAGAAATCACCTCCAAAACGCTCCTTTTGGGCTGAAAATGCCACTTTTCTCAATTTCTATGAGATGTGGCGAAAATGGGGTTTGAAAAAGTCGATGAAGAGGGCATCCAGACCTACATTTTGCTGAAACTTTGAGGGCCCTAGCTATCACCGTTTAGGAGATACAGCCGTTTAAAGATTGGACAAGAAATCACCCCCAAAACGCTCCCCTTGGTCTGAAAATGCCACTTTTCTCAATTTCTATGAGATTTGGCGAAAATGGGGTTTGAAAAAGTCGATGAAGAGGGCATCCAGACCTACATTTTGCTGAAACCTTGAGGGCCCTAGCTATCACCGTTTAAAGATTGGCCAAGAAATCACCCCCAAAACGCTCCTTTTGGGCTGAAAATGCCACTTTTCTCAATTTCTATGAGATTTGGCGAAAATGGGGTTTGAAAAAGTCGATGAGGAGGGCATCCAGACCTACATTTTGCTGAAACTTTGAGGGCACTAGCTATCACCGTTTAGGAGATACAGCCGTTTAAAGATTGGCCAAGAAATCACCCCCAAAAACGCTCCCCTTGGTCTGAAAATGCCACTTTTCTCAATTTCTATTAGATGTGGCGAAAATGGGGTTTGAAAAAGTCGATGAAGAGGGCATCCAGACCTACATTTTGCTGAAACTTTGAGGGCCCTAGCTATCACCGTTTAGGAGATACAGCCGTTTAAAGATTGGCCAAGAAATCACCCCCAAAACGCTCCCCTTGGTCTGAAAATGCCACTTTTCTCAATTTCTATGAGATGTGGCGAAAATGGGGTTTGAAAAAGTCGATGAAGAGGGCATCCAGACCTACATTTTGCTGAAACTTTGAGGGCCCTAGCTATCACCGTTTAGGAGATACAGCCGTTTAAAGATTGGCCAAGAAATCACCCCCAAAACGCTCCCCTTGGTCTGAAAATGCCACTTTTCTCAATTTCTATGAGATGTGGCGAAAATGGGGTTTGAAAAAGTCGATGAAGAGGGCATCCAGACCTACATTTTGCTGAAACTTTGAGGGCCCTAGCTATCACCGTTTAGGAGATACAGCCGTTTAAAGATTGGCCAAGAAATCACCTCCAAAACGCTCCTTTTGGGCTGAAAATGCCACTTTTCTCAATTTCTATGAGATGTGGCGAAAATGGGGTTCAAAAAGTCGATGAAGAGGGCATCCAGACCTACATTTTGCTGAAACTTTGAGGGCCCTAGCTATCACCGTTTAGGAGATACAGCCGTTTAAAGATTGGCCAAGAAATCACCCCCAAAACGCTCCTTTTGGGCTGAAAATGCCACTTTTCTCAATTACTATGAGATTTGGCGAAAATGGGGTTTGAAAAAGTCGATGAAGAGGGCATCCAGACCTACATTTTGCTGAAACTTTGAGGGCCCTAGCTATCACCGTTTAGGAGATACAGCCGTTTAAAGATTGGCCAAGAAATCACCCCCAAAACGCTCCTTTTGGGCTGAAAATGCCACTTTTCTCAATTTCTATGAGATTTGGCGAAAATGGGGTTTGAAAAAGTCGATGAAGAGGGCATCCAGACCTACATTTTGCTGAAACTTTGAGGGCCCTAGCTATCACCGTTTAGGAGACACAGCCGTTTAAAAATTGGCCAAGAAATCACCTCCAAAACGCTCCCCTTGGTCTGAAAATGCCACTTTTCTCAATTTCTATGAGATGTGGCGAAAATGGGGTTTGAAAAAGTCGATGAAGAGGGCATCCAGACCTACATTTTGCTGAAACTTTGAGGGCCCTAGCTATCACCGTTTAGGAGACACAGCCGTTTAAAAATTGGCCAAGAAATCACCTCCAAAACGCTCCCCTTGGTCTGAAAATGCCACTTTTCTCAATTTCTATGAGATGTGGCGAAAATGGGGTTTGAAAAAGTCGATGAAGAGGGCATCCAGACCTACATTTTGCTGAAACTTTGAGGGCCCTAGCTATCACCGTTTAGGAGATACAGCCGTTTAAAGATTGGCCAAGAAATCACCCCCAAAACGCTCCTTTTGGGCTGAAAATGCCACTTTTCTCAATTTCTATGAGATGTGGCGAAAATGGGGTTCAAAAAGTCGATGAAGAGGGCATCCAGACCTACATTTTGCTGAAACTTTGAGGGCCCTAGCTATCACCGTTTAGGAGACACAGCCGTTTAAAAATTGGCCAAGAAATCACCTCCAAAACGCTCCCCTTGGTCTGAAAATGCCACTTTTCTCAATTTCTATGAGATGTGGCGAAAATGGGGTTTGAAAAAGTCGATGAAGAGGGCATCCAGACCTACATTTTGCTGAAACTTTGAGGGCCCTAGCTATCACCGTTTAGGAGATACAGCCGTTTAAAGATTGGCCAAGAAATCACCCCCAAAACGCTCCTTTTGGGCTGAAAATGCCACTTTTCTCAATTTCTATGAGATTTGGCGAAAATGGGGTTTGAAAAAGTCGATAAAGAGGGCATCCAGACCTACATTTTGCTGAAACTTTGAGGGCCCTAGCTATCACCGTTTAGGAGACACAGCCGTTTAAAAATTGGCCAAGAAATCACCTCCAAAACGCTCCCCTTGGTCTGAAAATGCCACTTTTCTCAATTTCTATGAGATGTGGCGAAAATGGGGTTTGAAAAAGTCGATGAAGAGGGCATCCAGACCTACATTTTGCTGAAACTTTGAGGGCCCTAGCTATCACCGTTTCGGAGATACAGCCGTTTAAAGATTGGCCAAGAAATCACCCACAAAACGCTCCTTTTGGGCTGAAAATGCCACTTTTCTCAATTTCTATGAGATTTGGCGAAAATGGGGTTTGAAAAAGTCGATGAAGAGGGCATCCAGACCTACATTTTGCTGAAACTTTGAGGGCCCTAGCTATCACCGTTTAGGAGATACAGCCGTTTAAAGATTGGCCAAGAAATTACCCCCAAAACGCTCCTTTTGGGCTGAAAATGCCACTTTTCTCAATTTCTATGAGATTTGGCGAAAATGGGGTTTCAAAAAGTCGATGAAGAGGGCATCCAGACCTACATTTTGCTGAAACTTTGAGGGCCCTAGCTATCACCGTTTAGGAGATACAGCCGTTTAAAGATTGGCCAAGAAATCACCTCCAAAACGCTCCCCTTGGTCTGAAAATGCCACTTTTCTCAATTTCTATGAGATTTGGCGAAAATGGGGTTTGAAAAAGTCGATGAAGAGGGCATCCAGACCTACATTTTGCTGAAACTTTGAGGGCCCTAGCTATCACCGTTTAGGAGATACAGCCGTTTAAAGATTGGCCAAGAAATCACCCCCAAAACGCTCCTTTTGGGCTGAAAATGCCACTTTTCTCAATTTCTATGAGATTTGGCAAAAATGGGGTTTGAAAAAGTCGATGAAGAGGGCATCCAGACCTACATTTTGCTGAAACTTTGAGGGCCCTAGCTATCACCGTTTAGGAGATACAGCCGTTTAAAGATTGGCCAAGAAATCACCTCCAAAACGCTTCCCTTGGTCTGAAAATGAAACTTTTCTCAATTTCTATGAGAGTTGGCGAAAATGGGGTTTGAAAAAGTCGATGAAGAGGGCATCCAGACCTACATTTTGCTGAAACTTTGAGGGCCCTAGCTATCACCGTTTAGGAGATACAGCCGTTTAAAGATTGGCCAAGAAATCACCTCCAAAACGCTCCCCTTGGTCTGAAAATGCCACTTTTCTCAATTTCTATAAGATTTGGCGAAAATGGGGTTTGAAAAAGTCGATGAAGAGGGCATCCAGACCTACATTTTGCTGAAACTTTGAGGGCCCTAGCTATCACCGTTTAGGAGATACAGCCGTTTAAAGATTGGCCAAGAAATCACCCCCAAAACGCTCCTTTTGGGCTGAAAATGCCACTTTTCGCAATTTGGCGAAAATGGGGTTTGAAAAAGTCGATGAAGAGGGCATCCAGACCTACATTTTGCTGAAACTTTGAGGGCCCTAGCTATCACCGTTTAGGAGATACAGCCGTTTAAAGATTGGCCAAGAAATCACCCCCAAAACGCTCCTTTTGGGCTGAAAATGCCACTTTTCTCAATTTCTATGAGATTTGGCAAAAATGGGGTTTGAAAAAGTCGATGAAGAGGGCATCCAGACCTACATTTTGCTGAAACTTTGAGGGCCCTAGCTATCACCGTTTAGGAGATACAGCCGTTTAAAGATTGGCCAAGAAATCACCCCCAAAACGCTCCTTTTGGGCTGAAAATGCAACTTTTCTCAATTTCTATGAGATTTGGCAAAAATGGGGTTTGAAAAAGTCGATGAAGAGGGCATCCAGACCTACATTTTGCTGAAACTTTGAGGGCCCTAGCTATCACCGTTTAGGAGATACAGCCGTTTAAAGATTGGCCAAGAAATCACCTCCAAAACGCTCCCCTTGGTCTGAAAATGCCACTTTTCTCAATTTCTATGAGATTTGGCGAAAATGGGGTTTGAAAAAGTCGATGAAGAGGGCATCCAGACCTACATTTTGCTGAAACTTTGAGGGCCCTAGCTATCACCGTTTAGGAGATACAGCCGTTTAAAGATTGGCCAAGAAATCACCCCCAAAACGCTCCTTTTGGGCTGAAAATGCCACTTTTCTCAATTTCTATGAGATTTGGCGAAAATGGGGTTTGAAAAAGTCGATGAAGAGGGCATCCAGACCTACATTTTGCTGAAACTTTGAGGGCCCTAGCTATCACCGTTTAGGAGACACAGCCGTTTAAAAATTGGCCAAGAAATCACCTCCAAAACGCTCCCCTTGGTCTGAAAATGCCACTTTTCTCAATTTCTATGAGATGTGGCGAAAATGGGGTTTGAAAAAGTCGATGAAGAGGGCATCCAGACCTACATTTTGCTGAAACTTTGAGGGCCCTAGCTATCACCGTTTCGGAGATACAGCCGTTTAAAGATTGGCCAAGAAATCACCCCCAAAACGCTCCTTTTGGGCTGAAAATGCCACTTTTCTCAATTTCTATGAGATTTGGCGAAAATGGGGTTTGAAAAAGTCGATGAAGAGGGCATCCAGACCTACATTTTGCTGAAACTTTGAGGGCCCTAGCTATCACCGTTTAGGAGATACAGCCGTTTAAAGATTGGCCAAGAAATCACCCCCAAAACGCTCCTTTTGGGCTGAAAATGCCACTTTTCTCAATTTCTATGAGATTTGGCAAAAATGGGGTTTGAAAAAGTCGATGAAGAGGGCATCCAGACCTACATTTTGCTGAAACTTTGAGGGCCCTAGCTATCACCGTTTAGGAGATACAGCCGTTTAAAGATTGGCCAAGAAATCACCTCCAAAACGCTCCCCTTGGTCTGAAAATGCCACTTTTCTCAATTTCTATGAGATTTGGCGAAAATGGGGTTTGAAAAAGTCGATGAAGAGGGCATCCAGACCTACATTTTGCTGAAACTTTGAGGGCCCTAGCTATCACCGTTTAGGAGATACAGCCGTTTAAAGATTGGCCAAGAAATCACCCCCAAAACGCTCCTTTTGGGCTGAAAATGCCACTTTTCTCAATTTCTATGAGATTTGGCGAAAATGGGGTTTGAAAAAGTCGATGAAGAGGGCATCCAGACCTACATTTTGCTGAAACTTTGAGGGCCCTAGCTATCACCGTTTAGGAGACACAGCCGTTTAAAAATTGGCCAAGAAATCACCTCCAAAACGCTCCCCTTGGTCTGAAAATGCCACTTTTCTCAATTTCTATGAGATGTGGCGAAAATGGGGTTTGAAAAAGTCGATGAAGAGGGCATCCAGACCTACATTTTGCTGAAACTTTGAGGGCCCTAGCTATCACCGTTTCGGAGATACAGCCGTTTAAAGATTGGCCAAGAAATCACCCCCAAAACGCTCCTTTTGGGCTGAAAATGCCACTTTTCTCAATTTCTATGAGATTTGGCGAAAATGGGGTTTGAAAAAGTCGATGAAGAGGGCATCCAGACCTACATTTTGCTGAAACTTTGAGGGCCCTAGCTATCACCGTTTAGGAGATACAGCCGTTTAAAGATTGGCCAAGAAATCACCCCCAAAACGCTCCTTTTGGGCTGAAAATGCCACTTTTCTCAATTTCTATGAGATTTGGCAAAAATGGGGTTTGAAAAAGTCGATGAAGAGGGCATCCAGACCTACATTTTGCTGAAACTTTGAGGGCCCTAGCTATCACCGTTTAGGAGATACAGCCGTTTAAAGATTGGCCAAGAAATCACCTCCAAAACGCTCCCCTTGGTCTGAAAATGCCACTTTTCTCAATTTCTATGAGATTTGGCGAAAATGGGGTTTGAAAAAGTCGATGAAGAGGGCATCCAGACCTACATTTTGCTGAAACTTTGAGGGCCCTAGCTATCACCGTTTAGGAGATACAGCCGTTTAAAGATTGGCCAAGAAATCACCCCCAAAACGCTCCTTTTGGGCTGAAAATGCCACTTTTCTCAATTTCTATGAGATTTGGCGAAAATGGGGTTTGAAAAAGTCGATGAAGAGGGCATCCAGACCTACATTTTGCTGAAACTTTGAGGGCCCTAACTATCACCGTTTAGGAGACACAGCCGTTTAAAAATTGGCCAAGAAATCACCTCCAAAACGCTCCCCTTGGTCTGAAAATGCCACTTTTCTCAATTTCTATGAGATGTGGCGAAAATGGGGTTTGAAAAAGTCGATGAAGAGGGCATCCAGACCTACATTTTGCTGAAACTTTGAGGGCCCTAGCTATCACCGTTTCGGAGATACAGCCGTTTAAAGATTGGCCAAGAAATCACCCCCAAAACGCTCCTTTTGGGCTGAAAATGCCACTTTTCTCAATTTCTATGAGATTTGGCGAAAATGGGGTTTGAAAAAGTCGATGAAGAGGGCATCCAGACCTACATTTTGCTGAAACTTTGAGGGCCCTAGCTATCACCGTTTAGGAGATACAGCCGTTTAAAGATTGGCCAAGAAATTACCCCCAAAACGCTCCTTTTGGGCTGAAAATGCCACTTTTCTCAATTTCTATGAGATTTGGCGAAAATGGGGTTTCAAAAAGTCGATGAAGAGGGCATCCAGACCTACATTTTGCTGAAACTTTGAGGGCCCTAGCTATCACTGTTTAGGAGATACAGCCGTTTAAAGATTGGCCAAGAAATCACCCCCAAAACGCTCCTTTTGGGCTGAAAATGCCACTTTTCTCAATTTCTATGAGATTTGGCAAAAATGGGGTTTGAAAAAGTCGATGAAGAGGGCATCCAGACCTACATTTTGCTGAAACTTTGAGGGCCCTAGCTATCACCGTTTAGGAGATACAGCCGTTTAAAGATTGGCCAAGAAATCACCTCCAAAACGCTTCCCTTGGTCTGAAAATGAAACTTTTCTCAATTTCTATAAGATTTGGCGAAAATGGGGTTTCAAAAAGTCGATGAAGAGGGCATCCAGACCTACATTTTGCTGAAACTTTGAGGGCCCTAGCTATCACCGTTTAGGAGATACAGCCGTTTAAAGATTGGCCAAGAAATCACCTCCAAAACGCTCCCCTTGGTCTGAAAATGCCACTTTTCTCAATTTCTATGAGATTTGGCGAAAATGGGGTTTGAAAAAGTCGATGAAGAGGGCATCCAGACCTACATTTTGCTGAAACTTTGAGGGCCCTAGCTATCACCGTTTAGGAGATACAGCCGTTTAAAGATTGGCCAAGAAATCACCTCCAAAACGCTCCCCTTGGTCTGAAAATGCCACTTTTCTCAATTTCTATGAGATTTGGCGAAAATGGGGTTTGAAAAAGTCGATGAAGAGGGCATCCAGACCTACATTTTGCTGAAACTTTGAGGGCCCTAGCTATCACTGTTTAGGAGATACAGCCGTTTAAAGATTGGCCAAGAAATCACCCCCAAACGCTCCTTTTGGGCTGAAAATGCCACTTTTCTCAATTTCTATGAGATTTGGCAAAAATGGGGTTTGAAAAAGTCGATGAAGAGGGCATCCAGACCTACATTTTGCTGAAACTTTGAGGGCCCTAGCTATCACCGTTTAGGAGATACAGCCGTTTAAAGATTGGCCAAGAAATCACCTCCAAAACGCTCCCCTTGGTCTGAAAATGAAACTTTTCTCAATTTCTATAAGATTTGGCGAAAATGGGGTTTCAAAAAGTCGATGAAGAGGGCATCCAGACCTACATTTTGCTGAAACTTTGAGGGCCCTAGCTATCACCGTTTAGGAGATACAGCCGTTTAAAGATTGGCCAAGAAATCACCTCCAAAACGCTTCCCTTGGTCTGAAAATGAAACTTTTCTCAATTTCTATAAGATTTGGCGAAAATGGGGTTTCAAAAAGTCGATGAAGAGGGCATCCAGACCTACATTTTGCTGAAACTTTGAGGGCCCTAGCTATCACCGTTTAGGAGATACAGCCGTTTAAAGATTGGCCAAGAAATCACCTCCAAAACGCTCCCCTTGGTCTGAAAATGCCACTTTTCTCAATTTCTATGAGATTTGGCGAAAATGGGGTTTGAAAAAGTCGATGAAGAGGGCATCCAGACCTACATTTTGCTGAAACTTTGAGGGCCCTAGCTATCACCGTTTAGGAGATACAGCCGTTTAAAGATTGGCCAAGAAATCACCCCCAAAACGCTCCTTTTGGGCTGAAAATGCCACTTTTCGCAATTTCTATGAGATTTGGCGAAAATGGGGTTTGAAAAAGTCGATGAAGAGGGCATCCAGACCTACATTTTGCTGAAACTTTGAGGGCCCTAGCTATCACCGTTTAGAAGATACAGCCGTTTAAAGATTGGCCAAGAAATCACCTCCAAAACGCTCCCCTTGGTCTGAAAATGCCACTTTTCTCAATTTCTATGAGATTTGGCGAAAATGGGGTTTGAAAAAGTCGATGAAGAGGGCATCCAGACCTACATTTTGCTGAAACTTTGAGGGCCCTAGCTATCACCGTTTAGGAGATACAGCCGTTTAAAGATTGGCCAAGAAATCACCCCCAAAACGCTCCTTTTGGGCTGAAAATGCCACTTTTCTCAATTTCTATGAGATTTGGCAAAAATGGGGTTTGAAAAAGTCGATGAAGAGGGCATCCAGACCTACATTTTGCTGAAACTTTGAGGGCCCTAGCTATCACCGTTTAGGAGACACAGCCGTTTAAAGATTGGCCAAGAAATCACCCCCAAAACGCTCCTTTTGGGCTGAAAATGCCACTTTTCGCAATTTCTATGAGATTTGGCGAAAATGGGGTTTGAAAAAGTCGATGAAGAGGGCATCCAGACCTACATTTTGCTGAAACTTTGAGGGCCCTAGCTATCACCGTTTAGGAGATACAGCCGTTTAAAGATTGGCCAAGAAATCACCCCCAAAACGCTCCTTTTGGGCTGAAAATGCCACTTTTCTCAATTTCTATGAGATTTGGCAAAAATGGGGTTTGAAAAAGTCGATGAAGAGGGCATCCAGACCTACATTTTGCTGAAACTTTGAGGGCCCTAGCTATCACCGTTTAGGAGACACAGCCGTTTAAAGATTGGCCAAGAAATCACCCCCAAAACGCTCCTTTTGGGCTGAAAATGCCACTTTTCGCAATTTCTATGAGATTTGGCGAAAATGGGGTTTGAAAAAGTCGATGAAGAGGGCATCCAGACCTACATTTTGCTGAAACTTTGAGGGCCCTAGCTATCACCGTTTAGAAGATACAGCCGTTTAAAGATTGGCCAAGAAATCACCTCCAAAACGCTCCCCTTGGTCTGAAAATGCCACTTTTCTCAATTTCTATGAGATTTGGCGAAAATGGGGTTTGAAAAAGTCGATGAAGAGGGCATCCAGACCTACATTTTGCTGAAACTTTGAGGGCCCTAGCTATCACCGTTTAGGAGATACAGCCGTTTAAAGATTGGCCAAGAAATCACCTCCAAAACGCTTCCCTTGGTCTGAAAATGAAACTTTTCTCAATTTCTATGAGATTTGGCGAAAATGGGGTTTGAAAAAGTCGATGAAGAGGGCATCCAGACCTACATTTTGCTGAAACTTTCAGGGCCCTAGCTATCACCGTTTAGAGATACAGCCGTTTAAAGATTGGCCAAGAAATCACCCCCAAAACGCTCCTTTTGGGCTGAAAATGCCACTTTTCTCAATTTCTATGAGATTAGGCGAAAATGGGGTTTGAAAAAGTCGATGAAGAGGGCATCCAGACCTACATTTTGCTGAAACTTTGAGGGCCCTAGCTATCACCGTTTAGGAGATACAGCCGTTTAAAGATTGGCCAAGAAATCACCCACAAAACGCTCCTTTTGGGCTGAAAATGCCACTTTTCTCAATTTCTATGAGATTTGGCGAAAATGGGGTTTGAAAAAGTCGATGAAGAGGGCATCCAGACCTACATTTTGCTGAAACTTTCAGGGCCCTAGCTATCACCGTTTAGGAGATACAGCCGTTTAAAGATTGGCCAAGAAATCACCCCCAAAACGCTCCTTTTGGGCTGAAAATGCCACTTTTCTCAATTTCTATGAGATTAGGCGAAAATGGGGTTTGAAAAAGTCGATGAAGAGGGCATCCAGACCTACATTTTGCTGAAACTTTGAGGGCCCTAGCTATCACCGTTTAGGAGATACAGCCGTTTAAAGATTGGCCAAGAAATCACCCCCAAAACGCTCCCCTTGGTCTGAAAATGCCACTTTTCTCAATTTCTATGAGATGTGGCGAAAATGGGGTTTGAAAAAGTCGATGAAGAGGGCATCCAGACCTACATTTTGCTGAAACTTTGAGGGCCCTAGCTATCACCGTTTAGGAGATACAGCCGTTTAAAGATTGGCCAATCACCTCCAAAACGCTCCTTTTGGGCTGAAAATGCCACTTTTCTCAATTTCTATGAGATGTGGCGAAAATGGGGTTCAAAAAGTCGATGAAGAGGGCATCCAGACCTACATTCTGCTGAAACTTTGAGGGCCCTAGCTATCACCGTTTAGGAGATACAGCCGTTTAAAGATTGGCCAAGAAATCACCCCCAAAACGCTCCTTTTGGGCTGAAAATGCCACTTTTCTCAATTTCTATGAGATTTGGCGAAAATGGGGTTTGAAAAAGTCGATGAAGAGGGCATCCAGACCTACATTTTGCTGAAACTTTGAGGGCCCTAGCTATCACCGTTTAGGAGACACAGCCGTTTAAAAATTGGCCAAGAAATCACCTCCAAAACGCTCCCCTTGGTCTGAAAATGCCACTTTTCTCAATTTCTATGAGATGTGGCGAAAATGGGGTTTGAAAAAGTCGATGAAGAGGGCATCCAGACCTACATTTTGCTGAAACTTTGAGGGCCCTAGCTATCACCGTTTAGGAGATACAGCCGTTTAAAGATTGGCCAAGAAATCACCCCCAAAACGCTCCTTTTGGGCTGAAAATGCCACTTTTCTCAATTTCTATGAGATTTGGCGAAAATGGGGTTTGAAAAAGTCGATGAAGAGGGCATCCAGACCTACATTTTGCTGAAACTTTGAGGGCCCTAGCTATCACCGTTTAGGAGACACAGCCGTTTAAAAATTGGCCAAGAAATCACCTCCGAAACGCTCCCCTTGGTCTGAAAATGCCACTTTTCTCAATTTCTATGAGATGTGGCGAAAATGGGGTTTGAAAAAGTCGATGAAGAGGGCATCCAGACCTACATTTTGCTGAAACTTTGAGGGCCCTAGCTATCACCGTTTCGGAGATACAGCCGTTTAAAGATTGGCCAAGAAATCACCCCCAAAACGCTCCTTTTGGGCTGAAAATGCCACTTTTCTCAATTTCTATGAGATGTGGCGAAAATGGGGTTCAAAAAGTCGATGAAGAGGGCATCCAGACCTACATTTTGCTGAAACTTTGAGGGCCCTAGCTATCACCGTTTAGGAGACACAGCCGTTTAAAGATTGGCCAAGAAATCACCCCCAAAACGCTCCTTTTGGGCTGAAAATGCCACTTTTCTCAATTTCTATGAGATGTGGCGAAAATGGGGTTCAAAAAGTCGATGAAGAGGGCATCCAGACCTACATTTTGCTGAAACTTTGAGGGCCCTAGCTATCACCGTTTAGGAGATACAGCCGTTTAAAGATTGGCCAAGAAATCACCCCCAAAACGCTCCTTTTGGGCTGAAAATGCCACTTTTCTCAATTTCTATGAGATGTGGCGAAAATGGGGTTTGAAAAAGTCGATGAAGAGGGCATCCAGACCTACATTTTGCTGAAACTTTGAGGGCCCTAGCTATCACCGTTTAGGAGATACAGCCGTTTAAAGATTGGCCAAGAAATCACCTCCAAAACGCTCCCCTTGGTCTGAAAATGCCACTTTTCTCAATTTCTATGAGATGTGGCGAAAATGGGGTTCAAAAAGTCGATGAAGAGGGCATCCAGACCTACATTCTGCTGAAACTTTGAGGGCCCTAGCTATCACCGTTTAGGAGATACAGCCGTTTAAAGATTGGCCAAGAAATCACCTCCAAAACGCTCCCCTTGGTCTGAAAATGCCACTTTTCTCAATTTCTATGAGATTTGGCGAAAATGGGGTTTGAAAAAGTCGATGAAGAGGGCATCCAGACCTACATTTTGCTGAAACTTTGAGGGCCCTAGCTATCACCGTTTAGGAGATACAGCCGTTTAAAGATTGGCCAAGAAATCACCTCCAAAACGCTCCCCTTGGTCTGAAAATGCCACTTTTCTCAATTTCTATGAGATTTGGCGAAAATGGGGTTTGAAAAAGTCGATGAAGAGGGCATCCAGACCTACATTTTGCTGAAACTTTGAGGGCCCTAGCTATCACCGTTTAGGAGATACAGCCGTTTAAAGATTGGCCAAGAAATCACCTCCAAAACGCTCCCCTTGGTCTGAAAATGCCACTTTTCTCAATTTCTATGAGATTTGGCGAAAATGGGGTTTGAAAAAGTCGATGAAGAGGGCATCCAGACCTACATTTTGCTGAAACTTTGAGGGCCCTAGCTATCACCGTTTAGGAGATACAGCCGTTTAAAGATTGGCCAAGAAATCACCTCCAAAACGCTCCCCTTGGTCTGAAAATGCCACTTTTCTCAATTTCTATGAGATTTGGCGAAAATGGGGTTTGAAAAAGTCGATGAAGAGGGCATCCAGACCTACATTTTGCTGAAACTTTGAGGGCGCTAGCTATCACCGTTTAGGAGATACAGCCGTTTAAAGATTGGCCAAGAAATCACCTCCAAAACGCTCCCCTTGGTCTGAAAATGCCACTTTTCTCAATTTCTATGAGATTTGGCGAAAATGGGGTTTGAAAAAGTCGATGAAGAGGGCATCCAGACCTACATTTTGCTGAAACTTTGAGGGCCCTAGCTATCACCGTTTAGGAGATACAGCCGTTTAAAGATTGGCCAAGAAATCACCTCCAAAACGCTCCCCTTGGTCTGAAAATGCCACTTTTCTCAATTTCTATGAGATTTGGCGAAAATGGGGTTTGAAAAAGTCGATGAAGAGGGCATCCAGACCTACATTTTGCTGAAACTTTGAGGGCCCTAGCTATCACCGTTTAGGAGATACAGCCGTTTAAAGATTGGCCAAGAAATCACCTCCAAAACGCTCCCCTTGGTCTGAAAATGCCACTTTTCTCAATTTCTATGAGATTTGGCGAAAATGGGGTTTGAAAAAGTCGATGAAGAGGGCATCCAGACCTACATTTTGCTGAAACTTTGAGGGCCCTAGCTATCACCGTTTAGGAGATACAGCCGTTTAAAGATTGGCCAAGAAATCACCCCCAAAACGCTCCTTTTGGGCTGAAAATGCCACTTTTCTCAATTTCTATGAGATTAGGCGAAAATGGGGTTTGAAAAAGTCGATGAAGAGGGCATCCAGACCTACATTTTGCTGAAACTTTGAGGGCCCTAGCTATCACCGTTTAGGAGATACAGCCGTTTAAAGATTGGCCAAGAAATCACCTCCAAAACGCTCCCCTTGGTCTGAAAATGCCACTTTTCTCAATTTCTATGAGATTTGGCGAAAATGGGGTTTGAAAAAGTCGATGAAGAGGGCATCCAGACCTACATTTTGCTGAAACTTTGAGGGCCCTAGCTATCACCGTTTAGGAGATACAGCCGTTTAAAGATTGGCCAAGAAATCACCTCCAAAACGCTCCCCTTGGTCTGAAAATGCCACTTTTCTCAATTTCTATGAGATTTGGCGAAAATGGGGTTTGAAAAAGTCGATGAAGAGGGCATCCAGACCTACATTTTGCTGAAACTTTGAGGGCCCTAGCTATCACCGTTTAGGAGATACAGCCGTTTAAAGATTGGCCAAGAAATCACCTCCAAAGCGCTCTTCTTGGTCTGAAAATGCCACTTTTCTCAATTTCTATGAGATTTGGTGAAAATGGGGTTTGAAAAAGTCGATGAAGAGGGCATCCAGACCTACATTTTGCTGAAACTTTGAGGGCCCTAGCTATCACCGTTTAGGAGATACAGCCGTTTAAAGATTGGCCAAGAAATCACCTCCAAAACGCTCCCCTTGGTCTGAAAATGCCACTTTTCTCAATTTCTATGAGATTTGGCGAAAATGGGGTTTGAAAAAGTCGATGAAGAGGGCATCCAGACCTACATTTTGCTGAAACTTTGAGGGCCCTAGCTATCACCGTTTAGGAGATACAGCCGTTTAAAGATTGGCCAAGAAATCACCTCCAAAACGCTCCCCTTGGTCTGAAAATGCCACTTTTCTCAATTTCTATGAGATTTGGCGAAAATGGGGTTTGAAAAAGTCGATGAAGAGGGCATCCAGACCTACATTTTGCTGAAACTTTGAGGGCCCTAGCTATCACCGTTTAGGAGATACAGCCGTTTAAAGATTGGCCAAGAAATCACCTCCAAAACGCTCCCCTTGGTCTGAAAATGCCACTTTTCTCAATTTCTATGAGATTTGGCGAAAATGGGGTTTGAAAAAGTCGATGAAGAGGGCATCCAGACCTACATTTTGCTGAAACTTTGAGGGCGCTAGCTATCACCGTTTAGGAGATACAGCCGTTTAAAGATTGGCCAAGAAATCACCTCCAAAGCGCTCTTCTTGGTCTGAAAATGCCACTTTTCTCAATTTCTATGAGATTTGGTGAAAATGGGGTTTGAAAAAGTCGATGAAGAGGGCATCCAGACCTACATTTTGCTGAAACTTTGAGGGCCCTAGCTATCACCGTTTAGGAGATACAGCCGTTTAAAGATTGGCCAAGAAATCACCTCCAAAACGCTCCCCTTGGTCTGAAAATGCCACTTTTCTCAATTTCTATGAGATTTGGCGAAAATGGGGTTTGAAAAAGTCGATGAAGAGGGCATCCAGACCTACATTTTGCTGAAACTTTGAGGGCCCTAGCTATCACCGTTTAGGAGATACAGCCGTTTAAAGATTGGCCAAGAAATCACCTCCAAAACGCTCCCCTTGGTCTGAAAATGCCACTTTTCTCAATTTCTATGAGATTTGGCGAAAATGGGGTTTGAAAAAGTCGATGAAGAGGGCATCCAGACCTACATTTTGCTGAAACTTTGAGGGCGCTAGCTATCACCGTTTAGGAGATACAGCCGTTTAAAGATTGGCCAAGAAATCACCTCCAAAGCGCTTATCTTGGTCTGAAAATGCCACTTTTCTCAATTTCTATGAGATTTGGTGAAAATGGGGTTTGAAAAAGTCGATGAAGAGGGCATCCAGACCTACATTTTGCTGAAACTTTGAGGGCCCTAGCTATCACCGTTTAGGAGATACAGCCGTTTAAAGATTGGCCAAGAAATCACCTCCAAAACGCTCCCCTTGGTCTGAAAATGCCACTTTTCTCAATTTCTATGAGATTTGGCGAAAATGGGGTTTGAAAAAGTCGATGAAGAGGGCATCCAGACCTACATTTTGCTGAAACTTTGAGGGCCCTAGCTATCACCGTTTAGGAGATACAGCCGTTTAAAGATTGGCCAAGAAATCACCTCCAAAGCGCTCTTCTTGGTCTGAAAATGCCACTTTTCTCAATTTCTATGAGATTTGGCGAAAATCGGGTTTGAAAAAGTCGATGAAGAGGGCATCCAGACCTACATTTTGCTGAAACTTTGAGGGCCCTAGCTATCACCGTTTAGGAGATACAGCCGTTTAAAGATTGGCCAAGAAATCACCTCCAAAGCGCTCTTCTTGGTCTGAAAATGCCACTTTTCTCAATTTCTATGAGATTTGGCGAAAATGGGGTTTGAAAAAGTCGATGAAGAGGGCATCCAGACCTACATTTTGCTGAAACTTTGAGGGCCCTAGCTATCACCGTTTAGGAGACACAGCCGTTTAAAAATTGGCCAAGAAATCACCTCCAAAACGCTCCCCTTGGTCTGAAAATGCCACTTTTCTCAATTTCTATGAGATGTGGCGAAAATGGGGTTTGAAAAAGTCGATGAAGAGGGCATCCAGACCTACATTTTGCTGAAACTTTGAGGGCCCTAGCTATCTCCGTTTAGGAGACACAGCCGTTTAAAAATTGGCCAAGAAATCACCTCCAAAACGCTCCCCTTGGTCTGAAAATGCCACTTTTCTCAATTTCTATGAGATGTGGCGAAAATGGGGTTTGAAAAAGTCGATGAAGAGGGCATCCAGACCTACATTTTGCTGAAACTTTGAGGGCCCTAGCTATCACCGTTTAGGAGACACAGCCGTTTAAAAATTGGCCAAGAAATCACCTCCAAAACGCTCCCCTTGGTCTGAAAATGCCACTTTTCTCAATTTCTATGAGATGTGGCGAAAATGGGGTTTGAAAAAGTCGATGAAGAGGGCATCCAGACCTACATTTTGCTGAAACTTTGAGGGCCCTAGCTATCACCGTTTAGGAGACACAGCCGTTTAAAGATTGGCCAAGAAATCACCCCCAAAACGCTCCTTTTGGGCTGAAAATGCCACTTTTCTCAATTTCTATGAGATGTGGCGAAAATGGGGTTCAAAAAGTCGATGAAGAGGGCATCCAGACCTACATTTTGCTGAAACTTTGAGGGCCCTAGCTATCACCGTTTAGGAGACACAGCCGTTTAAAAATTGGCCAAGAAATCACCTCCAAAACGCTCCCCTTGGTCTGAAAATGCCACTTTTCTCAATTTCTATGAGATGTGGCGAAAATGGGGTTTGAAAAAGTCGATGAAGAGGGCATCCAGACCTACATTTTGCTGAAACTTTGAGGGCCCTAGCTATCTCCGTTTAGGAGATACAGCCGTTTAAAGATTGGCCAAGAAATCACCCCCAAAACGCTCCTTTTGGGCTGAAAATGCCACTTTTCTCAATTTCTATGAGATTTGGCGAAAATGGGGTTTGAAAAAGTCGATGAAGAGGGCATCCAGACCTACATTTTGCTGAAACTTTGAGGGCCCTAGCTATCACCGTTTCGGAGATACAGCCGTTTAAAGATTGGCCAAGAAATCACCCCCAAAACGCTCCTTTTGGGCTGAAAATGCCACTTTTCTCAATTTCTATGAGATGTGGCGAAAATGGGGTTCAAAAAGTCGATGAAGAGGGCATCCAGACCTACATTTTGCTGAAACTTTGAGGGCCCTAGCTATCACCGTTTAGGAGACACAGCCGTTTAAAAATTGGCCAAGAAATCACCTCCAAAACGCTCCCCTTGGTCTGAAAATGCCACTTTTCTCAATTTCTATGAGATGTGGCGAAAATGGGGTTTGAAAAAGTCGATGAAGAGGGCATCCAGACCTACATTTTGCTGAAACTTTGAGGGCCCTAGCTATCACCGTTTCGGAGATACAGCCGTTTAAAGATTGGCCAAGAAATCACCCCCAAAACGCTCCTTTTGGGCTGAAAATGCCACTTTTCTCAATTTCTATGAGATGTGGCGAAAATGGGGTTCAAAAAGTCGATGAAGAGGGCATCCAGACCTACATTTTGCTGAAACTTTGAGGGCCCTAGCTATCACCGTTTAGGAGACACAGCCGTTTAAAAATTGGCCAAGAAATCACCTCCAAAACGCTCCCCTTGGTCTGAAAATGCCACTTTTCTCAATTTCTATGAGATGTGGCGAAAATGGGGTTTGAAAAAGTCGATGAAGAGGGCATCCAGACCTACATTTTGCTGAAACTTTGAGGGCCCTAGCTATCACCGTTTAGGAGACACAGCCGTTTAAAAATTGGCCAAGAAATCACCTCCAAAACGCTCCCCTTGGTCTGAAAATGCCACTTTTCTCAATTTCTATGAGATGTGGCGAAAATGGGGTTTGAAAAAGTCGATGAAGAGGGCATCCAGACCTACATTTTGCTGAAACTTTGAGGGCCCTAGCTATCACCGTTTCGGAGATACAGCCGTTTAAAGATTGGCCAAGAAATCACCCCCAAAACGCTCCTTTTGGGCTGAAAATGCCACTTTTCTCAATTTCTATGAGATGTGGCGAAAATGGGGTTCAAAAAGTCGATGAAGAGGGCATCCAGACCTACATTTTGCTGAAACTTTGAGGGCCCTAGCTATCACCGTTTAGGAGACACAGCCGTTTAAAAATTGGCCAAGAAATCACCTCCAAAACGCTCCCCTTGGTCTGAAAATGCCACTTTTCTCAATTTCTATGAGATGTGGCGAAAATGGGGTTTGAAAAAGTCGATGAAGAGGGCATCCAGACCTACATTTTGCTGAAACTTTGAGGGCCCTAGCTATCACCGTTTCGGAGATACAGCCGTTTAAAGATTGGCCAAGAAATCACCCCCAAAACGCTCCTTTTGGGCTGAAAATGCCACTTTTCTCAATTTCTATGAGATGTGGCGAAAATGGGGTTCAAAAAGTCGATGAAGAGGGCATCCAGACCTACATTTTGCTGAAACTTTGAGGGCCCTAGCTATCACCGTTTAGGAGACACAGCCGTTTAAAAATTGGCCAAGAAATCACCTCCAAAACGCTCCCCTTGGTCTGAAAATGCCACTTTTCTCAATTTCTATGAGATGTGGCGAAAATGGGGTTTGAAAAAGTCGATGAAGAGGGCATCCAGACCTACATTTTGCTGAAACTTTGAGGGCCCTAGCTATCACCGTTTAGGAGACACAGCCGTTTAAAAATTGGCCAAGAAATCACCTCCAAAACGCTCCCCTTGGTCTGAAAATGCCACTTTTCTCAATTTCTATGAGATGTGGCGAAAATGGGGTTTGAAAAAGTCGATGAAGAGGGCATCCAGACCTACATTTTGCTGAAACTTTGAGGGCCCTAGCTATCACCGTTTAGGAGATACAGCCGTTTAAAGATTGGCCAAGAAATCACCTCCAAAACGCTTCCCTTGGTCTGAAAATGAAACTTTTCTCAATTTCTATGAGATTTGGCGAAAATGGGGTTTCAAAAAGTCGATGAAGAGGGCATCCAGACCTACATTTTGCTGAAACTTTGAGGGCCCTAGCTATCACCGTTTAGGAGATACAGCCGTTTAAAGATTGGCCAAGAAATCACCCACAAAAAGCTCCTTTTGGGCTGAAAATGCCACTTTTCTCAATTTCTATGAGATTTGGCGAAAATGGGGTTTGAAAAAGTCGATGAAGAGGGCATCCAGACCTACATTTTGCTGAAACTTTCAGGGCCCTAGCTATCACCGTTTAGGAGATACAGCCGTTTAAAGATTGGCCAAGAAATCACCCCCAAAACGCTCCTTTTGGGCTGAAAATGCCACTTTTCTCAATTTCTATGAGATTAGGCGAAAATGGGGTTTGAAAAAGTCGATGAAGAGGGCATCCAGACCTACATTTTGCTGAAACTTTGAGGGCCCTAGCTATCACCGTTTAGGAGATACAGCCGTTTAAAGATTGGCCAAGAAATCACCTCCAAAACGCTCCCCTTGGTCTGAAAATGCCACTTTTCTCAATTTCTATGAGATTTGGCGAAAATGGGGTTTGAAAAAGTCGATGAAGAGGGCATCCAGACCTACATTTTGCTGAAACTTTGAGGGCCCTAGCTATCACCGTTTAGGAGATACAGCCGTTTAAAGATTGGCCAAGAAATCACCTCCAAAACGCTCCCCTTGGTCTGAAAATGCCACTTTTCTCAATTTCTATGAGATTTGGCGAAAATGGGGTTTGAAAAAGTCGATGAAGAGGGCATCCAGACCTACATTTTGCTGAAACTTTGAGGGCCCTAGCTATCACCGTTTAGGAGATACAGCCGTTTAAAGATTGGCCAAGAAATCACCTCCAAAGCGCTCTTCTTGGTCTGAAAATGCCACTTTTCTCAATTTCTATGAGATTTGGCGAAAATGGGGTTTGAAAAAGTCGATGAAGAGGGCATCCAGACCTACATTTTGCTGAAACTTTGAGGGCCCTAGCTATCACCGTTTAGGAGATACAGCCGTTTAAAGATTGGCCAAGAAATCACCTCCAAAACGCTCCCCTTGGTCTGAAAATGCCACTTTTCTCAATTTCTGTGAGATTTGGCGAAAATGGGGTTTGAAAAAGTCGACCTACATTTTGCTGAAACTTTGAGGGCCCTAGCTATCACCGTTTAGGAGATACAAAGCGCTCTTCTTGGTCTGAAAATGCCACTTTTCTCAATTTCTATGAGATTTGGCGAAAATGGGGTTTGAAAAAGTCGATGAAGAGGGCATCCAGACCTACATTTTGCTGAAACTTTGAGGGCCCTAGCTATCACCGTTTAGGAGATACAGCCGTTTAAAGATTGGCCAAGAAATCACCTCCAAAACGCTCCCCTTGGTCTGAAAATGCCACTTTTCTCAATTTCTATGAGATTTGGCGAAAATGGGGTTTGAAAAAGTCGACCTACATTTTGCTGAAACTTTGAGGGCCCTAGCTATCACCGTTTAGGAGATACAGCCGTTTAAAGATTGGCCAAGAAATCACCTCCAAAACGCTCCCCTTGGTCTGAAAATGCCACTTTTCTCAATTTCTATGAGATTTGGCGAAAATGGGGTTTGAAAAAGTCGATGAAGAGGGCATCCAGACCTACATTTTGCTGAAACTTTGAGGGCGCTAGCTATCACCGTTTAGGAGATACAGCCGTTTAAAGATTGGCCAAGAAATCACCTCCAAAGCGCTCTTCTTGGTCTGAAAATGCCACTTTTCTCAATTTCTATGAGATTTGGTGAAAATGGGGTTTGAAAAAGTCGATGAAGAGGGCATCCAGACCTACATTTTGCTGAAACTTTGAGGGCCCTAGCTATCACCGTTTAGGAGATACAGCCGTTTAAAGATTGGCCAAGAAATCACCTCCAAAACGCTCCCCTTGGTCTGAAAATGCCACTTTTCTCAATTTCTATGAGATTTGGCGAAAATGGGGTTTGAAAAAGTCGATGAAGAGGGCATCCAGACCTACATTTTGCTGAAACTTTGAGGGCCCTAGCTATCACCGTTTAGGAGATACAGCCGTTTAAAGATTGGCCAAGAAATCACCCCCAAAACGCTCCTTTTGGGCTGAAAATGCCACTTTTCTCAATTTCTATGAGATTTGGCGAAAATGGGGTTTGAAAAAGTCGATGAAGAGGGCATCCAGACCTACATTTTGCTGAAACTTTGAGGGCCCTAGCTATCACCGTTTAGGAGACACAGCCGTTTAAAAATTGGCCAAGAAATCACCTCCAAAACGCTCCCCTTGGTCTGAAAATGCCACTTTTCTCAATTTCTATGAGATGTGGCGAAAATGGGGTTTGAAAAAGTCGATGAAGAGGGCATCCAGACCTACATTTTGCTGAAACTTTGAGGGCCCTAGCTATCACCGTTTAGGAGATACAGCCGTTTAAAGATTGGCCAAGAAATCACCTCCAAAACGCTTCCCTTGGTCTGAAAATGAAACTTTTCTCAATTTCTATGAGATTTGGCGAAAATGGGGTTTCAAAAAGTCGATGAAGAGGGCATCCAGACCTACATTTTGCTGAAACTTTGAGGGCCCTAGCTATCACCGTTTAGGAGATACAGCCGTTTAAAGATTGGCCAAGAAATCACCCACAAAAAGCTCCTTTTGGGCTGAAAATGCCACTTTTCTCAATTTCTATGAGATTTGGCGAAAATGGGGTTTGAAAAAGTCGATGAAGAGGGCATCCAGACCTACATTTTGCTGAAACTTTCAGGGCCCTAGCTATCACCGTTTAGGAGATACAGCCGTTTAAAGATTGGCCAAGAAATCACCCCCAAAACGCTCCTTTTGGGCTGAAAATGCCACTTTTCTCAATTTCTATGAGATTAGGCGAAAATGGGGTTTGAAAAAGTCGATGAAGAGGGCATCCAGACCTACATTTTGCTGAAACTTTGAGGGCCCTAGCTATCACCGTTTAGGAGATACAGCCGTTTAAAGATTGGCCAAGAAATCACCTCCAAAACGCTCCCCTTGGTCTGAAAATGCCACTTTTCTCAATTTCTATGAGATTTGGCGAAAATGGGGTTTGAAAAAGTCGATGAAGAGGGCATCCAGACCTACATTTTGCTGAAACTTTGAGGGCCCTAGCTATCACCGTTTAGGAGATACAGCCGTTTAAAGATTGGCCAAGAAATCACCTCCAAAACGCTCCCCTTGGTCTGAAAATGCCACTTTTCTCAATTTCTATGAGATTTGGCGAAAATGGGGTTTGAAAAAGTCGATGAAGAGGGCATCCAGACCTACATTTTGCTGAAACTTTGAGGGCCCTAGCTATCACCGTTTAGGAGATACAGCCGTTTAAAGATTGGCCAAGAAATCACCTCCAAAGCGCTCTTCTTGGTCTGAAAATGCCACTTTTCTCAATTTCTATGAGATTTGGCGAAAATGGGGTTTGAAAAAGTCGATGAAGAGGGCATCCAGACCTACATTTTGCTGAAACTTTGAGGGCCCTAGCTATCACCGTTTAGGAGATACAGCCGTTTAAAGATTGGCCAAGAAATCACCTCCAAAACGCTCCCCTTGGTCTGAAAATGCCACTTTTCTCAATTTCTGTGAGATTTGGCGAAAATGGGGTTTGAAAAAGTCGACCTACATTTTGCTGAAACTTTGAGGGCCCTAGCTATCACCGTTTAGGAGATACAAAGCGCTCTTCTTGGTCTGAAAATGCCACTTTTCTCAATTTCTATGAGATTTGGCGAAAATGGGGTTTGAAAAAGTCGATGAAGAGGGCATCCAGACCTACATTTTGCTGAAACTTTGAGGGCCCTAGCTATCACCGTTTAGGAGATACAGCCGTTTAAAGATTGGCCAAGAAATCACCTCCAAAACGCTCCCCTTGGTCTGAAAATGCCACTTTTCTCAATTTCTATGAGATTTGGCGAAAATGGGGTTTGAAAAAGTCGACCTACATTTTGCTGAAACTTTGAGGGCCCTAGCTATCACCGTTTAGGAGATACAGCCGTTTAAAGATTGGCCAAGAAATCACCTCCAAAACGCTCCCCTTGGTCTGAAAATGCCACTTTTCTCAATTTCTATGAGATTTGGCGAAAATGGGGTTTGAAAAAGTCGATGAAGAGGGCATCCAGACCTACATTTTGCTGAAACTTTGAGGGCGCTAGCTATCACCGTTTAGGAGATACAGCCGTTTAAAGATTGGCCAAGAAATCACCTCCAAAGCGCTCTTCTTGGTCTGAAAATGCCACTTTTCTCAATTTCTATGAGATTTGGTGAAAATGGGGTTTGAAAAAGTCGATGAAGAGGGCATCCAGACCTACATTTTGCTGAAACTTTGAGGGCCCTAGCTATCACCGTTTAGGAGATACAGCCGTTTAAAGATTGGCCAAGAAATCACCTCCAAAACGCTCCCCTTGGTCTGAAAATGCCACTTTTCTCAATTTCTATGAGATTTGGCGAAAATGGGGTTTGAAAAAGTCGATGAAGAGGGCATCCAGACCTACATTTTGCTGAAACTTTGAGGGCCCTAGCTATCACCGTTTAGGAGATACAGCCGTTTAAAGATTGGCCAAGAAATCACCTCCAAAGCGCTCTTCTTGGTCTGAAAATGCCACTTTTCTCAATTTCTATGAGATTTGGCGAAAATCGGGTTTGAAAAAGTCGATGAAGAGGGCATCCAGACCTACATTTTGCTGAAACTTTGAGGGCCCTAGCTATCACCGTTTAGGAGATACAGCCGTTTAAAGATTGGCCAAGAAATCACCTCCAAAGCGCTCTTCTTGGTCTGAAAATGCCACTTTTCTCAATTTCTATGAGATTTGGCGAAAATCGGGTTTGAAAAAGTCGATGAAGATCATCCAGACCTACATTTTGCTGAAACTTTGAGGGCCCTAGCTATCACCGTTTAGGAGATACAGCCGTTTAAAGATTGGCCAAGAAATCACCTCCAAAACGCTCCCCTTGGTCTGAAAATGCCACTTTTCTCAATTTCTATGAGATTTGGCGAAAATGGGGTTTGAAAAAGTCGATGAAGAGGGCATCCAGACCTACATTTTGCTGAAACTTTGAGGGCCCTAGCTATCACCGTTTAGGAGATACAGCCGTTTAAAGATTGGCCAAAAGTCGATGAAGATCATCCAGACCTACATTTTGCTGAAACTTTGAGGGCCCTAGCTATCACCGTTTAGGAGATACAGCCGTTTAAAGATTGGCCAAGAAATCACCTCCAAAACGCTCCCCTTGGTCTGAAAATGCCACTTTTCTCAATTTCTATGAGATTTGGCGAAAATGGGGTTTGAAAAAGTCGATGAAGAGGGCATCCAGACCTACATTTTGCTGAAACTTTGAGGGCGCTAGCTATCACCGTTTAGGAGATACAGCCGTTTAAAGATTGGCCAAGAAATCACCTCCAAAGCGCTCTTCTTGGTCTGAAAATGCCACTTTTCTCAATTTCTATGAGATTTGGTGAAAATGGGGTTTGAAAAAGTCGATGAAGAGGGCATCCAGACCTACATTTTGCTGAAACTTTGAGGGCCCTAGCTATCACCGTTTAGGAGATACAGCCGTTTAAAGATTGGCCAAGAAATCACCTCCAAAACGCTCCCCTTGGTCTGAAAATGCCACTTTTCTCAATTTCTATGAGATTTGGCGAAAATGGGGTTTGAAAAAGTCGATGAAGAGGGCATCCAGACCTACATTTTGCTGAAACTTTGAGGGCCCTAGCTATCACCGTTTAGGAGATACAGCCGTTTAAAGATTGGCCAAGAAATCACCTCCAAAGCGCTCTTCTTGGTCTGAAAATGCCACTTTTCTCAATTTCTATGAGATTTGGCGAAAATCGGGTTTGAAAAAGTCGATGAAGAGGGCATCCAGACCTACATTTTGCTGAAACTTTGAGGGCCCTAGCTATCACCGTTTAGGAGATACAGCCGTTTAAAGATTGGCCAAGAAATCACCTCCAAAGCGCTCTTCTTGGTCTGAAAATGCCACTTTTCTCAATTTCTATGAGATTTGGCGAAAATCGGGTTTGAAAAAGTCGATGAAGATCATCCAGACCTACATTTTGCTGAAACTTTGAGGGCCCTAGCTATCACCGTTTAGGAGATACAGCCGTTTAAAGATTGGCCAAGAAATCACCTCCAAAACGCTCCCCTTGGTCTGAAAATGCCACTTTTCTCAATTTCTATGAGATTTGGCGAAAATGGGGTTTGAAAAAGTCGATGAAGAGGGCATCCAGACCTACATTTTGCTGAAACTTTGAGGGCCGTAGCTATCACCGTTTAGGAGATACAGCCGTTTAAAGATTGGCCAAGAAATCACCTCCAAAACGCTCCCCTTGGTCTGAAAATGCCACTTTTCTCAATTTCTATGAGATTTGGCGAAAATGGGGTTTGAAAAAGTCGATGAAGAGGGCATCCAGATCTACATTTTGCTGAAACTTTGAGGGCCCTAGCTATCACCGTTTAGGAGATACAGCCGTTTAAAGATTGGCCAAGAAATCACCTCCAAAGCGCTCTTCTTGGTCTGAAAATGCCACTTTTCTCAATTTCTATGAGATTTGGTGAAAATAGGGTTTGAAAAAGTCGATGAAGAGGGCATCCAGACCTACATTTTGCTGAAACTTTGAGGGCCCTAGCTATCACCGTTTAGGAGATACAGCCGTTTAAAGATTGGCCAAGAAATCACCTCCAAAACGCTCCCCTTGGTCTGAAAATGCCACTTTTCTCAATTTCTATGAGATTTGGCGAAAATGGGGTTTAAAAAAGTCGATGAAGAGGGCATCCAGACCTACATTTTGCTGAAACTTTGAGGGCCCTAGCTATCACCGTTTAGGAGATACAGCCGTTTAAAGATTGGCCAAGAAATCACCTCCAAAACGCTCCCCTTGGTCTGAAAATGCCACTTTTCTCAATTTCTATGAGATTTGGCGAAAATGGGGTTTGAAAAAGTCGATGAAGAGGGCATCCAGACCTACATTTTGCTGAAACTTTGAGGGCCCTAGCTATCACCGTTTAGGAGATACAGCCGTTTAAAGATTGGCCAAGAAATCACCTCCAAAGCGCTCTTCTTGGTCTGAAAATGCCACTTTTCTCAATTTCTATGAGATTTGGCGAAAATCGGGTTTGAAAAAGTCGATGAAGATCATCCAGACCTACATTTTGCTGAAACTTTGAGGGCCCTAGCTATCACCGTTTAGGAGATACAGCCGTTTAAAGATTGGCCAAGAAATCACCTCCAAAACGCTCCCCTTGGTCTGAAAATGCCACTTTTCTCAATTTCTATGAGATTTGGCGAAAATGGGGTTTGAAAAAGTCGATGAAGAGGGCATCCAGACCTACATTTTGCTGAAACTTTGAGGGCCCTAGCTATCACCGTTTAGGAGATACAGCCGTTTAAAGATTGGCCAAGAAATCACCTCCAAAACGCTCCCCTTGGTCTGAAAATGCCACTTTTCTCAATTTCTATGAGATTTGGCGAAAATCGGGTTTGAAAAAGTCGATGAAGAGGGCATCCAGACCTACATTTTGCTGAAACTTTGAGGGCCCTAGCTATCACCGTTTAGGAGATACAGCCGTTTAAAGATTGGCCAAGAAATCACCTCCAAAGCGCTCTTCTTGGTCTGAAAATGCCACTTTTCTCAATTTCTATGAGATTTGGTGAAAATGGGGTTTGAAAAAGTCGATGAAGAGGGCATCCAGACCTACATTTTGCTGAAACTTTGAGGGACCTAGCTATCACCGTTTAGGAGATACAGCCGTTTAAAGATTGGCCAAGAAATCACCTCCAAAGCGCTCTTCTTGGTCTGAAAACGCCACTTTTCTCAATTTCTATGAGATTTGGCGAAAATCGGGTTTGAAAAAGTCGATGAAGAGGGCATCCAGACCTACATTTTGCTGAAACTTTGAGGGCCCTAGCTATCACCGTTTAGGAGATACAGCCGTTTAAAGATTGGCCAAGAAATCACCTCCAAAGCGCTCTTCTTGGTCTGAAAATGCCACTTTTCTCAATTTCTATGAGATTTGGCGAAAATGGGGTTTGAAAAAGTCGATGAAGAGGGCATCCAGACCTACATTTTGCTGAAACTTTGAGGGCCCTAGCTATCACCGTTTAGGAGATACAGCCGTTTAAAGATTGGCCAAGAAATCACCTCCAAAGCGCTCTTCTTGGTCTGAAAATGCCACTTTTCTCAATTTCTATGAGATTTGGCGAAAATCGGGTTTGAAAAAGTCGATGAAGATCATCCAGACCTACATTTTGCTGAAACTTTGAGGGCCCTAGCTATCACCGTTTAGGAGATACAGCCGTTTAAAGATTGGCCAAGAAATCACCTCCAAAACGCTCCCCTTGGTCTGAAAATGCCACTTTTCTCAATTTCTATGAGATTTGGCGAAAATGGGGTTTGAAAAAGTCGATGAAGAGGGCATCCAGACCTACATTTTGCTGAAACTTTGAGGGCCCTAGCTATCACCGTCTAGGAGATACAGCCGTTTAAAGATTGGCCAAGAAATCACCTCCAAAGCGCTCTTCTTGGTCTGAAAATGCCACTTTTCTCAATTTCTATGAGATTTGGCGAAAATCGGGTTTGAAAAAGTCGATGAAGATCATCCAGACCTACATTTTGCTGAAACTTTGAGGGCCCTAGCTATCACCGTTTAGGAGATACAGCCGTTTAAAGATTGGCCAAGAAATCACCTCCAAAACGCTCCCCTTGGTCTGAAAATGCCACTTTTCTCAATTTCTGTGAGATTTGGCGAAAATGGGGTTTGAAAAAGTCGACCTACATTTTGCTGAAACTTTGAGGGCCCTAGCTATCACCGTTTAGGAGATACAGCCGTTTAAAGATTGGCCAAGAAATCACCTCCAAAGCGCTCTTCTTGGTCTGAAAATGCCACTTTTCTCAATTTCTATGAGATTTGGCGAAAATGGGGTTTGAAAAAGTCGATGAAGAGGGCATCCATACCTACATTTTGCTGAAACTTTGAGGGCCCTAGCTATCACCGTTTAGGAGATACAGCCGTTTAAAGATTGGCCAAGAAATCACCTCCAAAACGCTCCCCTTGGTCTGAAAATGCCACTTTTCTCAATTTCTATGAGATTTGGCGAAAATGGGGTTTGAAAAAGTCGATGAAGAGGGCATCCAGACCTACATTTTGCTGAAACTTTGAGGGCCCTAGCTATCACCGTTTAGGAGATACAGCCGTTTAAAGATTGGCCAAGAAATCACCTCCAAAGCGCTCTTCTTGGTCTGAAAATGCCACTTTTCTCAATTTCTATGAGATTTGGCGAAAATCGGGTTTGAAAAAGTCGATGAAGATCATCCAGACCTACATTTTGCTGAAACTTTGAGGGCCCTAGCTATCACCGTTTAGGAGATACAGCCGTTTGAAGATTGGCCAAGAAATCACCTCCAAAACGCTCCCCTTGGTCTGAAAATGCCACTTTTCTCAATTTCTATGAGATTTGGCGAAAATGGGGTTTGAAAAGTCGATGAAGAGGGCATCCAGACCTACATTTTGCTGAAACTTTGAGGGCCCTAGCTATCACCGTTTAGGAGATACAGCCGTTTAAAGATTGGCCAAGAAATCACCCCCAAAACGCTCCTTTTGGGCTGAAAATGCCACTTTTCTCTATTTCTATGAGATTTGGCGAAAATGGGGTTTGAAAAAGTCGATGAAGAGGGCATCCAGACCTACATTTTGCTGAAACTTTGAGGGCCCTAGCTATCACCGTTTACGAGATACAGCCGTTTAAAGATTGGCCAAGAAATCACCTCCAAAACGCTCCCCTTGGTCTGAAAATGCCACTTTTCTCAATTTCTATGAGATTTGGCGAAAATGGGGTTTGAAAAAGTCGATGAAGAGGGCATCCAGACCTACATTTTGCTGAAACTTTGAGGGCCCTAGCTATCACCGTTTAGGAGATACAGCCGTTTAAAGATTGGCCAAGAAATCACCTCCAAAGCGCTCTTCTTGGTCTGAAAATGCCACTTTTCTCAATTTCTATGAGATTTGGCGAAAATCGGGTTTGAAAAAGTCGATGAAGATCATCCAGACCTACATTTTGCTGAAACTTTGAGGGCCCTAGCTATCACCGTTTAGGAGATACAGCCGTTTGAAGATTGGCCAAGAAATCACCTCCAAAACGCTCCCCTTGGTCTGAAAATGCCACTTTTCTCAATTTCTATGAGATTTGGCGAAAATGGGGTTTTGAAAAATCGATGAAGAGGGCATCCAGACCTACATTTTGCTGAAACTTTGAGGGCCCTAGCTATCACCGTTTAGGAGATACAGCCGTTTAAAGATTGGTCAAGAAATCACCCACAAAACGCTCCTTTTGGGCTGAAAATGCCACTTTTCTCAATTTCTATGAGATTTGGCGAAAATGGGGTTTGAAAAAGTCGATGAAGAGGGCATTCAGACCTACATTTTGCTGAAACTATGAGGGCCCTAGCTATCACCGTTTAGGAGATACAGCCGTTTAAAGATTGGCCAAGAAATCACCCCCAAAACGCTCCTTTTGGGCTGAAAATGCCACTTTTCTCAATTTCTATGAGATTTGGCGAAAATGGGGTTTGAAAAAGTCGATGAAGAGGGCATCCAGACCTACATTTTGCTGAAACTTTGAGGGCCCTAGCTATCACCGTTTAGGAGATACAGCCGTTTAAAGATTGGCCAAGAAATCACCCACAAAACGCTCCTTTTGGGCTGAAAATGCCACTTTTCTCTATTTCTATGAGATTTGGCGAAAATGGGGTTTGAAAAAGTCGATGAAGAGGGCATCCAGACCTACATTTTGCTGAAACTTTGAGGGCCCTAGCTATCACCGTTTAGGAGATACAGCCGTTTAAAGATTGGCCAAGAAATCACCTCCAAAACGCTCCCCTTGGTCTGAAAATGCCACTTTTCTCAATTTCTATGAGATTTGGCGAAAATGGGGTTTGAAAAAGTCGATGAAGAGGGCATCCAGACCTACATTTTGCTTAAACTTTGAGGGCCCTAGCTATCACCGTTTAGGAGATACAGCCGTTTAAAGATTGGCCAAGAAATCACCTCCAAAACGCTCCCCTTGGTCTGAAAATGCCACTTTTCTCAATTTCTATGAGATTTGGCGAAAATGGGGTTTGAAAAAGTCGATGAAGAGGGCATCCAGACCTACATTTTGCTGAAACTTTGAGGGCCCCAGCTATCACCGTTTAGGAGATACAGCCGTTTAAAGATTGGCCAAGAAATCACCCCCAAAACGCTCCTTTTGGGCTGAAAATGCCACTTTTCTCTATTTCTATGAGATTTGGCGAAAATGGGGTTTGAAAAAGTCGATGAAGAGGGCATCCAGACCTACATTTTGCTGAAACTTTGAGGGCCCTAGCTATCACCGTTTAGGAGATACAGCCGTTTAAAGATTGGCCAAGAAATCACCCACAAAACGCTCCTTTTGGGCTGAAAATGCCACTTTTCTCAATTTCTATGAGATTTGGTGAAAATGGGGTTTGAAAAAGTCGATGAAGAGGGCATCCAGACCTACATTTTGCTGAAACTTTGAGGGCCCTAGCTATCACCGTTTAGGAGATACAGCCGTTTAAAGATTGGCCAAGAAATCACCCACAAAACGCTCCTTTTGGGCTGAAAATGCCACTTTTCTCTATTTCTATGAGATTTGGCGAAAATGGGGTTTGAAAAAGTCGATGAAGAGGGCATCCAGACCTACATTTTGCTGAAACTTTGAGGGGCCTAGCTATCACCGTTTAGGAGATACAGCCGTTTAAAGATTGGCCAAGAAATCACCCCCAAAACGCTCCTTTTGGGCTGAAAATGCCACTTTTCTCTATTTCTATGAGATTTGGCGAAAATGGGGTTTGAAAAAGTCGATGAAGAGGGCATCCAGACCTACATTTTGCTGAAACTTTGAGGGCCCTAGCTATCACCGTTTAGGAGATACAGCCGTTTAAAGATTGGCCAAGAAATCACCCACAAAACGCTCCTTTTGGGCTGAAAATGCCACTTTTCTCAATTTCTATGAGATTTGGTGAAAATGGGGTTTGAAAAAGTCGATGAAGAGGGCATCCAGACCTACATTTTGCTGAAACTTTGAGGGCCCCAGCTATCACCGTTTAGGAGATACAGCCGTTTGAAGATTGGCCAAGAAATCACCTCCAAAACGCTCCCCTTGGTCTGAAAATGCCACTTTTCTCAATTTCTATGAGATTTGGCGAAAATGGGGTTTGAAAAAGTCGATGAAGAGGGCATCCAGACCTACATTTTGCTGAAACTTTGAGGGCCCTAGCTATCACCGTTTAGGAGATACAGCCGTTTAAAGATTGGCCAAGAAATCACCCACAAAACGCTCCTTTTGGGCTGAAAATGCCACTTTTCTCTATTTCTATGAGATTTGGCGAAAATGGGGTTTGAAAAAGTCGATGAAGAGGGCATCCAGACCTACATTTTGCTGAAACTTTGAGGGCCCTAGCTATCACCGTTTAGGAGATACAGCCGTTTAAAGATTGGCCAAGAAATCACCTCCAAAACGCTCCCCTTGGTCTGAAAATGCCACTTTTCTCAATTTCTATGAGATTTGGCGAAAATGGGGTTTGAAAAAGTCGATGAAGAGGGCATCCAGACCTACATTTTGCTTAAACTTTGAGGGCCCTAGCTATCACCGTTTAGGAGATACAGCCGTTTAAAGATTGGCCAAGAAATCACCTCCAAAACGCTCCCCTTGGTCTGAAAATGCCACTTTTCTCAATTTCTATGAGATTTGGCGAAAATGGGGTTTGAAAAAGTCGATGAAGAGGGCATCCAGACCTACATTTTGCTGAAACTTTGAGGGCCCCAGCTATCACCGTTTAGGAGATACAGCCGTTTAAAGATTGGCCAAGAAATCACCCCCAAAACGCTCCTTTTGGGCTGAAAATGCCACTTTTCTCTATTTCTATGAGATTTGGCGAAAATGGGGTTTGAAAAAGTCGATGAAGAGGGCATCCAGACCTACATTTTGCTGAAACTTTGAGGGCCCTAGCTATCACCGTTTAGGAGATACAGCCGTTTAAAGATTGGCCAAGAAATCACCTCCAAAACGCTCCCCTTGGTCTGAAAATGCCACTTTTCTCAATTTCTATGAGATTTGGCGAAAATGGGGTTTGAAAAAGTCGATGAAGAGGGCATCCAGACCTACATTTTGCTTAAACTTTGAGGGCCCTAGCTATCACCGTTTAGGAGATACAGCCGTTTAAAGATTGGCCAAGAAATCACCTCCAAAACGCTCCCCTTGGTCTGAAAATGCCACTTTTCTCAATTTCTATGAGATTTGGCGAAAATGGGGTTTGAAAAAGTCGATGAAGAGGGCATCCAGACCTACATTTTGCTGAAACTTTGAGGGCCCCAGCTATCACCGTTTAGGAGATACAGCCGTTTAAAGATTGGCCAAGAAATCACCCCCAAAACGCTCCTTTTGGGCTGAAAATGCCACTTTTCTCTATTTCTATGAGATTTGGCGAAAATGGGGTTTGAAAAAGTCGATGAAGAGGGCATCCAGACCTACATTTTGCTGAAACTTTGAGGGCCCTAGCTATCACCGTTTAGGAGATACAGCCGTTTAAAGATTGGCCAAGAAATCACCCACAAAACGCTCCTTT
Organism: Microchrysa polita; assembly: GCA_949715475.1. Taxonomy (NCBI): domain Eukaryota; kingdom Metazoa; phylum Arthropoda; class Insecta; order Diptera; family Stratiomyidae; genus Microchrysa; species Microchrysa polita. The sequence goes on from OX454417.1 coordinate 79,436,351, forward strand.
TGGGCTGAAAATGCCACTTTTCTCAATTTCTATGAGATTTGGTGAAAATGGGGTTTGAAAAAGTCGATGAAGAGGGCATCCAGACCTACATTTTGCTGAAACTTTGAGGGCCCTAGCTATCACCGTTTAGGAGATACAGCCGTTTAAAGATTGGCCAAGAAATCACCCACAAAACGCTCCTTTTGGGCTGAAAATGCCACTTTTCTCTATTTCTATGAGATTTGGCGAAAATGGGGTTTGAAAAAGTCGATGAAGAGGGCATCCAGACCTACATTTTGCTGAAACTTTGAGGGCCCTAGCTATCACCGTTTAGGAGATACAGCCGTTTAAAGATTGGCCAAGAAATCACCCCCAAAACGCTCCTTTTGGGCTGAAAATGCCACTTTTCTCTATTTCTATGAGATTTGGCGAAAATGGGGTTTGAAAAAGTCGATGAAGAGGGCATCCAGACCTACATTTTGCTGAAACTTTGAGGGCCCTAGCTATCACCGTTTAGGAGATACAGCCGTTTAAAGATTGGCCAAGAAATCACCCACAAAACGCTCCTTTTGGGCTGAAAATGCCACTTTTCTCAATTTCTATGAGATTTGGTGAAAATGGGGTTTGAAAAAGTCGATGAAGAGGGCATCCAGACCTACATTTTGCTGAAACTTTGAGGGCCCCAGCTATCACCGTTTAGGAGATACAGCCGTTTGAAGATTGGCCAAGAAATCACCTCCAAAACGCTCCCCTTGGTCTGAAAATGCCACTTTTCTCAATTTCTATGAGATTTGGCGAAAATGGGGTTTGAAAAAGTCGATGAAGAGGGCATCCAGACCTACATTTTGCTGAAACTTTGAGGGCCCTAGCTATCACCGTTTAGGAGATACAGCCGTTTAAAGATTGGCCAAGAAATCACCCACAAAACGCTCCTTTTGGGCTGAAAATGCCACTTTTCTCTATTTCTATGAGATTTGGCGAAAATGGGGTTTGAAAAAGTCGATGAAGAGGGCATCCAGACCTACATTTTGCTGAAACTTTGAGGGCCCTAGCTATCACCGTTTAGGAGATACAGCCGTTTAAAGATTGGCCAAGAAATCACCTCCAAAACGCTCCCCTTGGTCTGAAAATGCCACTTTTCTCAATTTCTATGAGATTTGGCGAAAATGGGGTTTGAAAAAGTCGATGAAGAGGGCATCCAGACCTACATTTTGCTTAAACTTTGAGGGCCCTAGCTATCACCGTTTAGGAGATACAGCCGTTTAAAGATTGGCCAAGAAATCACCTCCAAAACGCTCCCCTTGGTCTGAAAATGCCACTTTTCTCAATTTCTATGAGATTTGGCGAAAATGGGGTTTGAAAAAGTCGATGAAGAGGGCATCCAGACCTACATTTTGCTGAAACTTTGAGGGCCCCAGCTATCACCGTTTAGGAGATACAGCCGTTTAAAGATTGGCCAAGAAATCACCCCCAAAACGCTCCTTTTGGGCTGAAAATGCCACTTTTCTCAATTTCTATGAGATTCAGCCCAAAAGGAGCGTTTTTGGGGTTGATTTCTTGGCCAATCTTTAAACGGCTGTATCTCCTAAACGGTGATAGCTAGGGCCCTCAAAGTTTCAGCAAAATGTAGGTCTGGATGCCCTCTTCATCGACTTTTTCAAACCCCATTTTCGCCAAATCTCATAGAAATTGAGAAAAGTGGCATTTTCAGCCCAAAAGGAGCGTTTTGTGGGTGATTTCTTGGCCAATCTTTAAACGGCTGTATCTCCTAAACGGTGATAGCTAGGGCCCTCAAAGTTTCAGCAAAATGTAGGTCTGGATGCCCTCTTCATCGACTTTTTCAAACCCCATTTTCGCCAAATCTCATAGAAATTGAGAAAAGTGGCATTTTCAGCCCAAAAGGAGCGTTTTGTGGGTGATTTCTTAGCCAATCTTTAAACGGCTGTATCTCCTAAACGGTGATAGCTAGGGCCCTCAAAGTTTCAGCAAAATGTAGGTCTGGATGCCCTCTTCATCGACTTTTTCAAACCCCATTTTCGCCAAATCTCATAGAAATTGAGAAAAGTGGCATTTTCAGCCCAAAAGGAGCGTTTTGTGGGTGATTTCTTGGCCAATCTTTAAACGGCTGTATCTCCTAAACGGTGATAGCTAGGGCCCTCAAAGTTTCAGCAAAATGTAGGTCTGGATGCCCTCTTCATCGACTTTTTCAAACCCCATTTTCGCCAAATCTCATAGAAATTGAGAAAAGTGGCATTTTCAGCCCAAAAGGAGCGTTTTGTGGGTGATTTCTTGGCCAATCTTTAAACGGCTGTATCTCCTAAACGGTGATAGCTAGGGCCCTCAAAGTTTCAGCAAAATGTAGGTCTGGATGCCCTCTTCATCGACTTTTTCAAACCCCATTTTCGCCAAATCTCATAGAAATTGAGAAAAGTGGCATTTTCAGCCCAAAAGGAGCGTTTTGTGGGTGATTTCTTGGCCAATCTTTAAACGGCTGTATCTCCTAAACGGTGATAGCTAGGGCCCTCAAAGTTTCAGCAAAATGTAGGTCTGGATGCCCTCTTCATCGACTTTTTCAAACCCCATTTTCGCCAAATCTCATAGAAATTGAGAAAAGTGGCATTTTCAGCCCAAAAGGAGCGTTTTGTGGGTGATTTCTTGGCCAATCTTTAAACGGCTGTATCTCCTAAACGGTGATAGCTAGGGCCCTCAAAGTTTCAGCAAAATGTAGGTCTGGATGCCCTCTTCATCGACTTTTTCAAACCCCATTTTCGCCAAATCTCATAGAAATTGAGAAAAGTGGCATTTTCAGCCCAAAAGGAGCGTTTTGTGGGTGATTTCTTGGCCAATCTTTAAACGGCTGTATCTCCTAAACGGTGATAGCTAGGGCCCTCAAAGTTTCAGCAAAATGTAGGTCTGGATGCCCTCTTCATCGACTTTTTCAAACCCCATTTTCGCCAAATCTCATAGAAATTGAGAAAAGTGGCATTTTCAGCCCAAAAGGAGCGTTTTGTGGGTGATTTCTTAGCCAATCTTTAAACGGCTGTATCTCCTAAACGGTGATAGCTAGGGCCCTCAAAGTTTCAGCAAAATGTAGGTCTGGATGCCCTCTTCATCGACTTTTTCAAACCCCATTTTCGCCAAATCTCATAGAAATTGAGAAAAGTGGCATTTTCAGCCCAAAAGGAGCGTTTTGTGGGTGATTTCTTGGCCAATCTTTAAACGGCTGTATCTCCTAAACGGTGATAGCTAGGGCCCTCAAAGTTTCAGCAAAATGTAGGTCTGGATGCCCTCTTCATCGACTTTTTCAAACCCCATTTTCGCCAAATCTCATAGAAATTGAGAAAAGTGGCATTTTCAGCCCAAAAGGAGCGTTTTGTGGGTGATTTCTTGGCCAATCTTTAAACGGCTGTATCTCCTAAACGGTGATAGCTAGGGCCCTCAAAGTTTCAGCAAAATGTAGGTCTGGATGCCCTCTTCATCGACTTTTTCAAACCCCATTTTCGCCAAATCTCATAGAAATTGAGAAAAGTGGCATTTTCAGCCCAAAAGGAGCGTTTTGTGGGTGATTTCTTGGCCAATCTTTAAACGGCTGTATCTCCTAAACGGTGATAGCTAGGGCCCTCAAAGTTTCAGCAAAATGTAGGTCTGGATGCCCTCTTCATCGACTTTTTCAAACCCCATTTTCGCCAAATCTCATAGAAATTGAGAAAAGTGGCATTTTCAGCCCAAAAGGAGCGTTTTGTGGGTGATTTCTTGGCCAATCTTTAAACGGCTGTATCTCCTAAACGGTGATAGCTAGGGCCCTCAAAGTTTCAGCAAAATGTAGGTCTGGATGCCCTCTTCATCGACTTTTTCAAACCCCATTTTCGCCAAATCTCATAGAAATTGAGAAAAGTGGCATTTTCAGCCCAAAAGGAGCGTTTTGTGGGTGATTTCTTGGCCAATCTTTAAACGGCTGTATCTCCTAAACGGTGATAGCTAGGGCCCTCAAAGTTTCAGCAAAATGTAGGTCTGGATGCCCTCTTCATCGACTTTTTCAAACCCCATTTTCGCCAAATCTCATAGAAATTGAGAAAAGTGGCATTTTCAGCCCAAAAGGAGCGTTTTGTGGGTGATTTCTTGGCCAATCTTTAAACGGCTGTATCTCCTAAACGGTGATAGCTAGGGCCCTCAAAGTTTCAGCAAAATGTAGGTCTGGATGCCCTCTTCATCGACTTTTTCAAACCCCATTTTCGCCAAATCTCATAGAAATTGAGAAAAGTGGCATTTTCAGCCCAAAAGGAGCGTTTTGTGGGTGATTTCTTAGCCAATCTTTAAACGGCTGTATCTCCTAAACGGTGATAGCTAGGGCCCTCAAAGTTTCAGCAAAATGTAGGTCTGGATGCCCTCTTCATCGACTTTTTCAAACCCCATTTTCGCCAAATCTCATAGAAATTGAGAAAAGTGGCATTTTCAGCCCAAAAGGAGCGTTTTGTGGGTGATTTCTTGGCCAATCTTTAAACGGCTGTATCTCCTAAACGGTGATAGCTAGGGCCCTCAAAGTTTCAGCAAAATGTAGGTCTGGATGCCCTCTTCATCGACTTTTTCAAACCCCATTTTCGCCAAATCTCATAGAAATTGAGAAAAGTGGCATTTTCAGCCCAAAAGGAGCGTTTTGTGGGTGATTTCTTGGCCAATCTTTAAACGGCTGTATCTCCTAAACGGTGATAGCTAGGGCCCTCAAAGTTTCAGCAAAATGTAGGTCTGGATGCCCTCTTCATCGACTTTTTCAAACCCCATTTTCGCCAAATCTCATAGAAATTGAGAAAAGTGGCATTTTCAGCCCAAAAGGAGCGTTTTGTGGGTGATTTCTTGGCCAATCTTTAAACGGCTGTATCTCCTAAACGGTGATAGCTAGGGCCCTCAAAGTTTCAGCAAAATGTAGGTCTGGATGCCCTCTTCATCGACTTTTCCAAACCCCATTTTCGCCAAATCTCATAGAAATTGAGAAAAGTGGCATTTTCAGCCCAAAAGGAGCGTTTTGTGGGTGATTTCTTGGCCAATCTTTAAACGGCTGTATCTCCTAAACGGTGATAGCTAGGGCCCTCAAAGTTTCAGCAAAATGTAGGTCTGGATGCCCTCTTCATCGACTTTTTCAAACCCCATTTTCGCCAAATCTCATAGAAATTGAGAAAAGTGGCATTTTCAGCCCAAAAGGAGCGTTTTGTGGGTGATTTCTTGGCCAATCTTTAAACGGCTGTATCTCCTAAACGGTGATAGCTAGGGCCCTCAAATTTTCAGCAAAATGTAGGTCTGGATGCCCTCTTCATCGACTTTTTCAAACCCCATTTTCGCCAAATCTCATAGAAATTGAGAAAAGTGGCATTTTCAGCCCAAAAGGAGCGTTTTGTGGGTGATTTCTTGGCCAATCTTTAAACGGCTGTATCTCCTAAACGGTGATAGCTAGGGCCCTCAAAGTTTCAGCAAAATGTAGGTCTGGATGCCCTCTTCATCGACTTTTTCAAACCCCATTTTCGCCAAATCTCATAGAAATTGAGAAAAGTGGCATTTTCAGCCCAAAAGGAGCGTTTTGTGGGTGATTTCTTGGCCAATCTTTAAACGGCTGTATCTCCTAAACGGTGATAGCTAGGGCCCTCAAAGTTTCAGCAAAATGTAGGTCTGGATGCCCTCTTCATCGACTTTTTCAAACCCCATTTTCGCCAAATCTCATAGAAATTGAGAAAAGTGGCATTTTCAGCCCAAAAGGAGCGTTTTGTGGGTGATTTCTTGGCCAATCTTTAAACGGCTGTATCTCCTAAACGGTGATAGCTAGGGCCCTCAAAGTTTCAGCAAAATGTAGGTCTGGATGCCCTCTTCATCGACTTTTTCAAACCCCATTTTCGCCAAATCTCATAGAAATTGAGAAAAGTGGCATTTTCAGCCCAAAAGGAGCGTTTTGTGGGTGATTTCTTGGCCAATCTTTAAACGGCTGTATCTCCTAAACGGTGATAGCTAGGGCCCTCAAAGTTTCAGCAAAATGTAGGTCTGGATGCCCTCTTCATCGACTTTTTCAAACCCCATTTTCGCCAAATCTCACAGAAATTGAGAAAAGTGGCATTTTCAGCCCAAAAGGAGCGTTTTGTGGGTGATTTCTTGGCCAATCTTTAAACGGCTGTATCTCCTAAACGGTGATAGCTAGGGCCCTCAAAGTTTCAGCAAAATGTAGGTCTGGATGCCCTCTTCATCGACTTTTTCAAACCCCATTTTCGCCAAATCTCATAGAAATTGAGAAAAGTGGCATTTTCAGCCCAAAAGGAGCATTTTGGGGGTGATTTCTTGGCCAATCTTTAAACGGCTGTATCTCCTAAACGGTGATAGCTAGGACCCTGGAAGTTTCAGCCAAATGTAGGTCTGGATGCCCTCTTCTTTCAGGCCTGTAAAGGCGTCGTAGAAGGGTCAAAATCGCCGTATAATACCCCATCTTTAGATGGCGTTATAAACCAGGTTACTCGCTTCAATCTTTCGTTTTGATTTCAATTGAATTTCTTATTGACCAATCAATGAGTGTAAAAAGTGAGTTGTAGGAGATTAAACTGTAAACCGATAGCAAAAGAGTGATATTCAAGCCTAGGTTACTAGCTTGGATCTTTCGTTTTTTAAATGTATAATTATTGCAGAAGAAAGATATAAAGCCTTGGGCTCCATATTGTGCGGCAAAATGGCATTGTCGACGTTCTCATACCTACCACAAACGTATCCCGTCCAACCTATTCCTGTATAAAACCACAAAAAGTGCAAAAAATAAAACAATCTCATTTTATTCTGTAATAGAAAAATATCTTTATTTTGTTAAGAAATATTGTTTTACCATCTGTTGTCACTTTTTTCTTGGTGTATATGTTTTTTATTTTATTTATTTCTTTTACTGCAAAAACATTATAAAGTCCGATTCGCTGAAATTGTCGGAAAAATGATTTATGTACAACCATAAAAAGAATATAAGTATTGTTTTGCATCCTTAATCTTAAGCTACATAAAAACAATTTAGTAAAAAATAGAATATTGTAAAAAATATGCAATGTTAAATTGCAAAATAAAAAATATTTTAAATATTGTAAATATCACAATATTTTTTTAAGTTAAAATAGTAAAAAATACAATAGAACAGAAGCTTAGCATAGGCTTTAGGCGAATGGAAGATTTTTGTTTTTTCTTTTAAGCAGACAGAATACTTACCTTAATGCGTATCCTAGTTTATAAAAATATTATATAATATAAAATATTTATCTTAAAGATAAAAAACATCTAGTTTGAACTTAGTTATGAGAAAATTATTGTCTGGTTGTCTTTCATGTAAAAAATACACAGGCAATGGAGGGAATTTGATTTGTATGCAGACATTTTGGCACCTTGAAATAATGAGCAATGATCCGATAAAAAATTTGATGATAGATTCGCGACTTTGCAAGTCCACTATCTTCGATTGTTGAGCATTGACAAATAGTATTCGCAGTTTGTACAGTAGATTGCGGGTGCGATGACGTGTCGTTTCCTACACAGATTGCATTCTACAGCTTTCGCCGAAGCCTTGACAATTGCATTGTTGTAGACGCGGGTAGGAATTGCCGTCACATTAATGGTGCCATTCATGTCCAATTTATCGGCGCCGCCGGCTTGTTGCTGAAGTGGAGTTGGCGTCGAGCATTGACTATCACCTTTAGTGCCCGGCTCGAAGCTCACCTTTTTCTGATTGGGCGCTTTCATCGGGGGCGGGTAATATGGCGACGAATTGTATTGTATTGGCTGAGCCTTGGCGGTCTGATCCATTCCATTTGGCTGATAGCCATGAGGCATGGGGACGCGTTGGTAGGGCGATGCCGAGATTTTCTCTTCCGGTTGATAGGGATATCCATTTTGTGGGCTGTAGCCGTTAGGCATTGGGTACTGTTGTGGCGGCTGTTGTTGACTCTGGATTTGGGCTTGATGTTGCTGAGTTTGCAACTGTTGGTGTTTCTGTGCCATTTGTCGCGATACCAAGTAGCTCTGATTGCCTAAAGGCATTTGAGCACGGTTGACGGTGTAGTAGGTTTGTTGTGCCTGCAAGGATGCAGCCTGTTGCGATTGATGTTGTTGCTGTCCAACCAATCCATTCTCTTGTTGTTGCTGTTGCTGCTGATGATTCATCGGCAGATGTTGACCGTTGGCAACACCTGCGAGTCCATTCATGCTTGTACGGGGTGGCGGGTATTGTTGTTGTTGCTGTACGTGCGGCATGGCGTTGAGAGCACCGCCACCGCCGTTTATAACTGCACTAGTCGATGCTCCTGGCACATTTTGAACTTTAAAAATGTCCTGCACGGGTGTGTAGATCTGGGAACGAATTTGGTTTGGATATTGAGGCCCGATGTCATGGTATTGCTGATGTGGTTGAGGGGTAGATGATTGTTGGGTGTATTGTTGATAGTTGAGGGGTTTCTGCTGGTTTTGAAGCTGCTGATGCTGCTGCTGTTGTTGCTGTTGTCTGTACTGCAAATATCGCTGCATTTCTGCAGCCAACGGTTGCTTTTGCGCCAATGGGTTCTGTAGATTTGCATTTTGAGCTAACGGATTCAGTGGATTTTGTGGTCCTGGAGCTTGTGCCAGTGGATTTTGTGGCGCTACATTGCGAGGAGTTGGCTCACTCTGCAGCCGCAAGACATTCTGTTGCTGTTGTTGCGAAAATTGTGGTGTGCTAAGATTGCGTTCGCCATCTACAGCGGCTGTTCGAAGTACTCGCTCCAGGATAGGATTTGGAATGAATCCGTCGTCTTCCTCCTCATCGGCCGTAGCCACAAGAATGACTTGATCGCAGAACGATACACTCTTCTTCTTCGTCCGCTTATTGTTCGAATTATTCAAAGTTTGCTGAACGACTGCATTGAGCATCTCAACTTCGCGCAATTCCTCGGCTATTTGACTTTCGGCAATATCGTAGCGAGGCTTCATCAGAATTTGTGCTGACTGTGACACGGGTGGAACATACTTCCGAATGGCACAGTCCACTTCATCAACATCAGCCGGTTGCGCCTTCTGCATTGCACAGCTTGGCAGACCACTCATTGTGGTTCGAATCTGAGGTTTCATGGAACTCTCCTGTGCAATGAGCGCCTGTTGAATTGAACTCATGATTGGCTGGCTGCTTTCAAAACGGCTGGCCAGATCCTTGACTGATCCTCCATTGGTTGCAACTTTATTTGTATCCTCGGCCTGTTTGTTGCGTAAATCAAATTGACGGTTTTGCAATTCCTTCAGCCACGACTCATTTGTATTGGCAGATTGCTGAAGATTTTGTTGCATCTTCGCGAACTGTTGTCGCTGTTGTAGCTGAGCCAAAATACTCGTGGTACCTTCAAGACTGTTGGCAATTTTCGAGCGACTTGCTTCCAATGCCTGGATTTGATTGATCTGCTCAGTTAATGGCTCGAGATCAATTGACGGTGGTGGTGGAGGAAAGTCCTCACTAGCTTGACGCGAGTGACTGCAAGATGATGGCGGACTGGGGTAGGGTGGAAGTTCCAAATTCGAGTCATATCGACAATCGACTTCGTCTACACCATCAACAGATCGGCTGATTACACTGTTTTTATAGAATTGATCCGGCTTGACGGGACTTTGTTCCTGATGCACTTGGGCACAAGTGGTGATGATAGTTTGGCACGAATCTTCGCTGATACTTGTATTGGAGCTCATCGTTGAAATGTTGGACAAGTTAGCCTGATGGAATGGTTGTTGCGGGAACAAGGCTTCTTGTTGTTGTTGCAGATGCTGCTGGGTAAGTGCAGAGCTTGTTCGCAATGGCGGTGGTGGAGGCACTTTTGCCAAAATCGCCAATTGCTTACCACTGCCCTGGAAGCTCTTTCGCATTAGGCGACTTCTCTCGAGATTTGGATTTGCATTTGAGTCCCTGTATTCCAAGTGACCCTCCGATAGGTATCCACTCATGCTGTTCTTCATATCATTGACGCCGACTGCACTATCGTCAACCGACACAACGGGCACCGGTTGCTCCTTCGGCTTTTCGTTTGTATTGCCTTCCGTCAAGTCCGGCATGGAGCGATTCTTTCGACGAATCAATCCACCCATGAGAAGTTTCCGACGAATCTTGTGTTGCTTTTTGCCTGTCTTGTCCTTCTCCTTCTTCTCGTCCTTGTCTTCCTTGTGCTTTTTCAACGTGTCCTTGGCATTGGCCAACAGTGGTTCGGCTACAGTCAGCTCTCTAGAAATCTTGTTACGATCCTCACTTCGGCTTCGCTTCTCCTTATCATCACGCTTGGCGCGGCTGAAAATGCTTCGACTTTCTCTCTCCGGCTTCGTTTCATATTCAATGATATTCTCATCATCCATAGCTTTCAGAACGATGCCCTTCTTCTTGGGCAACGTGGCGTAGATTTCAATATTCTTCACCGCCGGCTTGTCCAAAGTTTTATCCTTGCTATTTTGGCGCATGTGTTTCACACTGCTATTGCTGCCTTCACGCATGTGACGAATCTCGGAGATATATCCCGGATCGACGTCAGTACCTTTTTCCACGAGAATCCTGCGATGCAGACTGCGTGCCCGCATAATACACGTATTATGCTTCATTCGTGCAAAAGTCATCGTATGCGGATTGCTGTACGGCGCATCCATAGCTGCACGAGCTTTGCCCGCCGCGGCATTGCATAGCACCAAAGCCGTTTCCAAATCATGATTCTCTTCGGTTATTCTCGACTTTTCCAACAATTGATCGGCTTCCTGACACAATCGTTCGCAATCCCCTGTGAGCACTACTTGTTCGGGAATTTTCGCCAACTGTGGGTTGTGTTGCTTCGGCGGATACGAATCAGTGGACGATAGCGAAAATGAATCGTATCCAGGATCGTATGGATGACTACCTCCATTGCGGGTGGGACTCTGTGGAACTCCGTTTCGCTTCCCCACCATATACAAGTAGGGATTATCCAGAGTGGTTGACGATGCCGAACTGGCACTGTTACGATCGCCGCTCCAATTTCCCGAATCCCTTCGTCGTGGCTGATTCAGATGATCTGGAATCGAGATTCCATCGCTGCTCGGCGGCGAGGAACTACTCGAGTTCATGGCACCCGATTCGGCACTCAAACTTCGGTGCAAGGTCAATTGTTGTTTCCGAGCCAATTGTGGATTGTTACCGTTTTCCATGGATTTTCGATTTAGCATTGCATCCTTTTCGTCATTCGCGACGTCCAGGCCGTTGTTGTAGAAGATCTTATCCTGAATTGTACTCAAATTTTGATATTGAGCATTGATGATGTTGGCAACAGTTTTCCGCTGAATGTAGTTTGCCTGATCGGTGTTAGCTGGAAAGATTTTACTTTGAATTACACTAAGATTTTGATAGTCGCATGGACCGCGAACGGGAGTTGGTGTAATGGCGCGACGTGTTGATCCCATTGGTGGCTTTTCCGGGCTTGGCGTGATCGCTCGTCGGATGGGCGAAATTGTTTCCGGAACGATTTCAGCATGTGGTTGGGGCTGTGCTGGTACGCCGGCTGGCGGTTGTGGAACGGCATATAAAAGAAGTAGGGGTTGATAGCGACCACGACTGCATTTCTCGACGACTCCTTCCCAATTTGGTCCAACCTAAAATGTAAAGGACTCAGCTATAATATAACGGTCATGAAGGTTTTAATTTGTTCGCACTTACCTCTTTAACATTGGCATCATCAAAGTAGACCCATACTTTCAATTTGGTATGGAAAAAGAAAGTCGTGTAGTGTTTGCCGTAATACGAGACGACACCAACCAATTCATGTTCAACCGTGTGAGCCCATCGTTGATCCGAAACTTGATGAAAGACATCGCTCAGTTTCAATGAAGTTCCGACAGCTTTTAGGACAGCATGAACCTGCTCTGCTGGCGGACGTTCAGAGTCCCAAACAATTCCAATAGATACGACATCCGGTCGATTGAGGAGTGCACGGCAAATACCGATTTTAGCTCCGCAGGCATTCTGGAAAAAAGAAAATGAAAAACGCATTTAGCACGGTGATAATTTTTTGCCTGGGAAATTTTCGACAAGAGTAAATCTTTATTTAACATTTTTCTGACGAGTTCTTGTACGATTTACACAATGATTTTGCGATACGAAGTCGAAAACTGCAGTCTGATTTGAACCGATTTGAACACATAAAATAATAATCAGGTTACTTGCTAAAATCTTTCGTCTTATGTCAGCTAACGTTGTATTTTCGCCTTCAAAACTATCAACATTTATGGTATATCCACATTTTTCAGTCATCAGTAACAGTCATAGTCATTTTCCATACAAGTTGACAGATTGTCTGTCAATAAATTAACTGACAATCTGTCAAAACTTGTATGGAAAATGAATGCGACGGCGACTTATGACGGAAAAGTGTGGATCGAAGAAGAATAAAAATACTGAACAGGTTACTTGCTTAGATCTTTCCATTTCACGCTTCCGTAGAGTAGGTACATACTTACAAACTATAAAACTAAAGATCGAAGAGAGTAACCTGATTAGAACATCATGGCTTCAAATCTGATTACAGTTTTGACAGATTTTTGTAGTAATTTTTGAATACTTTTCAGTCGTGAAGCGGCAGTTCCTATATATGGTCTGAATGCCTCAACCGTTACCGTTATTGTAATTTTCATTTCAAAATTAACAAGTAGCTTTAGTACGCCGAAAAACTACGCTAGGTGCATTATTTATTATTTGTGAACACGTTTGCCTTATGAAAACAATTTGATTTTCCTTCATGCCATGAGGCATATCTGACTCATATGTGGTGGGCTTAGAATTGGGGCAGCAGTAAAACTAAAAAAAAGCGTGGGAAGACTCTTTCTCGCGTCGAGAAAAGGACGCTAAGTTTGGTTTTCATCTTCGGAGTCGTTCGGTCGCCGTGGCCCTAAACTATCAATTGATAAGACCACAGGCACTAAACACATACACATCCGGCAGCTTGCGACAACCTCTAATTAGTTAATTCGTTCATAGGACTATCATGAACGCTACCTATCGAAGTCTATCGTTGGCCATCTTACTGGTGGAGTTGGTTAATGAACACAGGAAATTTTGTGTTCATTAACCAACTCCAGTAGTAAGATGGCCAACGATAGACTTCGATAGGTAGCGTTAATGATAGCCCCATGAATGAATTAACTAATTTGCGGGTGTCGCAAGCCGCTGGATGTAACATGCCTGGATAACAACATTAGAAGGAAGTGATCCAGCCGCAATCAAACTTTAAGCTGGCCTTAATGTTCTGTGGCGTTTTTGAAACCTGTTTGGCAAAACGGTATTGAAAGGAAATCATGGAAAATGGATAAAATTGGTACTAATTTCAAAAATAAACCAGGAGGAGAGTCAAATCTGTCACTTCACAAAACTGCGGAAGGGAGAAGTCCAACAATGATAGTAAGCCAAAAACCTGGGGAGGCATTTGACTGGTTTCAAAGAAAAACCAACGCTGATGATTCGGCATTTCTAAATAATGTAGGTTTATATGCACAAAGAATTCCCTGGCTCAGGGCCTATTCTCAACATACAACCGTTGTACTTACTGCTGCATGAGCTTTCAAGTTCAACCGTGTAACCGCACCAATTTACACGGCGACTCAAAATTTAAAGGTAAAATTTTGTATAACAGTTTCATGGTGTCAATGGACCCTTCAATGTAGGGACAATAATAGGGCGAACCAGATAGCTTACGTTACGTCCCTTTCCGAATGAATGGCCAGTATGCTTCAGTTCCGGTCCGTGCCATCTATGTAGCCACATACCACTCCATTGGATCAACTTTGACAGGTGCTCGGCACAGAACGGCTCGAAAGCATTTTGTGCATTCATTCGGAACGGGATGTAACGTAAGCTATCCGGTTCGCCATTAATACAGTGGATACGACTGTGTTGCACCGCACTGAAGAGACGAATGAAATCACCGTATAGGCACAGCTGAAAAGCCGGAAAGTAAAGGCTCTCCTCCATCGGTTACCCTTTATCAGCCCGATGTCTGATATCAGACGCCTTTTTTGTGAACAAAATCACTTGGGATTATGAAAACTGTCAGTTTTGTTTGAGCTTTCTTTGGTCGGACGCATATGTTTTATAATAATTTTTCCAATAGCTTGAGATTGTCAGCCTTAATTTGTAATAGTCCTTTAAACATAAATGGAGCGAGGAAGGAATGTGCCAGTTTAAGGATTAAGATTTAAGGATTTTTTTTTAATTAGTTGCTAATATTCTCATTTTTTAAAATTTGTGTTTTTATTACAGTAAAGAAAAAGTATTGAGTTCTGCAGATATTCAAAATCAAAATGTGGCATTCCTAATGGGCAGTTCAGTATGTGAATTTGAGAGTATTTCGGTTTCGCCGTCTGTATAAATGTCGAACGATTTGTAATCCAATTGAATTAATGTTTTGGTTTGCTCTTTTAATGTTTTTTTTTGCTGGAATTTCCAATTTTTAAATTTTCGAAGAAAATTGAATTATTACATAATATTATTTGGCGGCATATCTCCCCAACAACGCCAAAGTTCGTTTATGAAAATTAAAAGACTTCATTATTCTTTCTTAAAGCTCTCAAATCAATTTGAAAGTGTTCTTTGGAATTTTTAGCGTTTAGTCCAGCAACTGTACCTACTCGACCTATTCACGCTAGACTTCCTGGGTTATGATATTACCTCTTTTCTGAAACCCCTTCCAAAATAATTTTCTGCGTACGCCCCTGCCCATTAGTGCTTTCGTGAACTCCAATTTAATATCGCGTAACGCAACTGCGGGGGAAATATGGGAATAGTACGAAATTGGGTTTTCGAAACTGGCTTACTTAATTGTTAATGTGGAGACTATCAATTCCAATAAATAGATAATTTATTTTTATTTATCAATACATAACATTTATTCTCAGAAAATATCTGACAAATCGCATTAAATTCAATTTAACGTAATGTAATGTACATTCCATTGTAATTCATAGGTATGTACATAAATTCACCCCCATCGTCTGACAAACTCTTGCCCGTTCAACTTGTAGAACTAAAAAGACAACCGCGACATTTAGTAATATTATTTATGAACTCATGCGCATAAAAGACAAAAAAAAAGGCATTAAATGTTCATATGCAATTCAAGGCTAGTTATTAAACAAGTTTTTATCTATACGAGTACAAGAGTTGACTTAATCTAAGATTTTCCATGGTGTGTAGTTATGGTTAAGAGAAGTGTGTCACGTTACCCACTAGTCAAGTAATAGTATCTCGGCACATATCGCGTATGTACTTCGATTAGTGCAAAATTCATTTATCGAAAATGCTCTGGCTCTATCAGAGTCAGCACTGTGTGGTATGGTAAAGCTGTGCTAAACTTATATTCATATAGACGTAGGTAAAGTGAATGTATTTTGGGTCGCTGTTCTGGTACTTTGAGCTTCGCGAAACAGCTGTAAAACCTCCATCTGCAATTCATACAAACGATGGAAAATCTTACATTTTTTAAATGCTGCAGCATGGAACAATTACTTAGAAAAAAAAACTTCATAAAATTCGCAAAGGGGCTAAGGTAACCCAGGCTGCTAAGAAGGCTTCCAATGATTTATCGACTCAGGTGTTTAAGCGAGGTGATGAGGTACCCAAAGCATACATAGGTACGACTTGGGTACCTCTAATATTATGAGCTTTTTTGATTACCAAGAAATTAATATTGTTGAGTAACTTTTAGGCAATACGTATATATTCGAAAAGGTTGTCGAAGATTGCATTGTTAGAATGTCTTAATGACATTTTGTTGAGTCGGAGTAGAAAAACTACTATACATGAGTAAGTTTAATGTGCGGTATAATGAATGACAAATGACTCGAATAAAATAAAAATGTTCGGTCACTCTATTGTGCTTGCTGCTAAAAGCAAGGCTTGTGTCCCAAAGTGTAACGAGGTCTCTTAAACGTTTATAGTAAAATTTATTGGTTTTGTTTTAGCAGTTGCTTTAGAGAATACTTATTATGTTAATCGAGACAAAAGAATAGTTTAGGATTTATACATGTTACGAAGAATTGACATGAATAGACGCTGGGTCAAAGCTAAACATAATGTTGGTGGCTCAAATATACGACTGACAAAATAAAGTCTGAAAATCGATTAACAAATTGTTAGTGTGTGAAAAAATGCGGCTAATACAAGCAGTAGTCTGGCTGGTCTAGCGGTTAGTGCGCGCACCTTCGGTGCACAGGGTCATGAGTTGGAATCTCACCGGTGGATCATGGTGTTTTTCGAACTCACGAGCTTGTGACGGAATATGATCTCACTCAGATGTTAAACGAGTACCCATTTATGGGGATGAATAACACTGCTGGGCGTCATGCTGATCTCATTACCTCAACAAAAAGCAGATAAGATCTTGGAAATAGGATGTCACTAACACATCCTGCGGCCTTAGTCCAATGCTGGATTATCGCGACTGTTATATTTTAGAAATCTTCATTCATTAGAGTTGTGATTACTGCATACGCTTTCGGTTCACAGGGTTGTGGGTTCGAGTCTCACCGTGAACCAATTGCTTATGGCGTTTTTAAAACTGACGACCCATGCGACGGACTATGATCTCACTCAGATGATAAGCGAGTGCCCATTTATGGGTGTAAATAACACTACTGTGCATGCTCTTGATCTCAACACCTCGACAAAGAAGCAGTTAAGATATAAAATTAAATGTCACTAGCCCTAACACATCTGTGGCCTGAGTCCAATATTGGACTGTCGCGAGAGTTAATTTTTGTATAAACAATTTACTGACGGATATATGAAGGACATTTGTTTCTCGAAAATATCAGGCCCATTCGTAAAACTGTTTTGTTCGGAAAAAAGTTTGTGCTTTGCGGACTTATTATTATTTGCCGGGGTTGAATTGAATTATAATTAGCGCGTGTTCGCACCATTCAGCTATGGGATGAGACTATTTCGGATTGAAATTTATTTGGAAAGTTTTTAGTGAAGAAATCATCTGGTGTAAAATTTGGTAAAAAGACAAAAAAAAAATGCAGGCCAAGTGCCATTTTTGTTTTTTGTTTTTAAGGTTATTCAGCTTTGCTGGTTCATTCCTTTGCTGATTCGCTGAACACCACACTACAAGCACATTTTTGTCGTTTTTAGCCAGCTGCATCTCGAAGCGGTATAGGTCGTATTGCGCCAGTTATTTATTGGAATATCAAGAAAGACTAATTCTTTCAACGAAAGAGCACTAGAACATCCCATTTGATGTTCTGTACAGTTTTGATAGGCATTCTCCAAACTATATAGCCTTTTCGATATCTGAGCAATGAAATCTAATGTTTTTTAGACAACAAAAAAAAAAACAAACCTTCCAGCCAGTGGCGTAGCCACATCTTGTCCTGGAAGGGGGTTAATCACCACCTTCTTTTTCTTGTTTCCTGGAAAACCCAATTTGAAATTACTGCTTCCAGCGTTCCAGTAAAGTGTCTTTGATTCTAACGAACTTTCAGCTCCCAGTAAAATCTACGACAAAAGAGCACGGATGCGGATAGGAAGTATACGCCACTCACTATGCGCCACAGGCAATTCATTAATCGTCGGTCCTTAGAATACGTTAGGGGTGATGGCTTTCTATGATTTCAGTTTAGATTTTCGATGGCTTATGTTGCTTGTGCAGAAAAACTAGCACCGGGTCGTGCCGCAAATTCGTTAACTGATTTTTCCTAAGAGTAGTTGTAGTTATCACACGTTCAGTTATCGAAATGTAAACAGGGATATCTCACAGCATTGAACGAGGGTGCACTCGGCTATTGGAACTAATGGCCCACCACAATTCAAGCAAAAACAAAATTAATGTTTCAGCTATAAAATATGGAGCTCGGGGAAAATATTATCAAAGCAGGCGTTTTTTTGCAAACCAATTATTTTCAAGGTCACAACAAAAATGATGCTTTTGACATTGGGGCCGAATATGGGTATGAGCTTCTATATGATCAGATAAATCACAAAATTTATGATTTTAAAACTTTTTATTTTAATTCTTCTATCAGCCCCTGGACTATGCGAATTACTCGTTCTAATCGTGGGCTGAAAACAAACGATGCCATTACCGGGAGGTCGGATCCACGACAGCAATTAGAATCGATCGATCGATGCGATCGGATTTATAAAAATATATTTAATGGACAATCTTCCCCGGTTATTATAAAAAATGAATTTCTTTTTACTCTCAATCCATTTCACTCGGTACAATGAACTAACATTTTTTAGAATATTGTGCGGGAATTATTTGTTGCCTATTTCCCCAAAAATGTTTGCGGGCCGAAAGAAATAGTTTCACGGGACGGATAGTTGCCGAAGGCCGTTGGGCAGCCCTGATCTATACATGTTACTTCTAAAACAATGGAAAAAAAACTGATGCTCACTTAGAGCGAAACGGTAGCAGCATCGCAGAAAGTTGGCCGGACGAATCGACAGAATCGATCTAATGGCTAAACCCTATTGGACGCCATGAGATTGAGTTGAACTAGTTTGAAATAAGATTTGAGTAAATTATTTGGAGTGTAATTATGTTTTATAAAAGTATTTGCAGAGGTTTCCATTTGATATAGATATTGAATTCAAAATTAGAAGACCAGAACCAAATATTCACGTACTAGAGTTTAGTTCATATGGGGAGATTTCAGTCTGGGATTCTGGATATTTCGAAAATAAGAAACTATTAGACGTCTGTCTTTTTCAGTGGCGTAACGGTGTTCCATGTGTTCAGAGGAATACGGGTCCCCAAGCCAAAGGTGCCCCCAAATCCGAAAACATAAAAAAAATTCTTTCATAGATTCTTGCAGTGGTTGCCAAATAGGCCTCGTGACTTCCCCCTAAACGAAACTTGTTTTCCCCCTGAAATTATGGTCTTAGAAATTAGTATAAGGATAGACATCAAATTGGATATGTGGACGAGGGTATGAAGCCTAAGAGTACCTATTTGGGGCATTCGGTGGCTCAGTGAGAGAAGACACTTTATCTCTAACTTGCCGGAGCGTGGGTTCGAGTCCCGCTGGCGCTGTGACCATGAATGAAAAAATGCTCCTAGGGCGACCGATTCAACAAAAAATTCGTCCCGGAGCTACCCGTTGTTATTTCAAACGACCAAGAACTTAGCTTTGCTTATAAGGTTACTCGTATAGGGGATACCTTCCAAATGAGGCACGGTCCCTTATCTTTCGTCCTCCACGAAAAAAAACAATCCCGTGACACACATTTTGATGGAATTTGATGGTTTGTTAGGAAACAATCCCCGAAATTCCATTGAAGAAATTTATGAGACGCAACTTATTGGTCAGCGTCTCTCAAGCTTGCTGAGTATGAATCTATCTCAATATCTTTTTCTTCTCGGTTTATGCTCAAGAATATTGAGAAGAAATAACGGTTCAATTTGCTAGAACACTGTTTCCCAACAGGTGGTCCGCGGATTGGGGGTGGTCCGTGGGAGTATGTACCTATATGTGTTATGCGAGGGATTTTCCACTTTATTTTTAGTTAAGAAATAACAAACAAAAAATAATATGGGCCATTTTTGATGGGAGATAGAGCGTGAGCTTCTTAATACAATACCTCGACAAAAAAATCGAGACTCTAATTCATTTCATTTATTATTGAATGGTGGTCCGTCGTGATCAATTTTCAGGCTAAGTGGTCCGCAGACGTTTCTGAGTCGGGAACCACTGTGCTAGAAGGATTGTCTCTTTTGAAAGTTCTTGCGTAAAATGTAATCCCCTTGTTGAAGTATATATTTGAATATTGAAGTCATTGCTACATCATCAGGAAAAATATGTTCACAATGTTAACAAAGAGATAACTATGTTGATCTATTGCCAGAAATGGATAACTACGGTTACTAAGATCGTTCAATAAGGCTTCAGTCAGATAGTCTTTTTTTTTTTAACAGAGACTCGAGAGATCAGGAAACAGATTTACGATTTACAGACCAAAAACTTGACTTTGAAGTTCTGTAAAAACTAAACCTCTTATCCGATTTTAGTGCCCCGTTAGTTTTATTTTTTAGGTAAATTTGTTGGCTCTAATAATCATCTTATTTTGCTATTCTAACTAGTCTAGCTTTTGAGATAATGAAGTTTTAGTCGTACAAGAAAATGATTTTTTCAAAAATTTTCAAATGTCTGTGGCAGCTAAAGTGTTGCTAAGGGGGTATGTTCCGTGTAACTTTTTTGCTGGAAATCACACGAGGAATCACAATCCGGTGCGTTTATGCGGCAGTTTCCGGACACCCTGTATATTAAACTCTAAATCTAAATTATTTGTTTTTTTTTTATTTTCTTATAAAATCGAGTGGGTGTTTAAATCATATCCAAATGTATCATTTCACGCCCTGAATAATGAGAAATACGAGTGTACTATGTATTCAAAAGCCAGTTTATGTCACTCTTCTCCTCCGACTTATAATCTATGTCCAATTAACTCTTTACAACCCAATCATTTCGAGGTCAAATTTGTAGATCACATATAGGTACGACCAGTCGTCGCCGTTTTCGTCATACCTCCGAACCTGCCTCTATCGTCTAACAGCTAACGACTCAATGTATTCAAAGTAGTTTAATGTAACAATTTTGAAGTACCATTCGCCAGTCTACGAGTACTTATATGTCACGCAGTCAAAGTCAGTTAATAAGAAAATCGACTTCTTTGAAAAGTCAACCTACGACGCGACGTGTTCAACACTGGTAACGACCACAATCTTTGTGCTGCGGTGTGCGCGAGTATTACCTATAGAGAGACCATGACGATCGCGAAAACACAAAAAAAAAAGAAACAAATCACATACTCGTTATATGGTAGTTCTTGTTTCCATTATTGGTCCGGATCGATCCGATGGTATCGCGACAGACAACAAATTCGTCATGTAAATTCGTTTAAAAAAGAACCAGTTATTTCTTTTTGGTAATTTAATTTAAAAGTGAAAATTTTTACTACCAAAAAGTGTTTAGTAATAAATGCAATGCCCAATTTAAGCGGTAGCAGAGCTTAACAGATTTTTGTATGTACTTACCGGACAGTCACGTATATCACCCATATTGCCGGCCGAACGTAAAAGTTGTCCAAAACTTAATTGTTGATGATTTTGTATGGCCAGATTATTTTGTGATGTCAATGCCGAGGCCGAGACATAATGAACCATCTGAAATTAAATGAAAAAAAATATGATGAAGATGGAAAATGAAAATTTATTGTATTAATGTTGAGTATAAAAATGTGAGAAAACGAAAGTGAATTCGTTAATTGGACAGGAAAAATTTCTTTCGGTTCATTCAAGAAAAAAAATAGATAAAATTATGGAAAGAAAAAAAATATATACATATATCCATAAATATATGCTGTTGCTGATCATTTAATCTGCATGGAATTTAAGAGGATTGAAGAAAATGTCAAGCATATTGTTGGTTGAAGGTGAATCGGTCAAGATTTATGTTATAGTCTGTGTACATAATGTACGGTCAAGGTTTTTGGTATCGGCAAGTTCCGATATGGATATGGAAGTTCGATATGTAGAAGGATGAAATCTTCTTTTTCTATAGCCACTTGGCATCGTGCTCGCTTTTCTCGGTAATCTCTCCAATTTTGGTGGTAATTTCAGATTTATTTCTACAGGCAGCTCGGTCCTAATGGATCTTAAAATCGTAAAAGGCTAATGCATTCAAGAGAAGGCTGTTTCTTGATTTTTCGTTTTCTTCCATAAAATATAGGTAAAGAAGTACAGTTTCCACTTATTACAGAAACGCCCCATTCAAATAATACACAATGTATTAAGACATTTCCCTTCAATTAATTTCTGAAATTAACCTTATGATCTATACGACGATAAATTTAAATTTCACAATTTAAAATCACATGATTCTAGTATTCACTCCAAACCACCCCCTTACTAGACTTCCTGATGCATAAAACCAACAAGAACTGGTCTGGCAAATAAATAAATTTATTGGTAAAAGTCAAACACAGAAGAGTGTGATACAGGTTTTTCAAGCGAGTTGTAAATATTCTTTTACTAGTATAAAGTAAGTAATACGAGTATTATATGCACATTGATTGAATCGAACCTTTGTCGAAACGTATTGGCAATATGGCTGTATGTAAATATGCATGAATGACCGCAATTCTCTTGGGACGGACAAGAAAACAACTGGTTCTGCTTCGGCCTGGTGGTGTTTCCAGTTCCACATGCAGATAGGAAACCGCATACACAACTTTTGCATGCATGCTGTTCACTGTTCGATGCCTGTTGATCGGTCTTTCAGTAAAAAAGGATTAAAAAAAAATTGAGAAAGACTAGAAAACCGCACACGGGAAAAGATGTGGCTTTGACTTCTAATTTAACAATAAATATGTATAAAAAAACATGTAGCAAATGTGACGTAGAGAGAGGAACATATGAGAAAGGGCTATTGTGATTGTATGTTGCTTGGAAAAAAGTACACATTGTCAATTATATTGCAACAATCTTAAGATATTGATGAATAGCGTGGTAACGGCCAGATTGGTCGTTGACGCATCATTATTATCCAGTCCTCATCATGTTTGAGGTATGATAATAGCTGCAACTAACATCATTGTGTCACGGAAGGTAGATTTTACTGCTGATAAGCTCACGGGTATGAAGAGGAAGGAAATGTTCTAAAAAATTCGTCTTACCAACTTGTAGACATGAAAGACTTTATTGATGCTTAAAAATAGCATGAGAGATTTTTCCCCGGTAAGCCAATAATATATTTTGTCATTTCGAGTGTACTTACACTTAAACTTGGATGTTTACAGGGAATCTCAATTTCACCCAATTAGCACCATAATCAAAAATTAGGTGCTAATGAAAAAAAATGAGGAAAACTTGAATATTCGAGGAGTACCTACGTGAGAATATGCTCATTTTGAGATCGTACTATAATTTTTTATAGGGGCGTTTTTCTTGTACTCCGGTGTAGGTTAGTTTAGTGTAGCCTGTATGGGGCATGTTGTTATTGTAACACTGGAATACCAAAATAAGCCCGCCTATTATATAGAAAAATACGGGATACCTACATAGTCCCGAAAAACAAATCCCGCCGTTCATAATCATGCTTTTTACAAAAAAAATCCCGATTTGAATTATTCTGACGTTACTAAATTCCGCCACTTAAAAATCCCGCCATTATAAAATCTCGCCCACTAAAAACCCCGCCGTTTTAAAATCCCGCTAGTGGATAGTAAAATAATCCCGTCAAAATTTCTTTCAATTTTATTTTATTATTTTATGTGATTAACAGCAGTTAATGCGATACTTTCCAAAAATCCGTCAGAATATTTGTTCATTTCCTCGATCAAGATGATAATTGAGCCCCGCTTCCATGCTTTTCCTTGAATTTTGACATAACTGCCGGGGCGAAGATTTATTGGGGGAAGCTGGGGACGTGGGTTTCTTAGAACAAGCAAAAGGAGGGGGGGTTGTTCGGCAGCCCTATGAACGCATGGCCTTTCCATCAATATTTACGTATGTTTGAGGCATCAATTATAAGATTTGGTTGAAATTGGTGGACAAATAAAAAAGTTTTTCTTCGAAGAACCTAATTTGGGGGTTGGGTTTATTTGCCAGCTTCATGACCCCATGGTCCGATTTAATTCATTTTTGCATATGTTTTGTAACATCAATAAAAATACATTTCCATGAGGTTTGGTTGAAATTTGGGTCCAAGTAAAAAAAAATTTTTTTTATAAGAACCTAATTTTAGGGGTTAAGTTTGTATGGCAGCCCCACAACCTCATAGTCCAATTTCATTTATTTTGACGTTTGTTATGTGGCATCAATAGAAATATAATTTTATGAGGTTTTATTGAAATTGGTGTGCAAATAAAAATGTTTTTTTCTTAGAAAAATTTGATTTGGGGGGCTAGGTTTGTATGGTGGCC
The DNA here is from genome assembly GCA_949715475.1 of Microchrysa polita. Lineage (NCBI taxonomy): Eukaryota > Metazoa > Arthropoda > Insecta > Diptera > Stratiomyidae > Microchrysa > Microchrysa polita. The sequence goes on from OX454417.1 coordinate 79,460,271, forward strand.
CCATGACCACATGGTCCGACTCCATCTGTTCATACATATGTTTTGCGTCATCAATAGGAACACATTTGTGTGAAGTTTGGTTGAAATTAGGGTATAAATAAAAAAATTCTTAGAAGAACTTAATTTGGGGAGCTAGGTTTGTATGACAGCCTCATGACCCCAAGGTCCGATTTGGTATATTTTTAAATATCTTTTGTGGTATCACTAGAAACACATTTGTGAAAAATTTGATTGAAATCGATGAGAAAATCAAAAAGTTTTTCTTAGTAGAACCTAATTTGGGGGACTAGGTTTGTATGGCAGCCCCACGACCCCCTTGTCGAATTTTAGGAGATTCAAACATACAAACTGCCTGCAACAACAAGAAGCATGTGTACAAAATTTCAGCTCCATAGCTTTTAAACTGGCCGAGCAAAACGCGTCGACACAGACGGACAGACGGACATCGTCCAATCGATTCAGCTCGTTACGCTGATCATATACACACCGAGAAAAATAACGTCCCTTAAAATTAACTCGATATCCTTTTGAAATCGAGTTGCATTCCTATTAAATATAATCCTTTCCTTTTAAATATATTTCGCTTCAATTCAAATTCATTCTTTTTAAATTAATGGGAAATCCTTTAAATCCAAATTTTCAATAGGAAATCATTTTAAATTAATGGGAAATCCTTTAAATCCAAATTTTCAATAGGAAACCTTTTTAAATTAATGGGAAATCCTTTAAATCCAAATTCGGTCGGCAGTGTGGTAGAGCGATGTCACAATGTATGGTGTAAATTATAAACGTCGTCCCATATAGTCTGTGTGGTGTAGTAGTTAGGGGCGTTAGTCTTCAAATCATAGGATCGCGGGATCGAATCCCACTGTAGGCAGGTAATTTATTATGCATTTTAGAGCGTAAAGAGGTAAATGAAATGTCGCCAACACCTATAGCGAGGTCAGTTATACAAAACTCATTTATGAGTAATTTTCACAGGGAAAGAACACCCTGTGAAAATTACTCCTTTTGGTGTAATTTAAAGTATTCTTTTGAGTTCATGCATTTAAAACAAAGAGTCCATCTTTTTAAATTAAAAGGAAATCTTTTCGATTTATGGTTGTGGTCTGATTAAATTGACACTGTATCACTTTAATTTAAAGTGATTATAGATGGACTTTTAAAAGGAATACCTTATTAGTTCGAAGGGAAATCTGTTTGAATTATAAAGTCTATGAAATAAAGGGATTATACAATGATTCAAAGGGAAACAAATATGAAGCAAAATCATATTTGAATCTCTTTGAATCATATGCGTATTTTTTGAATTTACAGGATTTTTTTTCTCAGTGCACATATGGCCAAAAAAATAAGTACAGCCATACGATTTTTTCTTATCACCCTGTAGCCAAGTAGTTACTTGAGTAAATAAAATCATATGTTGATATTTAAATATGTAATTGGTAAGGAATGAAATAAAATGTAAATAAGCCAATTGAAATAAATAACAGCTGTAATTTAGCTTAAAGTACGAGCTGATTAAAAAAGGTTGGACAAAATTATAAGTACATTTCAGTTAATTTGATTGAAACTGTTTTTAATTAAAATATTTTGTTCTGATTCGACAAGAATTAGATTTCTCTTATTATTCAAAACTAAATTGTGCATTATTACAATAAAAAGGAGGTTTTCGTTGGCTATCTGGAGATGATTCTGGCGGCATGTTCCAAAACATACCATATATTCAGTTACTTTCAGGAAATTCCGTAATTGGTCGGTTTTGTGACAAACTTTGTTTCTAATTCGTTGATTCAGCTCTCCCTAAACATTACGGATTCAATTTAACTCTAGTAACTGCGTGAAAAGCCACTCGATTTAGTTGAAGCGGATCCTTGACAAGCTTATGAGGTATGGTTAGGGTTAATATTCCGCTTAAATCCCCATTTAAAGTGTAAGGGTTCATCAGTAGAATATTGAAGGACTCTCAACAAACATTTCTTATACGGAAAATGTCTCATAGTAACGGTTTTTAGATATATTTGAACGAAACCAAACTATGAAAAAAGAATCATAGACCATGTTTTTTTTCGCCTCCATGGGAAATAGCCTATTGATGTAGCGTGTATCACATTTTTTTCCTGAATGAAGAATTTTATGATAAGACCCCTTTCCAATCAAATTTATTACGATTTTATAAGTAAAACAGAATATTCTGCGAGTTTTCATTGTTCGGCCAGGAACAAGAAGAACTATACCTCCAAATTTTTCTTGTACCGTCAAAACTTTTTGACGTCGCCGTGGAAAGTTCAAAACTTTTTACCAAAACTGCTTTACTTCTTGTATTCTTCGATTCAGTTTCCAAAGGGATTCCAATTTTTCAATATTTCCCGGGGAAATCATTAATCATGCCAAGGGAACTTTTTTCGCCATATAGTGATAAGGAGATCGACAGTTATCCTTAAGGCCCTTATATGGAGTTAACCGCATTTGAGACTGTTTTTATTTAGTATTTAATGAAGTACGCAGCGAATACCATGTTTAGCTGGATTATTCCATTATTGAGCGAATAATTTTTCCGCCATTTCGAAGTTTGGAACTTTCACGTCTTTTTTCCTACCTACCATGCGTTTTTCGCCACTTAAGTATTTTTTATTGTATTTAATTTAATGCTTGTTGTATGCACAAATGAATAAAAAACATATCCTTACGGAAAATACCAAGTTATTGTCATAAAACTAAAAAAAAACGATGATGTACTTATTATTTTGACCAAGCTGAATACCCACTTCAAAGTTTATATCGGGAGGGATTAAGATAATTGGGGGATGCCATTTACTTTTTCGGTTCCGTTGGTATTGTTGTATCCAAATTGTTATAATTGCTATCTATTTCGAGTATCACAATTATAAAAATGCTATGAAAATTTGGCATAAAAAGATACATGAGGGGTGTACTTATTTTTTTGTCCATATGTGTATATACATATTTTATATGGTCGGAGATGCCTCCTTCAACGCGTTACAAACTTCATGACAAAGTTAATATACCCTTTTCGCTTAATAAGCGAAGGATATAAAAACGGTATTTTGAGTAAGCGGGTTATTGAACTGGCGGGATATTAAGTTGGCGGGATTTTGATTAGACGGGATTTAAATGGAGCGGGATTTTTAACTGGTGGGATAATGAACGTCGGGATTTTGAAAAACGGGAATATAATGGACGGGATATCGTAGCCAGTGGCGTAACGTGGCCCAAGGGACCCAAAAATGGAAATATAAAGATTATTTTCTTTAATACATCCTGTGGCTAACTGTTCTTTTAAAGACATAAATTTTTAATAGTCCGCAAAAAAAAAAGTTCGGGTTCAATGATTACTGTCGCTACTGACGAAAGACTTCTTCTTCTTGAAAGTTTTTGTGTAAAATTGAACCATTGTGATTTAGTTCTTAGAGTGTTTAAAGGGGCAGGGGCTAAGGGAGCTAAAGACCCTCCTAGACCCAAAAATCGGAAAGGAAAAAAATCAAAATGAAATATGAAGCACTTCGTTGCAGACTTTATAAAATGTGATTTTTTGTTTTTTCGAGCATAAGCTATAGATACACCAGTCTCGATGGTATACAGTAGTTGCAACATTCTTACCAACATTTTATAAACATCTTGGTGCAAAAATAATAAAATAAAAATGCGCAGTTCTGAGGAGATTTTTGCAAAAAAAAAGTGTTCAAAATAAATGCTTTGAAAAACAAATCTGCTAAATCCTAGTACAAGCGTTGTATCTTTCGATGTTATGGTTAACTATACATCAAATGAAATTAACGATTTCGCAAATGAAATTTACGCTTTAAGAAGATAAATTAACGATTTGACAATGACAGGTGATTTATTTGAGTGATTAATTTGCTTTGTTCAAGCGTAAACTTCCTTCGCGAAGTTAATTTCATTTGATGTATAGTTAATTTGTGTTGAGAAAAAGGTTAATTTGTCTTGAAAATGGTATATCGTAATACGAGGAACGGCCATCGTTTTAATTCACATAAAACATTTATCGGTTCTTAGTCAAAGAGTTCTGTTTGTGGAGCCATCTTTTTCGCTGTACCGTAACCCTTTGTGGGGCATGGTGCGTTAACTCAGCCGTTTATAGGCTACTTCGAGTCAACGTTACATTGCATATAGAAGAGTGTATATAATGTTGCAAGCACTATGTATTTCCTGGACCACGCCGAGATTCGATCTACGGACCTCTAGATTACTAGCATCGTAGAGTGCGACTCAACCAAGTGAGCCACAGAGCGTGTGGAGCCATAGAACGCCATTAACCCCATTTCGTCCGAATTTCTTTTCACGTGCAGTACCGCGGGCTTCACAAATTATGTTCCAATTTTCGTAGGCCATTTGTAGCCCAGCTGCACCTCTCGACCTTATTCGGCGTGAGATGAGCCTACCTCTATATTTGAACTCCGAAACAGGTGACATCGACAAATATCCACAAAGTCGCATAATAAATCCACGGGGCGGTTTGTACTCTTTTCGTTATCGAATGGGTTGTAGCGCATATTTGCGTAGTGGCGTACTTCCTATCCGCATCCACGCCTTTTTGTGTTAATATTTACTATATGGCCTCAAAGTCCGTTAGTTTTAGGAACATCATATCGATACCTAAGCGCGCATATGTGTTAACTGCAATTTTCATGAAAATGAGTTTATTTCATTTTTTAATTTATCAACCTTATAGTCATAATTCTGCACAAACGTTTTAAGCGATTGTCCATTAGAAACGCCACAAACGTGAATGCACTTCCGTGTTAAGTGCATAGAAATAAATTTTGTGAGTGCCACATGTACTAAGTGCACTTGCACTATCTGCGCTCTTTAGAAAATAGTAAATGTGTGTGCACACATGTGACAAGTGCACGTACCGATGGAAGAAAGCTTCGTTTTCGTTTGCTGTTTCGCTTATTCAGCCGGTTATTCGTGGTGGCTGTTCAGTATATTACCTATGGGCTTCTTTCCAGAAAAATAGATAAACAGTGGCAAAGAATCAAATAGAATTTAACGCCACAATATTTATTTACTTAAAATGAAAAGTGATTGCAATTTCGTGTACTTGCTGTACAGCATGATCGGTTCTTCAAGAACAAATCCCAAAACATATTACGTTAAATGCCTCAATTTTAATGATTTTTATGACTTCACCTCTCTGAAAAATGATTGTTAAAAAATGCTTCATTTAATACACAAAATGAAAAAGTCAAATGGCAAAAAATCAATTGGCTTAGATTTGAAAAGGGAGAGCCAGACATCATTCAATACAAGTATGATTTTATGGCAGAAAATTTTATGAAATAGACATCAATCGAGGCAAGAGAGGATGTAGTACGGTGCAATGGAATGCTATAACTCTGGACAAGAAAAATTGCAGAGAAATCCCTCCCTTTTACAGAAAAACGAGACCGAGACTAATTTCGGGTGCGGCCGAAATTTGGATACGCGGGCTAAGAGTTTTTTCGTGCGTAAGATGACTGGTATTTAATCCCTCCCTCCCATTATTTTCCTTCCGTCTTCACAAAAGTTCCGTTGCGTCGACAAAACAATATTTGTGTGGGGTTTGGTTGGAATAAGTGGGCAAGTAAAAATTTTTACTCGTAAAATTTTATTGGTGGATGCGAGAGCATGGCTCCATAGTACGCTTCCATTTGTTTTGACATTTTTTCTTGCTTTGATAAAGACACATTAATTCAAGCTTATGAGAAATTGGTGTACAAGATGTTTCTTAGAAGTGGGTTGCTTTTGTATGGCAGCCCCATGAGCCCATGGTCCGATTTGATCCATTCTTACATTTGTTTTGTGTCATCAATAGAAATACTCTCTCTCTTTGGTTCCTTTTAACCCCTAGTGGGCATAGGGCATTGACTACACCAAATCTTCTCCATGTATTTTAGGGTCGTCCCACACGACGGCTAGCATTGGTTCCCTGAGGAATAGAAATTCATTTGCGTGAAATTTGGTTGAAATTGGTGCACAAATAAAAAGTTTTTCTTAGTAAAACCTAATTTGGGGAGTTAGGTTTGTATAGCAGCCCCATGACCTCATGGTCCGATTTTATCTATTCTCACATATGTTTTGTGTTATCAATAGAAACACATTTGTTTGAAATTTGGTTGAAATTAGTACACAATTAAAAAAGTTTTTCTTAGAAGAAGCTAATTTGGGGAGTTGGGTTTGTATGGCAGCCCCATGACCCCATTGTCTGATTTCACCGATTCAAACACACAAACTGCCTGTAGCAAAAAGTAGCATTTGTGCAAAATTTCAGGTTCATAGCTTTTAAATTGGCCGAGTAAAACGCGTCGCAACAGACAGACAGACAGACGGACAGACAGACGGACATACAGACAGATAGACAGACAGACAGACGGACATCGTTCTTGTTGGTGTAAAGGTGTAATCCCCAGGATTACAACCCATTTATTGATAATTTGCCTACTACCCCAAGAAACGCTTAAGAGAATGTTTTTATTTGTAGTAGTGTTGTTTATTTGTAATTTTCGCTTAATTTTTGTCTTTTTTTATTCTCAAAATTTAATTTAATAAATATACCTTCCATATTAGTTGATTTTTTTCATCTTTTGATATATTTACGGCTATAATCAATTAGTGATAAGAAGAAAACTGTTTTAGTGCCAAATGTGGTAAGTGAACACTTAATTGAAATTTGACCAAAAACAATATTAAAAATTAAAAATTTCCATCTATTATTATACAAGATAATGCATAACAGTCCCCAGAATCATTCAAAATATCTTTATAGCCCATGATGTCAGTTTCAACCAGGGAATTCACAATTTAAAAAGGGCCTTTTTTTGTTTTTGCTCTCCTGTAAAATTTTGTTTTTTGCAGTTAGCACATATGTGCGCTTAACAATCGATATTATCGTCAAAACGAAAGTCCTATTTGATCAAATAAAATTGACCATATGTTTCGGTTCACGACGCTAAGCTACGAACAACTTTAACCTTCCGGCGGGCGCAATACTAATCCTAACACGATCGGGCGCAATGCATCTGACAGATTAAGTGCAGCAAAAAGGATGAAACTATGGTTCTGTTAGACTCTTATTTATTATTGCATTGTCTTTTTGAAACAGTTCTACGAAATTAAAGAAACAAAAACTGGCTCACAAAGTTTGATACCCTTCACATTTTCAATTTTCTAAGAATATTCCGCTTTCAATCGCTTCAATATGTAAAAAACCTCCAACAACTCGACCGCTTAAAAAATTTGAGTTTATTCTACTAAAAACACACTATTGAACGATTTGGTGAGCCTAAAAGTCAACACAACGTTATTACGCAATGTGAAAAGTTTAACAAGTGGAAATTTTCAAAGAAAAGGAGAAAATAACACAATCGGGCGCAATACATCTGAAAGATTAATTCATCCCCTCCCACCCCTCAGACATATGGTAGATAGAAACTGAAAACTGCTTTGGGTAGTTGATCGATAAAGATTAAGCTACTGTGACTTTCATAACTCTCCCTTTTCATATCGCTGATTGGCGCAACAGAAACTGGCCACTTAATCTGTCAGATGCATTGCGCCCGCCCGAAGGTTAAATCGCAAAACCCAGGCGGCAATGGAGGCTTTAAACATCAGCGTAGCTGCAGTACAGAAAATATAACACCATTTCTCAACTTACGGAGGCAAACTCAAATGCCAAGTAATATGGATGGGTGTAGCCCCCTCCAGACCAGATACTGGTTGCGCTACTGCCTGAAGATAAAGTGACTGCTGCAGCAAAGAAAATGACAAATCAAAAAATTGCCTAAAGATCGTTCAATAAGGTCCAACTTTTGATAACTATAGGACTCATGAAATGAAGAAACAAATGCCTGCCGAAATACCCTTCTGTCAATATAATTGATTCATCATTTCCCCTACACGACGCATTCGTCTTTGGGGGAGCTATACTACGAATTTGATTTCAGTCGATTTAATTCGAGATGTGGTCGTGGATACGCCAACGACTGGTAAGGTAATCCTCAGATTTACGGTGAACACTTCTACTCTAAAATCAATGACTGTTACGGGACTGGCATTTAGGATAGTTCCTCAATGTATTGTATTTTTTTGCCACTTCTCCTGAAGCAGAACAATTTCGATGCGCTGGTTTATTGGTGGACTATGCTTTATATGCGGTTTTTGTCAATATTTTCTGGTTAAAAAATCTAAGATAAGGAGCCCCCATTTAAATTTCGAACAGAATAAATTTGGGATAATTTGGGCCACTGATCGTAGCCAACCCAGAAAAATACACGCCGTTGCTCTGAAATTACCTAATGGTATATACAGTCGTTCCACATTGCATACCATTGATGATATCTACTAACTGAACACTTGTTCTTAACTCTTCGCATCCAATATAAATTAAGACAATTAAAAACTTCCACTGCCAGTAAAGTTTTCTAAAAAACACCTACAACATACGCTGCCCCAATGTAAGACAAAAAATAGGAAATCGCACATATAAAATGTCAATGACCACATGCTGTCAAATTCATTATGAAAAATCTTCAATAACTTCAACCATAGATACCGCTGAAATGACAATGAAATCAAAACATCAACTTACACGATTTTTGGACAAGATGTACTTTTGATTTCGCATTTGACCAAATTTGGACCGTCCAGATGTAGGTGTGCTAAAGATACTGCATACCACACAATATATAAATTTTACCAAATTGAGCAAATAATTACAAGCCATATAAAATTTAATTTTAATTTATGTTTCCGGTTCTACTATCTATAAACGATTTTAGAGTGTCGATTTGGCTATTACGCGTATTCTGAAAATATTGGGTTTTCAATTATTTTTTATTTATTTTGTCTTTCGTCTTCCATGCATTCGTTATTTTTACATATATTTTCTAATTTGGCCAGAGCTGAAAGTGAAGTCTTGGAGTGAAAAAAATGTAATAATGCTCCTTTTTGGAAATGACAATATAGCGGAAATTGAAATCGATATAGTGAAACCATGTATGTATTCGAATTTTAGTCCATGGACGGCAATTAATGAAAATTTAGTTGTAATTGGATACTTTTTGAAGAGGAATCTTCTGCCTACAATAGTTTGACACAAAACAATTTTAATGGGATTTTCAAAAGCAAAACTTCTGGGCGCCAGTGTCACTTCATGATTTTTGATATCTTAAACGCGAGACAGTTGAAAGCTATAGAATTAATTGCTTAAATTAAGCCCGATTCAATATTGTCCAAAAGTTGCACCAAAAATATTTTGCAGATAAGAAAATATTAAAAGAAAGCTTTATCTGTCCTGGAATTTTTTTCAGAATTCGGTTCAGAATCAATCCATGCGTTCGTTAGCAAATTTAGATACTAACGTAATAGAAGTACGTATAAATGGGCACGTAGATGCCATATTTAATATTACCAGTTTAAGAAGAGGCGGCCACATTGATGATGAGTTTAAGAAGAGTAGGCGTTCAGAGGGAAAACCATATACGTAAACAGAAATTGTTAAAAAAAATTCATAACACATTTTTTTACCAAGAGTTCAATGTTAACATCACAATTAGGAAAAATATGAAAATATTTATTTGTTAATTATATTATTCACATTGACACAAATGGTTTGTATAATAAATTTTTTTTTATGTACATATTTCCAAAGTATGTACCTATACACATGAAAAAATCAATAAGATTACAGGTCATTGATACATACATAAATAGGAAGACCAAATAACTTTTAAATTAGTTTGAGATATTATCAAAGATACGAATAAATTTGCAGCAATAAATTTAAATGTGATTAGGGAAATTGATTTAATACTTGCATTCCACTATCATAGTATGATTAAATATTCAATTGATAAATCAATTAGGTGGTACCTGTATACGGATAAAAATTCACTAAAAAAGTAGAAAGTTATTAAAGTATCTAAAATGAATTTGACATTGACATGATCGACCAAAAACAGTACGTCAATTTTAAAGTCAATGTTTTCATTTTTTTACTGGATCGATAATGATAAATGGAAAGAGCCGGAACTCTTTAAACGCTAAACTGGTTAAAAAGTTTACATCAGAATCTATATAGGGTGTCCAGCATCACGTGGGCAATACTGGTGGAGTACCTAAAATTTTTGTTTGATTAAAAACATCAATAATTCGGTATATGTATTTCCACTTTGAACCTTAAATCTACAACGTTGGTTTGTCACGTTGGCTTTACTAACGGTATATTCGTTTGGACCTTTATATTTGAAAATGTTGGACCGTGTTGTCTTTTTTTTTGTGGAAATTTTTCAATAATTCTCAATACAGTTCAAAGGCTACGTTAAAGCTAAACTATCGTAATAATTACGACAGTTTAAATGTGTTCGTTGTGATTTAATTTGAATATTATTTATTGAATATAATTAGACAAAATACAACACTAAAAACATGTTGACTGAAAACGCAGTGGCGTAGATAAGCGGAAGGATCAATCCCCCGTGAGGTCACGCACATATTTTTGTATTTTTTCTACAATATTATATAAAATCTAGTTGTCCATTATGTTTTATATCGCAGTGGCCGTTTGGTTATTCAGTCGTCATTCTGACAATTTTGGACTCTTCACCAAAATGTTGTAAATTCTTAAGACAGTCAGACATGACAATTCAAGAATGAATCTAAACATTTGCGTTCGACATTGCTAATTCACCGGCAATCGACCTCAAAATATGCTTTATCGTGGGTGACAGAAGGCAATGTGGTTAATAGGGACGAATAAATTTACCCTCTCTGTCTCTTGAAAAAGGTCACACATACACTCATGAAATTGCTCAAATCTGCTGCTTGAAATCAAGTCAAATAAAGTATATTGCACAATAATCGTAAGCATTCAGTCACCCAATAAATTACTGAATATGGCAATAGTGAATTTATTCTCAATTGGGTCCAATGCCAAAACCTGCGCTCCCCGGTGCGCCATGCTTTTCCCTTAGGTCTTCGGCTTTGCCTAGTTAAATGGTTTTAAGGCCAATTGAAATTGCAGAATATACGAGTACAAGGCAAGGTACGATTCTGCAGAAATGAACTTTTATCTGGTCGAAAAAAAACTGAAAATATAACTAAAAGAAAGTAGAGTCTCAGCCGTTAAACCAGGTGATTTCTATGCGTGTTTTTATAAAATACTAGGGGGCTTTGCCCCCACTCGCTACTCTCGTCAACCCCACCCCCCTCGCTCCGTGCAGGAAAGCATTAGCCGTCTCACCTCCCCAGGCATAATATAAAGAGGGGCACATCTTTCTAACAATGCTTATCTGGTCACCCTGGTCTTACGGCGGTATTTCCTTGGTCGTAGAAAATAACGGTGTTATGTCGCACGAATTTTAACTGGTAACTGAAATTCCATTCTATTCGTGTAAGCGCTCAAGATCGTCTTCGTTAATACCGTTAGATTTTTATAACGGCCACTATGTGAAAGGGTATATTAACTTTGTCATGAAGTTTGCAACGCACAAAAGGAAGCCCCTCCGACTATATAAAGTATATATATTAATGATCGGTGTGGCGAAAGAAATCGATTGAGCGATGTCCGTCTGTCTGTCTGTTGCAGCGCAAATTAGTCCCTCAGTTTTAAAGCTATCGGGCTGACATTTTGTATACAAGTTTCTTTTTAGTGTACGCTGTATATATGTCGGAACGAATGGAGTCGGACCATGGGGACATAGGGCTGCCCCTGAAAATTAGGTTCTTCTAAGAAAATTTGTTTTCTTTATGTACCAATCTTAACCAAACAACACCCAGGTGTGTTCCTAGTAAGGCCTCAAAACATATCTAGGAACAGATGGAATCGGAACATTACGTCATAGGGCTGCCTTACAAACTAATCCAGGAAAATTAGGTTTTTCTAAGAAAAACTTTTTTCTTTTTGACCCGTCCTTAACCAAACTTTACCCAAATGTCTTCCTAGTAAACCCTCAAAAAATATCTAGGAATAGATGAAATCGAAACACTACGTCATAGGGCTGTCATTCAAACCAACCCCTGGAAATTAGGTTCTTCTAAGAAAAACTTTTTCTTTATGAACCAATCTTAACCAAACTTCACCCAAATGAGTTTTCGATAAAGCTTAAAAACATATCTAGGAATGGTTGGAATCGGAATACTACGTCATAGGACTGTCATACAAACCAACCCCTGAAAAATAGGTTCTTCTAAGAAAAATTTTTACTTTATAAATCAATCTCAACCAAACTTCATCCAAGTGTGTTCATAGGCTTAGCCTCAACGCATCCAGGAACAGACGTATTAGGAACACGTCATAGGGCGGTAGAAATTATTAACATAAAAGAAACTTAAGTTTCATATGGGAGGTACCCTTTGTTTTAATCCGATCGAAGTAATATTTGGTGGAGGGTCTAATGGGACTTAGCCTTAACGTTTACCAAAATTTTTCCCGCCTGCTGTGATTCGGCGAAAAGTTACAGGCATGTCTTTTTTTAAATGTTAATAGGGAGTATAGGGGAATGCTTTGTTGGGGCAGCCTGAGTCTCCGTGTGGGACAGCTATATATTGTTAGGAATAGTTATCCCAATTACTATGGCTCCAATTAAATTACTTCAGGAGCTAGAGCGCCAAATGTAACTATCAAAAAATCTAAATTACACCAAATGTTTTAAGGTCTAGTATATAATCTGCCAAGAGAAGGTATATGATATAATATATCATTAGAAAGGAAATTTTGTGTAGTTTAAATCGTCCTCAGAACATTTTGCTGTAAATATTACAGTTAACAAGATATTGGCGAAAAATCATAATTTCACCCCTTTGCCACCGCCTCCCCCCCCCAAATGTGACGCGCAAAAAAGTCTAACTTTTTAATGCGTAATGCTGTCAGGCCATAGAACAATTTGGCATCAAAAGTCAGCTCTTTTTTTGGATGTTTGAGTCTAGAGCTAAAGTCACTATACTAATATGGGAAATCCGGCCCTGATGCGTCTATGGAGAAATCGATTCAGTAATAAAAATATTGGAAATTACCATCTGATGTCACCTGAAAATCGTGGTAAATGAATCGACAGTCATAACACGTTTGCGGTGATAAGATGATCTCTTCAATCGATGTGCTGAAGACTGTAAAGCCGGTCCCAGACCGACCGGAGTGTGGCACACACAGGCACACACCGCGCAAAAGACCGGTTCCAAGAATCATACCTTGGAGTCGCCCAACGACACTGCGGCACTGCTGCTGCACGATTTTTCGTATCAATCTTTTGTGCGGTGTTTGCCACACTCCGGTCGGTGTGAGGCCGGCTTAAGACTAACATAGCAATCTTATCTGTAAAGAGTGACAATTAAATTCCCGAAAAAATGCGACGAATCGGGGGGAGTTTAGCTTCAGCGGCCCTAGTCACGTTGTACCGCCACTGATAAAACACCGGAACGTTCGGGTTTAAAACAGAGGTATCAGTCGTTGGAAGGACAATGAAATAATTTGAAGAGAATTTTTGTGTATATGTGGCATGGTTGAGAAATCTACAAATCAATCGACTCATGTTGCAGAGCAATTTTCATACGGGTTTTTTTTTCAAATCTCCTTCTCTACGCATTGACTCGGTTTTATAAGGATATTATTTAGTCGACACTTTTACAAAGGAATTTAAAAAAACACATCAATAGAGTTGCGTCGAATCCTCTCTCCCTATCTGCTCTGCAGACAGTAGCAGTGACAGAGTATTAAGAAGCTATCCTTTTTAGTATATTTGAATAGGTTGATATAAATCTCTACCCATTGTAATAAGGCTCATAAAAATGGTTGATTCCACGCAGCTTTCGGTGCACAATGAAATTACAATAGAAGTCTCAGCTAGCTAGGACTTTGTTGCATAATTTTGAATATTTGTTTTTCTTTAAGTATACTAGAAAATGCTCTCTTGCAGATTCAATACCAGAGAATCATACATTAATTCAGAAAATTAAATTACGAATGGAAATGTTACCGCCTGTTTATAATCGAATTCACATAATTCTCTTATCAAGTCGTTAGAGTCCTTAATTCAAAAAAAAAAAAAAAAAAAACACACACACACACATCACCTAATACTCATACATAAAAGAACAGACTTTATAATAACCGAGACCCAAACAAGTAGATTACTTCATTAAACTAGACTAGACTATTTTTAAATAAATTTAATCAAATACAACAATTTCATGAATTCCAACCGTCGAAAATAGCCTTCTAGCCAGCCGCGGATAAAATATGTATTATCAGTATCAGCTTATTAAAATACTAGAAGCGTATCGCTAAAAGCACTTCTAACGAACAAACAGGTGCACAAAACACTGCTTAACTGGTTTTCGAAAAACCGCGATCGCGAATTCAATTGATATACAATAAAGTCATATCAGGTTAACAATATTTAAATAAGCGATGATAAAACTCAATTATGGAGCACGGACGACGCTATTGTGTGAATTATTATGCGGTGGAAAATTAACACTATAATTAGCACTGGAAAAAAAATGCCAAGATGCAATTGCAGTATATCGAATAGAGGCCAGTAGAACACACAACAGCAGAATGCGAAAGTGTGATTCAGAAATTCATAATAATAACGATCTCATGTGCATTTCACATGCTGCACTTACTGGAGCACTTAGCACATTCATGCTTCAGGCTAGACGCAAGATGGTAGAAAGCCTAAACTGCAGTGATTTTTAAACAAATTCGTATCTCAGATCAATTGGATTTGAAATAAACAAACATTCACATATGGGATTGTGTAATAAACGGCTTTGTTTTTAACTCTGATATTTTTCTAAATTTGCAGAAATTATATCATAATGCTAATCAAACTGCAAAAAAAAGACAAAAGAAATCCCTCAGGCTGTAATAGCATCACTTCAGTACTCTAACAATTCACTTATCTGACTGAATATGAATTGTGTATATGTAGACTCGCAGCTTTATTGAAACTGAACATCTGGTTTTAGTCGTTAAATTTGCTGGAGGCATCTTAACGTCTGCAATAATTTTTTTTTTAGTTTTTTTGCTCAGCATCTTTCAATGATAGGATTTTTGGTAAATCGATTTCGAATGAGCTTCGCCTAATTTTCTGCTTATTATCTTATAGCGAAAAGATAGTTATTACAAAGATTATATTAAAGATGATCAAATGAGGACACTATTCGTATATGGCTTTAGCAGAAAAAGAACGACATATTTTTTCCAGATCTTGAATTTAGATTTTTTAATTGGTTTTTACCAATTTAAAAAATAATTATTAAAATTCTAAAAAAGCATTATTTCATTATAAGAATTTTGAACGAATTTTAATTGTTTAATCTATTGTTAAAATTACAAAAAAAAAACAGCCAGAGTTCGCAAAGTTTTTATATTGCATATATTTTAGAAAAGCAAGACAACGTTCAGATTTTGTTAATTCCTATTTTGTGTGCTACTTTCCAAAAATTATAAATCAAAACCAAAACGGTTAAATTGACCATAGTTACACTTAAGGAGACTTACGCTGACAGGAGTTTTTCTATTACTCTATAACGATAGTTGCAGGTAACACTAAAAAAAAGTAAATTCTCCATAAATTGGACACCTAAGAGCGGACAATTTTTGGTCAAGATAGGGAAGGGGGGTCAACAGTGGCGCAAGGTTTTTCTATTTTTTTATGTTTGAATTTAAAGCGGGGACTCTATCTTTAACCTTCGCACTCATGGTCTCTACCCGGGTAGATATTTCAATTTTTATATGTTAATAACTCAGTTATCAATTTTTTCATCTCTTTATCAAGATGAAGAAAAATAATGATTTAGGACAATTTTTCATACTTCTTTAGTATTTTGTGATTTTTTGTGCGTCGTCAAATGAAGATCTACTCGGGTAGATATTTAAAAACTATGAAAAAATTGCTTATTTTTTGTTAATCAAGGGAAAACAATCGTTATGTAACCTCTTTTGTAAAGTCATGTAACATTTCTATCGGTTGGCTTATAATTTATTACACAGAAAATTTACAAAAAGAAAAACATCTTAATGCGTGCAAGTTAGAATTTGATGGCAGTCCGGACATTTTGTCTGTTTCAGGCTATGTTCTACACTTTTGGGTCTCTGATATCTAACACAAGACTAGCGTGTAGCTCTCTTTTTCTTTGATCCCCGGTACGAGTAGCACACATAGCAACTTCTTTTTTGTTTTATTCAGCCGCTAGTTTCCCTTTGAGGTTCGTCATCAGCAGCAAAATCGTCGCTGCAATTCGAATTGCAGATCGATTCACCTAAATTATGAGATGCAGTTTATAAACGTGGAGTTGTCAAAAATTACCTAAAATGCATTCAATTGCAGTCCGAACATGAAACTTGCCTACTGATAAAGATTTTTGAGGGCGGATCCTGATTTGAGGGATGCATAGGTCTTGTCCCAAATTTAAAAAAAAATTTTGATGTCAGGACTGCTGCTAAACTGCTTGCTAAAAACAAGAAAAAAATACATAAAAAAACAGCCAAGGAATAATTTTCCATGATTTTAGATACATTTTCTTGTTTCAAGAAAATTTTTTCCTGATTTAAGATGTATTTTCTTGTTCCAAAAAAAGTTTTGCTTAAAATAATGCTTATTTATTTATTCTAAGCAAAGACTTTTCTTGAAACAAGAAAAAACATCTTAAATCAGGAAAATTATTCCTTGGCTGTTTTCTGTTGTATTTTTGTCTTGTTTTTAGCAAATGATTTTTTCAGTGTAGAGCTGATACGTCCAATAAATTGTAGAATACATATGTCTAGAGGCCAGCGAGTTGCCATTCATTTTGGTTGTATACTAAGTCAGCATTTTATTCATTGTGCTCACTGCACCCTTGGTTTTATTATAAAACAATATCATTTCTGGCTTCTGTTTGATATGTGATACGTTCGAATCCCGATGCATGGACCACAGAAGGACAACAGCTTTTCCCTATGCAGGAATGTAGAAACACAAAATTGCGTTAGAATTAAATCCAAATTCGCTTGAATAAACCCATAATTGCTTTGATTGTGTACATGCACGCAAATTATTATTGGAACCGCTTCTAATTGCTACCATTTACATGCTTGCTCAAAAATATTGAGACCGAATATTACCTATTCTTATTGAATTCTTGCAATAATATATGTATTTCTGTATATGGAATATGAAACAATCTTTATATAAGTACAAATAACAGATAAAGATTATCACAATATTACATAATTGTGATGAGTGAGAATTTAAAACCTCATACAAATGCGTGGACTTTTTTTGTAGCTACCCGGGTAGAGGATATGAGTCCGCGTAGTAAAAAATCTTCATAAGTGCGAAGGTTAAACGGTCGAAGAAAATCTACAATAGCGGCGTTGTAATCGAAAAAGAGCGCTTTTCTTTTTCAATTTTTTACCGCACACCACTGGTTCGAGTAGCATTGTCGCCATAGATGTGTAGGTCTTCAGTACTTCGATGTAAATCGTCCTGGATATAGATGGACCATAGATGTCTAGGTTGGCTTGAGTTCTTCGATGTAAATCGCCCTGAACGTAACTCTTGTTACTACGTCCAAGAGCTGCCAAAACCTCAAACGATTCAAAAAGAAAAAAATTGGCTTGAATTACTACAGCTACCGAAACAATTATAACCTAACCTAAATAAGTTAAGAATTTTCTGTTTTCATTCTGTTGTAACGTCTCTTGTAGAGTTTGTATTTAATTTATTGCTCTTGATGTCCTTTTTCGAACCACTGCGACCGTTGGTCTACTGTGCCATTGCCCAAGCTATATATAGATGAACTCATCTAACCGACTTCTTTCGATAAACCGATTAAGCTGACCCATGTAGAAGGAGGCGCTATTCTCCTCCAAAGGGAACATAATGCCGAAGCATTCCAAGCGGCGCATTGCTAGCCTTTCACATTCACTCTTCTGCCTGAAACACGGTCGGTCGAAATCCTATTGGAATAGAAAGACTAATACTTGGGCCGCTTATTCCTGCGCCAGAACCTGTATCTATCTTTGAGCCGTCCGTGTAAAATATGATGGTACCGGGGTGGAGTGCTCTGAACCTGTCAGTTCAATCCTCCCTCGCCCAGGTCACTGGGTGCTGGTGCTTCTGCAGATCCATAAGGCCTTAGTTACTTTCTCTGTTGCCACCCTGAGGTGCTCCTTCCAGAGTACATAATTTCTTGCCTAGAGTAACACCCAGATACTTGACAGTTTCTAGCATGGCTAACTGTGAATTATACATTGAGGGACACTTCAATGCTCTTAGCGTCCCCTTTCTACTGAATGACATCACTGCGGCTTTTGTCGGATTGACACGTAGCCCATTAATAGTGCACCATTCTGACTATTTGCAGAGCGTTCTCTAAAACATCTGGTAGGACCTCTTCGAATTTGCCTTTAACCGTGATTACCAAGTCGTCCACATACCCCTGGGTAGAAAACCTAGCTGAGTAAGTCTCCACATCAATCCATCAACTACCAAACACCACAGGAGGAGGGATAGTCCACCTCCTTGGGGGCAGCCACGTGTGGCTTGGGCAATGAGAGTAGTCTTGCCTATACTGGTAAATATGATACTGGATGACAGCATGCGTTGCACCCACATTGTGGTAGTATTGTCGGAACCTTTGGATCTTAATGCCGTTCCTATGGAATCGATGGACGTATTGTTAAAGGCGCCCTCCGGAAATGCACATAGTGCCATTTCTTTATTAGACATGGCCTCCTCGATCTCTTCCACTAAGCTTTGCAGTGCCGATTCCGTCGATTTTCCCGGTTGATAGGCATATTGTTTTGGGAGCAGCGGCCGCGTCTTTAGAAGTGTACTCCTAATATGAGCGTCCAATAACTTTTCCATAGTTTTCATGAGGAAAGATGTAAGGCTAATTTAGCGATACGACGTAGGGTCGTCCGCCGGTCTTTTACCCACTTTGGGGATAAAAACTACCTTCATTGATCTCCAGGCTGTTGGCAAATATCCTAAAGCAAAACTACTTCTATAAATGCTAACCATTAAGGGAAGCGAAGCTCCTTTTGCCCTCTTTGCAGGAGTGCCGGAAAAAATCCATCCATGCTGGGCGATTTGAAGGGATCAAACGTCCCGATTGCCCACCTTATCCTGTCATACGTGAAAATACCTCTTATTTGTTGTTTTTTTTTTAGGTTTTACTATTGAACATCGTGCTAGCTGCCAGCTTTAAAGTCGTCTAGCTACTTGCTGCTATTTATTTGATTCAATAAATAAGAAACAATTTTGAGGAATTGTGCGTGACGATATTGAGTATCAATCTCTAGCGTAATTGTCAACATTACTTTGAAATTTGTCAAATAGAAATGAAAATGATTCGATAATTTGACATGCAATTTCGTCAATTTGTAATGGAAATTGGTTAACATGATTTTGAAATTCATTAGTTTGAAATGGAAATTTGTCAACATGTTTTGAAAATTCGTAAATTTGAAATGAACATTCGCCAATTTATGATTGACATTCGTCCCCATGATTAGGAAATTCATCAGTTTTAAAATGGAAATTCGTCAACATGATTTTGAGTTTTGTTAATATAGCATGGAAATTCGTGAAATGACATGAAATTTCGTCAATTTAATATGAAAGTTCGTCAACGTTATTTGGAAATTCATCAATTTGTAACAGAATTTGGTCAATATGATATGGAAATTGGAAAATTTTATCTTGAAATTTGTCGATTTGACATGTAAATTCATAAATTTGACATAAAATGTCGTCAATCTGAAATGAAAATTAGACAAAAATCGTCGAAAATCGTCAATTTGTTCTGGAAATTCGTCAATTTGTCATAAAGTAATTCGTTAACATGTTTTTGAAATTTTTCAATTTGAAACGTGTTTGTGAACTTCAAGCACAACTTTTAGCTTCAACGAAAAGCATTGATCGGCGGTATTAGCTCGGTAGATGCTTCTGATCCTGCGGCTTGACTATGTTTCTGTACCCTCAGCTAATAAGCATTTATATCTGAATCAAAAAAATGTCTCTCGGCAATTTGGGTGCCCTTTAGGCTTGGAAGCCCGTGTTGCATTCAACGCATGGAACTGATACTCAAATTACGGAGACTAGAACTTAAATGGTGAAGATGTAAAGACGAAAAAATGGTACAGATGGTACATGTACATCCTTCGCGAAAAATGACAATAAAAAATTGACGGAAAATTCAAAGCAATATAAATACCTACGATAGAAGCCCAAAAACAAGTCAATTGTTTTCTCTATTATTTACAGTAATATCAACGCATTTCTTTCTACTATAAAAATAAACACCACCTTCATGATACCGACACTACTACATACACTTGCTACTTGCATAACCATTCAAATTTTTTTCTTACACCTAAATCAAGTTTACGCCGTTTTCTAATTAACATGTCATTACAATATGTACGTACACATTACTTCCAAACTTTTTCCAGTGCGCGCACAAACAATGCATCAATCTACACACAACAAATGTAGCTACCTCAACTTTTTTGACGAAATTAATTTATTAGTCTTCTCCCCAAATCTTGTCGGTAAAGACGACGTATCCATCCATACATAAATTTCTTTCTCAAGCACATTAAAACCAGACATTTTCATAGACAAGTGGGTGCTTAATGTACGTATATACGAAAACAATTGTTAGCCGTGTAAAAATCCATAAAAAGAAAGAAATGCCAAACAACTCCATTAATAGCGAAATTGGGCATACAATTAATTTATTACATACTATGGTGTTAGTTTGTCTGTATGTAAAATAGAAATGTTCGTGTCAAATGAAAGCACACACCACACACTACTCGTATTCATTCATTAATTTTTAAATCATTGTCGCTACTATAGAGCTGTTAGTAAAGCGCTCAACTCTGACCCTGGTCAATTTACAAATTTGAAAACATAAAAATTGCGTTTGACTTTCTCATTGTACACTCACATCGTAAATTTCAATCTTTCTTTGACGGCTCTTGATTTCGATGCAATCAAAACGTGTAAGTCTCCTCGTGAAAAAATTGAAGAATTATAATAATTTCATATGTGTGTGTGCCCATATAATGCACTCGAATTAATATAAACCGAGTGAATGGACCGGTTTGACTTGTCTTTTATATTTCCAAAAAATATTTTCGACTGCTTAACATTTTTCTTAATAAAAAATCATTTTTTTTGGTTGTGCAGTGATGTTGTTATATTTTGTTTTGTGCCGACAGCAAGTGAAAGCTTTCCGCAAGCCAGCCAGCATAAAATGCAACCATACCAGTACAGAATGATCACGATACAATGCGTTTGCAACGAAAAATTTACTTTTTCCTTCGATGAATAAATCGGCAACGTTCAACATTATAGTCATCGACATCATCATCATCTTCATTGGGGATAATAATAATAACACAATCATCATTGCCATCATCATCATGCACAACAATATACCTACTGTGATGTGCGATCATGATCAGAGCACGAGTTTATGTGGAATTTGATTGCACACTAACTGACTATTGCAAAAGAGCAAAAGCGTGTAATATGTTTATAGAGCGAACAAAAAAAGTGTTCATTCCTACATAAATCTTAATAAATGTCAATATAATCGTAGTGTACTAATATCTTGAAAAATGCGAAAATTTAGTTTTGATTGCACATCACATAACGGTTTCAATCAAGTTGAATCGTTTAAAATGCGACATTCTTTCGAACCGAATACAGTGTTCGAGTTACTGTCTTAAATTGTTTGTTTTGACAAAGGGCTGACCTAGATAACTGAGCCCGGGCTGAACAGAGTAAATCGTGATGCTATCAGTTACAATTGAAAATTACACTGAACATCTTTTTTAAAATACTGTATTTATCTGATCTGTATCTGAGTAGAGCAATAAACATTGAAAATGAAAGCCCATGGCAGATTTTTGAAAAGATTAAGTTGGATTTGGCTGAAATACCGTAGCTTTATGTAAGTGGATTGAAACTGGAACTTTCTAATAATAATAATTGAACGAAAAGAAGTTCTGAAATGGCCATTTTTTTACTTAGATTCTTACAGGTGGCTGTGATCATACGATATTCGTCGCTCAGTCGTTTCGAAAGATTCAAAGTGAAGCGAGTGTTCAAACTTGTTTCAAAACAAAAATGGGATTTTAAAGTATGGCTGCCAGCTGCATCACAATGTGAATTTAGTTACCGAAAAGTTCTAGGGTTATTAGAGGCTGAGAGAATTTACCCTGTACTGATAGGGTGGATGGGTAACATACTTACTTCAAGGAATATCCTAATAATTGGAGGCCCTCCTAAACTTACCACCACTTGATTTAGAAATGAAGAGGAGGGCAATGGTCGACGCTTATCGTCTTATCAGCATGTGCACCTGGAAGACAACATCATTCCACGGTCATGAGTCATTACTGAAATCACTTCAAAAACATCCTCAGGCGTTGATGCCTTCGGACAGGATGATTTCAAAATACGCCTTCGATAAGTCATGCCAAGTAATCCCTGCGGACAGCGAAGAATGGTCCTTTGAAGGCCACTCTGACTTCGCTGGAGATTACATAATTACCTACACTGATGGATCAGTAATGGATCGCAGGGTTGTTCAGGGATCTTCTCTGCTCAACCAAGATTTGAGCTGTACCGTCACATCGCTCTTTACGCCATCATAGTGGCAACCCACGAATGTATGCGCTACAACTGGCGCGGTCGCAACATTTGAACAACAAAGCTGCACTAAAGGCGCTGGACTCTTCAGAAATATGAAGCCAGCTGGTATGGAATTGTCATCCAGTGCTTCTAAGGCTGGCCTACAGTTGGTCGCTCAAACATCACAGGAAACGAGATGGCAGATTAACTCGCCCGACAAGGCTCTAGCTCACACATGCTAGGTCCGGAGTCAGCCTTTGGCCTACCATCATCCGTGATCAAAGCTTACCCTAAAAAGGGAGTCGGCCGCTATCCATGCCGGAATCTGGGAGAACATAGATTCCTGCCGATAGACTAAAGCCTCATCGCTACACCCACGCGACACGTAGCGTTCCTTCTGCTAAATCTTAGGAAACATTAAGACCCTCACAGATCTAGTGACAGTCTCTGAGTTACCACCTACGCAAAATTAAGGTGATACTTTCGGCTATATGTGACCAGTATGAGCAAGAGGAAGAAAAGCTTGCGTACAAGTACGCAACTCAGTGGGACATTTTCATGTTTTTGGGTAGTTCAACAAAAGTTGAACGAAATTTGAACGTGAGTTGAACCTAAGTTGAAAGTTACACTTTTTGGGTCGTTCAACAAAAGTTGAACGAAAGTTGAACCTAAGTTAAAAGTAACACTTTTTGGGTCGTTCATCAAAAGTTGAGCGAAAGTTGAACGTGAGTTGAACCTAAGTTGAAAGTTACACTTTTTGGGTCGTTCAACAAAAGTTGAACGAAAGTTGAACGTGAGTTGAACCTAAGTTGAAAGTAACACTTTTTGGGTCGTTCAACAAAAGTTGAACGAAAATGGAACGTGAGTTGATCCTAAGCTGAACGTGAGTTGAACCTAAGTTGAAAGTAATACTTTTTGGGTCGTACAACAAAAGTTGAACGAAAGTTGAACGTGAGTTGAACCTAAGTTGAAAGTAACACTTTTTGGGTCGTTCAACAAAAGTTGAACGTGAGTTGAACCTAAGTTGAAAGTAACACTGTTTGAACGACAGTTGAACATGAGTTGATCCTAAGTTAAAAGTTACACTTTTTGGGTCGTTCAACAAAAGTTGAACGAAAGTTGAACGTGAGTTGAACCTAAGTTGAAAGTTGAATTCAAGTTGAATTCGAGTTGAATTCGAGTTGAATTCGAGTTGAATTCGAGTTAAATTCGAGTTGAATTCGAGTTGAATTCAAGTTGAACCCAAGTTGAACCCAAGTTGAACTCAAGTTGAACCCAAGTTGAGCTCAAGTTGAACGTAAATTGAACCCAAGCCCAACATCTGTTGAACCTTGAATGGCACCCAACACTCAAAGGGTACCACCTAGCCCAACTTCCGTTGAACCTTGAATGGCACCCAAAACTCACAGGGTACTACCTGTAATGCCAAAAACGTAACGCTTTTTCGTTGCAATTTTCGTGACGATTTTCGATTTATGTGCCAGAGTCAAGACATAAAAATGTCAAAAACATTGCATTTCATATGCAGCTGCCCTGCCTTTTCAATGTCAAGGATGAGGTATTTTGGCGATTACTTTATCGACGAGAGCGAGGCGTTCTCACTACCTCATGTGAATGTGCCACGCTTCGCGAAATCCTGCATCAATTGCAGACAAAACAGCGCCTAAGGGCAACGGAAGGGTCGAGTTATTCTTTCTTTCGAAGATATCACAGCCCCGGTCCAACCGGAAAAAAGAGGCAAAGAGGGAGGTGGTATGTATGACTCAGAAATAATTATAGCCGTGATTACCGCAAAAGGGCCGTCTGCATGAACCCAACTGGTGAGCGTATATGCAGCCGGGTCACTATTGCGTATACGACGAGATTTATAATACATCTCTAAGCCCATTTACTTCTCCTGAATGTGGCCCAGTTAAGCAGTTAGGGTGTTCAAGTGTGAATGACAACACTAATTGGTTTTATGCTTGTCCCTTTGTCGAGTGCACACTTTTCAGTCATTAGTCACAGTCATTAACCATACAAGTTAACAGATTGTCAGTCAATAAATAAACTGACAATCTGTCAATTTGCAGGGAAAATGGCTGTGCCTGATGACTGAAAAGTGTCGATCCTAACTCATTGCCGGACACAACACCAAAATTTGACACGATTTGTATGTCAAATGCTCAAAATTGGGCGTCTATAGACGTTCTGTCCGGGAAAGGGTTAAGCCATTATTGAAGGCTATTGCTAGAATGTAATGAGGTGGCCATTTTGTTTTGCCCATTGGCTTTTTTGGTGGATGTGGAGTCTGGCAACATCTCTCGACGAGGGCAGAGGTGTTTTTTTGGGGGGCCTTGCATAATTAATAAGCATTTTCTTGTAGATTGGAGTCAAAGATAAAAGAAGCTCCTTTTCAAATTAAAAGCTTCGGCGCTAACATGAGAGGCTCGTTTTTGCCTAGCGATAGCGAGTCGGAACCGATTCCTATTAGGGCATGTTTAACAACAATAACAAAAACTAAACTTGACGTCGAAATCAGTTTGGAAATTCAGTTGGATCGAGGGACGTTTTCCAGTTAATTTTAAGTGATAATTGCTACGACGAACATTAAAAAAAAACATGAAAACTTTAGTTTTGTAGTGAACACTGTTGAGAAGTTCATCGAGCAAACCTACGAAGTTAGGAACGTTATGGCCAAGTCACCGCCGCCTTTCACGCCTGCAGGATGTATTCATGAGAGCTAACCAGACAATTTTCAATGTTTATGTCGAGATCATGATGGCATTAAACTGACAAAAAATGGGCTCTTTAAATCAAAGACCCGGATAAGCAGAACAAGTCAGTGAAAAAGCCCGTCTGCCTCGCGAGAAAGCCTTCTGTCGAGTTCAAAATTTGTCAAACTTTCGTTAGTGCCACAATTCCTATCGATCTAGCTGATAGTCCATCTCGTTATATGAGAGGCAATTTGCTTTAATAACCCTCAGCAACCACTGGTTCCGACAAGGGTTACAGCAAAATATAACGTTGAAAATTTTATCCAAGCTAATTGTGATTGATCGATGAAGTGGTTACCGCGGTCGCTTTTAAAGTAGAGAATACTACTAGTACTACTAAGTAGCTTTTTGTTAGGATTACCGCAGATTCAATGGAATGGGAAACGACCGAATTAAAAACACGTCTGGCGACTTCCGGGTTACTTACTTGACGGAGAGAGATTTATCGAAAGATTTCAGGCTTATTGTTCAATGTCTTACATTTGACTTTTACAGTTCAGTGTTCTCAGTATGCAATTCAAATTAGATTTTAATTTTCACTTGTGGTGCATAGCTCGTCAAACACATGGTGAAGGGTTAGAATCCCACTGTAAGTGATGATTTTTACGCTCAGTGACGGACCACATTATCTCACTGAGTTGTTACTTGAGTGGATTGATATAAAAATAAACTCGGAAAAGCATGCTGTTGATCTCAACACCTTTAAAAATAAACGTCAAAAGCATGTAAAATAAATTGTAAGCACCTCTGCAGCATTGGCTAAATTTTGTTCTGTGGGACCAAATTCTTTTTAGTCCTACAGGATTTCAATACGGACAGGATCGATAAATTACGGGAATCAAAGTGACAGTGAAGTATCACAACGCAGGAAAAAAATTCACAAAAGAAAAAAATCAACTTACCTGAGTAAACGGCAATTGTTCCGAATTGGCACCACATTTGCACACACTTTGTTCAATGACACGCATGGCAAAACGCCGATGCGCCACACAGCTTGCCGTTTCGCACGAGTCACCATCGTCTGACGACAGATGCGAATGGACTCGATGCAAGAGCAGCTCAAAACATTCGGCTGCATCTCCCAGACAGCCTAGCGGAAAACGTCGACCGGCTAGCGGTCCGCTAGCCAATGCTCGACGTAATGGTTCCGGGCACAGGGCTGGCTCTGAACTTGTCTGAAGTTGTTGAAAAAGTTCCTGTAAAAATTCGGAGAAGGAGGTTTAGAAAATGTTTGTTCCGAATTCAGAATTATATTTAGTTGTAGTAGTTCTCACGGCTCATTTACGATCAAAATGTTTGCGCAATATGATTACATATATGAATTTTGCAATTTAAAATTCTCAAAAAAGTGAATGCGCAAATTGCGCAATTTTATTCAGGTATATCGTCGGGTTGCTGCAAAACAGACGTTTTTGAAATTTGTTTAGTCGAGAACATAGTTTTGGACCCAATTCAATATTCCGCGTACTGACAAAACTAGGAAAAGATTCAATAGCTGCAAAAGATCCTCCATGAGTTCATTGCAGGCGTTGAAAGTACGCAGGACATAATTTTTGGGCCCAAATTTGCACTTGACTTAAAATTTACAAAAATGACTTTTGACTGCTTTTGCAATAACCCGACGATTTTGAAGCAATTTTATTGCGCAATAATATAAATCGTATTTGAGTCGCATTAAAAATAAAAAAGGTAGAACACCATCTAAAAACTCATGAAAACTTACAACCACGGCATTGATACAATCCTGTTGTTCCTTTTGCATGATACGTTGCTTCTCGACAATATCGCTACTTCGCGACAATGTTGCGGATTTGTACTCAACATGATATTGATTGTCGGCATCTTTCTTAGAACTATTTGTACAGCGCTTAAGACTACCGTGCGTCACGGGCGAGAGTTGCACGGAACTTGGAATGGGTGTTGTGGCCGGCGAGGAAGCATTGCTATTGCCTGCCTGCTGAGCCGACGATTGCTCCTTTCGCTTATATCGGAATTTTATCATTTTGTTGTCGTTTTTTTTGGGGGCGGGAGGTCCTTGAAAAATCCGATGAAGCTAGCTTTTTAGCTCGCTATAGATTTTTTTTTACGAATAATTCATCTGCGCAACAAATTAAAATTTCGAATGGTAAAAAATGTGTCGATAGAAGAAATATGCAGATCACAAATTAGCATCTGTAATGCGTGTTGGCGTATCGCGAACATCATATTTCGTGTGAATCGGATTAGTCTTTCGCATAATTTAAGCCAAAACAAACAACTTTAACCCTAGAGAGATAATCATATTTTTTACCCCTGAAAAGATAATCATACGTCGATTCGACGTGTTGCTAGTTAACATCCTTATAACTTCTTTGTTAAGAGTAACATGTTGTTAAAAGGTAGATATATAATCATTTGTTTTTAATATTAATCTGTTAAACTCGTGGTATTGCAAAATTATCATTTGTTTGTTTATATAATATTAATTTTAAAAAAGTGGTACTAGGAGAAAGTGGACTGTCCTTTCAATAGATTAAAATAAAGGATATCTTTATCGAGACAGGCTTTTAGTGGTTATATCCAAGTGAATACACATTCACATTATGAAGATTTATAAAAATGTCAATTCGGGGCAATTAAAATATTTTTCAGTACAAATTTGTTAAAGATAATCATACGTCGATTCGACGTATATTTGACTTATGACCCCCAATATCTTAGGCTGTGTGGCACCCAAGCCAATAATTTTGCCACGTAATTACGCCTACAGACATGAATTGAGTTAAATCTTGTAACCAACAAATTATGAAGCTTCACTAATGAGATATAATAAAAAGAAAAATTTCTGTACGTCGATTCGACGTAGATTATCTCTCTAGGGTTAAAAGAAGTCTTACAAAAAAAAATTAATGTCGCATTCCCATTTGTTGTTCACTCAACTCACAAAAATCGTGACAAGCCCGATTTCGGTTTTTAAGTTCACCTAATGTTAGCCTATGCACAAACTTGAAGTCCTTGAATCCGATCAGCTTACTCATTCAAAAATCCATCACGAAATGACTAACTCCCAACTGTGATGGAAAGATCTCTCTACTATGTTTTTAACATCCGAAACCTTCATTATGGAGTATAGGAAGAATGCATCGACCTGAATTTCCGATTTTACTGTATACCTACATTTTGAATTCCCGCGAAATGTTTAACTAATTGCAGAGGAGAGCATATAAGTATCGCGGACCAAACAGCGCACCCGATGATTAAGCGGTCAGTTTGGAATTTCAACAACATAAGGCAAAACAACGGTCGCGGTCTGCTCTGGAGATACCCACAAGATTTTTTTCGACTCAAGGTAAAGATGGTGCAAATCGATGATGATTAATGTCGAGTGTGTGTACGGTTTGACCCTTAATTAACATATGCTTTCAGACTTACAAGATCTTCGCTATATTGCCCAATATGCGCATTCCAGTGATCGGGAGAAAAATTCATTAGTCATTTGTAAAGTAACTGAAATGAAAAGCAGCGCTTTTCTCGTGGGCATATGTAGGTACGAGTGTGGATTATGTACCTAATTAAGAAACCTAACGTTCTAGACAGCACCACTTTTGGATAAAGCAAAGCAAAACGTTAAAGTGTTTGGAAGTAGATTATGTTCCATTGAAAAGATTCAGAAGTAGTTTTTATTATCAACTTGGGCTAAATACAATGATCGCATCAGCAAAAATCAACATCTAAGCTTTGACCGCAGGCGATATGTATTATATCTCCATTACCAGGAAGCGTGTGCTTCAGATACATACATCCATACATATGTGTTATACACAAGTATGGATGCAACTTGTTTTTTCTTCATTTTTATTTGCTTAGAGAAGATTACTACCCGATTACTACGAAAACTGACTTGGCAAAATTCAAGTACATAAACACCAGGTTAGGTATAGTGGGTAAAAACCTAAAGACATAGTCTCTCCGCAATGTGCCAATTCAATTCTGCAAAGATACACTAGAAATAGTGTTAGACACAAGTATTTATTTCAGTTGATAAATTGTTTTTT
Organism: Microchrysa polita; assembly: GCA_949715475.1. Taxonomy (NCBI): domain Eukaryota; kingdom Metazoa; phylum Arthropoda; class Insecta; order Diptera; family Stratiomyidae; genus Microchrysa; species Microchrysa polita. The sequence goes on from OX454417.1 coordinate 79,489,719, forward strand.
TTTTTTTTTTTTAAATCATTTAATTCTTGTTGGTGTACACCGCCTACACCAATAAAAATTAGAACTTGTTCTTCTTATTAGAACGATAATGATTTATAGCAATGCTACGTCTAGCGACTGTTCGGATAGCGACTCTGCGATCGTTACCTGCGACTAGGGTCATTCTCTACGCGATTCAGATGATATTGGCATGATACACGCTTTAAATTAGCACGCGAAAATTGACTAAGAAAGGGAAACAAATCATTTATTCATATTTCTTTCAAAAGGCTTAATGTTTGTGTTCATAGATACGACTCATGTGATGATCGCACAGCGACTGTTAGACAACGGGATTTGGATACTATTTTTTTTTACACAGACATATTCCTTTGGGTGATAGTCGATACTGTGTAGCCAGATTAAAAAAAAAATGTAAATAGGCCTAATAATTAGTTTCTGAACTATCATTGCTGAGCGATCATCGCATGAGTCGTCTCTAGCAACACAAACCTTTAGACTCTTAAGGTTTGTGTTCGTAGAGACGACTCATGGGACCATCGCTCAGCGATCGAAGCTAAACCACCGGTTTTGAGCACTGTATGGGTATATTTTCTATACAGACATGTTCCTTTAGTCCATAGTTGATACAATGAAAGTAGAACCATTAAAAAAATATTTAAATACGACTCGAAATTGGATGCAATTGTCTCTACGAACACGTACCTTTACCGGTCACAGTATTTGCGATATTTTAACGCAATTCCTTTGTATTATTTTTTCCCATTTCATTTTTCATTGCTACGTTGACTGTACTAAAATTAGAAGTGATTAACCAACTTCACAGCATACAAGGGCATAATGCAGGTCAAACGCTGTCCATCCAAACAATATGTCTATGCATCTGTACAGAGTGTGGTAAACGGAAATAAATGCACTTCATTTCATACTTGAACATAAATAGACGGAGATACTTGTACGAGTATAGATAGATACCAAAAGATATATTTTTTGCTTTTTGCTTTAGTACTCCGTCATAATTACATCGAAAAACCGTGAACGATTTTTGACTGCCGTTTTTTTATTTTCTTAATCAATAATCGTGTGAAAACACATAAGAAGGAAGTGAAGGTGTTATGAGCACTTGTAAAAAAGTGAACTCATAGAACCTTTAAAAAAAACTATATATTTAGCAAAAACAAAAATATTATTTGACCGTAACATGTCTAAGAAATGCAGTTAAACGGGTTTTGAGGGAGGCAAAAGAAGAAAATGTGATTATACTTGAACACCATTAGATAGATGCAGTTATAAATTTAATAAGAACTATCATAAATTTTCTTGGCCATACGAAATTATGTGACGCATTGCGGAAATAGAAGCAAGCAATAGAGCAAATGCTAAGGTCAAATATGTGCCATTCTATGTCGGAAATTTATTAAAGTAAGAGGCATATAAATAAATTTTTTTTTACTAGTAGATTTAGCCAAATTCAGCTGCAAGAATTTGGCTTTAAATTTCTTATTTCTTGCTGAAATATTTTATGAAATTATCGTCCAAATTTGCGATACAGTGGTTCAGAATCGAAAACTAGCGGGGCAAAACAAGTGGATCTTTTAAATATCATGGAAATGCACCAAACTTGAAGAATTTAGATTTTTGAGGTTATAGAATAAGATGTTAATAAAAACACATGACACATGTGCCCATGAGACATGAGTCACATGTGTCTCATAAATGATTGGATTTTCGTATGGCAGAAAAGGTGGTTTAGGCGGGTAAACCTGGTCAGACAATGAATGAATGAATTAATTAATTATTTGAATACCCAAATTATTTGCATACCCAAACCAAAATAAAGGTAAAAACGACAAATTTGTAGTGCTTTCAAATTTACGTTTTTTATGTTTTCATGGCCATAACTACGCAAAGATGCTAAAATAACTAAACAATTTCTCCTTTAATTAAAAACAGTGGAATTTTTCCTTCTACAAGATTTTTATTATTCTTGAACACAATTGTTTAGGGAGTCACAAGATCCCTTCCCCTGTTCGTGACTCACGTCTGATTAATGAGATTTTCAGATTTCTCAGGATTTTTAGAAATATTCCGAATTTTGACAATTGAAATAGCAAACTACCTAGTGAATATATTGAAACTTTTGTTAGTTATAAATAGAGCCCGGATTTTCGTGCAGTAAAAAATTGAAAAACGTGCAGTAAAAATCCCGAAACGTGCAACATAAATTCGCGAATGTACAATTTCCGTGCATTATGAAAAAAGTAATTTTTTTTGGCTTTTAGAAAGTTCAACTTCAGAGCATTGGACGGAGGAAGAGCACTGAAAAAAATTAAGAAGACTTGCTCTAAAAAATAAAATAATTTTTATTTAAAATGCGGTACAGTTTCAATATTTTAACCGAACATAAATTTTTTTCCATAAAAAGCTGTCTAGATTAGCTTATTTAAATATGGCACCCGAAATCCATGACATTGTTTAGGATCCATCGCGCAAGTTTTGTGCTTATCTAATTCGTGAGTGCATCGTCTTCAAAGGGGCATATTTTCCTATATGTAAGTTTAGTTAACCACCAGATTAACAAGCTGTCTAAAAACAACAGCATTTGATGAAATTTCCATAAAGTTCATCACTTTATTGTTTTTTCTCATGTATTTTTTTCTCAATACCTTTATTCTCTTCTCTGTCTACCGAAAATTCTGAGCATTGGATAATTTCTGGGAAAAATTGTTATGAAACACGGTTAAAAATGCAAATGTTCGTTTTCATGCAAAAGCATTAAAAAGTGCAATTTCGTGCATTAACGTGCAATTGCACGAGAATCCGGCCTGCAGTTATAAGCCAACATTATGGCAACAACATAGAAGTTAGGATAAAACAAGAAGACTTTTAAGAAAGGTCATATAGTATCGAAATGTTTGTGAAGAAGTGCATAATTTTAGTGGAATAGGATTTTAAAAGAATCAAATTTAAATGCTGACACTTATATAAAATTTTATATCTTGATAATAAATAAAATATTTTTTAAGAAAATAAATAGTTGGAAAACATTATCCATTGTGTAAGCTTGAATAAGAAGAAAATAAAGTGCATCAAAAATTGTATTTGTGAGGGACTCACATTTTAAAAGTCAAAGAGCAAGAATTATTATTTAGCCAAAAATTGTAAAAAAATATATGCAAACCTGTGACAGACCAAAATAAGTGGAACACTTACGGCTTTATTTTGGGAGACTTGTCACTCAATTTCTTATCAGTTTACACTATAAATGCTTGTAAAAGGTTTAACATATATAAACACAAATGTTTCCAAAAATTTCATGATTCGCTGATTGACACATTCAATTTTGCAAGTTTTTTAATTAAATGGATTAAAATTCCTACGCACACACAAACTGAATTTTTTAGCTCTAACTCTGTTACCGTTTCAAAATTGAATTGCTAAAATGAACTGAAATTATGTCCTTCGATTTATCAAAGTATCGTGCAAAAAAAAACTCACTTTTCGGGGACTCCATGTTATATTTTTTTCTGCAATCTTCAAATGATTTCGTGCTAAAGACCGTTACTACCCTCCCATTACTACCAAATTTCATCTCGATCGATTGAGTCGAGTCGTTCACGACTCAGGCGACATTAAGGAAAAAGATCGACAGACAGACGGACAAAAACGGTTCTAGAAGGGTTGTTGAAAGTAAAGTTTTCATAAAACCCTAAAAACAAAAGATGAAATTTGGGGGAGCTTTTAATTCGTCTACGTCTACCAACAATTCAAGCCAAGCATGCATATCAACATATTAACAAATTGTTGTTACAATAGGCGTGTTTTTTTTTTGTACCTATTCTGGTGTAGGTTAGTTTAGTGCAAAGCCATCGTTACCCACTAGGAAAAAGTGCACTAAATAAGACCTTCCGAAGAACTTCCTTGGAAAGAAGGAATGCCTTCTTTTTACCTCCCTTTATATCTACCATTTCACAGAGCCATGTCCGCGAAAAGAATTCATTCCAAGAAGGCATTCTTTAGAATGATTTAAAAAAAACTTCCTTGAAGGCCTTATATTTAGTTCTTTGGAATGAAACAGTAAGGCTTCATGCACACGACGCGAAAACGGCTCGCAAGCTCGACACATCGAAATGCATTGGCTCTTATGGGAAGTTCATGACGACCGACAGCAAGCGAGAGCCGTGCACAGTCAAAACACGGCTCGCGAGCCGTGAATTTGCGGATTGTGGTGCACGATATGTAAAAACACGTCTCGCTAGTTGTGATTTGACAGCGGCACGGCTCTCGCTGTCGTGAGCTTCCCATAAGAGCCAATGCATTTCGATGTGTCGAGCTTGCGAGCCGTTTTCGCGTCGTGTGCATGAAGCCTGAGGGCTTCTACAAAAGGCAAAGCAAAAGTAATTCAGAATGAAATAGTAAGTTTTTCTAAAAAGGCCTTATTTGCAGTACTTCGTAATGAATTAGAAAAAACTTATAGAATTGTAATGTTGTAAGAAAAAGTACTTTATAATAAAACTTCTATGCGGTAAAAATGAAAAACATTGGTTGACAGCTAACATTTTTAGGTTTTACACAGATTGATTACTGCGATTAACTGGCACATACCTACTTAGATTTTAAAAAATAACAAAATTGTGCGTTCTCCACATAATTGTGAATGATTTGCATTTACATTTTAAACTCATTCTAAAGTCCTCCTTTTTACTTCCTTCTAATGAAAAATAATAATCATTCTAGACACCTTCGAAATACCTCCCCGAAAATGATTTCACATTGCTTTTTATTTCATTCGCAATCCTTCCGCAATTACTTCCTGGGAATGAAAAATACCTTTTAAAAACCTTCTCCGGGAAGGTCTTCTAATTTTTCCTAGTGGGACTGACAGCCCAGAACTAGAATTTATTTATGTGTTAGTTGGCCTCCGGGCACATTGCCTCTCATTCTAACTAATGCGAATAATAGCCATAACGAACAATTGCCGCTATATTCTCGCTAATGCAAGCATTGTCACTAATACATACACAATGTACTCTTCTCAACTGCACTCTACGCACTCATGCAAAATTTTATATCACGAGAGTCCAAATAGCGTATAAACAAATTCTAGCTCCGGGCTCTGAGTTACGGTGGTTTTGGTTTAGTGTAACTAAATGGGATTGCAATAACCTGTTAGTTTTATTTTATATTATTTACCCGTCAGGGGGAAGATAAAGATTGAAAGCTTCCGGCCGATTCCTATATCCTCTTCAGTTGTGGTATAACTGCGGACGCTTAGCTATGCATGAGGAGCTTCATAGGTTGAACGGCTCCCGCCAATTTCTATGTTTCTCCATCGGCGTTGTTATCCCGCATTATCCGAGTAATCCCTGTGGTGTGGGGTGAGAAGAAACCATAGCGTTCAGCGGCTTGCCATATAAGGCCACTAAAGGGAACTCTGGAAAGTGTCGACTTCAAGTTTTATAGTTTTTTCCTCATACGGAGATATTCTAGCTTTCACGCCCTACGGCGGAAAAACATAGACGCGGAGAGACGAAAACTCTCGTGGCATCGTAAATATTGAACCGTGTATTCGCAAACGGACCGCCTTTACCATCCTTCCCTTGTTCGCGTACATGATCAAATCGGTACGAAACTATTTTTAAAAAAATAACTCTGGAAAGTGTCGATCTCCAGTTTCATTATTTTTTCCCTAGTCTCTGCGCCCAACGGCTAGGTGACTTGCATGTCTACGGATAGTGAAGTACTTAGACGGGCACGAGAATAAACTTTGCTCGGCGTTGTACGCATTCGATCATATATGCCTAAACGCATATTCTATACAATCCTCACCCCCGTTCACTCACGTATATATGATCGAATGGGTACGATGCGATACAAAAATCGTCTTAAATCCCCGGGGTGTTTTACATCTCGCGCCCATCGGGGGAAGATGTCCAGGAAGGCAAATTGACATCACTAACAGAGCTGCCGGATATACCAGGCGACATCTGGTTAAATCTACACGGTTTTAAATTTTTACAGCTTTCAGAGTAGGCAATTGGTTGCCAACTTTCAGAGTTATAAATTTACAGCACGAAATTTACGTTAAATAAAGCATTTAAAATTACATCAATATATTTAACCCATTTCCAACAAAGATTTAATTTTAAATTCTTAGAGGGAAACAAGTCCCATATCCATGTGTAAAATTACTCTCTTATCTAGTGCTCGCTGCGCTCGCGTTGTTCGCTTGGCTCACAACTTTACACTTATTTAACTTTATGATCGATTTTGAATTTATTGGGATCGACGTAAGAGGGGAATCGGGAAGAGGGTCCGATGACCTTTTAGGTAATTTTGTCGTGAGCTCGGCAACACCTCAACCGTGTCGCTCCGCTAAAAAATTGCGGATATACTCGTATCAAACGATTTCCGAAGTAGTAGCTGATTATGAAAATGCTGTGACCAACATCCAGGATAAATGTTCGCAAAAACGTAGTCACATTTATCTAAGTTACACTGTATTTGACCCAATGACAACTAAATATTCCATACATACAAAATGGAATTTACCGCCACTTCCTTTGAGACTTTCAAAATTTTCTCGGTCTGTAAACTTTCTTCAGTGTAAGATGGATTAAACAAACAAACAAAAATCCGTTATGTGTCCTATCTTCTGTATAAAACGAAGCAGTTTATCGTCAGGATAATCCTAAGAGTTTTTCCTATACTGGAAGTGACGTTATCAAGTGTTCCATGGTAGCCTACCCTACTACAAATTTTCGACAGAGTTGCTCAATAGTGTTAAGCAGTGTTGTTTATGTATTTAACAGTTGATGTACCCACCTCTAATACAGTTAAAACTTCTCTGGATAATTATGGCTCCATTACACTACGTCATATCATCATATTTCTATCATATCCTTAAGCCGGTTCGATTTCATTAAGTACACGTATAAAAATTTAAAACGTATGAATCGAGTAGGTTTAATCCCTTACTGTACAAAATAGTAAAATAACGATAAAAAGAAGAGGAGGGCACTTCGGGGCATGAAATATAGTTTACGACCGATTACCATACCTAGCAAGGATATATACAAAATTTCATAAAAATCGGTCCAGCCGTTTCGAAAAAATCATATCCTTAAGCCGGTTCGATTTCATTTAGTACACGTATACAAATTTAAAGCGTATGAATCGAGTAGGTTTAATCACATACTCTCGCACAAAATGGAATTTCGATATTTACCACCACTTCCTTTGATATTTTCAAAAAAATTTTGGTCCATAAACCTTCTCCAATGTAAGACGGATAAAACAAAAAAAGAATCATCCAAATCGGTCCAGTGGTTTAGAAGTTTACTGGCAACAGACACAAATACACGTCCATTTTTATATATATAGATTAACTTAACGTTAACTCAACCGTTTATAGGCAATTTTGAGTCAACGTTACAATGCATATAATTTCGGAGTGTATATAATGTTGCAAGCACTATATATTTCCTATCCTCACATGTACGGAAGTTTTGGACCACGCCGAGATTCGATCTACGGACCTCTAGATTACTAACTAACATCGTATAGTGGTGACTCAACCAAGTGCGCCACAGAGCATGGCAGAATACTATCGACAAGATTTACGAAATGTAAAAATGAGATGATGAAAAATTACATTCATTTGATTTAATTTTACATTAAATTATAAAAAATCACATTCACTTGATTTAATTTTATATTTTTTGTTTGTAAAATTACAGTAGCAATGTGACTTTACAATATTTTATTTAAAATTTAATAGTTGTCATTTATTTTAACCTTTTGCTAAAGAAATGTGTAAGATTAAATTTCAATTTTTTTTTAGCTTTTTTTAGTAGTAATTTCTACTACACTTTGTGTGGGAAATTCAATAAACTTTTTACTGTGTAGCCTTGCTGCACCATACGGGGCTCTGGTGTAGTGGACCTTTATTTCCCTAGAATCCTAAGAATCGACATAACTGCATACTGGCGGTCTTTACCACACGGCATGCAGTATCTATGAAAGATTCCCCATCTCTACCCAGCAAAAAAGGTTTATAGTATTTGGATATTAAAATACAAGAACTGGGATTCCCGAATCCACTTCTGACAAAATTGGCAATGTCACTGAATGAAATTAATCGATTTGAATATCGGTTAATAATGCCCCCAATTCTTGTTGAGTTTTCACAAGTACGCCAATGGAGAAAAAAATGTATGACTGTGTTTAATCTCTAATTTAATTTAATTTGAATATTTTTTTAATTTTTGTCCATGCAAAAAGTGTGATTTTGAGCCGCTGAGGCGATGTGCAGTAAGGATCATGCCTGACTAACAAGTCCTGTTTTGGATTACAGCATTCTTTGTAATAGTTTGGGATTGAAAATTTGATTAAAACAATTTGGCTATTGTAAAGTCGTTGACGAAGTGATTGCTATGACTTGTTTACACATGCAATAAATACAAAATTATCCAGCTGGTGCAGTGTCTCATAGTTTTGTCGGGTTTTTCAGTGCAAATTAAGGATGTCAAAAAACCGGCCCATAACCGGGTTTTCGGTTTCTTGCAAAGCCGGTTAGACCGTCTGGTTTTAACCGAGCTCAAAGTACCGGTTTTCCGGTTAACCGAGTCTTTTCATTGATTTGCTTAGAATTTTAGTAAAAATCAAATGCATACACAATCGTATTGCTGGTATTCGTATCGAATACCAAATCAAATCAAAATGCACGTATGCGCCAGAGAAACTTATTCGTTTGAAAAAAGTTGAGTTGGGCGGGGGAAGTCCCCAAGTTTGCCTCCCATTTTAGCCACTTGCCATCATGATCTAGTCTAGAGAGCAGCGGGCCTTCGCCGTCAAGAGCTTCTTTTCTAACGGTCGCTCACTATAGGAACATGATCGAGAAATTTTTGGGCGTGTGGTTTCAGCAATATGGAGCCACAGCACGACCACGTATTTGTCGCGAATAAATTTCCCCGACCACCTCATCTCTGTAAGAGGCGATCTCCAGATTTGGCGGATTTGGGGTTATTTGAAATCCCTAATTTATGTCGATCGACCACGCACCATAACTCACCCCGAGAGCCACATTCGCGGCGTCATTGCCAGCATACGGATTAATATGCTGCAAAGAGCGGAGACGAACTTCAAAAATCGACTTAATCAGTGTATGCACAATCGCCATTTAAGGCTGTATGAAAAAACTTATTATACCCTATACCCATAAGATGGTATAGGGTATATTGTTTTTGTTACGACGATTTATGTAACACCTCAAAGGAGCCACCTGAGGTATGGCAAAGTATATATATAAATGATCAGGGTCGGTCCCTGATTCGAATAAGCCATGTCCGTCTGTCTGTCTGTCTGTCTGTCTGTCCGTCCGTGTGTCTGTCAGTTCGCACGATAACTTCCGAAATAATGGAGCTAGCGTTTTAAAATTTCGGTCAGATGATTGCTTTGATAAAAGCTTGGATGGTATTGAAAATGGGCCAAATCGGATCAAGGGTTCCCCTACCTCCCATACAAATGACCCCTCCGTGATAGTGTAATTCGGCAATATTTTTCGACAGAATGTCGCTAGGAACCTGAAATTTTCATCAATGCCTAATTGTGACATATGCTTGAAGTTAGTGGAAAGTGAAGAAGGTCTGCCTTCCCCTGCCCCTACATCCCCTACAAAGCAATATTCCGCCATATCTTTTGATAGAATGTCCCGAAAAACTTTAAATTTATCGCAAATGATAGCTGCTGGATGCCGTTATAAGATATTAAAGATGTGCGAGATTTAGCCCATCTACCCCTCCCCCCTTAAAAAAAATTAAATTGAATATTTTCGGTTTTACGCGCATTCTAGGTCTGTACATGGGTATAGGGTATAAAGTCATCGTGCTATTCGCACGATTAGAACTCGGTCTCGTTTGGATATTGTATTCGCAAATAAAAAAAAATACCATATCTAAAGTACTTCTGTTCTTTGACCATACAAATAAGTAAGTTTCTCTGACGCACCCAGCAGCAATTAGGGAGTGTTCGAAAATATGTTTAAGAAGGGCTGAATTTTGAAACGAAATTTTTCATAAGGGACAAGTAAGAAAATTGCTGACTGAAAGAATGAAGAAAATATAAAAAATTGAATGAATTTTAAAAGATTTTTTTCCCGGTTTTAACCGGATGGACGAACAACCGTCCGGGTTAAAACCGGGAGGAGGAAAAAATACCTGTTAACCGTTCTTAAAGTACCGGTTTTCGGACTAACCTTCCGGTTTCTGACATCCCTAGTGCAAATCCAAGTGCCTATTTGCTTATTGCACTTTTAGTCCAATGTCATCTTAACATTAGGAGGATTAATTATTAGGATTAATCTTATATTAATTTTGTAGAGATCATACATTTGGTTTTGAAATAATTCTTTAATTTAATACTTCTCAATTTAACTGCAAAACGAGTATAAACAGATTTGATCAGATTTCTTTTCATACTCTTCGAAAAAAGGGATAGAAATAAACTGAATATAAAATTGATCAACTGTTATTTATATGTACATCTTCTTCTTCCTTGCCTCGTTCTTTATACCGCTCCATGGTTTCGCGTTGCTCGACCTGCAGTGTAGGCACATCGGCCTCGGATGTAGCTACTCTTGATGTGGTCCCTTTTCGTTACACCAACTGACATGCGTAACATTTTCATAGGATTACATGTACATGTACATATATCTTCATAATTTCCTTCGACCAAAATCAAAACATTAATTACACTGTATGGTAAACTTAATAGAGCACAAACTTTATGGCACTCCTAATATTTATTATACGGTTCAGAGCTATTCAATTTAATGATATCGATTAGCACTATAGCCACTTGACGTCAGCGGGCAATGAATTCCCTTCAAAATTCAATCTTGATACAAACATACACTATTTTCGATTTTTTTAAACTTTTCCGCATTTATGTGCCCTCTCATAGATATTTCCGACACTTTAGCGATCAAGGCTCTATGATGATTTTCACCAACTGCGTTAGAGTTAACACCCCAAAAAAAATTTCAAAAAATATTCTATTAAATCTTTTTTTTGCTGTATCTTTGATAACTAAAGATATCAACAAAATGTATTTATTCATATTACAATATTTTTTTATCTTCTGACATGTCTTTTTAATTTATATCCATTTTACATGCATACGGGCTTCAAAATATGTGAAGAAAACATGCATGAATTACCTTGAACATAAATAATATACATACTGTACCTACTTAAAAAAATGACTTAAATCATGTTCCGTAGATTTTGCGGTCTGCTTTATTTATGTATGAAGTTTTCATATATTGAATGAAATGAGTTTGAATTGTATCTGAAGACTGAAACTGTAATAATAGTGCTGTGTGTGACCACTTAGCCTTGACTTCGGACATAATGTCGATAGTGCATTTCGATTCGGTCAAATGAATTTTAATTAAAAATATTTAAAACGATATTTATTCGTTTTTATAAAGTGGTGCTATTCATTCATATTTTGTATATAGAAATAGTGAAGTTGACATTCGCTAAGTGCTCAAGATGACGCCTTTTCGATTGACACTTTGTCCAAGCGACAAGGACATTCTTAAAGTTTGTCATTGAGAGTTTGATTTTAAAAGCTTTGGTTTCGTTCTTTCACCCAAACAAGCCAAAAAAGTAAATAGTCGTTTTTTATAGTAGATTAAATCTAATCAAACCTAGTTAAGAATTCAAAACTATAAGATTGTGATCTAATTGAAAAGTTCTCCTGTAAATTATTGACGCAAGCAAAAATTGGAAAACCTAACTAAAATATGTGTATCAATTTCGTCACGGTTGTCGTCTTATGTTGTTAATCTGGCAAACTCTAAAGGCAAAGCTTTTTGTTTTTGCTAACATAATTCCGTACATAGTTTCATACGTGTAATAGATGTTCTTCATAGCTGTGCCAAATTAACATTAATTAAATCTGAATTGGGGTACCCTTGTTTCAATTAAATTTGCTAGGTTTTTTGCCTTCCGGCATCACGGGGAGATTATTACATTTACAAAATGGGATCAGTAAGCTTAAAGAAAAAAAATCTCGTGAAATTAGGTTTTTCGTTGATTACACTGGAAAAAATTGAAACTTGAGAGAAATTCTTTTTTGTCAGATCCTGTTATTATTCTCGATTTCTCCGGAAAGAGTCTGTTAGCTATATCCCGGCTGCGTATTTACGAACCCGTGTTCAATACGAGGCATGATTGCTTTCTACTCCGCACGGGTTTGTTTCGATAAATTTGCTTGCAAACCCGTGTTGAGTAGGACAGACTCGCCCTTTAATTCGACCCGGGTCTGTTATGGGCAAACGTTGTAGATACATTTCCGTATGCAACTCAACGAAAAAAAAACAAACAACTGGACAAATGTTATAGATTAGTAATTCTTAACAATTAAATTTTTTTCCCGGGTAGCATTTGCCTTATAGCAGCGCATCCTACATTCCTCGACACAAACTCTTCGTAGCTTAAGTCGGATGTCCCTCAATTGAATTTGATTTAAATGAATCGATTTATGCAAAAACTGTTGAAAATTAAGTTCAAGTGTTGTTGCAAAAAGTTAACACAAAATTCATGATCAATTGTTCGTACTTAGCATCAACATCATTTTTTTAAAGTGCTTTGAAGGTTAACTCTGCTGCTTTGCATTGATGCTGTTTTGCTATTTCGATCTTCTTTAATCGATTCCATATGGATTTTGAAGTATACACAGTAGGTATCTTCAACTATATGAATTTACCAAACAGCACTTGATCGGCACTTATTCAACTTAAATTTTGTCTTAATTGAAAGAATGGGTTCCTTCGCCACCCATACGTATAGTGTATTGACTTTCACTGACAATATTGTTGAGGTGTTGAATTTTGCACTGCACTTTGTTATAGGTTAATGGGTCAATATCTGCAACGGCCGTGTTTTTTCAACATCGGGGGCAGGTTTGCTGACCCAGACGCGCAAAAAAAAAACTATCAAGGGTAGCATCCAGGTTAAATTTCAAATTGTCACGTAGACATTGCAATTTATTTCAAATGATTGCTCATCAATAGTAAAGCCGCGTTTTCACTTTATAAATGCAAAAGTTTAAATGCTATTTTTTTTTATGAAAACATGTTTTTATGCACGAACCATAATCTTTTCAGAATAAGAATTTGGTAAACGACACTTTTAACATGAATTTACAAACAAAAACCATTATTTTTGCGCACACTTGTATTCAACATGTAAACTATACCTTAAAAGCTTTTCATTTTAAAATTTAATTTTAGCTAGTCATTGGAAAATGTACTAGAAGTGATTGGGATTGCATACATTTAGGCGAGTTTTGAAAAGCTCATTAAAACTGGATAGCATGCTATTCGGGTTTGAAATGCTAACCTGAATAAGGATACGGGTTAGCATCACGTATAATGCAGGGTAGTCGTTGAAAAAACACGGCCAACGAAACTGTCTTTACTCTATGGTCACCATCAGGAACGAAGCCAGTCATTTGTTTCGGGAGGGGTCCAACGCTTTAAATTTCAACATTATTCAAAATAAGAGTTTTGTTGCTGATTAAGCAAACTATCCGATGGCACAGAAAAGCTAGAGCGGGCAAGGCATGTCTCTTCGATTGAAGGAAAACTGTCGCACGATAGTCCCATGCATCGGTTTTACCACCACCCTTAACAACGTTTAGTAAAGGCATAACACATCGTCAATCAGCGGTTGTCCCATTGCATTGTTTCTGCAGCGTATTCAATACTATTGCTTGGCGAGGCTCTCTTATAACACGGACTAGTATACTTAATAGTCAATGTGATCAGAAGAAAACAGTGCCGAAGGTATCTTTCCAGTATACAAGTATCGAGGAGCCCATGGATCATGGTATGAGCATGGTTGCTTAACAACCGATGTAGAGATTTACCGAGTTACGATACAGAGGTTTGCATCACCTAAAAAATTGACGTATGCTTTGGGTTACGCTCTCGGTGCCCGCGGGTCCCTCACTTCGCACGCTTCAGAGAAAAGACACTTGATTACTTACTAGGAGAAAAATATTTCAAATTTTGGATTCTTTTCCCGTCTCCATTCTGAATGACTATCGTGGTTTTGGATTACCAAATTTTTACCTTCGTAATTTGTTTAGGTATTATGTATTCACGGTTTAGTTCACCTTCGTCCAGATGACACTGACTATGTAGGTACTGATTATTTCGATACACCACATTCAGTTTTGACAGCATTCTGAAAATTACTAAATTGCACGCACTTTGGGAACCGCTTACCTAATAAATTATAATTCATGTAAATATTAATCTTACGTCTGTGTGGGAAGTCTTACTGAAGGTGTGTCAAAAATTCATACTCAGAGCCGTTTGCCCAGCCGATTCTAATTATTTCAGTACACGATAACCGGACGGTCCTTATCGCTTCGCGTTTTTTGCTCTTGAAATTTTCAGTGAGATGGGATCAGCAGTATAAGCCATAGAGTGCTCTTTCGCATATGAAGAGCTTAGTAAATGCTTCCTGGTACAAATATTTTGTAAACTAACTTCGTGTTCTGTACATATTTTCCAAAAATGACCTTTCTGATTTGCTCGTTAGAAGAAAAATAATTAACGGATCACTGAAATTTCAAAGCCAATTGAAAAAAATTCGAGAGGGGTCCGGACATCCTGGACTCCTAGTATATTAGCAACACTTTAATTAGTTTTATAGTTTGCATTTTGATAACACCGTCAATAATTTGAAAAATATTATCGGAATAGAAACAATTACAATAAGCTGCTAGCTTTTCATGGGCGTAGCCAGAGGGGGGGGGGGCAGATAGGGGCGCCTGTCACCATGTGGAATATGCAGTCCTAGAGACAATAAAAGCACTGAATATAGACGAGGTACGGTGGAATGTAATCAGAATCACCAGTAAAAGTCTAAACACGTGCAGGCGCCATTTTTCGTTAAATGGTGTATAAAATCATTCTCGACTGTCCTATCTTAAAATTTTCTAACAATATTTTCCGACCGGCAATTTCAACTCCAAAGAAAATCATGATGTTGAAAAATTTCGGGCTTGCCCCTCCCCTAAGATCACTAAGATCAAGAAAATAGTCCATTTGTACGGTAGTATCACCACATGCTCTATCCTGGTATATTTTCGTGATCACAGCACCCCTCCCCTGACCGAAATCCTGCCTACGCCCATGGGTTTTTGAGCTTAGATGTTACAGCCGTTTAGAGGCTCTTCATCGGCACTTTATGTGCTCTCAATCAAAATCGTTCGATTAATTAAACTTTTCCTTCTTCCTGTCTTTCGAAGTAAGTCTGCGCGAGCACACTTCTTAGCAAAATTATCTTAATTAATTATAAAGTACGACCTCGGTAATCGCAACACTCGATAAACGCAACTCCTCGATTTACGCAACACACAAATTTATACTTTATTGACTTTATAAGTGCAACTATCATGAAAATTTTGCTTCAATAAGTGCAACTTCATATTTAAGTACAGGCAGTTGAAGTTGCCATAGAATTTCTGTCGATTATTCCGTTACTTTAAACTGGTTTTCATGAACCAATCGCTCAAATTCCCGGAATTCGAACGAAAATTGTACTGGTTCCAGATGATGGTGGTTTGATAGAAAAAATTCTTTCGTTAAAAACGTCAATGACCATTCTTTTGACATTTTTATGTCTTGACTCTGGCACATAAATTCGAAAAGCGTCACGAAAATCATAACGAAAAAGCGTTACGTTTTTGGCATTACAGGGGTGAGTTTTGGGTGCCATTCAAGGTTCAACGGAAGTTGAGCTAGGTGGTACCCTGTGAGTGTTGGGTGCCATTCAAGGAGGTTCAACAGAGGTTGGGCTTGGGTTCAATTTACGTTCAACTTGAGTTCAACTTGGGTTCACCTTGGGTTCAACTTGGGTTCAACTTGAATTCAACTCGAATTCAACTCGAACTCAACTCGAATTCAACTTGAATTCAACTTTTAACTTAGGTTCAACTCACGTTCAACTTTCGTTCAACCTTTGTTGAACGACCCAAAAAGTGTTACTTTCAACTTAGATTCAACTCACGTTCAACTTTCGTTCAACTTTTGTTGAATGGCCCAAAAAGTGTAACTTTCAACTTAGGCTCAACTCACGTTCAACTTTTGTGGAATGACCCAAAAAGTGTAACTTTCAACTTAGGTTCAACTCACGTTCAATTTTCGTTCAACTTTTGTCGAACGACCCAAAAAGTGTAACCTTCAACTTAGGTTCAACTTTTGATGAACGACCCAAAAAGTGTTACTTTCAACTTAGGTTCAACTCACGTTCAACTTTCGTTCAACTTTTGTTGAACGACCCAAAAAGTGTAACTTTCAACTTAGGTTCAACTCACGTTCAACTTTCGTTCAACTTTTGATGAACGACCCAAAAAGTGTTACTTTCAACTTAGATTCAACGCACGTTCAACTTTTGTCGAACGACCCAAAAAGGGTCAAATTCGAACAGCAAATCGTCACGAAAAACGTGAAAATGTCCCACTGAGTTGCGGACATGTACGCAAGCTGTTTTTTCTTTCGTTTACAATTACACATTTTAGTCTTCCAATTTTTCCATTTTGAGTGTATCTAAAAAAATTTACTCGTTGGAAAACTATTCGGAAAAGTTAGAGGACCACCTTATACTTCGCATTAAGGCTTTAATAAATTAATTGCAATACGATCAACTCTAAAGTCAGGAAGGAAGCTTTATTGCAATTGATAAACCCTTATGTGTCCTATGTGCTCCCTTTTCTCTGTTAGCTTGCAGTAACTATTTTTGTTTCGGTTATTGCAACTACTCGATCATTGGAACTGCCTTTGTTTTCATTAGTTGCAATAATCGAGGTCGTACTGTATGTATAATGAATATTATCTCTTTTCTCTCCTTTCTCCCCTACCAGGTGCATTCATTTCATTTTTTATTTTCATATAGAAAATTTGTGTGTATAAAAATTAATTTCACATGAACCCGCACCCGCAAAAAAAAAACCATTTATACGAAAGAAATGACTACTTCCTCTGTAACCCAGCATAATACGAGAGGAGTACACTAGATATCGGCCATTTTGCATCTTGAACGCAAGAGTTTGGTTCGGCCTGGCGGTGTTGAAGAAGAATTGGAAGAATGACTCATTTTCATTGACCAGACAGGAAATGTCTTAAGAAAACGTACAGGTAAGCGCATAAGACGACAGTGACGCCTCGTATGCACTACACGACACGAGAGTGGTGAATTGATGACAAAGACCAAGATGGTAAAAGGTTGAGTTCAGTTGAGAAAAAAAAGCAAATAAATACACACATAACACGGAATGCATTCGCTGCGTATGTTGACCCTTTCCACTGGGGGCTTTTCTATTTTAATTGATTTAAGAGCCACTTGAACCTCTTCTTAAACAATTTGAGCCGCGCAGCAGCATTTTACTACTAAACTTAACGAACTTAAATTTGAATATGTACAAATCCGTATTTTGTACGTAACATCATCGACGTCATAGCGCCTGCGGATTATAATATTGTTGGTAAGTCTTCATATTGTATCCATAGTCCGAAATTGTTCAATTAAATTCTAAACAGGTGTTTCGGGCCACTTTTCATAAATAGGTAGAAGAAGTAAGTAGGTAGGCGATCACGTACCGCAGGCAATACGCTCTTATAGTGTTTGATGCCGACCAAATATGGTGACGCAGTGTTATAGTGCTGCTGGTTGCCATAAGAGCATAAGCAAAAGAGTTAGACACGCTAAGCTAATTTAAAATAGACAAAAGCTAGTTAAATTTGAAGCATATGGTAATTTCTTTGACTTAAGCTATGACTGCGCAGTCATCGCGGCAGCATCTTTCTTTGTGGTGGATTAATCGAGCTTCATAGCCGGTTGTACAATATTTAACGACGACTCTTCTTATAGACGCCCGCCGCGTTTACGGCTGTGATGCTAATATTGTTGCTGTTGTGGCCAATCGTAAACCAATATCACGAATAGCATGTCCATTTAAGATTATGTCTTGGATCAACTTTCTTTCTATGGTCGTACAAATACGGCTGAGATGCTAACAAGTTTTCCGGCATCTTTGCGGTTGATGACTCGGTCAGGAACGTATAGAAAATGCAAAAATTATATCTATTTTTAGGCTACTACGTATTCGTTAGATCTGAGAATGAAGCGCTTGTAAAAGAGTGACTTTAAACAGCTTCAAGCAGAATTTGCTGTTTTTCTCCATGCTTGAAACAGATAAAATGCAGCAAAACAGCACCAATGCATTTTAAATGGGTAACGTCATATTGGCAGCATGCTGTTGCTGTTCAGCAGCGTCCGCAAAATGATGTCATCCAAAATACGTTGGTGTTGCTTAGGTTGCTGTTTCAGCTGCGAGTATACACATTTTTTCAATGATCAAATTTGAACAGGACGAAATTTTCCTTGTTACAAGAAAAGTCCAAGAGAAAATTTACCAGGTATTACTCACCACCATACCATGGCTTTTAAATTGTGGTATGGTAACTAACCATCACCATCAAATGTAGGTTGACTGCAAACTGCCCTCGCGTCTTTGTCGTCATGTCACGCTTTAGTAATAAAACGATCACGATGATGACGCCAGCCAAAGTTCAAGATGTTAAACAGAGCTCACCGCTCGCAGTCCTCTACAGTGAATAAGCCCATACAGACAGCTGCTTTTGTTTGCCCGATCTTACGAGGCGATTTATATAATTTCCAACATCATAAAATACAATCAAATCAGTTGCCCGCGATTTGAGCACAATGTTGCTGTATACAAAATATGTACATATCCGTATTAGTCATCGTCGACATTTTCTTGAACTCATTTTCAAGCCGCAAAAGGACAATAGCCTAACAGATGGTTGGGGTCTTTAGTATGCGAAATTCAAGTACATCGGTAACTCGTATTTTTGCAGTTAATATATAAAATATTGTTGTCTTACAAAAGATGCATCTGTGCGTATCATCTCTTGATGAAAGTCATACAAAATGCAAAAACAAAATGGATAACTAATATGCAAAAATATTATGTATACAGTTTTCAATCAACGAATAAATGATTTTTGCATTTGCCGCACCTGGGCCATAATTTTAGTTCATAACTTTTACGCAAATTATGCAATATCCTGATATGATATGAGTTGGTGAAATAGTTTTTTTTATATCATCCCGCAAGTTGCGGCGTTATCGCAACATTTCAATGCAATTCATTTACAAAATACGTATACGATGACAGTCTTCCGCGCGGAATTTCCATATGAATAAAACGCAACAATATTAATTTCATTTTCAAAATTGTCTTGCTTTTCCAATAAAAATGTTAATTCTGACTGTGTAACTAACTATACATGCTGTCACTAGTAGATATGCAAATGTATCTTTTGATTTAAAAAGTTACATTCGGATAGTAAAAATGCAGTCATCGCAGTTTGATTGATGTGATGAACACTCTATACAATATTTCACAACGGATGCACATTTTTCGGGTTTTATTCAATATTTTGTTTTATGCAAATTAAAAAAAAAAAACAATTCTTATATGTACATATTTTTCTAAAAATAAATATGCGCGAAAAAAGTGAGATTTTTTATCATCAACAAATTTATTTGAGATGTTCAATTTCATCAATCATGTTGCGAATTGTGCGAGTCATTCATATCATGCCATCAACATACAAAATAAATGATTGGATCATCAGTATTGTGTCTAGAAATTCATTAAATTTTCCTAAATATTAATTCACAAAACAAAAAAACATTAAAATAGGAAATTTCTTAAATTTAAATCATCTTCTTACACTGATGCTACTAGGATGGAAAGTTTTAGTCAAATCAATATAATGCGAAGTATTTTCGTATATGTTTAAATACCGTATAATTATCATAAAAACGCATTGCAAGTGCAAATTCGCTAATTTGAGGAGAGAAGAAAAGCTTGGGCTTATTGATGAGTCGCTGATTGCATCTACATATTTCCACAAATGTATAATTCTGACTGAATCATAGTAAACATTTTATACGCCGATAATGATCACGGAATTAACCATGAATGAACCGGGATGAAGATTAATCGCGATTTTTTTTTCAATTCTTTTTTGATTGCTTTTCTATTTTTGTACCCAGCACTTTTACTTTTGGGGTTGTAATAAACATATCCCAACATTACAAAACTTTTACTTTCATTTCTCATTTTTTTGAATACCTTCGTAGCTTGATATTTTTTTGTGGTCAATTTTTTAATTAAGTCATGTTTCGCTAACAATTACAGACAGCTAAAAATTACAGTTATCTTTAAAAATAAATGAACCCAAGTATACACAAGATTTAAAAGAAAATCACCAAAAGAGAAGCGCCCGACGAAACGTACCCCCTCCCTCTACCCCTTCATCGGTAGAACGAACAAAAACTCTCCTCCTCTTAATACTGCCCAAATCGATGTTCAACTAGACCAAATTCTAATTGTGCGAATAGCACTACGAGTATCGACTACCGATACCCTATACCAATGTATAAATCTAATGCCGGCCCCACACTGTCCGGGGTTTGCCGAGCCGTGCGGTACAAAAGATCAAACGTTATTTGTTTGTTGAATTCCCCCATCGTCTCTGTCTCTTCCAAGCGTGTGTTGATCTTTTGTACCGCCCGGCTTGGCAAACCCCGGGCAGTGTGGATGCGGCCTAAGAAGAGCACTAAAACCCCGAAATATAAAAATTCCAAATTTTTGTACGCGTTCAATGGGTCTTATCTGGCGCATTTTTATTAGTTCGTAAGAGCACACGTCACTACTACCTCTTAGTTCAAATTTGAACTGTATTTCATTGTCCTGTCGGAAAATATTGCTGGTCATAGCTTTGTATGGGAGGTAGGGGTCAGACCTACTCCACACTAACCGTCACGTTAAAGGGTAGGTATGTCGCACAAATTTCAAATAGAATTTTCTTAAAAAACTACATTGCACACTGAACCAAATATTTCTTCATATGGACGAATTTTTTTTCGTAAAATTTTGAATAAAATTTTTATTTGATTTGAATAATAATTTGTTGCATTGAAAAAGTACGGGTAGATTTTTAGAAAAAAAGTTGCATATTATTCAATATGAAAATTTTGTTTTTCGTTTTATCAAATTAACTAAATTTTCATCAGTTTTATTACTATTCGCTTACAATTTTTAATCAATTTGAAGAAATCGCACTTTGTAAAAGTTTTTCTTCGTATAGAAGAAATTATTCAAACTGACGATTAGTTTGCGCTAAATTATTGAAAGCAATTGTAAGATTGACAAAAGTTCGTCAAAATAACAAATTCACAATTTGTCAGATTCGTCAAAAGGATAAAACTTAATCAAATGGAAGAATAGCATCATTCTTATATTTTATATATATTATATTTTATCACAGTGAATAATTTAGTCATATTGATAAAATCAATTCTTCAATTCTTCTCTTTTACGAAAATTCTTCACACTGATGAATTTATAGTAACGCATTTTCTGTTTATTTTCGATTTTCTGAGTAATTTTTGCCTTTAAATTTTAATGGAAATCTCAATTCCAAAAAGAAATTTTTTCATACAATTTGTCAGAAAGAAAAAAAATAAAAAGTGTCCTGGCCGAGTCTCAATAAGGCGTCCGCCATGCAGTGTGTATCAAGTAGTGCTTGTCTTGAGAACATTGGAAGTGTATTTCCTTTCTGGCGCAATGGCAGTGTGGCACGCAAGCGGACCGAGTTCGAATCCTGATTCTAACACAATGGGTAATATGGTTATTTGTATATAAAAAAGTGTTTAATAAATATTGTGAGAGTCTTGAAGACATATAATAATAAATGAAATTAGTTTCAATACGAATAAGACAAGACGCAATGTTAATTTTTATATTTAAAAAAAAAAATGAAAATTTCTTCATATTGACAAATTATTCATCAATTTACAATAATTTCGTAATTATTCAATATGACTATGGTATTCTTCAATCCAAATAACAGCTTCATTGACCGTATTTTGATGAAATATTCTTCATATTAAATGTAAATTCGTCGAATTTACGAATTTTTTGGTTCAGTGCAAGCACTCATTATTGTTATTCAGCAAAAATAATTCGGCCCACTTAAAAAGTACTCTCAGCTCATCAAAAAAATCAAATTCAACCATTTATGGGTAAAAATGAAAAGTTGATTTAAACTTATTCACAAATATGTTACTAAAACATTTGATGGCCAATCTATAGCATTTCTAGTACCGAGAGTTAGACGGTTGGACCCCTATCGAAAGCAAATCCCGACTACGTCCAATTTTAAGTGGGGAAAACTCGAAAAAATGCGTCCATTGACTTTCATTAAACTGCCATTGCCAATTCTTTGATCAATCAAACCCGGAAACTCGTTTTTAATCTTTCAAAATCTTAAATTTTGACCCAAATATGCCTTATAGTAATGGTAATGATAATTGGGTAGGCCAAGGCTAAGACGAGACAACAAGTATATCAAAACAGAGAGTGTGTATGGTTAGATGAGTTACTTCTTTGGAAGTGATTTACACTCACTGAAAGATCGTTATGATGACTAAAGACACTTTTCATTTTTTTTTTAATTACGGAGGTATTTCAGGTATGAGGCGATTCACATGACAATTTGAGGTGAGGGTGCGATTTGGCGCACTCGGTTGAGGCCAATACACCTTACTAGAATTTCTAATTATGTGAAGTAGTTTTTGAATTTTCGAAATGAATTAGAATCAGAATTGGACAATTTTTTGAAATTTGCCATTCCTCCGAATCTGCCGCCCCGGGTGGTTGCCCATATGATAAATCGGTCCCTGAGGGAATGCTTAGAGTTTTTGAATATTTGGCATCCCCAGTATAAAAGGTTATCCTAAATGCGCTGAAAGTGTTTCTTAATAAATGAAAAAAAATAATCATTATCTACAGGGACGTAGCCAGGGGAGGGGACCATGGGCCCGGACCCCTCCCGAAATGTTTTTAATGTACGTAAACACTTCGGAGAATGAGAACTGTAATATTGCACACTACTTTCATTTGGTTGGTAATTTCAGGACATTGGTGTCAGGACAATGATCCGAATGGCTGTCTATGTGACGATTGAATCCCTTGTTCCGAAAGGGGGTAATGCGATAAAGTTCGATCCACACTTTTTAAGCAGCAGTCACGCAGTCACGTTTCGTTAGTTAATTAACTGTTAATCTCTCAACTTTTATGGAAAATTACAGTGATTAATGACTGAAAAGTGTGGTTTTATCTTAATGCCGAAATTTTGCGCATGTTTGGGGTTTTCGTTTCGGAAATGTAGCCGTTAGTCTTTAAGGGCTGAATTAATATCGAGAGTGAAATTTTTCCCGCTGCGATTTTATCAATAAAAATGCATGCTTACTGTCGTGGAATATGTTGCAATTCTGGTGGGGTGTTCCATAAGCTACAATCCGAGACCGGTTCCATAGTTCTCCTCGGCCATTTTATGTATTATTTTTCGATTCCCCGGTCATTTGACATTTCACCGGGGAATCGGAAAAAAATACATAAAATGGCCGAGAAAAATTATGAAACTGTTTTGGGATTGTAGCTTATGGAATTCCCCAGCATTCCCCACATATTCCACGACAGTAAGAATACATTTCATTGAAAAAATCGCAGCGGACAAAAATTTCACTCTCGATGTCAGTACTTGGCTTTAAAGTAAAATCATTTTAGTTCGCCTGGTCAATTCCCGATAGGATTTCTTCAGATTTCGCATTTTGGTGTTTTTCCATAAATTTGCAAAATATTCTTCCTTCCCCACACTAATCTACTCACATGACACGATAGCACGTGTGCTGAATCAAATTGTATTGGCTGTGTAAAATTTAAAGCAAATGCCTCTAAGAGCATTAAAAACAGATCAGACGTAGTTTCGTATTTAAATGCTTTCTTTTTTTAAAGTTCCCGTCTCTCTCTCTCTACTCTGTGTGATAGTTTTCATACAGAAACGAGCCTAGTATGGTGTCTACGTCCAATTTTTACACAAATTTGCATATAATAATAAAGTTGCGAAATCTTCTTACCTAAGTAAGCGCTCTCAAAGTGAGCAGTTTCAGAATGTCAAATTGGGTTTGGGTATCCGAAATTGGAGTCTGTGAAAAGGTGTCAAATCAGTGGCGGAAAAACTTGTCTCGGTGCCTTCCCACCAACTTTTGGAGTGGTCCCTGATATAATTCGTGGACCATGGGCCACTATCTCCTCAGAGACTTCAATTTTGTACAATTTTTATTAGGTATCAGCCACTACATCACGCTCGGTGCCTACTTCAAATAAATTCTCGGCGTGGAAATGTTCCATACCATGAAAACAGGTCATGGGGTTAGGGAGCATAAGATTAGAAAAAAATTATGCTAGAATATTATGACACATGACTGGAAACTGGAACAATCCAATAGATAGGAACAACCGGTAAGGGAAAATAGTAGGATGAAATAAATCAACTACCCTACTATCGTTTAAACTACGGACTACATTTAGTGGCTAAAATTCATAGATTTGATCGACCATATTTTAATATCGCTGTGACTGCAAATGTTCCAGAACTAGGGCGATGCCTCTCGACCATGGAGTTTTTAGAACAATAGGAATTACTTATTAAGAAAATGCCATGAAAAAGAAAGTGGCTCCAACATCTGGGTAAACTTTTTAAATATTTAGGCCAGATTTTTAAATGTTTCTAGTAGGCGAATTGTTTTCTGTCACTTTTCGAACTAAGAAAACATCCACACGGGCTGCCAAATGCCAACGGGAAAATGACGTGATCAAAATTGCATTTTGGAGGTTTTCATAAATTTAATTATCAAAATCGGAAACTGTCTTTGTATTAATGTTAGGTCATTCTATAATATTACAGTTTCACCCAAAAAAAAACATAGAACAGTTGCAAATAATTGTCACTATGTAGTCGATAAATGCTACACCGTTGTACATCGCTGTACAATTGACAACTGAATGTTTCAATACTGCATAAATAAATTGATTATCTAAATTTGGCAGCAAGTGCGATTGCTGCTAGTGTGAAAGCGACTATACTTCTTCCAATTGGCATGGCAAGTTACCAATTAGCAGCCCGTGTGGATTCCTGGATTTGACAGACAGCTAAAACTGTACAGTTTGACGGTTTGGACTTTAGAGCAGTGAATGGTATACGTTGTCGAATCTATACCCAAAAAGTTTACCCAGATGTTGGGACACTTTTTAATTGGTCTAAGCTAATTCCATAGCCTAAAAGATCGATGCTCTCGACTTAGCGTCTTATGAATTCATTTGGATGGTGTCATAACATAACGGTACTTTTCGTTTATTTTAAGATATACTACTACATATAATGGTCTCTCCACGCATGCCTCCTTTTTTTATGGTGTAGGGAGTCGCGACACTCGGACGGCGGGGGTGCAGATACATCGCCCGGTCTGGTGGTAATGTAATGATAACGGTACTTTTTGTTCATTTTTAAACCATAATAACTCGGCTCCTTAAATATGTCTTTAGAATGTACCTATCGTATATAAATGAGCTTGAAAGCACGTTTGTGGTAAGATACTGCTCAGCGCCCGCTCTAGCAATTACTCCGTCCCGGGTGAGATGACAAATTGCCGCCTCTTAGGTAAAATACCAGGCAGATTGATAGTAGGGAGCATATGTTATGTCGTTGTTGTTGTAGAAGCGATTTAAGAGCCTTTTTCTTGAATGGAATGATTTTGGCAGCTCTTGATCGTTGTAACACATCGGTTCCACGATGGCTGCCGTAGGATCACATATCAACACTCAACACAAAAGTTCATAGTCACAGTGGGATTCGAACCAACGCTATAGTAATCCGGAAAATAGAATGTCTACCAACTGAGCCAGCCCATAAAAAAAATATAGTAGAGACCAGTTCCGCCATATTCATACTCTTAAGCGCATTTCACCTCAGTTCAGAGCCGATAAACATAAATTAGTCGGTTCTGTGCTGGACGAGTTTCTTCAGTGGATTCAAGTTGGGTGGCTTATTTTCATAATGGCATCGTTTCGCGAGTTGTTATAGGGAACAAGGTTAGCGCTAGTTAAATCGGGTAACCTAGCCAAATCCCGATATTAGAAGTTCCGGAAATATATTAGGGAGGACTGCTATTGCGGCTCTGGCAATGTGTCCTGTGTTTCCATTCCTCATTTTACTGAAAACCAAACTACCTTGTCCGAAAGCTGCCCACTCAATGCTAGATGGATCAATGAATCCATTCGCGAAGAGATCGGGCAAATTGAAGTTGAATTGCTTCCAAATGTGTTTTCTAAAATGCATGAAAAGAAATTGTGTTGAAAATGGTGCAATTGGGCAAGACATTTCTTATAGATTTTTTAACGCTTTTATGTGCTAAGTGTTTATGCACTACTACTATTAGCACTCGAACGAAGAATTTTTCTTTCTTTTTAACGCCATTAGTGACACTTACTTCACCATCCGTATAACAGAACATGTAGCGGAAAATATCGGAAACACAAAAGTTGTCCTTATGAGAATGGGTAGCAGATCAAGCCATTTTAAAATCAGGAAACCCTTCCCTTTGACAAGAATTAGGGATAATGCCAGCAAATCCTTAATTCTGATGAAAAGAAGAGAAACTTATTTTTAATTGGAGGACGAAATCAGCATACCATTCTCCAATAAGTTTTATTTTACAAATAACTTAATTAGATATAATATGTAACTTTGCAAGCATCACAGACGTAAAATTTAGGCAAATCTCACTAAATATTTTAAGATTCTCTAAATGCAGTACTTCGTATCAATTGTGGGCTCTTCAAAGCATATCAATGACTTTGCATCTTTAAAACACAACTTTTAAAAGAGAACTAATGATACAATTGATAAATTTAAAAACTAACGCGTTTCCTAAGAATCATTACTTAAACAAAACCTTATTCCTTACTTTGTTTCGTCCCTTTTTATTTCATCTGGTTTCCATGGTTTTCTTTACACTAAATCAAAGTTGATATATAATTTTTCCTTTTGACTTTTCGATTTTTTTATCCAAAAAGCCGCCCCTAAAATTTGGCGCCCCGGGCGACCACCCGGCTTGCCCCCCCCTTAGAGCGGGCGCCGCTTAGAAAGAACGTCTTGGATGATTTTTTAGGTGCGTTAAAAACGTGCTAAATAGCAAAAAAAATCTGGGAAATTTTTAATTGAAAATAACATCTCTTCAAATTTTCGAACAGTTAATTTTTCTCATTTCCAAACCAGTACCTAGTTCATCACCTTAAAACTTTAAATCGGATTAGACAAAAAAGAACGGATCAACCCACTTCTAGTCCCTATCAATCTAATCCGATTTGCATCCTAACCTTAGTCATAGACATTAAAAATACAAGAAGTGTGACATTTGAACCATAACGCTCGACTTAAAACCGAAACAAGATTAAAAAGAAAAAAAAAAACAGAAATCTAAACCTGATCCTAAAGCCTTAAAAAGTCTCAACAATATTTACTAGTTACTTCTCTATTTTTTCCTATTCGTTCATGCAAAGCGCATCTATTATGCCTATGGAACGTCTATGGGACACAACTTGCACTCAAGAAGTATACGAGTAGATTTTCTACAGAACCATCGTATAAGGAGAAGGCAATAAAAATGACCTGCATCATAGGTACCATTGCACCGTGTCGTATATGTATAGTACACAAACGAGTTGTTTGATGATGCACGTGAAATCTTAAACCACACCATTGGTTTTAGATATCTGCTTTTCTCTCAACAACGATAACATCCACGATACCGTCGCGTCGTCATTGCGCTATAAATGTACGTTAATAAAAAAGATACACACAAGACAACAACCATTGTACAGCACGAACGTTTCCCGCCAAGGGTTTCATTCGTTCAACCAACCACTCTAAGGTGGTCGTTGCTCTATGGCTTTTGGCTAGATCAGGTTTAGAGTTACTAAACCAAGCAAAGAAATAATATTAGAAAGGTATGAATAACGATTACAAAAGGAATATACATTTGTACCAATCGAAAAAGCAGAGAGAAAAGATAAAGATATTCTTCGTCCAATTGACTTTATTGGTATAATATCATAATCTATCCATTTATCAATAACTCTGCTTTTAATTTTATTCAAAAGACTTTTCCAAAGGAAAAGAAGTGCCGGTATGGTGCCAGAAGATCGCACCATCATTAAAAACTTCATTGTAAATTCCAGATGAATAGTATACCGGGGACAACGACTAAAATCTACATATTCCGCAAAACAATATAAGTAACACAGAACATTCCCAACACACCCTAGCTGGAGCCTAGCCTGAAACCGCTCTATGGTTATTCTTATTATTGTACAACACAGTTTTACAAGAATCAATATTGCGTCTCATTATCATGATTCTGATTTATCATTTGCATAATACGTGAGTGAACTACGAAAAAGGCAAAAGAAAAAAAAAAATAAATATGCGAATACGACATTAACATTTTTAACTTCTTATGTTCTATTTTTCCCAAAACGTTTCATACGGGTGTAAAATATATTCCTTTCGAGATTTTTTCATGTTTTGAATACGTATATCCAAATTATTGCCGCCAACACTTTTATAAATCCAACAGGTGCTATTTTGTAATCCGCTCAGGCAAAATCCAAGATTGAAGATATAATCCAAATTGCACAATGCACATACTTTTTAATAACACTTGGGTATCTTTTTTTTTCACAGTAAGAACTTGTCTGATTTTTTTCCAAAACAATTCACATAACACAGAACAAGTATCTTTTTTATTATTATTATAATTCTGTATTTTTAAGGCACATCAAACTGTTTTTATTTCTTTCTTTTTTTTTTTACATAAAACTCACAATATGCACAAGACGTTCGTATACGACCGCTCCGTAACGTTAAAGTATCTCGCCAAGACTGAGGACGCTCTATTGCGCTCATAATTGTTTCACCTCGCGCAGTTTGCGCGAGAACGCAGGTAAACGCGACAGGTAAACATGTGTGCTCTCCCACTCTCAACACAGCAAAGAGCAAACAAAATTGCGCGATATCTTCGACAAAAACCACGGAATCGTAGTTAAGTTTTGTCGGATGAATCGTATATCATCATACGTTTACCCGAAATAGCAAGAACTCAAACCCAATCTTCTGGTATGTACCAACAGGAGGGGTATCAAATTGACGAAGAACCACGTTGCCACGAAGGTTTCATCGCTATGTTCCGTTTCCATGGATACCCAACCAAGTCATCGCAGATCGGACAAGAACCTGAGAGCGCAATTTACCACAACTTGCTCTGGTAGTAGGAGAAGGAGTATAGGAGACTCCTTTGGTTGTGAATCTAAGAAAAGATACACACACAGGTGGAGGTGAATAAGATTGAGAAGTTGGAAAAAAAAGATTTCTCCTGATCTCTGGCTTCGGTTTTTCGCCGCCATTTTCTTTTAAAGATATTTATGCTGTGAAGAAAACGTGTTGCACAAAACTACACGCGATGGAAGTGGAACCCAAGCCATTCTCTAAGCACTTAGCGTCCATTTATGAATACTATTGAGATGTGCGTACATACCTACCCTTTGGGTTAGACGTTAGCGTATAGAGTTAGCATCTTTTTATCTTTTTAACGTCTTATTTAGAAAGAAAGTCTACGTATATTCTCCATATATTTAGAATCAGTTAAATATGATAAAAAAAAGTAACGTTATCAGAAGAAAGCAGGTGTATCTCGTGTGTGTTGCGTTTTATAGAGTTCAATAAACTTATGCATGCTATCTAAGTGAGGGCGAAAGAAGATGATGAAAAATAAATATTTGTTAAGATGTATAGGTACTTAAGAGAACACCTTTAACTAGATCATTTTTTACAAGATAAAAGATAATTTTCATGTAAATTTGAAATTTACTTTACTCATAAAATAAATAATTCGTTCCCCGTTCGCAGGATTTTAATGTTAGCTG
This sequence comes from Microchrysa polita, assembly GCA_949715475.1. Taxonomy (NCBI): domain Eukaryota; kingdom Metazoa; phylum Arthropoda; class Insecta; order Diptera; family Stratiomyidae; genus Microchrysa; species Microchrysa polita. The sequence goes on from OX454417.1 coordinate 79,519,722, forward strand.
TTTGAACCCCAAACACAAATGCACTTTTCATCCAGATGACGTAAGCACATAATTTTTATTTTACTTTATTTTTTCTTGAATATATGTACCTATGTACCAGTATTATGTCTTTCAATTTCAATTCTTCTATCATTTTGATTTTCTTGTATGCCCATTGTTCTGTATTTTGTAAAGTCTCCGATCCGCAGACAAGAAGACATGTTGATTTACCACGTACGTTTACTGTGGCTGGTTGCCTGTCGTACGACGAGGGCCGGCGAGGTCTCAAATGTACGTGATTTAGTTCAACACATCTACCTGAGATATAGTTTGAAAAATATGACTGCAGAGAACGACATCGGCAGAACGCTCCCACGCAATAGCAATAGGTAGGGTGTTTCTGTTTGTTTGAAGAAGAACTACAGGGTACAGTTGGTCATGCAAGGTGCTTGGACAGAGAATGGTCGGAGCTAAAAGACTGTTTAAAGATTCAGAATGGTCCTTTGGATTAAATGTGTGTACACTGTAGAATTTTATTTTATGAAGGGCTCACCTGAAGGTTTTTCTCACATAAGGGATCATTTAGAAAAATGATGAGTGAACCTGATGGTGTTATATGGGTGGGAAAATTTTTACTTTTTCATTATGAATGCTGCATGTGTAATGAATAGCCATATGAGTGCAGTTGCATAATTTTGAACAATAGACATTTTGCGAATTGAGGGACATTGTAATGAGATTTACTATTTCCTTCTTTTTTAAGACGCGACATATGGCGAGGGATTTGATAATTGCATAATAATGTGTTTGTAATTTGTATATTGCAGACGAGCGATATGAAAAAAAATAAAATAAATAACTGGCACGACAGTTTAACAAGGACGCTCAGCAGTGTTATTTATTCCCATAAATGGGTACTTGTTTAACATCTAAATGAGTCCATAGTCCGTCGTTGTGAGCTCGACAAATACCATAAACTGCACTCTTTCACAGTGAGACTCGAATCTACGACCCTGTGCACTGAAGGTGCTATATGAGAAAGCCAATAGTAAAATTTCCGAATGAAGATACAAGGACAATCCCCAAATTCAATTTCCCCAGAAGGCAGCAAAAGTCCTTATTTATTTTTCAGAACCCGCTATTTTTCGACAAGAGGAAAACGCAGGATGAGATTTTACAGAATTTTGTTTTTTTGGAGATTTGTTTTTGCATTGCATTTTTGATTAGCAATACACTAGTTTTGCAGTTAGTTATGCGGTCCTATGAGGAACCCATATGACGGCAATTCTAAATAATAAACCAACATGTCTATCCATTGAGAGTATTCATTTTATTTTTAGATTTAATTTTTGGGGCTTTCGTAAAGCTACGTTGAAGTACATAATCGCTATTTGGGGACTTCATATTTGGATTGTTTCGAGATTTTGTGTTTGAGTCTATGGGGGATTTTGAGGATTATATTCAGAAATTGGTTTTTGGGGGATTTTTTTTTGCGCGCATTGACTGTATTAACAAATTTTTTTTATTCAACCTGAGGAGTTTGTGGATTTTTGGTCGCTGTAACAACGGTTTCGCTCTATATACAGGGTGTCCCATACATGTTGGAGAATATTTTAATGGTAGGTAGTGTGGCTGATTTGGGAAAATTAATGTACAACGGGACCCCTATATTTTTAACCGTTACAATGAACACTGAAAAAATAGGGCTATCTAAAATTAAGAAACTCTTTTCTCATTTGCAAAATTCCCGTATTTAGACAAAATTTCTCAAAATGTGAAAATTTCTTCTTGAATCGATCCTATTTTCAAGACCTTTTTTTGAGAAATAGGAAGTAGATTCAAGCCTAAACCATTATTCTTAATTCAAGCAAACAAATGCTTGATAATATCTTTTTTTTGACATTTTCCATGTAAAGCTCGTGGAAAAGCTTTATTATAGCTTTAGCTCATATTGGGCCGTTGTAGTAGATTAGTCAGAAGTGTCTCTGGTTCAGTGGGTAGCGCGTTTGACTGGGAAGAATGGGGTTATGGGTTCGATGTTGGTTGGATGCAGGTTTTTTTTTTATTTTTGTTCAGATTCTCTTGTCTTTTTCATAAGAAAAGTTTGCTTGAATCAATGTTACTTTCCCTTAAAGCGCTGCTATTGGATGAAAAACCGATATTTAGATTTCTTTTTGAACGGGGGTATCGCGAAAGATACGAGCAACTTCGTAACGGGCAAGGTGTCGTTTCATTGGAAATTTTATACAGTTTCAGAAAGTGAAGTCATATCTCGGATGAAATGTTTGGTGGTGTGACAATTTTTGATTTAGCTCAGCAAGTCGGGCATTTTGACAAAAAATGCTATTACATTGTAACGGTTGAAAGTAGGGGGGGCCCCGTTGTATATTAATGGTAGATAGTGTGGCTCATTTGGATAAAAATCAGCCACACTATCTACCATTCAAATATTCTCCACAATGAATGCGACACCCTTACTTCAATGATCTAGTACGCTAGCCTGGAATCCCCATTCTTACCGCTGGAGGATTACTGCGATCAAAATCGCTCTTGAGCAACATGGCCAGAGTCTAGGAGGATGAGACTTCTGCTCTGGAATCCGGCATAAGCGCAGCACTAACACAGTCGCTCGAGTAACTTAAGCAGGTAACATTAGCAGGTTTTGAAAAAAAAAGAGACCTAGAATAGAGCCCTGCAGAAAGCCATATGCGATATGATTTCGGAAAAGTAGTGCTTCCAGTTCGTCATCTATTTTACTACGTATAAAGCATACAAACAATGTCCCAACTATTAAGTTTAGTTAATGAACTATTATTAACACTTCACACATAAATTTTACTAATTTTAATTAGGATGTAAATTTCTTCTATTTTGTCATTTACCTATACATTTCGTTTTTTGTTTGTATTTTAGAGATGCTCAAATTTATTCTGTGAATTTCCTACATCCGATTTAAACATTCAATTACTTCCTCTAAAAGTTCAAGAGTAAATGAAATCTGCTATGGTGATCTAATAAAATATAGAGTTGAAAAAAAAAACATCGTCTAAAAGGCAAAAAAAAGAAAGCCCATTTAGTCGTCTCCATTCATTAAACGGAACGGCATATAGTCTGCGACAAAATAAAGGCACATACCATTCCGAATATTGTCAAGCCTTCTATCAATATTCTCGTGTGCTATATTTTCAAGAAGTACACACATTTTCTTCTCTCTTTTCGCAAAGACTGTCGCCCGTACAATGAAGTTCATCTATACAATTGTTAGCCAAACAAACAATGAAGCACTATCAAACATAGGTACAAACTGTGTGCATTTCCCCTATTGAATTTATTCATTATACCCGTCACTATGTGAAAGGGTATATTAACTTTGTCATGAAGTTTGCAACGCACAGAAGGAAGCACCTCCGACTATATAAAGTATATATATTATTGATCAGCGTGACGAGAGAAATCGATTGAGCCATGTCCGTCTGTCTGTCTGTCCGTCTGTCTGTCTGTCTGTCTGTCTGTCCGTCTGTTGCAACGCAAACTAGTCCCTCAGTTTTGAAGCTATCGAGCTGAAAATTTGTATGCAAGTTTCTTTTTAGTGTACGCTGTATATATGTCGGAACGAATGGAATCGGACCATGGGGTCATGGGCTGCCCCTGAAAATTAGGTTTATCTAAGAAAAACTTTTTTCTTTATGCACCAATCTTAACCAAATGTCACCCAAGTGTGTTCCTAGTATAGCCTCAAAACATATCTAGAAACGGGTGGAATTGGAACATTACCTCATAGGGCTGCCATACAAACGAACCATTGAAAATTAAGTTCTTCTAAGAAAAACTTTTTCCTTTTTAATCCGACCGTAACCAAACTTCATGCAAATGTGTTCCTAGTAAAGCCCCAAAAAATATCTAGGAGAAGATCAAATCGGAACACTACATCATAGGGCTGTCATACAAAGCAACCACTGGAAATTAGATTCTTCTAAGAAAATCTTTTTTCTTAATGAACCAATCTTAACCAAACTTTGCGCAAATCTGTTTTTAGTAAAGCCACCAAACATATCTAGGAACAGATGAAATCGGAACACTACGTCATAGGGCTCTCATACAAACCAACCGCTGGAAATTAGGTTCTTGCATGAATAACTTTTTTCTTTGTGAATCAATCAACCAAACTTCACCCAAATGTGTGGCCAGACGTACATAACTTTGCTGTACAATACCTAAAGCATTTGACCTGTCGTACAGCATTATTAAATGTACAGCATTCCTAACGCCACACCAAAGAAGCCTAAATGACTTCATAAAAACCTCCTCGGTGAGGCCTGTAGTCAGTCTGTTAGGTGTTATTAGCAGGATAATCTCACTTTCATGTGGCAAACATTCATTTTCGATAATTTCGAAACTCTTTGGTCAATCGTTCTGAAATTTATTGTACCTAAATGTAAGCGCCAGGAAGCTCCACAACCTGGGGAGTATACATTTACTTACATCTCTCCATATTTTAGGGTTGCCTATCTGCGTTCGACAGTTACAGCTGCCCAAATCGCACTTTGGACTTTTCTAATCGAAAACTCTATAAAATGTGTCCAATAAATTTGAAAATTGGCAGACTTGTGAATATTTCAAGGCTCTAGCTCACACTTGTAGCTGTAGAGCTATACTTGACGCTCACCGCTCACATTGTCTCCAAATTTCAAGGTCCTACTTATCTGCGTTCTGGAGTTCAATCGATTTAATCGAAAATTGCCCTAATTCGGAAATTTTAAGCGGAAAATTTTGAAATTTAACAGCCATGTATAGAGGACCGCACTCCCCGTATTAGGTGAAAATTCCAAGCATCTTTAGCTGCCAATACTCAGAAGTAACAGCCATGTAAAGATGCGATTTGAATTTTTCACAAAACGATGGAAAAATTACTGTACTCCATCCGATTCCCCTATCAACCTCTTTAGGAAAAAGAAAATTCAAACTAAAGGACTCTGCAAGGATTTCCCCTATATGTTGACTAAATCCAATAAAGTAGCGATAAATCCCCAGAGAGTCGCCATCCGCTTAAGAATTCTCTACGCAATGAGGTATTAATTTATCTATTGTAATAAACAAAACGAAACTTTTAAATAGGTAGGTACAAGGAGGTGTAATTTTCGTACTTCAAATAAACAGCTTCATGGTTTTTGTCTCAGGGTCACGGATAGTCCGAGATAGGGAAAGGGCCATCATCATCCCAACAATGCTGCTGAGACTGCAGTTTCGAACACTGAAATTCAAAAGTTGAAAAATACCTATTCCTAACCCTAAAAAAATTCGGGTTCATTGTGTTAAACAAATGTTGGGTTTGCCTCTTTTAAACGAGATCATGGCTACACTTCTCCCATGCCTGTTATAACTTTGTGTCTTAAAACATACATTTGCACTTCACATGCTGATGATGTTTTGTCTATGAGAACATTTAGAAGTTTAGGGATCTTTTCTGGGTCCTGTTTAGTACCAACAAAACCTTGCAAGGACGTAGCCAGGATTTAGCTGGATATCAGAAATTATGACATTATTAGAATCTTGTTGTTAATTGTATACACTAGTTTCGGCGGTGCCCCAATGCATAATATGCCTCCTGTCCCACTGTTCCTGTGTCCAATACAATTTTATCGCTTGGCGAGGCTGGGCGAGCGCGAGTGCACGCACGATTACTTAATTGCTCTGCTATCATCGGAAGCAGAGAGTGCCACGTCTACAACGCCAAAGACAAGCAGCAACTATAGAATTATGAAAAGTACGATCGCGTATTCGGTGCCCGCGTCATGCTGCTTTTGCCTTCCCTTCGCACGGCTCAAAAAAAAATTCTTCATTTTTTACCGGGAAATATTTTATTTCAAATTGTGTAGCCTGTATGAGTTCTTACGAAATTTGTTGAAGTTTCCATTATGAAAGACGATCCCAATTTTGGGTCACCAGATTTTTTGTGTGTTCCAAATTGTTTATTATACCTAGTCAATACTTTCGTCCAGATGACACAATTTATCTGAATGCAAGCTTAATTTCGGCATAGTTTTAGGAATGAATAAATTAGAAATACTGTAGGAAGTTAGGGACTCCTGGACCCCTCCTCAAGGTTCACCACACATTTACTATATTACTATACTATTCTTGCTGTATTCTGTTTAGGAAGATATCACTTATGAAAGAATGGAGAATATGTGGTCGTTTTTGGCATCCGTCGACGCCGCTTAATGCGATCACATCGGGATCTTGCTGTTTTGATAACATTAAGCGAATGATAACAAATAATAAAATAGTACGATTGAGGCTTTGCCTGAAAACCGAATTCCGGAATGTGTACTGCATTGGGCCTTCGGGAATCAGGTCACCTTAGGCTAGTAAAGCATCAAAAGATATTTAGCAATGGATGAAATCGGAACGTTAGGTCCCAAATACTGGATTCTTGTAAGAACAACTTTTTTTCTTTTTGAATATTAACCAAAATACATCGAAGTGTGTTCCTGGATTAACCCCAACGTATCCAGGAACAGATGGAATCGGAACACGTTATTGGGCTGGGGTAGACATTTTTAACACAAAAGGAGCTTCAGTTTCATTCAAATGTGACGGGTATTCAAATTTCGGCCGCGCCCGAAATTAGCCTCGGTCTCGTTTTAGCCTAGATTTTCCCATGCCTTGCCATTATGTTACGATTATTCAAATCAAATGCAAATTCGGTGTGTCTTAATTATTTTCTTATATACACGAGACACTGTGCACGCCAACTGAATCACTAAAAAAACGATCTCATCTATTCTCACAAAATTAGCACTAGATTACTTCTATATGTATTAGAAAAGTCCCATTGTATACCTACGCCTGGATAGATATAGCCAACTTCCCTATCCTATAAAAATAAAAAGATCGGAAGAAGTTCATGTTTTTACTCAACAAGAAAAATAAATAAATTGCATGTCTAATAAATTCAGGTTTATGGCTTAAATCTTTCGTTTTTCTTTCATCCATACATTGTGCTGTTTGTGTGTGTCGCCGTCGTCGACTACTTTTTTGTCCCGGCACTATATCTCTCAATTTCAAATGCATGTTGATGGATGATGCAGTAAAGTCAAAAGGTGAGCAAGATGTGCAATTGAAATCGTCTATACAAACAGACGAAGGGTTACTAACCCAAGTGTACACTTTTTGTGCCTGCTGGAAATTTTTGCGAAATATGAATAAATGTGTCGCGATGTGCATTGAAGATGCGATATGTTGTATGCACTAAAGAGTTTTATGACCTTTAAACTTTTCAATATAGACGTTGATGTACCCGTACGAAGCACATGCATTTTATGACTATTTGTTAACCTGACTGACATTTTCCGTTGAAGGTTTTGCCTAGTGTTGTTCGACGCTGGCATCGTCTTCATTTCACCGCGATTCCGGGACAGACATTTTAGCTCAAAGAAACTAGTCGAGGCACACTAACCGACCTACCTATAAATACAATATTTACCTGTTGATCATATTGATAGCAATATGATTTTATGTGAGCTCACGTTTTTCGGAATAGCGGTTGACATATACAATTTTGCCTAGGAGGGATTTTTGTTTGTGATGGGAAAGGTTCCGAAATTAGTGTACGTGCAATAGACAAAAGGAACAGGAAATTTAAATGCTAACTAGATACATTATGATATTCATATCGTTCCCACACTATATGGAGAACCATGTGTTACGAACTTGTTCATTTCGTATTATCTGCGGTGGGCTAGTGTTCAGGGAATTTAGATAAGAAAGTGCCTTGCAGTGGCACCTTAATTACGGAAATACCGGATGATTTTCAGGAACACAATTGTCTTGTACATAGACATTCATTAACAGCACAACTCATAAAGTAAGAATTACAATAAGAGATAGTGCGCAATATGTTCAGTCTGGCTGGGGATTTTTGACAACTTTATCGTCGAAAATTCCAGAAGGAGAATTTGAAAGTGCGTCTAGCACATGTATTAGATAAGTGAAGGTAATTGGTGTACAAACAATTATATGGTCAACTGCAATAGGTCATTATGAGAAGGTTAGTTTAGAGCAACGGTTCTTAACCAGTGGTCCGCGGACCACTGGTGGTCCCTGAGATGACATTAGGTTGTCCGTGAAGCCTTTACCACATAGTTCGATGTGAATATTCTCAATTATCACAAACTATATTTTCAAAAAAAAACTTCAAAGTTGTGACATTTGATTGGGACTGTTTTCATTCAGATGTATCGCTGTTGATGGAGAACACCCAAAAGGAAATGAATACGAGAAAAGGGCATGATTGGAGAATGTCAGGACGACCGAGAGCTTGTTGGAAATGCTGCGTTTATGCGGAAAGGTACTACAGGATTCCAACACCGGAGGACGTCATCAAAAAATCTACTATATTTGGGGCTTAGATTCTGGGCGCTTAGAAGCCCGGTTTTGATCACCATAGGGCCTCAAGAGCATTTCTGGAAACGTTGGAACTGATTGCTTCCATGTTGCTATTTAAATTTTCCAATTTTTCGAACCCTTTTGCGCGGTTTACCTTACGCATGTGTTTCGCATTTTCTTATGTCAGTGGGATACGGGTGGCACCTTCTCCATTCGATTAGCCCAACTTAGAGGTAAAGCGAGTGCTGTCGAAGCTCCGCCTGTATTTTGTTTTATATAGAGTGGGAATCTTGCATAGATAATATACACCGCGTGTAGCTGAGACCACTAGCATGGAGTTCCAACTAATCAGCCTTCAAAGCAGGCAGCAGAATTAGAGAAGCCATGTCGATAGTTGTGCATATTCACCTTACCGGTACTCTTGGGGTTTGCCCTATGTAAGTACATTCATTTCTCGTCCGCACATCACAGTTAGCGTCCAGGGCCCCGTATCATTTGCGGTACTTATACAAACTTTGGGGGAAAACACTCATTTTAGGTGCAAATCTAATTTAATTTTAAGAAGGGAAGTCACGCCGCCGCCTACTGGCAACACTGCTTAAGAATGTTAAGCGAGGGAGGTCAACTAGAGAGAGCAGCATGTTCATGATGTATTTAAAAAAATGCACATATTTTCGTCAAATTAGCCGAACACACACGTTTAATTCGTTAATCCGTGGATTTCAATCCATTTAATTGGCCTTGGATTGGCCGTGTGTGTGCAGTTCTATAGATAGGTGGATGAAGGCAGAGGGTCGGTCGGTCAGCTGACGAATGAAGGAGTTGAATGGAACCGTAAAGTGTCAATATTTTTTAGGATATCTCAAATATTTGGGAGTTCTACCGCCAGCCGTTAAGATATTTGGAATCACTGGAAATCACTGACTTTCACTGCCAATATTTTCATTCGTTGAAAATAACGAGGAATAATACTATCACCACAATGCTCGGTAAAAAAATTTCATGATTTGCATGGCTCTTCCCAGATTTGGAATGTTAGTGGTCCGCGACATATAGCGAGTTTTATCAAGTGGTCCCTCACGTACAAAAGGTTAAGAACCACTGGTTTAGAGGTAAAATATGTATGTATATGAAAACCGTTTCTCCAAATGTCTGAATACATAGACATACATACATAATATGTTCATTAGGACGTCTGTGTATATTAAATTCAAATTTACGAATGACATCTACTAAATATGTAGTCGAATCTCTATAGATGTCATTAATTCTTTTTTCACAATTGTGATTTCCAATTTCGCTGAAGAGGGAGGCAGATATTTTCTTGCCTCCAACAAATCATCCGCTCGCACCTCGAATCTGGATTGGAGCCATCTCTAATCTATTCAGACCGTCTGTTTGTCAGCAGAATTTAGTGTCGCTCCTAGTTTTGGGGATAAAAATAGCCTCGACTCCGGTTTCTCGTAAGGTAACGATAACGATATTGATCTAACAAACATGCAGTTCTAATTCACACACAAAAAAAAAGATAAAAAACAAACAAATTTTTCCTACAGCCTACGTTTTGGGGGCGTTTCTATGGCAACCTCTGTACTATTGACATTTTATTTAGGGGCCAGAGCGGTTACAATTTCATTACAGAAGTACAATACCGTTATAAAAATATTCACAAAAATTTTTGAAAATTCCTTTATGGTAATGTTAAATCCGTGGTAGTTACCTTAGATCTGCATGCCAGGACCTACAAATTTGTCAGGTTGTCAGGACTACATAATTTCCGGATAAGTTTACCGTTGTGGAGAAATTCCGGAAAACCTGTCAAACGCGCAGTGACATGGACTTTTGGCATTTTCTTTGGCGCCATAGATGATTTTGAATTTTGGGGACACCCATAGATGGTGACTTTTGTTATTTTATTGGGAGCCATAGAAGATACAAATTTGTTGTAGACTAATTTTCAGATTACATTACCGTTATGAATATATTCACGAATTTTCTAAAAAACAAATTTTTCTGTGGTAACCCTTTTGGCTCCCTGGGGGAATCGTTATGGAATTCAGATATGTTTTTAAGAGCTTTACGAGTTAGAAATTTGTCATACACTAGTTTCCAGAGAGCCTTCTCTCTTGTCTTGCCCTAACTCCTTGGAGTAACATGGTGCGTTGACGACAGCTGGATTCACATTGTGATGCTTCCTAGTCATACTTTTTGTTTATTATTTTCATCTCAGAAAATTACATATTTCCTTGTGAATAATATATGAATATTCACCAAAAGCGGCACCCGCTTTCCGGGACTAGGATCTTGTTTTGAAATTCAAAAGGAAGCCTCACGCAAAAATCCAGTCTTCATATAATATTTCTAAAGTAAAATGCTAAATTTCCTGGGGTATAAGTACATTGGTATGATTCCGATTATCTAAAAACATTCAAAACGATTGTTTTGTGAGTCACCTTGTATTGTACAAGTCCCCCGGAAAACAAAATCTTCAATTTGCCCCTGATGTCCATTTCTGCCTCTTAAAAACACAATGACGGTAGGGACTAATGGTATCAAATAAGGCCTTGTTGAGAAAAGAATTCCTGACAGTGCCACGAAGTACGGAAATCTGCCAAAATCTACTACTTACTAAAGCGGCGATCCACTTTGCCAATGCCTTAACGCATCAAATACCCTTTCTTGCCCTGGATCTAATCAGGTGATTAACCGAAATTAGGTTGTGCCGTGAAATAGGGTTTTTTTCTGATGGATCTGATGAAAATAAAGGTATCTTTTTCAATGTTAGAAAAGGGCATTAGGGTAAGTTGAATGTTTTGGTTCAAAACTGCGCGAAGTTCTACAGATTGTATTTTTAGTTAGCAGCAAAATGCAAATTTTCCTACTTAGATGCTGCTGGATTGAAAAACGGAAAGGGGGGGATGAATCATTTCGATTACAAAAAGCTAAGAAAAAAATCTTTAAAAAAAAATATCCGAAAAGATCATGCATTTATATCCTTTATGGTCTATGGAACCGATATTGCCGCCATTATAAGACATTTTTAAGTTTTGGCCAATTTAAGCTGTTTTTTTTTTTTAAATAGATAGAACAACGTGAGAAAGTTGGCCAAAATTGTTGGTCAATAACAACGAACGAAAAATGCAAACTGTAATGACGCCAAATTATACTAGCAATTTGTTGATATTTTGTAAATATCCCATGTTTTTTACAATTTGCCAAGGTATAAATTTATGCAATTTCGCCTCTGAAAAACATTCAAGTGCGGAAGGAGTAGGTATGGTACGATGGGGTCCAGACCCCTCTCGAAATGTTTTCAATGGACTTTCAGCGGTGATAAAATGGAAACTGTAAAAATGCACACTCACTTCATTTTCATTTCATTCATAAAACCAATTGGTACAAGTAAACAACATTATGCAACCTTCACTACCCAATATTTCGCGAGATCCGTGGTCGAATTAAATTAGATTGCATGAGTACGATCGTCCCAGATCCTGCTGGACAGCCCCGCGTAACGTTCAAAGTATTCCGCAAGTCCCACATTAATGGAAAATGGATTTTTCACTTGTTCTCCCTGCGTCGCATCCTTGAACGCCTGTAACTAGGACCCTTTTCAGTAAAATGTTTCCACACTTATCGTAGATTTGCCTAGAATCCTCAGCCTCCTACTACCTAGTGATGTGTGCTGCCGTCTCAGCCTCTTCCAGACATAGTCTGCATACATCATCCTCCGATTTTCATCTTATTAGATAGATGCGTTTAAAATTACCATGCACTGTCACTAAGGCAGTTACCCAACTTAGGTTACTCCGTGTATAACTGATTACCTATTTGGCTTTCCTCCCTCGTAGGCTGGTAATTGCGTTTCGAGCCTGTCTACAAGTGGATAGCCATCGCGATCGTTGCCGATGTATGGAATCAATCACATGGCTGGATTGATTCCATACATCAGCTTCAATCATGCCGCTTCTAAAGGTAGCAATTTTGGCTTCCGGTCGTTGAAACTTTTCTGTTGATCCCTCTTTTGCTAAGGCAACGGCGATTTCGTTCCTCAATGTACCTACGTGTCCTTTCACCCATATTGCCGTAACTTCGTTTGAAGCACACTCATTGAGCCTCTGGACATACTCAACTACCAATTGAATTGATGTTAGATTGCTACATGCGCTTGATCACCGATTGGTTGTCGAGTGCTATCAGAATTTTCTTCGCCAGTACACGGCCTTCCAGATGATGATGCAGCGCGTGCAGCAATCAAAGCATCTCCGTCTAGAATACTAATACATACTCTCCTAGACGAAGTGAGCATGCTAGGTTTACCTCCTCGGGGTATATTCCAGCCCCACCCTTTCTTCCACAAGAGACCCATCAGTAAAGAAAGCGGTATCACGTGGATGCTCCTCGTGTATCCTACCATCCTCTATGAGAGTGGTGTGATGTCTTTGGACTACCCTACATCTTCTCATAGCATCCAAAGGCATATGAGTCTCCTTGATAATATTACGAACAATATCCAGGATCCTCTTATGACCTCCGTTGCTACTAAAATGACGCCATGTGCCATCCTTTCTTATTCTTATTGCTGCAAGTGCCGCACTTTGCTTTATAACAAAACATCCAGCAGCGGTAAGTAAGTAAGTAAGTTTGGCATCTAAGGTTACCCCTAGATACTTCAACTCCTTGTACTTTTTTTATCTCCAAACCAAAAAGCAGCATGGGAGTGATTTCTTCATCTTTTCATTAAAGTGCATTGGAAAAAAATAATCTCTTGCATTTTAATTTTCAATTTTGTATGAATTTGTTGAAAACGTTCCCATTTTCCCCCTGTGTCAGACTACAGACAGGATGTTTGATTGACTTCAAATTGTTTTAGACTTCGGCCACTAACTTAATTCCTTTTTAAAGTCAGTAAATGGAATAGACGTCATCTCATCACCTTTCACTTTATAATTTTTACACAAGTTTGACGGTTGTACATAATGCGAACATTATCCCTCATAAAATTTCATAGTACAAAAATGCTTTTGCCTACATATACTTTTATATTTGAAGTCCTGTCACATTGATCTCTACTGGCGAAGTAATACTTTCCAAGAACCATGTATTTTGAAAACTGCGACACTAGTCCCAACCAGTAATAAATAAAAAATAAATAAAATACTGATTTCATAGAACGGCTATAATCAAATTTCTATAATATTAAGCGTTGGACCCCTCCCGAAACCAAATCCTGGCTACGTCGCAGTAGGGTATGAACATCCTGTGTTCCTCTGTGAAATAAGTGACTGATTCTTTGGTTCCCTGATACATCCAATGCATCCATCGCAACAAAAATAGATTTGCACGTTTCCTAAACACAGGTTTATGACTTAAATCTTTCGTTTTCATACACTTCCTTATGTATTGTTGTTAGTGTCGTCGTAATCGCAGGAATACTGGAAATCCGATACGTTTTGAGTTTTTGATGACGAAAAGTTGTAGAATTGCTGAAATGCGTAACTGAGTAATCTTCAGAAGGCGCATTTAAGAAAGGACACAGTTTTGATGCACTCGGAGTTTTATCATTGTTAGCAATGTAAATGAAGCAAAAAATTATTCGGGCTAATTGTAACATAATAAAATCGATTGTACATAGTTGTGCGACATTTTACTTATTTTTTTTTGTCATTATTGAATAATTGTAGTTTGCACAAAAATTTTGCTTTATAAAATACGACAAAAGTGCGACAAATGTAAAAGAAAAATATGTGATGTTTAAGCACGTTTCATTGACGCAAAAGTATTTCCGTTTCTGCAACATAGTTGGGTACATCATCATGTTTCTTGGAATAAATCTCTCTTGTCGCGCATACAAACTGGCCCCAAAATACCCAACCATCCGCAAAATTTTACCTATAGCTAGGTATGATCGGTATGACCAAGACTCAAAGCGTCTCACATATTGCTGTACTAAATCGCAAACCGCCTATTGTGTTTTTTTTTTGTGTTGTACCAAATGCCGTGATTGCATAGTTTCTGGAGCTAAAGCCAAACTCTTATACTCAAGAAAATTCGCAGATATAATTTTTATCTTATACACGAGACTCACCTTCAATGCACAAAAGATACAATCTTGGCCGCTACACACATGGTTGGTAAGCTGACGAAACGATCTTCGAAAAGCGTCTAGGTGCCATAAAACCTGAAAGCAGAAAAAAATTTCATATGAATTCATAAAGTTCGAAAAGATGTAAAGGTCGGTACAGGTAAGTTAAAAAGTTAATATAGTGGTTAAAGCTTTTCGACCACTGTGGTTACTTTATCTATGTATAAGAGTTATATGTACTTGACTACCGGCTTATATACCAAAGCATATACATACGAGTAAATGATATACCTCCCATGGGCCCAAACTTATGTATCTTGCTTTATGCTTTTTTTACTTCTATTCGTATTGTCCCAAAGCTGGTTAGATTCGGGTTACGAGACGTAAGAGGTTTTGGTGGTACCTTCGCAGCCACGGGCTATATCTTTTTGAAAGTAATATACGAAGAACTGGATTTTGTATTGGTTGGGTTGAAGTCGATGGTAAGATTTGAATTTAACTTTTGTACCGGTCAATGATTTCTGCAGACTTCAACGTATAAACGTATCTCTACGTGCATGTGTGGAGTGTTTGAAAAAGATAGATACATATACGAGAATATGACCAAAGTTGTTGTTAGACACAATTCTACACATGGCGTAGGTTACTATCAAAAGTTTCTAAAAAAGGATAATTTGTTAAAACAAATTAAAAGCATGGATCTGATACATATGAATAAAAAGTCCAGCTAATACTGTTTTTTGAAACTGGGAAGCGATAGATACAATATTATGAGTAATGGCCTGAGCCGTAAGATTTACTATTGTGAACTTCAAATCTTCAAATCCAACTATGTACATAAATGCGATTACAATTAATTTTTCTATGACGCATTCTGGACCAGGTCACAGATTTTGTTCACCTTGATAAATCATATCTCCCACCATTACAGCATCTTGTTGTAACAACATGTCTACGTATCTTAAATTCCATTTCATACATTTTAATCGATTGCGAGTTTGCAGTCTTTTTTCTTGTATGCTATATGGCTGGGCTCAAGGCGAGAAAAAAATGTTGAATTCGAAAGCTTAAAAATATTTTATTCACTTCATCTACCTGGTATGCGGCTATGTGTGTCTATCGTACAATCTAACTATCGTCAATCAAGCAGGCAATCAGAGGGGCATGACATAATTGAATATTTCTTTTTTTATATTTTTCTTAGACGCAGCATAAGAAACTTTTAATCTCTCTTGTGTCGCCCAATGATTTCAAATAGTATAAACTCTATCAAAGACTTTTGTTGAACCTTTGAAGATATTGTTGTGATACATGTAGTGTATGCAGAGGTATAACTGGTTTTTATTACAACAGAGGTATGTCTCCACACAAGAGATATATATTTTTGCCCGTATGTATGTGTTGATTCGTGGCAAAGATCAAAGTTGTGGTGACCCTATTTTTGGTGGACCACAAACGACCTCACCCAGCAAAAAATGGAAGGCTTATTTAAGGTTTATATCCATACGCTGTATACCTTTGAAGTAAGGGAAACCTTCGGTAAGGAATTACGTGTTGCAAAGGCATTAACCTGTCAGATACCTTACCGAAGCACAGGCCATGTCATTGGCGATAAGGTTTAAGCTCGGATACGTAACTTTTACCTTTTAATAAAACTATTTAAGCCTTTAAAAGAGATTTAACAGTAGCTTTTAATAAGTTATACGGATGCCTGAAAAAAAAGATTATAATACCTTTTCATATCCTTATGTAAATGGTTTGATAATGTTTAGCGAATTATAAAAAATTTTGATTTTTCTGAACTATTATGTGTACCCCCCTCCCCCCTCCCCCCTTACCTTCCCCCTCCCCCCCTCCCTTGGGACATAGTGCATATCCGCACATGCCCTGAAATGTTTGACCACGCCGAGATTCGATCTCCGCACCTCTAGATTACTAGCATCGTGACCAGAGTTGTTCATTTTCATGTAAAAAACAATTTTTTACATTTTTACTGTAAAAAAATGTAAAAAATAGGTAAATTATGTAAAAAATGTAAAAAACACGTAAAAAATGTAAAAAGCACGTAAAAAATGAAAAAAAGGTAAAAATACTATTTTTTGTCTTCCAACTGTTACTACGTGGTACAGTTTCGTTTGTATTGTTGTGCGTAAAGCTGCCGTTTGCGTTTGTGATAAATATTCCGTAAAAATGAACCCAGGAAAACCGTCCTCAACCAAATTCAAAGGGTTGAAAGCAAAAGGTATTTGCATTATTTGCCACAAAGTATTGCAAAACAACGCATGTTCTCGGCTGTCTACACATAGGTAAATTCTTATTATACCCTTCGCTAATAGAGTGAAAAGGTTTATTAGCTTTGTCATGAAGTTTGTAACGCATTGAAGGAAGCATCTCTGACCATATAAAAAGTATACACATGTGATCAGCATGACTTGGGGAGTCGATTAGGCGGTGTCAGTCTGTCCGTATGTTGCGATGCGTTTTACTCGGCCAATTTAAAAGCTATGAAGCTGAAATTTTGCACAAATGCTTCTTTTTGCTGCAGGCGGTTTGTATGTTTTTATCGGTATAATCGGACAATGGGGTCATGGAGCTGCCATACAAACCCAACCCCCCAAATTAGGTTCTTCTAAGAAAAACTTTTTAAATTGTGCACCAATTTCGACTACATTTCACACAAATGTGTTTCTCTTGGTGGCACAAAACATACGTAAGAATGGATCAATTCGGACCATGGCGTCACGGAGCTGCCATACAAACCCAACCTACCATTTTGGTTCTTTTAAGAAACATTTTTTACGCCAATTTCACAAAAACCTTGAAATAATGTGTCGTTATAAGTAACAAAAAAAGTCAAAACAAATAGAATCGTACTATGGGGACATGCTCCCGCATCCCTCAATAAAATTTTCTGAGTAAATATTTTTATTTGCCTAAATATTGTTTTGTCGACGCAACTGAACTTTTGTGAAGACGGAAGGAAAAGAATGGGGAATACAAGTCGTAGGTACGCCCGAAAAAACTTTTAGCGCGAGGAGAGCGAAGCGTACCTATCAAAATATCGGCCGCGTCCGAAATTAGCATGGGCCGCGTTTTTTGTTTGTTTGAGTATTGACATCGAGAGTGAAATTTTTGTCTGCTGTGATTGATTGTGAAAATGTATTCTTACTGTCGTGGAATATGTGGGGAATGGTGGGAAATTACATAAGCTACAATCCGAAAACAGTTGCATAATTTTTCTTGGCATTTTATGTTTTTTTCGATTCCACGGTAATTTCATCGTGAAAAGTCAAATGACCGGAGAATCGAAAAAACTACATAAAATTGCCGAGAAAAATTATGAAACTGTTTTCGGGTTGTAGCTTATGGAGAATGGAGAATTGTTTGTGACATGTTCCACGATAGTAAGTATTCATTTTTATTGATAAAATCGCAGCGGAATAAATTTCACTCTCGAGCTTAATTCAGCCCTTTACCAGTAAATTATGCCGAATTTTCCTTCAGAAACCGTTGTACAAACACTGAAGCGGCGGGAGGGTGCCGAGAACGGAGTCTGGAAAGTGCAAACGAAAACAATGTGGAAACTTCTGCCAGGTGCAAAATGTTCTTACTTTTCGTCTATTGAAACGACTGTAGTGAGTAATGTCCTCCTTTTCTATTAAGACGATCTACTTTCCAAAATGTAGAAGAACACTTGTAATCACTATGTCTATAACTTTATTTCGTGAAAAAATTCGGAGAGGGTTTGAACCCTCAAAACCCCTACCTAGGATCGCCACTGCGTGCAGGCATAAATCGTACTCTTAACATGTGAACGCAAGCACGATAAAAATGTACTGCCCGGCTGCATAGCTGAAACAGTATCCTGTCCTGTATTTGATCCAATAAAACGCAGCCATCATGCTGTCATATGTATTTCTGGTGCATCATTAATTACAAATAATCAATCACACTCCAAATCGGTGACGAATTTGTATATCCCATTCCGATAGCAGAAAGTGAAAAAAAATGGTATTGGATGTAGTTTTTTACATTTCACTTTTTTACATAATGTAAAAAACTCTTCATGTAAAAAATTGAATTTTTTACATGTAAAAAACTACGTAAAAAATGTAAAGTAAAAAACTCGAACAACTCTGATCGTGACTCAACCAACTGCGCCACAGAGCCTGTCATAGCAATCTCATCGCAAAATGATACTTAATTTCAATTTGGAAAGAAACTTAAAATAAGACTTACTTAAGAACTAAATATATTTTTAATAAGGAAATGGAAAGCTTTTCAGAAAAAAACATTTTAGATACCTTATACAAAGGCTTACAAAAACTTTAAATTACTGAAATGTAATTTTGTCTTATTTCTGGTATGAATTAATGTTTGAACTAAATTATAAAGAGCTTACGTAACCATTATTATAATTACTATTTATACCTGTCTGAAAGTAAAGCTGGCAATAAACTAAAGTAAGTCTGAATTGTGCCTTAGTTTAATATTAAACAAAGCGAACGCGAATTATCCATGACAGAAAGTAGCAATAAAGCTTTCGTAAGAATTATTATAAGGCCAAAGCTGAAATCGTTTCCCTTACCTATTCCTTAAACCTGACAAACCTGATCAGATTTTTTGCTGGGCAGGTGATACTGGAGAGTTGGTAATATTAGCTTGTAGTTGGATGATTGGGTTACACATAAACATATACTCAATATGTATTTGCGAATGAAAATAACAAGATTGAGAAATATTGATTTAATATTTGATAATATTAGAATAGTATTTTTCAAACTGCTAAGCAATTAGTGTCGTACATAATTATATTCCAAAAATATATCCGCAAGTCTTGTTCTTTTACAGGAATTACAGTATTAAACCGCCATATGTTATCTAAAATAAAGGTCGCACACTAATACTTGTGCTTCGAAGTTCAGGAGTATCAAGTGAAATACCACTTTGTAAAATTGTGTATTCAATACCATTTACAACTTGTTGACTGCAGGAGATCCAAAGATTTTCAATACAAAATTTTCAAATAGCAATTTCGTAGTCTCGTCTCTGGTTCCTTCAACCTGCTTCTGAATTCTTGCAATTTCTCATATTTCCCCAAAATTTAAGTCACACGCCCAACCAACATCTGCATCTAGAAAAATTGTATCCAAATTCCAATGACGTAAGTTGCATAAAAAGAAGTCCGAAATAAAAGCTTCTGAGAAATATTCCGTTGGTATTTCGGTCAATTCAAAAAATTTAGGTTTTTTCTTCAGTGCGTCCACTGATTTTTCCATCCATCGCAAAAGTCAGTGCACTTTCAACCAATCAACGTGAACTTTCTTCGTCAACTTTTCCCATAAAAATGTTTCAATTTGTATTTCGCCAGTAAAAAAATCACATCTGAATTTTTATCTATGGTCATATGCATAATTCAATCGATCTAAAGTCAAACACGACAGATACGTTCAAACCTGCATAGTTTTTTTTCTATTCGTATGTATTTTATCAAAACGAACCAACGACAGAGAATTGATAAAACTTAATAAAATTTAAATTCAAATGCAAAATGAATATCCGGTTAGCAAAGCCACACACAAAAAAAAAAAAAGATTCAAAATCTAACCGAAATCAAAATGAATGACAAATATTATGCATATAACGAAAAAATCAAACAACTGCACATGAGAATCCTCTTATCCTGCATCTCATTTTCACGAGATCTATTCAAAGTAGTGCGCGTCTTCATCTTTTTCAAAAACGATTTTGCATACATAATTAGATAACGACATTTTAGTGTCTTTGCTCCGTGACATGATGCTGCACCTGGAGCCAAAACGTTTTTTTAAATATGCAAAAATTTTGCGAAATTTTGTGATTTTTGCATAAAATTTACGACAACTAGTATTGGAAAAAAATATTTTATTTTTACGATTTATGAGAAAATATGTAAATAGTATTGTATCGAATCTGCAACGCCATAATTTTAAAATTCGAAATAATTGCAAAAAATAATACATAGTGCTAACTGCTAATAATATGAATGAAAATTGAAAACCATTTGTTTCGCTTCAAATAATTTTCACGCTAGCGTAGGTTTATTAAAAGTATGTATGAACATATCTATTAACACTGATATTCACAAGACTCTATGGTTTGTATTTTGTTCCCATCCATAAGAGACTGAGTATACGCACGCTACTATATTTGCAATTGCAACACCTTCATAAGATGATTATTTTAAATGCAGCATTATGCTGAATCAAGTTGTACAGATACTTGTACGTAGATATTAGATACGAGTATTTCCATTAAAACATTCCATTCATAAACGTGATAGAATAATTAAGTATTCAAGTTTAAAAATATTAGCGAAGCTGTGATGGTGTTTTTTGTTGCGTTTTGTAGGTACATATTTACATTCCAAGAGTGGAATAATGTCAATTTAGCTTTGCTTGAATTAACTTTGAGAAACAGCTTCGAATAGCGTTGTTATCTCATTAAATGAGAAGATATTGATGTCTACTAAATTTTATGCAAATTAAGTGAATTCCTGGGAGGTTAGATCAACATCTTTAGCTGAATGGGAAACCTTGATGGTCCTTGAGAAATCTGAGCTGTGGATTTTGAATTATGCTGTAGCTTGCCATTGTTTTGATTTGTGTCGGAATAAGATTTGCTTTACTATAGTCAGAGGGATACGTATTATCAAAATATGTATTAAAACGAGACCGAGTTCTAATCGTGCGAATAGCACGATGAGTGTATACCCTATACCCATGTACAGACCTAGTAGGCACGCAAAACCCAAAATTTCAATTTCATCTTTTTTGTAGGGGAGGGAGGGGTAGATGGTTCGGACCTGGCACATATTTAATATTATATGAAGGCATCCAACAGCTACCGTTTGATACTTATTAGAAGTTTTTCGCGACATTCTAGCAAAAGATATGGCTGAATATAACTTTGTAGGGGAGGTAGGGGTAGTCGGACGTTCTCCACT
The DNA here is from genome assembly GCA_949715475.1 of Microchrysa polita. Lineage (NCBI taxonomy): Eukaryota > Metazoa > Arthropoda > Insecta > Diptera > Stratiomyidae > Microchrysa > Microchrysa polita. Next base: position 79,541,159 of record OX454417.1, read on the forward strand.
TTCCACTAACTTCAAGCATATGTCACAATTAGGCATTCATGAAAATTTCAGGTCGCTAGCGATATTCTGTTGAAAAATATGGGCGAATTAAACTATCACGGAAAGGTAATTTGTATGGGAGGTAGGGGAACCCTTGGTCCGATTTGGCCCATTTTCAATACCATCCAAGCTTTTCTCAAAGCAATCATCTGAGCTAAATTTCAAAGCGCTAGCTTCATTATTTCGGGAGTTATCGTGCGAACTGACAGACACACGGACGGACAGACAGACAGACAGACAGACGGACATGGCTTATTCGAATCAGGGACCGACTCTGATCATTTATATATATACTTTGCCATACCTCCGGTGGCTCCTTTGAGGTGTTACATAAATCGTCGTAACAAAACTAATATACCCTATACCATCTTATGGGTATAGGGTATAATAAAAAAAATATTCAGATTTTATTTTTTTATAGGAACTTCAGTAACTTTTCTGCTTAGTGCGAACGATTTTGTGGTCTGCTGTTAAATTAAGTGAAAACTAATTTTAAATCGGTCAATAAGGATTTAAAATTAGTTTTCACTTATTTTAAGAGCAGACAACTACTCGTAATTATATAAAATTATATTAGACAGGTTTATATTGTATTGTGGGTTCACGAAATAAATGAAAAGTTCCTTTACTTTCGAAAGCCGATATATTTCGGGCGTTAATTCCCATCATCAGTTTTTTTTTATCTAAACAGAACATTACATTTATTAGTTATAATAAAAAAATTAAATTTATAAAAATGTGGCATATCTTAATACATCTCAAAGGATGTGGCGGTAATTCCAAATTCCTTTTTGTATGACATTCACCTGTTGCAATCATGCGACCACATTTGAATTAAATAAAAATATTGAGTCCTTAGTAAAGCTATAAAAAATTGTCACTGAAACTATGTACACAAAAAAAAATTCGCGGTACGCTGTACAAAAGAAATTTAAGGTATGCCACATTTTTATAAATTCAAATATTTTATTATAACTATGAAATTCTGTTCTGTTCTGTTTAGATTTAAAAAAAACCTGATGATGGGCATTAACGCCCGAAATATATCTTTCGAAATTGTCAGCAATAAGTGTGGATTTTTTTGTTGCAAACTCAAAACGCTTATTTCAGTTCAGTTTGATCAGAGGAGAATTTTATTTAATGTCCTCACTTCGGCACCAAGCTTAGGCCTCTGCATGCCCTAAAGAGGGTATTCAACATGCCTTCAAGTGGAACTACTTACAATGTTTTCTGTTCCATAAATAGTACAGTGGATAATATCCTCATTATAAACGGTCATAGCAATGATAATGAAAATCGAAAAGAGTTTACCAGAGAGGTACACAACAATTTCCGTATAAATTGCGTGGGTCATCAAATGCTGTATCGATATCTAAAATGTTTATACACTTGCTTGTTCTTTTAGTCTAAGAAAAATGGCATATTTGGTCGGCAAAAATCCTACTAAGGGTACCTCCCATACAAAGTGTTTAGTTTTTATCCGAATGAGCTGATTTTTGGTGGGTGGAGTGACTATGACCTCCAATCACAACAAACCGAAATTTAGCACTCTGCTCCAATTTTGGGAGGAGTTATGGACATGCCTTTTTGACAAATTTAAACGGGAGGATAATGGGGGTCCTTGACTGGAGGAACTCAATGTTTACATTAAAATGATCTTGAACTTATTATGAATACTTATACATATACATTACGGCTGAACTAGCATTCCTTCGAAAGTTATGGAGCTTTTAAAAAAAGTCTAAAATAAAAATATTTTAATTTATTTTTTTAGGCTAGCACCGAAATATTTAATTAAACTCTAATGTGTTTTATACTATTGGAAAGGTATTATATGTAGTTTTTTTCGTTCTAAGACCATTTTTGTATATCTCTTGCTGTTTTTGAAATAATTGGAAAAAACCGAAAAAAAATGCCCCCCGTTTCCCTATTTTTAAGGTTGCGGACCCAATCGGTTGGGACTTTTTATGCCATCATCTGGGGCCATAATCAAAAAAAAAATTTCCGATGTAGGATTTTTGCCGTTCGTTAACAAAAAAACGAACCAAATATCAACATTCCAAACCCCTGGCTTTTTGTTGGCTTACACTTTAAATATATACGCGGACAATGTTTACTGGAATACGAGATGAGTGGATTGTATATTACGAACTGCTAATAAAACTCCGCCTCCCCTATCGGAAGGCTGGTGTTAGATGATCGATCGTGACGATATATGTTGAATCCTGTACCTAAGTCCTAGCTCAGCATCATGCATTTTTCTGGTCAACCATACGTTTCCGTGAGAACAGATACGTCATAAGTATTTGACATTCGCGCAAAAGATTCCCTTAGAGCTGGTAGTTTAGTTTCGAGCTCTCGAGTGTTTTGGTAGTATACTGCAGTTGATTCTACATATTGTATCACGTTTTTTGCTCCTTTGTAAATATCATCGGAATCCCATCAATATACTCAATCGTTATGTTCTTGTCTCCTCCTTCAATACGCTGCCGAAGTATGTCACGTACGTCTTTGAGGTGATTTCTCTGTTCAATCGTTTTTCGATCTGATTTTATGATTGGGAAGCTTCGATTTGTTCTTTAGGATGAAGCGGGCTTGTGCATCTTTTTCAAATGATAGTCTAAGGGGACGTGGACGGTCGCCACTTACATTGCCTAATCTCAGCACAGAGTGATACATCAGAAATTGTGGTACACTCGATAGAATAGTGTTGAAGGCATTAAGATTATCAATACTATTTGAATTTTTAGGAAAACCAAAAACGATTACATTGTGCGCACGAAGATTTCGTTCCTTGATTTCTCGACACATCGAATTCGTTACTTTCGGCGCCCCAGTAATGGGATATTCATTGATATTGTCTTTGGCTTCCAATGTTTTCACACGAACATTTAAATTAGACATACCCTCTTCAATACCAGCAAGTCATGTATTAATGGATTCCAGTGAACGAGTTATTAAGTCCGGCAGTGAACTATTAAGTTCATTGGGCCAAAAACGCTAGAACAAAACCGGTTTTTATATGAAAATTGAATTTTTCCTTGCCTTCTTCCTCACGAATCTCTTCTAAAAAAAAACGGTTTTTCATCTTGTTCTTGTTCCACGTGGAGACAGGCCCATTTAGAAATCGTTCGAAAGATGCATTGGGATCAGCTTTTGGCTGCACAGCACCTCGTAGGTCTACCAGAAATTCCAGTTCCAACTCTTTTAATACAGCTTGGATGATAAGGAGCGCGGCATTCCGGGCAATTGTCGGCGCAAGCCTCAACGAGCAAAGCTTTGTTGCACGCATGACACTTCATTTCGGGTGGTGCTAATGATAATGCTAAGTTAACATCATTGATATTGTCCTCCGCTGTCGGTCGAAATACAGTCCCCGATTTTACAAAATTAAACATCTATCCAACAAATCAAATCGCTAACTTCATTATTTCGGGAGTTATCGTGCGAACGGACGGACGGAAAGACGAAAATGGCTTACTCGAATCCTGATCGTCTATTTCATGCATTGCCATATCTCCGGTGGCTCATTTGAGGTGTTATATAATATCGTATCAAAATTCACACTTTGAAAATAAAACGAAATTGTCAGTTAATTGTTGACTCCAGAGAAGGGTAAGCATTGGGAATCACAATTGCGGAGCGCCAAGTCAAGAATTCAGCATTTCTAGGTGGTTCCCTTTTTGAAAAAGAAAAATTAGACCTATCAAGAAAAATTCTAATAGGACTGGTACTTCTCCCATTTTTCTAGTTTCCTATATTTGCAGTACTCTTCCGATTTGTCATATATTTTTTAACATTTCCCATTTTTCAACGTATTTTAAATGTGTGATCGATGTATGGTTTTCTTAACCGAATACAAAATCCCTAAATAGAATAGAAATCCGATTTTCATGAAACTACCTACCATCGTCTTGGCCAGATTTGTCTACAAGTTACGATAGTAGCCATGAATAGAATAACTTTGTGTTGAATTGAAGCTTCACTTGAAAACTGAAGAATTAACGGACGTTATAAAATACAATTTTTGTAGCCCAACACAAACTGTCCTGATGTCTTTTTGTATCTGTACCAAATTGAACATGTATTTTTTTGGGGTTTTTCCCTAAGGCTAAATTCGATTGGAAGCAACATCGAATTTTCGATTTCAGTTATTTCAAATTCAAATTAATTTTTCTAATGGAGTACATGTGCTTTTATAATTTTCGTTTAGATACCGGCTAAGGCCTTAACTCTGTAATGTATTGTTTAATTTGGACTAGCAATTCAGGTTGTATCATTAATATCTAAATATGTATAGTAGTGGTGGTTTCAGTTATTTCTGCCCATGGTATGCAGCCTTCACTGCGCCTTGCACCGTTATCAGAAGCACGACCGGCTGACCAAGTCAGTGATAAATCTTCTATGTAGCCTTGTACTAACGGACAATTTCACGATTCGATTATAGGGTAACAGAACGCTTAGCTTAACAAGAAGAAGGTAGTGAAGATTTGCGGAAGAAACCAGAAAAAAATATTCCCAATTTTTGAAAAGAGAAATAAGACAAAAATTTGAAATGGTGTGAAAAAATATTTTTCATAATTGAACATTGTTTTCTCCAACTGATATAATGAATAAAGTTTGCAAAATTTAAAAAAAAGCGCTAAATAAATTTCAAATTGTGATAGATTTGAGCATACATATTTGAAATTTTTATTGGTAGAGTATAGTGGATTGTAAAATTTTGAAAAAAAAGTGGTAAAAGCCGAAACACTGGTTATGAGGTATAATCACTATCACTACTTCTTATGTGTGCGTGTGTTTTTTCTCTTCTATTTTTTAATAGAAAAAAAATGTCCAAAAGAAGCAAAAACAAATTAAACTCATCACAAGTCTACCGATCCATTACGTGGACCCAATATCTAATCACTTTCTTTATAATCATTGGTGACGTTAGCGATTTCGCATTCAATATTTTTTATGACTTACCCTCATGTTGTGGGCTTGTTTGCATAATCGAAAGATTTCACACAATTCCGTCACTCCCATACATTCTTCACTCTTTAAATTCACCATGATAAAAATGTTACTTTGCCTGGGCTCGGATACGACATCCCGCCCATCATATTCCCGTTTTTCCAAATCCCGACATTCACTATCCCGCCAGTTTAAAGTCCCGTTTAGTTAAAATTCAGTCTAATCAAAATTCCGCCAACTGAATATGCCACCATTTCAATAACCTGCTAATTCAAAATACCGCTGTTCAATATCCCGTCATAGAATCTACTTAGATTCTATCAAAAATCTCGAGTGCGATATATGAAAGAATACTTACCTTCTATGACGGAATATTACAAAGTGCCACCATATTTACCGTTAACATAATGGGTCTCCTCGCATGGGAATACTTAATTCTTGGAGACCTACGGACGGGATACCTACATAATCCCGAAAAACAAAATCCCGCCCGTCTATAATCCCGCATTTTACAAAATATGCCGTTTAACATTATCCCGACATTACTAAATCCCGCCACTTCAAAATCCCGCTCACTAAAACAATGAAAATGATTTTTGGTGGTATTTTGACGAGATTATTTCATTATCCACTAGTTGGCGGGATTTTGATGTAGCAAGATTTTGTAATGGCGGGATTTTTAAGTGGCGGGATAATATAAAACGGTATTTTTGTAAAAAGCGTGAATATGCCCAGGCGGGATTTTGTTTTTTTTTTTTGATTATGTAGGTATCCCATTTTCCTGACTGATTCCTTATTGACGCATTTTTAAAGAAAATGCAGGGATATGTTCTTATTAAAGGGCTACGGTATGTTTGTTTTAGAAAAATTGTTACTTTTCATAGTTTTTTTTTTGCAGTTTTTGTTGCAGCTAGGACATAAGTCACATTCACAATGCACATTCTTGGATGGTTGAAGGATTTATCTAAAGGATTCGTTTGATAATGTTTTACCTAGTTTTTTTATAATCTTCATCTATGATTACTTACATATGATGGATAGCATTAAACATAGGGCCAGACTATATTGTTTGACGGAATTCATCTCCATAATTTTTACGGTATACTATTCTATACCTACGATATCGATAGATCGATCGATCACCTTGAGAACATGAAAGTGTCGAAAAATGAAAGCGATTCAAATCGAGCTATGGACAGAAGCAACATCTATTGCTTAACGAAACCTAATACTAAGTGGGACAAGAAGATTGAAAAGACCCATTTCAACGAAACGAATAATTAAAAAAAAAACACAAAATACTGACCGAATCACAACTCATCAAGCGACATGAACCCACGGAGGATCCCCTTTGCTTTAAAGTTGAATGTCGTTCAGAAAAAAAAAATCAGCAGAAATATGTACTTAAAACTGATTCATTCATAGTACAATGGAAAATCTTAAATGGTTACAACAAAAACTCCCATCATCCACAGACGTCACTTGTTTTCGCGGCGTATGCATCCCAAGCCAAGCAACACAAAGTTTGATTGACAAGAAGATTGAAAGCTTTAGGTTTTGCTGCTTTTTTTCATCATTTTTTAATTTTTGTTTAAATCTTAGTCCCTGAGTGTACCCTGAACGTTCATCACCTCGTCCAACCCATCACGAAAAGTCAAAATTGGAGACTTCATTTCATACTGTATTGAATCTACCTTCGTCTGCATAAAGCTGTAGATTAGAGACGAAGACGTTGTACACAATGTACCATCTTTAACCATTAGATCGGAAGCCGGACCGTATGCGTCTTGCGATTTTTTTTTCTTTTCACAAAAAGAAAAGAGCTAAAATAATAATGAATAACCGCATAAACTTTGCTAGAAGGTATAAATGGTTATGCGAGACGCCAGGCGGGAAAGTCGCTTGCTGTTGGCTATGTTTTTTCTTTAATATTATTTCTTCTATATAATGTTGTGCTGATTCCTATATAACTCTTGTGCATATTGTTATTATAAAATGTATCTACACTCGTAGTCGTACGTAAGACTTCTCTTTGGCAGCGTTTGGCGCTTGTACACGAATATAGTAATAGTAATCGGTTTGTAGTCCATAATATACCTACACCGAAAGAGTATGTTGAACTGTGAAAAGTTGTAACAATTTTTATATCTACCAATATAAATCACCTATGAAAATGATTAAATCAGTTAGATTTTAGCGTTTACATAAAATTTACTTGAGGCGAACATGAAACAGAAAAAAACAACTAAGAAGATAAAAATTGTAGCGAAATTACACGCTAAAACGATTTAAGTAGTTAGTGTGCGCTATATCGGAGTACGAAGAGTTTTGCAGCAGAAATCCACAACAAAAAAATTGTAATATCAATGAAATAGGATAATAACGCAGGGAAATAATAATCCGATCATTACGCAAAATTGTGTGCGGTTTTTATTTTGTAAATATGGACTGTGCAGCCAACAGGTCTAGTAGGCGAAATTTCTTGCAGATTTATTGGAATTTATTATTGCGTATTAGAATGAGGAGTGTCCTTGCATTCAATAAAGATGCGTTTTTTGTAAAGCAGGTGAAAATCTTACCGTCAATTATGGTAAGCGCGTTGTGATTTGCATGTATCTAATCTCACAATGTAACTAATCAGATAAGGTAATAAGAATTGAATTGATTAGTACCTGCTGAACCTAATATGTGACCCATATATCACGCAAAGCGACTAAAAACTCTAATCTAAGGTGACCAGACTCCCGAAGGTCTAATGCTGTACATTATGCAGACAAACCCTCAATCGTACTATTTTATTATTTGTTATCATTCGGATATTAAAACTCAACTTCCCATAATGTTTCGAATTTATTCATTCCTAGAATGCTGCCGAAATTAAGCTTGCAGTCAGATAAATTGTATCATCTGGACGAAAGTAGATCAATCGTGACTATATAGTAAACAATTTGAAAAACATAAAATTCTGGTGACCCAAAATTGGGATAGTCTTTCATAATGGAAACTTCAACCAATTTCGTAAGACTTCATACAGGCTACACGATTTGAAATAAAATATTTCCCTGTAAGAATGAAGCAATTTTTCTCTGAGCCGTGCGAAGGGAAGGCAAAAGCAGCACGACGCCGGCACCGAATACGAGAGCGCAATCATACTTTACGTAGTTCCCTAGTTGCTGCCTAGTACAAACCTAGTACACCATGGCCCACGAGCCCTTCGATAATAATTGTACAGAAAAGAGGTCTTTGGCGTTGTAGACGTGGCACTGTCTGCTTCCCATAATAGCGGGACAATTGAGTACTCGTGCGTGATCGTATTCGTCCAGCCTCGTCAAGCGATAAAATTAGATTCGACACAGGAACAGTGAGACAGGAGGCGTATTATGCAGTGGATCAACGCCGGAACTAGTTTCCACAATTCAATTCTAATAATGTCCGATACCCAGCGGGAGGGTCCCCCGAAACAAAATCCTGGCTACGTCCTTGCAAGGTTTTTTTGATACTAAACAGGACCCAAAAAAGATCCGTCAACTTCTTAATGTTCTCACTGACAAAACATCATCAGCATGTGAAGTGCAAATGTACACTCGGCCGCAAAACTATCGACTCAACCTAAAAGCGCGTGTATTTGTACGTGTCATTAAAAAGCTTAAGGCCTCAGCTTACGTTGGTACCATTTTAACCAATATTTGGTGAGCACTTTTAAAATTGATGCTCTTCGAGCGAAATCGTAGCGAAAATGAGCAAATATGAAAATGGTCCTGACCTTTACCTGAAATTTCAATTTTTCTGTTTTTTTTTGTTACAAGTGCCAATAATTTAAAAAGTGCGAAGCAAACGTTGAGAAAAAGGGTGCTACCAGGTACCTAAAGTTTCAAACTTTTAAACGATATACGACTTTTAGGGATAACTATCATACTTAAACACGTACAAATACACGCGCTTTCAGGTTGAGTCGATAGTTTTGCGGCCGAGTGTATTTCTTTTAACACGCAAAGTTATAACAAGCATGGGAGAAAGATCTCGTTTGAAAGGGACAAACTCAACATTTGTTTAACACAATGCGCCCAGATTGTTTTAGGAATAGGAATAGGTATGTAATTCAAATCTACGATAAAAATTAGGATTTTCTCTCAGTTTAAATTGCCGGTTAGATTTTGTTAGGAAAGATGTTAGACATTTTTTACAAACTATATTTTAAGAAATGGACAATTTATTTCAATGCGGATTCGATTTCCGCTCTCTAGACAGTCAATGATACTTTCGAATTTCAGTGTTCGAAACTGAAGTCTCAGCAGTATTGTACGGATGATGATGGTTCTATCTCTGTATCTGACTATCCGTGACACTGACAAAAAAATTATGAAACTGTTTTTTTGAAGTACGAAAATTACACCTCCTTGTACCTAATTGGACATATTGAAAAGTTTCGTTTTGTTTATTACAATAGATAAATTGATACAGCATTGCGAATAGAATTCTTAAGCGGATGGCGATCCTCTGGGGATTTAGCGCTATTTTATTGAATTTTAACGACATATAGGAGAAATCCTTGCAGACAGGGGCGGCGCATAAGGGCCCGCAGGGCCCGCGTGGCGGGTGGGCCCACGAGATTTAGGGGCCCAAAAGCTACTTGAAAGATTTCTCGAACGATAAAAACAGCACGACTGTGAAAACAACACCGTAGACGTAGATATTTTTTGTAGACATATACAATTCTCGAAGTTAAAACAAATGCTAAATTTATTGTTCCCCTTTACCAGGTCCCTTAGATAAGCAAATTTAATATTGTCCTAAATCTTTGAAAGTTCATGAGAGAATCTCAGTCCCCAAATTTTCCAAAAAAAATTGTTCCTGGTATGGCTGCGCTATTTGCTGTAACTGAAGCCGCGGTTTGTAATCCAACCAACCCGTTTGCTTGCCTAGTACCATATGGGAAAAGGATTCTTTAGGTCCTTCTTCAAATAAACTATCTTAAAATATTTTTGGTGATAGTACTTTTTTAAGCTTACTAAATTCCAATCCACTTTGTCATGAACTGTCAAACACGAACAAATTAGTCTGAGAGTGGTACTAAACTTAGTTCTATGTAGTTAGTACGGCCTGTATATGTCGTTGAAGACTACATATAATATTTTATCTTGCTTGCGGTATATACACGATCAATAGGGCTGTGGTGCAGAGGCCACATTTGGTTTGAAAGGAGTCTTGCCAAGATTCCTGTATTGAATTTAATATTAAGTACAAAAGTACTTAAAATTTAAGGATTTTAGCTAGGCCACACATAAATTTAAAGCTGAAATAAGGAATTGAGTTGAATTAATAACGTGTCGTTTTTTCAATTGTCTAGCAACTTATAAATTTAAGCGCCCACACACAAAGCGTCCGAATCTATTTTTTGGATACTTCTTCTGGCGAATTCATACATTTTCTTCGATTTTGATAGAACGGCATTAGGGTTGGACGCTCGTCTTCATATCATAGGTTTGTTTGCGAGTGAAAAGTGTGGATCGACCTTCAAGAGTGTTTTCGATTGATTTCACTCTGTTTGTTTTTCTCATTGTAGAGGGACCCACTCAAGAAGCTGGCGGGAGGGCCCCGAGTGAAGTTGTTCCGCCACTGCTTGCAGAGTCCTTTATTTTGCATTTTCTTTTCCCTAAAGAGGTTGATAGGGGAATCGGAAGGAGTACAGGGATTTTTCCATCATTTTGTGAAAAAAATTCGCATCTTTACACGGCTGTTACTTCTGAACCTGGGCAGCTGTAGATGCTTGAAATTATCACCAAATATGGACGGCGCGGTGCTCTATACATGGCTGTCAAATTTCAAAATTTCCGAATTACGGAAATTTTCGATGGAACTCCCGAACGCAGATAGGTAGGACCTTGAAATTTGTAGGCAATGTGAGCGATGAGCGCCAAGTAGCTCTACAAGCTACAAGTGTGAGCTAGAAACAGCATTTTTGTATGGAGAATTTAGAGCCTTGAAATTTTCACCAAATATGGACGGCGCGGCGCGGCGCTTCACAAGTCTGCCAATTTTTTATTGGACAAATTTTATTGAGAATTTTCGATTAGAAAAGACAAAAGTCCGATTTGGGTAGCTGTAACCATCAAACGCAAATAGGGGAACCCTAAAATATGGAGAAATGTAAGTAAATGTAATCCCCAGGTTGTAGAGCTACCTATGGCGCTTACATTTAACGATTGACAGAAGAGTTCCCAAATTATCGAAAATGAACGTTTGCTATACATGACAGTGCAATTATCTAGCTAAAAACACCTTTAAAACAGACAAGACTAACTACAGGCCTCACCGAGGAGGTTTATGTGTGGTACAGCAAAATGCTGTACGTCTGGTCAGCTTACTCTAATCTGTTTCATAAGCTACATGTAATAAGTTTGACCAACTTTCCAACTGCTACAATGCAATTTACCTGTCTTTTCTCGTGATTTTTATCTTTTTTTTCGAAGTTTTGATGGTCTATGGTCACGTAATTTCATTAAAAATGCCAATTCCCATCTCCCATACACTCCCAAGTCCCAGCCATCAGATCACTTGTTCACAAATTCACATGCCGCATTCCAATTTTAACGAAAATATGGATAACAACTCGGCAAATTAATAGGGTCGAGTATCGTGTTCTGATTTTTTTTTTTGCTAGAACGTTAATAGTTGTACAGAATTATCTGATATGGATTTCCTATGGCTGGTGGTATATACTCAGATTAGTAACAGATAATTTTCAGCAAACAAGAAGATACCGGATAGCTTGTAATAATATTTGGACAGCAAGGTGCCTCTCAATTATATGTATACCTACTGAAGTGAAGCCGTTTTTTCGGAACGCGGAGTAGTTTTTTTAGGGATCATTGCTTATCTGAAGGAAAAGTCAACAAATGATAAAAATTGCACAAATTTGCAATAAATGGGCGATAAGTCTGCATAAAGGGACTGAATACTGATAAAATTCTAAAAATATCACAATCGCAAATCAAACAAAACCTTTAGCAATTTTTTTTAGCATGGTCAAGCAATATGGTTTATTGATTAAGCAATGTATGCATAAAAGTGTATTAGCAACTATCTGATTCCAAGAAATACGATGTAAGATTGAATCATATTTAAATCAGCTTAAAGATTATTTTTTTTTTTTATGTTGAGAGATATGGATTCAATTTTTTTTTAACGATCCAAAAGCCGCGGCCTTTTCTTTATAGTGCAGTGACATCACAATTTCATGTACGTAAATGTATAGTCGGGTGTGTGTGGTCCTTTGTATTGAATTCTCTACTAACCGCGTAGTCGTATGTTTTGTTCGACTTTTGGGTGTTCAAGATTATTGCCAACATAATATTGTAATGATGTGGTTTACTTGTGATTATAGTTTTCGTCGGATGGCGGCTGTGCTCTTCAGTCGCCATAGTGGGTGGTACAAATTTGCGTGTTGAAGTTTATGATGTCGCCAATTTGTAGAAGCACACTTGAGTTCATGTATTTCGGTGTGTTTAACAAAATTGGCAACATATTGATACATTAGTAACTTAAGCAATTCCTGGGCAATACGCTTGAAAAGTTTACTTGACAAATCGAGGTTGGCATTTTCGTTCTACCATTACTGAAGAAATCTCTGGGTAGGCCTGTCACTGGTGAATTGGTTTTAGAGCAGCAGTTTTTTGCCTCAACCGGTTTACCAGTTTTTTATACCCTTCGTTCATAGAGTGAAAGGGTATATTTACTTTGTCATGAAGTTTGTAACGCATTGAAGGAAGCATATCCGACGATATAAAAAGAATACATCTTGGGGAGTCGATTGGGCGTTGTCCGTCAGTTGCGACGCGGTTTACTCGGCCAATTTAAAAGCTATGAAGCTGAAATTTTGCACAAATGCTTCTTTTTGCTGCAGGCAGTTCGTATGTTTGAATCGGTAAAATCGGACAATGGGGTCATGGGGCAGCCATACAACCCCCCCCCCCCCCCCCCCCCCCCAAATTAGGTTCTTTAAAAAACAACTTTTATTGGTGCACCAATTTCAACCAAATTTGACATAAATGTATTTCCAATGATGACACAAAACGTATGTAAGAATGGATCAAATTTCACGATGGGGTCATGGGGCTGCCATACAAACCGGTTTCGGCCGCGCCCGAAATTAGCCTTGGTCTCGTTTTGTTTTTTTTCTTTTTTGTAAATACTGGTTTTTAACCCGATACAAAGAACCAAAAAACGCGGTTTTCAGCCGATGATGAAAAAACGGGTTTAAACCCGACACGAAAAAAACGAGAAATCCGGTACTGAAAAGCAAACCGGTTCATGGTGGAGAAAGATTTATGAGTACCGGTGTATCGATACTAAAATCGAAGAACTGAGCAGGACAACCTCTAGGAGTTTGCGTAGTATTAAGTGAATCGTCTTTAAGATTCGGAGTACACCGAGGAAAATAACGTCCCTTAAAATTACCTCGATATCCTTTTGAAATCGAGTTACATTTCTTTTAAATATAATCCTTTCCTTTTAAATATATATCGCTTTAATTCAAATTCATTCTTTTTAAATTAATGGGCAATCCTTTAAATCCAAATTTTCAATAGGAAATCTTTTTAAATTAATGGGAAATCCTTTAAATCTAAATTTTCAATTGGATTTTTTTTTTGTTTACACTCGCAGTTGGTCGGCAGTGTGGTAGAGCGATGTCACAATGTATGGTGTAAATTATAAACGTCGTCCCGTATAGTCTATGTGGTGTAGTAGGTAGGGGCGTTAGTCTTCAAATCATAGGGTCGCGGGATAGAATCCCACTGTAGGTAGGTAATTTATTATGCATTTTAGAGCGTAAAGAGGTAAATGAAGTGTCGCCAACACCTATAGCGAGGTCAGTTATACAAAACTCATTTATGAGTAATTTTCACATGGAAAGAACACCCTGTGAAAATTACTCCTTTTGGTGTAGGTAATTTAAAGTATTCTTTTAAGTTCATGCATTTGGATAAATAATAAGAAAAATCCTTTAATTTTAAATAAAATGAAATCCCTTTAAAACAAAGAGTCCATCCTTTTAAATTAAAAGGAAATCCTTTCGATTTATGGTTGTAACCTGATTAAATTGACACTGCATCACTTTAATTTAAAGTGATTATAGATAGACTTTCAAAAGGAATATCTTATTAGTTCAAAGGGAAATCCGTTTGAAATAAAGGGATTATACAATGATTCAAAGGGACACAAATATGAAGCAAAATCATATTTGAATCTCTTTGAATCTTATGCGTATTTTTTGAATTTACAGGATTTTTTTCTCAGTGTAGATACTTTCCGATTTCGATCAGGCCAACGTTGTCCAAAGTACGGTCCGCGGGCCACAATCCGGCCAGTGGGCGACATCGTTAGATCGGGTTTAAGCGTATATTTTTGAAAAAATTTTATTTCAGCAAATGTTTCACAAGATTTTGATATTTTACTCCTGAATCGTGAGTGTGATCCCGCAAGGGGGTCAGTGTCCTTGTGGCACAGGCGTTTGGTGGGTTGCGACACCACGTACCTGAGCAGCGCATGGAGGCCCCTGGTATGGTGGATACGCCATGGCGTGGAACTGTACAAACACCGTCGGGCGATGGCGTTCTCGAGCTCCCTAGTCATGTATGGGTGACACAGCATGGCTGACTTTTTCCCTATTCCTCCGAAAAGTCAGCCATACCAGCTTTCACGACGCAGTACTTCCTCGTAGGGGAGAAACACATTATAAGCGTACGTGTCCAGTTTCGGAGCAGGCGGCTTCGCATAACCCAAACCACGAAGGGGCTAGTTAGGGAGAATGGCCTATGCTCCTATATCTAGCTGGTTTGTGGATTGATGACCACACGGCCTGAGTCAAATTGCTGCTTAGTAAACGGACGGGGGCCAGACCAATGTGAACGGTAGCGCTACGAGTTTGCTTTAAGCCGACAAGTAGTAAACAGGCATAGCGATCATGCGGCTGGCAAGCCGAATTCGTTAGGTCCACCGAAAGGGGGCCAAGGGAGGATCACACCTGCTATTGAGAAATCTTTAGCGAATAGTGTACCTCGGCGATGGGTGTGCCCAGGGGACCATGGTCATTACCCATCTAAGCGTTGTTGGGGGTTTGTGGTGATAGACAAGCCGACAAGCTAGAGTCGCATCCCAAGGTGGGGTTCCAAAGTGAGGCATCCCGGCGAAGAACACCCTTCCGGCTATCAGTCGGATAAATCTTGTCGTCCCGCAAGGGAGGGAGGTTATTACCATAAGGCTCAGGAACTCTCAATAACAAATGCGAGGTAGATGCAGAATGGATTAATCGTGAGTGTGAGTACCTTTTACCTATAATTGAATTGCTAGGTATGCTAGGTTTTAAAAGAGAAATACATCAACATCCACAACAGATTTTAGTTCAAAAGATTGAAAAAGAAAAATTTGTATACAATTTCCCTAATTTGAGGAGTCTACTGGCAGGGCAGAATCATTCAAAGTAGAAGAACAATAATACCAGTTGACAGTGGCGCAAGCAGGATCTTGTCGGGATGGGGCTATGGCTGTGTATCACATTTGTGGAAATTTCCGCACATTGGTGCTATTTTCCAGTGATGAATGCCGTCAGAAATTGATACTCGAGAAATATAGGAGCACACAAAAAATCCGGACCGAAATTTTGATAATGTCGAAACATAAAATCTTTCGTAACTTTAAACGCAATGAAAATTCAAAATGCTTGTCGATGTGTGAGATAGACATGCCTGCAGGGCCGTATTTCCCTTATGGATAACTGCTCGGGCCGGCAAATCTTAGAAACTTTGCATTGGTTTTAAATTCTTTGGTAGATACATTTTGAGAGCTCAAAGAGTAGTTGACTTAATTCTATAAAAATGCGAATTTCCTCTTTTAAATTCATTATAGTTAGTCATGGACTAAGGTTGATTTTAAAAATCGGAAACTTCAGTGTCTCTGGTTCAGTGGGTAGCGCGTTTGACTGGGAAGAATGAGGTTTTGCGTTCAATGTTGTTTGGATGCAAGTTTTCTTGGCTATTTTTTGTTGTCTTTTTTTCTCTTGATCTTAGCCATATTTTCTTTTTTTCAGTGCAACTTTTGGTTTCAATGCACAATAATTATATTTTTGCAAGAAATGTTTGTTCAACTGATCTTAGGTTTTAGGCCAGCTTTTTCATTAAATAACTTAAACTGAGCGCAACGTTTAAATTCGTCATACATGTTTCCTCTGCACGGTCTGGGACTGTGATTAGGCATCAGATACCGAATGTACTAAACATACTCAGTGGACCCCATTTTTTAACAACCTAGTAAAAAAAAAACTGCTCAAACTTGTCGCCAGTAATTTATTAGCTATATTAATAAACTTAAGTTTTTATATTTTCAAAGCTCTTATTTTTGTTGAAAGTTGCTATACTGGTATTACCCAAAGACTCCCGGTTCTCTGGATAAGAAACACAAAAGCCTCTATTTTGAAAACGGCACCTCAAAAAAAGGACGTGCATTTAATGTTTTAGTGTCTATTTTCTTGGAAGGCCTAAAAGAGCTTTGGGTATAACAATCAAGGAGCCTACATTAAATGGTGGATATGTTTTTAATACAAAAGTACATGGATCTCCTAATTTCCTAACTACATGCCTCCTATACCCCTAGATTGAAAAAAAATTTAAAAATGCGTCTTTGGTTACATAACGGTCCTTCAGAGAGTGTAAATCGTACTGTTTTAAGCATACTCTCCGTTTTGATATCTACATATACTGATCCCTAGGAAAAATTTAAAAGAGTTTTCTGACTGACATATTTGATAAAATCTAGTTATGCCTCTGTTCTAATTTAAAGATGTTAGACAGAACCTGCAAAAGTTTTTTTTTATAATCGCCTTAATATGCCTAGTCTGGCTGGTCTAGCGGTTAGTGCGCGCTCCTTCGGTGCACAGGCTCATGAGTTCGAATCTCACCGTGTTCCATGGTGTTTTTCGAACTCACGAGCTTGTGACGGACTATGATCTCACTCAGATGTTAAACGAGTACCCATTTATGGGGATAAATAACACTGCTGAGCGTGATGCTGATCTCATTACCTCAACAAAAAGCAGATAAGATCTTGGAAATAGGATGTCACTAACACATCTTGCGGCCTTAGTCCAATGCTGGATTGTCGCGCCTGTTATTTATTTTAATATGCCTACCGAATCAACCATTGCCAAGGTAAGGTACTCTTGTATTTACAATTATTTAATTACTTTACTTTTCCCCACTGAAAATTGGTTGAGAAGAAACATATTTCCAAACCAGATGCGCCACATAGGCTAAATGCGGCCCTGTGTCTTAGCTCTTGAATATTTAAAATTTGAGCTAAAAGTTGTTATCGAAGCAGGCAGGAGCATCTTCTAAAAGAGCCAGTCAGAAAAAATGCCCGCCATTCACAATGATCTCATTCAAAAAAATCAATAAATTGAAAAACATATTTAATTGCGTTACAAATATGTGTCTTTTCCTTATAAAAATGTTCGGCGCTCCATCGCTTTTCCTACCATCAATGTCGCCCGCGTAAAAATTAAGTTTGATGTCCCTGGATTAGACTGATTTTTGCAAGTAGTGCCAGGTGCTTCTGTAGTTGCACCAGTCATCATAAGATAACCAAGTAAGTGATTAATGCTTTTGCTCAGAATGCAACTAAGCAAATTCAATAGAGAGTTTTGTCTGAAAATCCCTTTCGGTGTACAAGTACATATTTCATTGGTTTCGATTTCGACGGATTTTGGGCGTCATGAGTTTATACACTCAGAAAAAAATCGTCACTTACATTTGAAGTGAAACATAATTAAAAACAAAATTAGAACTACGAAACGATATGTACCCGGTTCAATTCCTAATAGAAGCAAAGTGAAAAAAATGTTTTAAAAATATGGTAAAAAAAATAGTATAAAATACAAAAAAAAATAGAAAAAAAGGGGAAAAAATATGTTTTCCTTTTAATCTTAATATCAAAACATTTTAAATTTAAAGTGATATTCCCGTTTGATTTGACATGCATCAATTTTAAAAGTACAAGAATCACTTTAATATTTCCACTATTGATTCAAAATGAAACATTTTTGAATTAAACGTAAACGTATGTGGAGCCAAATCATATTTGAAAATTTTTGAATCATAGCTATTATTTTTGATTTTATAACGATTTTTTTCTGAGTGTATCTTTAGGTGCCTCCCAACCATTGTCCCAGACCCCACTCTTGCAGGAATAAATATTTTTTAAAGAAGTATCATCAACGAAACTGCAAGACGGTTTAGAAAATCAACAAGTTTTTTTTAATATGAAATTAAGGATTATTGAAATCACCAGGATGTTAGGCGATACTTTCATTATGAGGCATAGGAAGAATCCTATGCCTAGAGCTTTCTTCAATATTTCCAATTAGAGCCGTACATATGGCACCCAAAACCTTATTACCTAAATAGGTTAGCAATCCTTTAAAGGTATTTTAACCGGACAATAAACCATCAATATAAAAATTACCTTGCACGTTTGAAAAAACGCCCCAATATTGGTTTGTCCTAAATTTGTTGCTGTCTCCGTAAATGTCTCCATAATTTCTGTCATTCTCCTTATCTGGTTATCCTGCATCCAAATATATTTCTTTTATTTTTTATCCACTAGGAAAACATTTGCATATTATCATCATTTTTTCGTGAGAGACCAATCAATTTGTATGTCATTCCACCGCACTTTTCGTATAATATAAATTTAGCATATAATGTTATTAACGTTGCGGATGAGTGAATTTTTCTCAAATTATTTTCAAATTGTCCATCTGCACCGTTGGATGGTTTTATTTCTGTATTTGGTTTTTTTTTTATTAATTCCACCTGTCATATGAATCTTATGCTGTAGAATTTTGACGACGAAGACGACACATGTTCATCCTATATGTATACGGGCAATGAGCACAGGTTGCCGGGGTCTTCCCCCGAAAAAAAAAATGTGTACACTACGACGACTGATGAGTCGACACTCTTAAATGTTTACAGAGGAGGGTTCGACCCTTCGTTTTCAAGAACAATTGTTATGAAAACAATAGCAAGTTGTAAGTGCATATAGTGAAGAAGAGTGCACTAACACATTTAACACCAACATGGAAATACACACAGGTAGTATATAGGTACACCGTGGCAGGTATATGTGGAAGCACCACGAAAGAAGAATAAGAAAAAATCCACGCGGCGTCTTCACTATTTGTTGTTGGTTTTGAAGATGGGCTATCTTTAGAACACTAGTGGTACTTGGTTTTAGTTATTATGAATACACTTTTCACACCATCTGAACTAACAGGGTCACTTGAGGTTTGTCAGAAATGAACTGAAGAGATATACAATCTTATTTTTGTTTTTTTTTCTATAATTTGAATTAGTCACCACACAACACAAGACACACTATACACTTGCGCAAGAGAAATCTTTGAAAACACAGACTATCTATACTGATCTTACTATAAAGTATCACTTCTGTAAAAGGGCGCAATTCCTCACGATATGTTTTGAAATGTTAAATCACCAACAAGAAATGCCTGTCTTAACTAAACTTCACTTCCGGAAATCTTAGCTCACCAAATTTTTACTATAGTATAATTATAAAAATTCACTTCCGTTGGGATGCACAACTTTTGAAAGATTTCTATATCGTACGGACGGACAGCAACAAAACTATCTACCGCCTTCGGATTCAACTTCTCCACAACTGGAATTACGATTCCAAATCAACTTTGAATGTGCTAGCGTCGTTTCCATGCGCTCTCATGAGTTCATATAAAATAACAAGAAACCCGCAGGTTACTCACGATACCTGTGTGTATAAGATTGTACAGGTGAGTTTATCAAGATATAAGACATGGGTGCAATTGTATTGGTGGTAAGATGTATGCCTGGAAGAAATTGAATGGAATTGAACAGCCATCTTGAGTGATTTAGCGGCCATTTTGTCGAGTTTGTGTCTTAAATCAGAGGTAACTTAAGGTGAATCGAGGAGACTTCTTGAGTTGAGTCGTGAACCAAACCGCAGATCTTCCAATGAAAGATCATGGAAATGAGAGATTCGCATATTTCATTTTCGAGAGAATGGAGTTTGTTGCACTGTTGGCATCGGTTTGTGTGTTGGATATGCTAGTATGGTGAGGAGTCCGGATAACAGTGTAATTTTGGTGTATTTTTTGGCACCCAAAGATATAAGCCAGACAATATATCCAAGATACATACGCCTGTGAGTGTAACAGAAATATACTGACTCTTCATGCCTCACAAGAGATCACAGGAATCAGAATTATAAATTCTTAAACAGGGTCCTTCTAACTTTATAGCCAGAAAAAAAGGTGAATAGCTGAGTTTACAATTAGTTTTCATTTTGTTAGAGACATCGGCAAAACATGGAAGAAAATGATCAATTTTAATCGAATATTATGGAAAATAGGAACCACAAAGTAAGTCCTACCATTTTTTCCTCTTTTAAGGAAATATTATTAATAAACGGAACTTGACCTTTGCTAAAAGTTGAGTTGCTCAGATTAAGGACACTTCCCGATTTCGCTATTATAATAACTTTTTAAAACCATACGGCCCATTGTGGTTCGGAAACTCGAAATTGCTGGCCAAAAATACACAGATAGTTTAGGTATTCAGTTGAATATATCTTGTTTGTCTGATAAATCGAATCAGAATATTTTCGAAAGTCTAAACGTCATCATTTTCGAATTTCTGAAATTCCTTATATGTGTTTTACGAAGAACTGGATGTGTCAAATGAAAAAGAAATTTTCCAAGTAAACCCAACGCAATGGTCTCGGCGATGACACGATCTAAGATTAAGCTTCCTTTAGAAATAGGCTGAGACATCAACGCCAGAACGGGCGATGTGCGTACACCGCACCGCTCAAATTATGTTATTTTCACGCATTTTAGGGATGGATGGCTATGTCCACACATGTGCGCTTTCGTCTTCACTATCGTCTTCAAGCTTCGTATCCACTTTCAATATTGAACGTGTTGTTGATTGCGTCAAGTGAACAGAAGAGATCAATGCCTCATTCTATCCACATCTGTTGATTATTTATCGGGAAATATGTGTCGCGGCTTTGATCAGAACGGATAAATGATAAATTCTTTCATGAATAGTATGAATAGATGATGAGTTGTTTATATTTAACATTAGCAATCGCGTTCAAGAATGAATGCGTTTCTTCAATAGCGCAGGCATCTCAAGTTTCAATTGTCAAAATGACGAAGACGAACGAAAATTGAAACTGTCTAGACAGGCACATTGAGCGTCATTTTCGAAAAATCGTTGATATGCGAATAATTTTCGGAAAAAAGTTTTTTTTCGAAGATTTTAAGAGTATTGCTTTTTTACCCCGACTATGTTGTAATAGCGCATTTGTTAATGCAAATTTTTGGAAAATATTTTATATCCATATACATATATATATTTATATGTCGATATAAAATACTAATCCATGTTGTCCCAATGAAGTCATTGCCTGATACTAATTCAGAACAGAATTGCAGGTTTGTCTCTCCCCACTTCACTGCTTATTGCATATTGCGTATGAAATAGTAAAAAACGGATAATAGAAAAATCTGATACATAAAATTCAACTAAACTTCGACCTCTTCTTAATATAGCAAAGTCGACAGGTTTGTTTTTTTATCGTGTTACAGGCACAAATGTTTATTCACTTCTTTAAAGAAAACACGCAAATATTAGCCATGAATTGGGACAAATATTAATTTAATCAAGCCTGTTCAATAACACTGTAGATAAGACTACAATTATCTGACCAAAAACAACAAAGTTGTAAAAGTTACCCCGCCAAAGAAAAATTCATCTGCCGCAAAAAGAATACATATCACTCCAATCCGCTGCTCATATCTAATTTTGTTTGCTGGATGTACTTTTGTTTTAGGTGTAAATGCTGGAGAAGTTTAAATGTACAGGACTACTTCTTAAAGTACTTTGGTGGGAGCTTTAACATTTTATTCAGTGCCACTTTGACGGCTCCCTCCAAATTACTTTAAGAAGTAGTCCTGTACATTTAAACTTCTCCAGCATTTACACCTAAAACAAAAGTAAATCCAGCAAACAAATTAGATATGAGCAGCGGATTGGAGTGATATGTATTCTTTTTGCGGCAGATGAATTTTTCTTTGGCGGGGTAACTTTTACAACTTTGTTGTTTTTGGTCAGATATCATATATTTTTGCATACTTAAATAGCCAACTAATATTTTTGTTTTGGGAAAAGTTTCAATAGGTTTTTGTTCAGCATATTCCATAAATTTAATATCATAAGTTATATTCACAGGGTCTTCTTTAAAATAAATAGATACTGCAAACGCAATTGCAAATACGCCACAAATGGTTGTTGCTGAGCTTTTTTAAAAATAATTTTGGGATGAAATGGGTATAGTTTATTAATATGTATCTTGTGCAAAATAGATTTGTGTTATCTTTGTGTTATGGCTCTGCTAACATTCTGTTAGTAATCTGTTAATTTTTTGTTAACTCTGTTAATGCTCTATTAACGTTCTCTTAAAACTCTATTATCTTTTCGTTAATGCTCTGTTAACGTTCTGTTAATGTTCTCTCAATTCTCTTTAATCATTCGGCTAACGCTCTGTAAACGGTCTGTTACCTTTATTTTATTACTCGATTTACGTTCTGTTAACGTTCTGTTAAGGCTCTGTTGATTTTCTGTTAACACTCTGTTAACGATCTGCTAACGCTCTGTTGTTGCCTTACCAACGCTTTGTTAACGTTCTGTTACTGATCTGTCTTAATGCCCCCCTGACCCAGTGTCCCAATGTCACATTGTCCCAATGTCACAGTGTCCCAATGTTCCAATGTCCTAATGCCCTAATGCCCTAAGGTCCATTGTCACAGTGTCCCCATGTCCCAATGTTCTAATATCCCAGTGTCCCAATGTCCTAATCTAATATCCTAATGTGCCAATGTCCCAATATCCTGATGTCCCAGTGTCCCAATTTAGGTCCTATTGTCCCAATGTGCAAATATCACAGTGCCCCAATGGTTTAATGTCCGAATGTCCCACTACCCTAGTGTCCCAATGTCCCAGTATCGGAATATCCCAATGTCCCAGTCTCCCACCTAATGTCCTAATATCCCAATGTCTAACTGTCCTAATGTCCCAAGGTCCTAATGCCCCAATTTCCTAATATCCCAATACCCCAATGTCCCAAATGTCCCAGTATCCTAATGTGATAATATCCCAATGGGCCTATGTCCTAATGTACCAGTGGTCAGTGTCCCAATGTCGCAGTATACCAAGTGTCCCAAGGTCCCAATAGCCTAATGTCCTAATATCCCAGTGCCCCAATGTCCCTGTATCTCAGTGCCCTAATGTCCCAGTATCCCAATGTTCCAATATCCCAATGTGCCAATATCCCAATGTTACAATGTCCCAATGTTCTAATATCCCGATGTCCCAGTGCCCCAATGTTCCCGCGTCCCAGTTTCCCCAGTGTACCTAATGTCCCAATGTCCTAATGTGTTGATGTCCTAATATCCCAATGTCCTAATGACCCAAGACCCTAATGTTCACATGTTCTTATATCCCAGTGCCCCTATGTGCGAATATCCCGATGTCCCAATGTCACAACATTCCGATGTCTCAGTGGTCCAATGGCCCTATGTACCAGTGTCCCAATGTCCCAATATCCGATTGTCCCAAGGTCATAATGTCCAAATGTCTTAATATCCCAGTGTCCTAATGTCCCAGTCTCCCAGTGTCCTAATGTCCCAATATCCCAATGTCCCAATGTCCCATTGTCCCAATATCCTGATGTCCCAATGCCCCAATATCCCGATGTCCCAATGCCCCAATATGCCGATGTCCCCACGTCCCTGTTTCCCCATTGTGCCTAATGCCCCAATGTCCTAATGTCCCAAGACCCTAATGTCCCAATTTCCTAATATCCCACTACCCCAAGATCCTAGTCTCCCAGTCTCCCGGTGTCCCAATATCCAAATGTCCCAATGCCGCAGTGTGTTTTAAAAAATGGTCAATGCGATGAGCCGATAGACGCAATTGTTGGAAATCTTTTGTTAACTTTACCTATTAATTTACCGTTATTCCATCCACTTATCTAAATGGAAGACATTGATTCTTTAGAAGGACCACCAGAGGATCATTCGTTCCAAATTTCATAAAAATTCCATCACGAAGAGAGACAGTAGAAGCAAGTCTTTCTGCAACTGTAGACTTCATTCTGAAATTGGGTTACTCGCTTAAGTCTGTGAGGGTGAAAATTTCACCGTTTATTGCATATATCTTACCCGTTATTGTGCCGATCGAAGATTTTATTTGGAAAGGCACTAGAACAGGATATGTGGAATATTTTGGTAAAAAAAAATTTTTGGGGGCTGTTGCCTGGAAGGCTGTAGCCTGGTCAAACAAAAAAGCAAGTTGTCTCCGGTAATCATAGACTTGTTCGCTTTCGTTTTTCTTTTTCCTTTGGCGGGCGAGACGCTCTCGCGTCTCTTGATATTAATGTTCGTAAAAACAAAACTTGTGCGAACTAGCAACCAATTCTTTGTGGAATTAATCTCAAGGAGTGTTTCTACCGTTAGTAAAAGTTTAAGCGCGGACAAGCCTGGATAACATAAATAAAGTGTTTGGTGAACTTTTTCAGATTTCCAAAAGACTTTCCAAGCAAAGAACACCACACCTCTCTTGCTTTATATTTTACTTTAGAAAACGATACAGGTAACGGTACTTAAAGAGTCAAGTTACTTAAATTGAAAATTTTAAATAATAAACATTTGTCAACTTGATCATAACTTAGGAAAGTATGTGGAAATAATTATTCGACAGAAAAGGTTTATTCAAGTTAACACATTTACCGTTAGACAATTCAACTTGCACATCGCTTTCGTGAAAAGGATTTCTAGTAGCCTGAAGTATAGATTAATCTCACAAAAAAAACTGTGTTGTAAAAGGTCGCCGTCAAAGAAAAAGTTGTCAGCCGCAAAAAGAATTGATATAAATACAATCCCGCCAATTTTGTCTCAAGGATACGTACAGGGTGCAGCAGAGAAACTTACTTATTTGATAGGTCAATAAAAACAAAAGTCCTTCAGTTATTGCTTGAATTCTAAAAATTTGAGAATACTATATCCCATACAGTATTGAAAATGAAATCGGTTAAATGGCGACCCCCATTATGCATGCACTGATTAAGTACATTTTTGAAGTTCGTCTCCACTCTTTGTAGCATATCAATCGGTATGTTGGCACTGGCGTCGCGAATGTTGTTCTTGGGGAAACCAGGGATTTCAAGAAATTCCATAAAAAATCGCATAGAGCCAGCTGCATGTTAGCGAGCCGAACGACGGGGAGAACACAGAATTGACAGCCTTACTCTTTCAATATTTTCCGGAGTTCTGGTGGTCCGTTGATGTCCATTTCTGGTTTTAGCGACACTTCCACACTCTCGAAACGCACAGACTCATTTCGAGAGTGTGAAAGTGTCGCTTAAACCGATAGGAATCGCAAAGCGAGCGTGGAATCCACGTTGCGTAGCAACAAGTAAGCAACCGTTAGAAAATAAGGTCTCGACGGCGAAGACCCGCTGCTCTCTAGACTAGAGCATGATGGCAACTGAATAGAATGGGAAACAAATTTGTGGACTTCCCCCTCCAGATGCACCCCCTCCAACCCCTCTACCCGCCCAACACACCGCTCGGGAATTTTTCCACATAAGTAAGTTACTCTGCCGCACCCTGAATATTCAAAAGTGATTGCATTACTTAATAGCTTCCACCAAACAAGCGCGGTGCGTTAGCGGTACTCGTCAGAATGTATGAAATAATTTTCGCTGCGGTTGACAACGCTGAATTTGTCAATTCGTGTGGTGTGTGTGTGTGTTGTGTGTACCGCGTGCCTCACCCGCACTGGTTTGGTGAAAACCAATGTATTTCAACGCTTATTAGCGGGGACTTTTTTTCTGAGTTTTGTGAAGACGATATTGACTATTATCAGGAATTTGTTGGAGAATAATAATAATATTAATGACCGCCTTGGTAACCTTTGTCTCCTTGGTAATCTTATAGAAACATTGGCCCCGTTGGTAACCTCAGTAACCTTGGTTCCCTTGGTCGCCTTGGTAACCTAAGCAACCATAAAAATAACAGACGCGACAATCCAGCATTGGACTAAGGCCGCAGGGTGTGTTAGTGACATCCGATTTCAAAGATGTTATCCGCTTTTTTGTTGAGGTAATGAGATCAGCATCACGCTCAGCAGTGTTATGTATCCCCATAAATGGATACTCGTTTAACATCTGAGTGAGATCATAGTTCGTCACAAGCTCGTGAGTTCGAAAACACCATGATCCACGGTGAGATTCGAACTCATGACCCTGTGCACCGAAGGTGCGCGCACTAACCGCTAGACCAGCCAGACTACCATAGGACACTTGATAACCTTGGTGGCCTTGCAAGCCCTTACTTACCAATGTATGTATTAAAAACCGCCGAAGTACACCACGGCGAACTCGTTAACCCTCTAACCCGTAAGCCCGCCCTGAGGCGGGTATCACAAAATCCTCATCGGTGAGTTATTCTATGCATTTTCTGTAAATATATTCAGTTATCTCGTTACATTACTAAATAACAAACTTATTTTTGTAAGTTTTCATTGTACCGAGCTAATAGTGTGTCAGTTTTAAGCAAACATAGGAGAAGAAGTGTCAAAATTACGATCAAAATTACTTTCTAAAAATTGCGTAAGTCAAAAGTGAAAAAAGAGTATTTAAAATCGATAAATATTACCCGGAATTTTAGAGAGCATGGGTAAAAAGGTTGTTTATGCGATTATTTATTAATTTTTGAAAAATTTAAAATTTGGAGGTGTTAGTTGACAATAAACCAATACCCGCCTCCAGGCGGGTATGCGGGTTTAAGGAATTTTTCATTGAATATATTCCATATAAAATGCTCAAGTATTTTGATAAACAATAGGGGTACTGCAATAACTTCATGATGGCATTAAGTTGGCTTTTAGGTTAAAAGCAGTTTTAGACTTAGTAATTAATGTATTGTGTACTTGAAACCCCCAAAATATTCAATGGCTGCAATAGAGTCCCCCTTGGAATTATGGGGCTGTTTGCTAATTGTTCCAATACGTAAGAAAATAAGAAAAATCTAATCTAAATACTGTACTTAAATCAAAATTAATAAAAATGCATTTAACATATAGTGAATCGTTTGCTTTCCTCAAACCTCTACTTTGCCGACACGGTCTTTTTGACCCGGGACGCTTGAGAGGCAACTATCACCTTTGTCCGTAATGACCTTCAACCAGATTCTAATTCATCCGGATCTATTTTATAGAATGTTAGGCATTAAAGCTTTGTTCTGCAAACAATTAAACATGTGAATAAATTTCTATGATTTTGTAGTGCAATCCAATGCACAAAATTAGCGCGATCTTCTGAAGACTTTCCGTATTACACAGTCCAAGCTGTCGCGTTGCTCGTGTTGGCGTGTCCCCTATTTTGGCGTAAATTACTCGGCTCCACTGTGCATGTACCTAGTGGGTTGTGTCATCGCCGAGACATACGAGCTAGTTTTGCCTTTTCATCTCACATATTTAATCCACAGTGCTTCCGACTTGCTTTTGCTTTGGGCTCTGAAATTTAGGTATCAATTGGCATCGCCATTTTTGGCGATTCCAAGGCGGATTTAAATATGGTATTATCAATTCTTTGAAGGTATTCTAGCAAACGGACTAGGATATAGTAAAATGTTGCGAATAGAAAGGTATCCAGTAAGTTAACAGGCGTTTATTTATGCTAATGTATAGGATGTTGGGGTCGAAGGAAAGTTTGTTATTTGCATAAAAAAAGAAACAAATCAAAAGACTGTTGTTTGGCGGAAATGAACTATGCATTTGTAATGTTCAAAATCCAGAATTGCTTCAACAATTACTAGACCGCAATTGAATTACCAGCTAGAATAGAAAAACATAAGTAAGTTTATTAGATTCTATTATTTATATAGGATGCCCTATCTAATATTCACCTCAGGTTGACAGCTGACATTGTCTATGAGTTCTAATACTCTAACAAATATAAAAATCGAATATAACACCAACAATTTAAATTAAAACACAATAAAATTAAATCTCTTTTTGTTCGAGTAAATGGAATTTTTTTACATGGTAAACCCGTATACCCGCCTCCAGGCGGGTATTCTTATTTTCCATTTCTAAACTAATCAACGGCAAAAATCAAAAATTTGATTTAAGAATATCATTTACCAGAACATACTTATACTAAATACAAAATTATTGTATAAATATTTCTTGCCATTAAGAGTTGCGGGTTTGAGGGTTAATTCGTGTGATGTATCTGGGCGTGTGTGCGTTGGGTGTACCGCGTACCGCTACCGCGCTGCTTTGGTGGAAGCTTTAGGATCATTGGGATGAACGAACGCACTGTATGCATGGCACTATATTCTCATCCAATATTATATTCATATGCACGTACTTGCATATGAGACGAACCAGAACGGGAAACAAATAAACAGCGGAAATGGGTCAATTTCCCCTACTCTTCCAGACGTTTTACAATTGAAAACTTTAGAGCACATTTACAAGGGACTGTTCTTAACAATCCTGTCAAATCACAAGACTATACCATTCTTTTGTAGACATTTTTTGGGCCTATCCCCAACTTTTGCAAAATAGTTAATTAAAAATGTTCAAAAAGACTTAAGCCAGAAACTCTATGCAAGTTCACATTTCACTGTATCGGAGCAAATGATAGCCTATGCACACTTTCAGGACAAACTCTATACATCGGAAAAGAGAGCAAATCGCGAGGTATTCTCTACGAGGCTGTAGTCCTGTCAATGAACAACAAGGACAACAAAAACCAGATTTTCTACAAAAAGGTACAGTCAAACTTCTCTATAACGAATCAGCAAGGGACCGACTAATTTCTTCGTTATAGAGAAAATTCGTTATAGAGAAAAACATTATTTTTTTCTTTATTTGTATACCGATGATAGCGCATTTAGTGTCCGTTACGGAAAACACATTAAAAAAAATCAGTCGCGTTTTTTACAGTTATGTGTAATTAAAGAAAAATCGAAAAATTCATTTTTCATCCACTGTAACTGCAAATTTTAATATTTCTCATATTTTCTTTTGCCACTACAATAGCAACAAAATGCTCTCTTACCTAGAGCCCAATCCGAAAAAATAACTGTTTTGCTTTGAAAGAAATGTGACTCCAAAAACCGATAGATCAAATTCATCGTTTCGTCTAAGTTCAAATAACTGTACAATAAAAAAATTGCACCGGGACCCTGCGGCAAGTAAAAAAATAAAAAGTTGGCGCATAGTCTCTAGTTTACAAACGGTGAAACGTTTGTTTCATTATTTCCGATTGGAGTCAGAATATTTTTTCAAAGACCTGAAACCATGGCAATTTTTACCCAAAAATTGCAACACTCAAAATATCAAAAGACCTCAGGAGGCCTGTAAAGTTCAGAATGAGTCAAATACAGTCCATTTCCCATTCAAAATTGCGTTGCTGCAACGTAAAATTGTCGGACAATTGACATGCATAGTCCGGGAATCCCTAAAGTGTCTTTAGTTTTATTCCACTCTGTTCGATTCCTGCATTACTGGGGTATTCCCCTTAGTTACAAAATCATCGGGGGAATTAATTAGGAAAAAATCGTTATATAGAAGTTGAAAATACCTGAAATTAGCGTGTTGGAATTGGGAAAACATTCGGTATAGAGAAAAATTCGTTATAAAGAAATTCGTTATATGGAGATTAAATTCTTCAGGAAACTTCGCGAAAATGCAGAGTTTACAAAGTAAATTCGTTATATAGAGAAATTCGTTATACGGAAGTTCGTTATAGGGAAGTTTGACTGTACTTTGTAATGTTTACTATGCTATAAGTTATATGTAAAACGTCTCAAACAATATCGATTTTTTCACTACTGCGACGCGACGCGACGTTGCAGATCAGACGGATTTCGAATTGAACAAGTGTCAACCACACTGAGCGAAGTTCGCCGAACCGCGCGGTACAGAAGATCAAAGCTACATATGTACAACCCACGGCTGGAAGGAACAGAGACGAAGGGGAAATACAAATAGTGCACCGATCGTCTGCGCTGGGTTTGCCAAACTTCGCGCAGTGTGGGGCCGGTATAATATAGCCTCTCTCTGTGTTTTTGCGTGTATAAAAAACAACTATGACTATAATTAATTTCAGGCCTCCAAATTCTTAGCACCGTGAATTGGCGCCAAAATTACGCAAAGTGGAAAGTTTACTTCTATTTTTTTTACACATATTTAATAAGAAAATATTATGCCAGCACCACGTAGCGCGCAGTTCTCCGTACTTCGCGCGAAAGATTTGCATACAATCAGTATTTGAGTTTTAGCCAGACTACTTTCCCTGTTAAACATAATGGTTTTAAATATTTAATTAATTTAATTATAAACAACGTATCTATAAAAGTTAAAAGTTCGCCAATTAATTGCTCGAGTATCGACATAAACTGATCGAGCCGAATATTACCTAAAGTACATACGTGCAATTGTCATTCTCAATATACACTTGCATTCACGGTTGATAAATCGTTCAAAAATGAGGATGAATTCATTATGTTAATGGTTCAATCAAACTTTTGCTCGGGATTTGGCGAACCTCTCTCACAAATTAAAAGAGAAGGGGTTATCCTTTTTTGTCGATATTTTTATATTTTTTGTTTCAGTCAGATTACTGACAGTCCACTGAAGAAGATTATCATGTGGCTATCGAAATGATCATCTCAAACAAAAAAAAATATAAATATATCGACAAAAAAGGGAAACCTCTTTTCTTTTAACCCTAACCCTAACAAACTCTCTCACAAAAGGTCCAGTGGCGTAGATAGCTTTTCAGGGAAGGGGGATCTGTAAACACTTTTTTCCCTATAGAGAAAATATCAACTAAATTAATGTGTCATTTATTAAGTGACCATAGCAAAGTAATAAAGATAAAGTATTAAAGAACACTTTTGGAGAATGTTCTTTTTTTCACAATCGTTTTTATTGATCGAACCTACATAGATGGAAAAATGGATCGGATTACACTGGACACGTTTTAAACCGTCCATTTACATTTGTGGAAGATCAAATTTCTATAAGCTCCTCCACGTGTCAAATTTTGTACAAAAATTGTCTTCAACATCATTTACAAAGACTGAGTTCTTGTTGCAATATTTGACATCAAAAATTCTCTTTTGTCCATGCTTTCTCATTTTTTATTAGGTGTACAGAAATCATCATCAAAAATAAATAAATTTGCCTTAATATTTTCGGACTGAATCATGCGTACAAAAGAGGTTTGGGGTGACGTACGTATTTTAAAAGGAAGCAGCATCGGAAGTTCATAATAAAAAAAAATTGGTTTGGGCCTTCTGCAATTTCCGAGACATCATTAAAATGTTGCCGCAATTTTTTCTCAATATTAATTAATTAATTAATTAAAGTCCCGCATATTATATTAGCAAATTTTTTTTTATAAAAATTTGTATTTAAATGTCACACATTGTAGTTCTTTTTAAAGATGGCTTAAAATTGGTTATGTTAAGTAAATAATTTACCTTAGCAAATTAATAAAGACAACGTACTTTGGAGAAGAAAGTAAAATATGAGGAAGCAGAGCTCACTTGGCATGAATTTTAGAAAGCTGTATTAAATGTGAGAACTTAAGGGGATTGATTCCTATGATCCCTACTGTTGTGGATTCGGGGATGGTATTTTTCCTTTTTATCGTATTTGAAACACGCACACACAGCATCTCACAAAGCAAAAAATATGAATTATTAAAGCACTAAAAACGCATAAATTTATTTGTTGCAATATATGACAAATTCAAAGAACTATTGTTTGACTGATTATATTGGGAACACGACTTGATTTTAACCGCACGACTGACTATCTGTACTGAAGACTGTATAATGAAAATTACATATAACCCGTCGTGTCGGATGGAACAAAGAATTACAGTTAATTACAATTACAATTTAATTTTAAATTGAATTTACTCTGTTCGAAAATTGCAAAAATTAAAATATATTTTTTTTTATTGAAAAAATATGTTTTTGCCGAGTCTCGAACTCGTGACCATGGAAAGCAGCGGATCCATTGTTCACCACTCTAGGTGGCAAGTCATGGCGGTTGTTGAAAATGAGTTATAATGCTTCCATGTTCGCTCTTAAAACTGGACATTAAGCCTAGAACGTTTCACTGCCTTATGATGATGAACCGACCACTCTTAAACTAACTTACCTAAGTTACGCCAGTGGAGCTTTACAAAAAAAAAGGCCTAACCTCGGAATAAATGGAATACTACAGTTCTTTCGCTTATCTGTTTTAGAGTATTACAGGCTATATAAATCCAGATTTGCAACCCTGGGGACCCTGTGCTAATTTTTTGGCGAGCGAAAAAGAGCCATTTTTTGCTCTTTTTTACATTTTCCAAAAAAAATTTTTTTAAGATAATTGTCTTGAATAAACACTATGTTTGGCATTTTGACAGTAGACAGAATTTCCAATCCAATGATATCCTAACCAATTTTATAGGTCAAATATTGACGGAATTACAAGTTTTTAAAAATAGGGTATTTTTACCAAAAAAATGCGAATTTCAAGTAAATGTCGTTTCGGCAAACAACATAAGCTTACAATTCGTTTTTTTTTGTGGAAAATACCCTATTTTTGAAAACCTGTATCTCCGTCAATATTTGACCTACAAAAGTGGTTAGGATATCATTGGATTGGAAATTTTGTCAAAATGCTGATCAATGTTTTTTTTTTCCAAGATAATTTTTTTTTTAAATATTGTTGGAAATGTAAAAAAAAATGGTTCTTTTTCGCTTGCAAAAAAATTAGCGCAAGGTTCCCAGGGTTGCGAATCTGGATTTATATAGCCATTAATACTCTAAAACAGATAAGCGAAAGAACGGTTGTATTCCATTTATTCCGAGGTTAATGTGGATTTTGACTGGCCTAAGTTTAATGTTTGAAAATTTAATTTTAAATTTGTGTTTTTTAATTTAAGACTAAAAGCCTTTGGAACAACTTTTAATTAAATAACTAAAAAAAATGTTTTTTTAACAATATCATTAAAATCTTTCGCACACCCTCCTAGTGTTTCCACGGACCCCGAATCATTTATGCTTTCAATTTCATTATTTGTTTTCTATTTGCTTATCCTTTATTTATAAGTATGCATTATTTTGTTTGGTTTGAGTATCTACAATCTAATTGGATTTGTCAAAATTCTAGTAGTTTATTTCCTTAAATTAAATCCATTGTGCAAAACATTTCAATCTCAAGAGCATTACTATTATTAAATTTATTATTTAGTCATTACCAAAAAATAAAAAAGCAGACTCAAATAATGCCTAAAAGTAAATATGTAATACATAACCAATACATGCACACAACCAACGCATATACTGTGTGTAAACACATAAACTTACACCCAACACACTGTATTTATCTATGAGGATATCCGTTGGTAACTAGCATACCTAAGTATGTATCCATCTTTATACTTCATAACTATTGAGCTTTTCGAAATAATTTCTGTGCAAAAATATTTGCAAAAGCTACGATGTATTGAGCTATGACCACCAGTAAGATACTGGATAAGAGTATCTATCATATTAGACAACACCATTATATATCTATCTAATGCCCACATAGCTTAGGTGAACTCTGAAAAGCACAGATGTTGGCGAAAATACAAGAATTTCTAGAAACAAAGAGTGTGTGGTTTGAGGTGTAGATAGGTGTGGTGGGATATACATAATTCAAAAGCATCATTTAGAGTGAGGATAAGAATATGGTAAAATAGCTATTCTTCTCTGTTCCATTCAATGGATTTTACCGATTTTAATTTCATGCATAGTAGTATTATTTTCTGATAGTAGATTGTAGATTGTAGAGGGGCTTGAACCCGAAGGGTTTCGCAGCACTGAAGCCAGTGGGGCTATTGCGCTATCGCCCTAGTCGCAGATGGGCAGGACTACGCCTGACGATCATGGTTGATCGTGCTGAGAAATGAGTTGAGGTCGTTAATAGATGTCGAAGCTATGTCGTCCCTATCTGAAAAGGCCACTCCGAGGTGTGACCAGCGACGCTGGGCCAGGGCATCGCACTCGCATTAGACGTGGAAAGAGGTTTCGTCATCTTCTTCACAGAATCGACAGCTCGCATCTTGCACAGTTCTTATTGTGCGTAAATGTGATCTCAGACAGGAGTGATCTGTGAGAATGCCACAGATGATGCGTACTTTAGCTCTGCTTAACTGCAGCAGATCAGCCGTTCTTGTTTGGGAATACTCTGATATAAACATTTTCGATTGTCTGAGCCCAGGTAGTTTATCGCAGTGCTCAGTTGCCTTGAGTCGTTCCTGATCTCTGAATGCTCTCGTTACTAAACATGAAGAGATGTTGCAGAAGGGTTCAGGTTCGCAGAAAGGGGATGATGCAGCTGTGCGTGCTAGCTCATCAGCCTATTCGTTCCCTGCGATGCTCATATATGACCTGGAACCCAGAAAAGGCTGTTGTTTTCGCCTAGTTTGTTCAACGCCTTCAGGCAGCATTGAACAAGTCTTGACGTGATGGTGTACTTAGTAAGGGATTTAATGGCCGCTTGGCTGTCTGAGAAGATGGCTATACGTTTATTTGCGTTGTTCTCTCGTAGCCAGAGATCAACGCAGGTTTCTATTGCGTGTATTTCTGCCTGAAAAACAGTGGTGTGGAGGCCCATAGGTATAAATATCCTATGTGCTGGGCCAACCACACCCGCTCCTGAGACTTCAGTTGACTTGGAGCCGTTAGTAAACGTTTTGACGGTCTGGGGATGCAGTCAAGCGAAATTAGGGTGCCACTCCTCCCTGCTCCATGTTACAGCCCGGAAGCAGCGACCGAATGAGAGCTCTTTTGCAAGGTGGTCGGAGGGCATATTCGCGATAGTATTGTTTTTGAGGCATCTGAGCTGCCCCTTAGTGAGCTCCAGACTGGCATCATTAGCAATGAGTCGTATCATTGCTAGTTTTGCCTGGGTCTCGAGGTGGATTTCAATCGGGTGTAGATCTAGTAGAACTTCTAGAGCACTGCAGGGGCAAGATCGGAGAGCACCGGTGGTAATCAGACATGCTAGTCTCTGTACCTTACCTAGAACGGACTTACCCTCCCTAGTCAGGGCTCTCTTCCACCAGATCACAGCACCATAGTTTAAAGTTGGTCTAACTATTGCTTTGTATATCCAGATCATATTGGATGGTTTCAAACCCCAGGTTTTCCCTACGTATTTTTTTTTTTATATCCAAAGGGCTCTGGTGGCTTTTTCCGCCACCGCCTCGACATGCTTATTCCAGTAGAGTTTGCTGTCAAGGATAACTCCAAGATATTTGACTTGACTCCTAATTGGTAGAGGGGTGTTGTACATAATCGGGCTTCTGAGCTCAGCCGGATTTCTGTTTCTGGAGAAGGGTATGATGATT
Organism: Microchrysa polita; assembly: GCA_949715475.1. Lineage (NCBI taxonomy): Eukaryota > Metazoa > Arthropoda > Insecta > Diptera > Stratiomyidae > Microchrysa > Microchrysa polita. The sequence continues at coordinate 79,576,745 of OX454417.1, forward strand.
GCTTTGGATGGATTCACTCGAAGTCCGTTTCCATCACACCATTCTTGTACTATATTTAGTGCTGGTTCGAGTAAATCTGGAAGTATTTCCTCAAACAAACCCTTAACCACTATAACCACATCGTCAGCGTATCCCTGTACTGAGAAGCCATTGGATGAGAGCTTGCTTGCACAATAGATCGTCGGCAACCAGGCACCACAGGAGTGGCGAGAGTACACCCCCTTGTGGGCATCCTCTTGTGACCTTAACAAAGAGAGATTGTTCATTTATTTGGCAGAAGACTTTTCTTGAGAAGAGCATGCTACTTATTCATCTATCTCTCTCGATTAATGTAACTCCTAGTGGAGCATGGTGCGTTGATGACTACCGTGTGTAGTCCATCAACGTTACAAAGACAATTGAATTCGGAGTGTGATACGGTTGTCAGCCATACCACTTCCTAGTCGCATTGTTAGTTTATTATTCAACGATAAGAATATTTCTTATCATCTTCTTCTGAATAATAAACTTGCGACGAGTCGTGCCGAGTTTGGAAACTAGTTTCTCTACGAGTGGCGACCGAACGATCACGGCCATAGAGCACAACTTATCCATCCAACAGTCGTATTTTCTACCATCCTATATCTTAGCGCTCTTTGAATTGCATCGAAGGTAGTATTATCGAATGCCCCTTCGATGTCTAGGAAAGCAGCGAGCACGGTATTTTTAGCCTCAAAGGCTTTTTTCAATTTTTCAAGGCCATGAAGCGCCGATTCTGTTGATATACCTGGTTGGTAAGCAAACTGTCTCTTGTGAAGCGGGTATCGTAAGAATCATGTGAAAGGATTCAACAAATATTGTTTAGTTTTACGACTCTATTATAATATAATATAATTATAATTTTCAGAGAAATATTTTTTTTTATCGGTCACAAAGGATTTCTGCAAACCTTTGCGTATATAACTTTTGAGATTCAAACGTTAGACTTTAGTATCAATTTAAATTATGCACGACGACTATTACGAAGCGATTTTCCATTGCAAAATTTAAGTATTGTTTCACCCGATCTGATGTCATCCTATCGCTTTTCGTGATGAAAGACTTATATGGATAGCCTGTGCTACCAAAGTGGTACAAAAAGAGTAACATCTAATAATATAATACCAATAATAGATTGTATTTGAAACAAAAACAATATTTTTTTCTCAACTGAGTCAGATATAGTTTAGGTACACAAAAAAGATCAACTCCATCGTCAATTACAACACACATTCAACAAAAAAAATCAACTAAAACTTCTAATTTATTTCTACGAATTATGCCTTTACCGGTCTACAATTTGCTTGATCATCCTCACGACCATGTCAAACTACTATGCGTACCTAAACCACTAGCAAAAAAAACATGCCAATCTTCCAGAACCGGCTAACCATAGTATTTGCGTAAAAAAATCAAATTAGCACGCGCTACGTCCGCATGTCCATGTATCATTTTTGTTGATCGTGGCACAAAAAAAAGTTAGAGATTAAATTAACAAAACAGACTTGAGTGTTCTTTTTCCCGAATCAGGTCCAGATGCCGAAATGAGCCCATAAATTAACGGACCAAAAAAAAACCGGACAAAATTCACCTGTTAATTAGATATAGCCCGTCGCAAAGTGTCAACCATATGGCAGTGACCCTTCTTCTTCCTTTTTGTAGGCACTCCCGATGACCATCCAAAAGCAAGTCATCCATCGCGGGAATTTCTAAAGCCCCTTGAAATAAAAGCAAAACAATTAATGAAACGTTGAGAAAAAATTGTCGCAATTTAGTCGCGCGACGTTGTCAAGCCATTCTCGTGCTACTTTGATAGTTGTTGGTTTTGGATTAGATTAGATATAAAAAGGTTTTCTACCCGCTATGAATTGGTTTGAAGAGGCCGATATGTCGGCTTTGAGTGATATTCATGCGTTACATGTAAGTACGGTCTCTACATAGTATGTTGTCATTATCAACATTTTGTGCTGAAAGGGTCCTGTTTGACTCCCTCGGGAATCGACTCCCGATCCACACAATCTCTCCATTGGCCATAAACATCGACGCTCCACATCTTGGCGGGAAGAAATATTTATAAATGCATCCAATTCCAATTGGAGTTGAAAACACGCTTTAACGACGCGACGACGACGCTACTCCTCGTCGTAATGGTAGACTTCATGTTTTTATCCACTTTTTTTCTTAATTCTTCGATTCGTGATCAGCGTAAAAAGCATTACCTTCTCGACAAGATATCCATAGAACCGGTTGTTCGCGTTTTACTATAAGCCATCTCTTGTATAGTACGACCGTCGAGATGTCGAGAGTGTCTTTTCTACTTCTTCTTTAATCTTTTGATTTTTGTTTTGTCCATATCGATAAGACTGTTGTCGTGCCGCGACCAAGACTTTACCATGTTGAGAATGCATCAAGCAGCAGATTGGACAAGTTTTCATCGTGGCTGGCTTGTTGTAAGACACGAGCTAAAAGGGTTTTCAGGTGATTTTTTTTCTTGTTCGTTTGCTTCTTTTGTTTTGGTACCTTTTGTATAGCGAAATGGTTATAATTTTCGTTTTCGTGGTCCATAAACTTGATCTTGACGTGTGGGGGCATCTTATTCGGATGCAGGGCTCCGATTTTAGCATTTGCGCCATATGATATGCTTGATTCGATGCAGGACTGATCAATTCTATGCATTCTGATCCGGTTTGCACGGATTGCCTTTAAAGCAGAACATTGCAATAAATATGCGGATTTTGTGGTGAAGATTCTGCAATATTTTTGATGTTTTTTTTTTTATCCCTTTTAGGTCGTCACTTCAAGAAATAACGAAAATTCTTGACTCTTCTCTAAAATCAAGGTTGTATAAGTTTTGCAGGCGAAGCCCTCGGCCGAAAGTGAGGTTGATCATTGATTGAATTTTTCGATTGGTTTATAGGAATGTTCATGGGTATTTGAACGAGAAAAGGAGATCTGACTGCAATACCAAATAATATGGCTTGATTGAAATGAATTGAGTTTGGTAGATGATTGATGACTGGATAATATTGTTTTAACCTTTGAGAATGTTAATAAAATGAAATCAGAATTCATTGTGGTCACGTACCGATATCGGGTGCATTCTTTGAAATGAAATGAGATTGGGTTGATTATGATGACGATTCATTCTGATTATTTTCGGGAAAATTAGATGGTTTATGTATCCCTCATTTTTAAATTAGACCCATGAGCCTTGAAAGTGATTTGTAGTAGGTTAATAAAAAATAGGGAAGAAATAAATTTATTAACATGATGAACTGCAACTTACAAGTACGCCGTGCCGGCGTAATTTTCAGTAAGTAGCCTGACAAAATGTTATAAGTTTACCAAAAATACCTTAACGTATTTTTTTATTTATTTAAGCAGTGAAAAGAATAGCCGAGAAACTTAACCTAAAAATCAGAATAAATCAAATCGGGTTACTGGCTCTACTCTTTCGTTTTATAACCCGGAATTCTTGAATAAAATAATTATACAAAAAATTATAGAAAAAAATATCGAAAGCGGGACCCAGGCTAGTTACACCAGACAACGTAAGCCACAAAAATAGGACAAGACTATTCGAAGGCCCAAAGTTCAAAGTGTCTCTTTTACATTCCACTGTCAGCTTTCATAAAATTGGAGTTTCTGTAGAAAAACCAGGACAACAAAGCAACCACTTTTTTTCGGTATGATGATTTTGCCCTAATAGCAAATTTTATTTGTTGGGGTAATTCTTCACAAATTTTTAATAAAATGTGTGGTCGAATGTAACGATTGTGGCATCATTTTCCTTTTCCGTTCTCATTGGTCAAAATTCGAGGATGATTGTTTCTCAATGATTCAATTGTATGAATTGGTTTTCCGCTTTTCGAAAAGGCCGAGAAGATGCTCGGCGTCCTAGGACCAGTATTACCCATGAAAACCTGACCAGCGTTAAAAAATTCATCTGGTATGACCGACGCAGTAGTTTACGCGATATGGCTGTGGAATTGAGCATCAGCGTGAGGAGTATTGAGTCTATTATTCATGAGTGGCTAGATTACCGCAAAATCTCAGCCAGATAGATACCAAAAATGCTAAATTTTGAGCAGAAATTGACGCGCTTAAAAGTGTGTGCGCGTCTGCCGGAGTTTGAAGAAGAAGAGAATTGCTTGCGCCGACTATTCACCACAGATGGGAAATACACCGGACAGGAAGCGCGCATTTATAAAATGGAGAAAGAAAATGAGGAAGCACTAGTTAAAGCGAAGGTCACTGCGCGTCAGCTGAGATGGTTATGTATACCGTATTGTTATGATTGTGGAACATGAGAGGGGTAATCGCGCTTGATTTTCTCACTGAACAATTGTGAATGCGCAGTAATTCAGTACCTTTCTAGAAAACACCGATCAGACTGCAGCGCGATATTTCAATCCGTAGTGCGATATTTTTGCGAGACAGCGTCAGACAGGGACGTAGCTAGGGGAGGGGTCCATGGCGTTCATAGAAATCTTTTATATTCAGGAGTCAACGCATCCTTGATTTAAGGCGAAACTCAAGGAGAACTTAAGACTCAAGTTTTCAATAGACTTGAAATATAATATTTCAAGGTAGGTGGGTAGCTAGCTTGACTTCAAGTGAGGTTGACTATAGAAAATTTCAAGGTATCCTTGAGTTTCTCCTTAAATCAAGGATGCATTGACTCGTGAATATAAGTGATTTCTATGAAAAAGTATGGAAAATGATATGTATTTAAGTTTTTTTACTTTCGGCATCCTTGACTCAAGGTCTCCTTGAGTTAAGGTAGGTTTATAAATACGGGCCTGAGTGCATTCAACAGATATAACTCACTGGAAAAAAAAACCGGGATATACTGCCACCTAACCATTTCCCCTATCTATACGCGAAATGAAAGAGAATCCAATTGAAAAGCACTGTTCTGCTACTTTCATCGTTCCTTGAAGGAACTCACAGATGTTATATAATTTCGACTTTTTAGTTGAGTCACTACAAGGTGTCAAATCCTCGAAACTCTATTAGTATTTTTTTGTGGAAAAAATGGAGAAGCGGACGAAATCGATCGTTGCATTATTGGTCATGCCGCCCCCGGCAGTACATGGCACGGCACTTAGCGGCGGCATCTGATGAGGGGTGTCGTCCCTTGAACTGCCGGTCGAAACCGAAAATAATAAATCTTTTGAAATCCCCCTTGCGGGGATAATTTTATTCCAACAACCTTTTCAAAAGTAAAATATTTTAAACAAATTTCTTCAACAGGATTCGTGTAAAATATATTTTTTTCAAGTGACATGGAAGTCGAGCCAAAAGTTCCGTTTTATGCCTTTGACATTCTTGAATTCAAAATAATTTGGCTCTTTTGATGTGAGCATATTCTTCAAATGAAATTTGGTCAGAACATCGAAAATATCAGTGACCTCGAAGCCGGTCTTTCTAGTTTTATTGACTTATTTTGTTTACTGTGGAGTAGCCCTTAAAAATGTTAACGATTCGCGGTAAATATTGTATTGTATATGAGATTGTGTGCATCTACCAACACTTCAAGTCTTTAACGTAAATAGTATCCAGTATCTCTTACAACTTTGCAAAAGTCGAGACCGAGAGCTAGGAGTCTGAAGAACGCTGAAAATTTCTGACAGCCAGGACTCTGCAATGTCAGCAAATGCGCGACGCAGCATGCTCTACATTGGTACTTGGGCCTCATCCTATCTTCGAAATTTTCGGAAATATGACACCTTGTGTGGTAGTAGCCCCCCTTTTCGAAAACGGAGAGCTAGAACTCTAAAGGACTCTGAACAGGATTCCGACATTTTATAATTTTGTGCAACTGTTCTTGTGTGACAATCATGACTCATACTTACAGAAAGATACCCGGTAATAATCATAAATTAACTAGCATGCGCGCAAGAGTCCAGAGTTAGACTTTAAAACATTGAAACAAAATGTGGATTTTCTCTTTTGTCTATTACTATCTCAACATGAATATAGGAGGATTGGGGTTTTGTACGGGAATTCATTGGACTTTAAAAGTAACGTCAATGTCGCTACTTATTACTATTTAATCTAAAAATCGGTCACCCGGCCCTCGCAAAAGCTAAGGCCATCCTTGGTATTAGCCTAATAAATAAAATATATACCGAAAATTTGGTAGTAGGGGAAATTTGAAATCATTTGAGCGCAAATGGCTACGTGATAAACCGCGAGATTTTTTTACGAAAACAAAAAACCATCCGTGAGGTGGCAAAAATGAAAACAGTTTGAGGGAGACTACGTAGAAAAACTGAACTGCAGCTTTCGTAATTAAATGATATTTTTTTTTACGAGATTCCCTGTTATATTTAAATCAGCCTCGTATTTGTGGCTTAAATTTGATTAAAGCTTCTTACCATTACATTTTTTTAAAAATTATTTTTTTTTTTCTCCACATACCTGGAAATAAAAACAAAAATTATATTTTTTCATAGGAAATAAACACTTCATAATAGCTAACATTTTAATACGAAAAATTATGTATCTCTAAATTTTTACTGGATTGATACGGACGGTTCCTTAATGATTATTAGTAAAAGAATCTTGTCTTATATGGAGTCCGCAATATAGAAAACAAGGGGAGCAGAAAATAGGATACCTACATAATCCAAAGAAACAAAGTCCCGCCATTTCATTATCCCGCTTCTTAGAAAAAAAATCGAGATTTACATTATCCCGACATTATTCAATTCCGCCACTTAAAAATCCCTCCCACTAAAACGTTCTTGTTTTAAGATCTCGCTGGTGAACAGTGAAATAATCCAGTAAAAATACATTTTCATTCTTAAGCAAAAAAGTTAGGTTAGGTAAGGTCCAGGGACTACCAGATTGACATCCAGCTCACTTATACCGAAAGATTGGTCGATTGTGATACCCCATGGGAGAAGAAAAGTACGTGCTCAGTGAAGCTGTAAAACCAGCCCGTTCTGGCAACATGCTTATTGAGCAATATTGGACTCACATCCCGAAGATCGTCCATATCATAGAAAAACCTAGAACCAAGAATACGCCTCCGTACTTCGGCCAGGGCCGGACACTGACAGAAAAAGTGATGCACGCTTTCTTCCTCTTCTTCGTCACCGCAACTTCTGTAGTAGTCGTTATGGGGAATGCGGAGCCTCCTTGCGTACTCTCCAATAGGACAGTGCTCCGTTATAGCACCGAGCACTCCACCAATGTGTTTTCTGTCCAGTGACAATAAAATGGTTGATCGGGCCGAGTCAAGCCGTGGCCAAATCAACCTAGTTTTCGCGCAAGTGCTGCGGAGAGAAAAATAGCCGCTTCTACGTAGTAGAATCCAAAATTGTTGAGAAAAACACACTTCCAGTTATCCGATTGAATTCATTTAATTTTTATTTTTTAATGTAACTCCCCTTTACTTCAATACAACGATGAGATTGTTTAATAAGATCCTGCATCCCTTTAAAAAAGTAGTCCGCGGGTTTGTCTTCAAAATGGTCCAAAACAGCATCTTTCAGTTCCTTCTCAGTCTCAAATTTTCGTCCTCGGAGGTCCTTTTTTAATTTTGGGAACAGGAAGTAGTCACTTGGGGCCAGGTCTGGGCTGTACGGGGGTGTTCAATTTCTTCAAAGCCGCATTTGACCACAGCAGCCTTGGCCACCGCGGCTGTGTGAACTGGTGCATTGTCGTGAAGAAGCAGAACCCCTTTCGCCAGTTTTCCATACCGTTTTTCCACGATGTTGGCCCTCAATTGGGTCAAAAGATCTGCATAATATTTCCCTGTTACTGATGTGCCCTCTTCCTTGAAGTCAATCATTATAATTCCCTTGGAATCCCAGAAGATGGTGGCCATAATCTTTTTCCGGCTCTGCTGCACCTTCGCCTTCTTGGGCGCTCTTCATAAGGCTTCCTCCATTCCATGGACTCCCTTTTGGTCGTGGGATCATAGTAAAGGACCATGGTTTCGTCTCCTGTCACAATTCTGTTGATAATTGCATCCGAGTCGGCGCGACACAACTCCAAAAAGTATTTCGAACACTTCATCCGCTGCTTCATTTGATCAGCTGCGAGGAGTTTCGGGATCCACCTTGCCGAGATCTTCCTCATCCCCAAATGGTCGGTAATAAGTCTTTCGACGGTGGTTTTTGATAGACTTGTCCTTTCTGCAATCTCTGATAACTTTAGCCGCCGATCACTCAATACAACTTCCTCGACTAATTGGACATTTTCTTCAGTGGTCTCAGTTATTGGGCATCCGGTGCGGGGTTCATCAAAAACATTCGTCCTTCCTCACTTGAATTCCAAAATCCACCGGTAAATAGTCGCCTGGGATGGTGAAGAGTTGCCGTACACGGATATGAGTTCATCTCGAATCTGAGACGCCGTGTATCCTTTCAAAAAAAGGAATTCAATGACCGCGCGGTACTTGATCTGCTCCATTTCAAATACGAAATCAGAATGCGAAACGAATAATTACCTAGCCGGGCCCTTGATTGCACAATTGAACTCATGTTTAGTCCTGTTATGACCGAATAGTTGTTCTATCGAATAGCGGTAAAAATGAATTCAATCGGATAACTGTAAGTGTATTTTTCTCAACAATTTTGGATTCTACTACGTACTGCCACTCTGCAGGAGAAAATTGGCGTTTTTAGGTTACTATGATGGTCCTCTAAATTCCTATTTGTCACATCACGGGCGAGGCGATCCGCATTACAGTTCCCCGCGAATCCACTATGACTAGGTATCCAGCAGAGGGTAATATTGAAAAAACGACCCATCTCTGTAAGAGCCGAGCGGCAGATTTCGACAGCTTTAGATGTTGTCAAAACCGATTCAGTGTCAGTGCTAAATACTTAAATCCCTCGCAGTAACCTTGTTAAGGATTCCATTGTCGCCGAAATCTCCGCTTGCAGGACGCTACAGTAATTAGCGAGACGAAGTGACAGGTTAACATCAAGTTCATTCGAGTGGATGCCAATGGCAATGCCCACTCCTTCGTCTGAAGCCATCAGTGTAGATAGCCAACGACTCAACGTCCCGAGGCATGTTGTTATCCCAGTAATCCCCAGATGGAATCAAGCTATAATGGTTCTTACCAAAAGCGTATTTAGGAGTATTGTAGTCAGTCTCCAAAGGGAGGTTAAAATTACGAAGCCATTATTTGTACCTTCGCAAGCAAATTATTATATAGGCTGTCTTGCTGAGTGCGGTCCACCATACACATACACCGTATAATAGGATAGGACAGACAACAGCAGTGTAGATCCAATTTAAAGCTTTTGGCTGCAAGCGCCAGGTTTTCTCTACGGCTTTCCTAGATGTATAGAGTGCTATAGTTGCTTTATTCACTTGTTCCTGAATGTTAGGCCCCCAGCAAAGTTTCTTGTCTAACAAGATGCCAAGGAATTTAGCCTTTTCAGCAAAATTTAATGGACTATCCCGTAGTGTAGGTGGGTCAATACAAGGAAGAGTATGTCTTCTAGTGAAGAGCACAAACTCTGTTTTAGCTGGATTAAGTCCGACGTCACTGAGGTTGGCCCATTCGTTTAAAAAAGATAGGGCGTGTTCAAGTAGTCCACTAAGGACTTCCGGGAACTTACCTGTAACAGCGATGGCCACATCATCAGCATATGCTGCATCCAGACCTGTCAAGATCCAGAAGCAATTGATTGATTGCTAGGTTCCACAGTAAGGGAGATAAAATATCACCCTGTGGGGTGCCTCTAGAAGCATATCTATATACAGACGTCGAGCCCATTGTTGTAATAATCCGCCAGCACATTCACTAGTATGCTCGTCAACCTGTAGGCTCCCGAAGTGTGTCGGTAATCGTCCTAGGTTTAATGTTATTGAAGGCGCCCTCAATGTCAGCAACACAGCCATCGTGTATTCCTTCTGATGAATAGATTTTTCAATGTATCTGACTAGAGAGTGCAGTGTCATATCCACTGGCCTTCCTTTCCAGTAGGCACGATTTTAAAAGATTACTTACAATCTATGACGGATATTTAAAGTGGTATTTTGAATTAGCAGTTTATTAAGTTGGTGGGAATTTGATTAGACAGAATTTCATATAATCGGGATTTTTAACCGGGCGGGATAACGAACGTCGGTATTTAGAAAAACGGGAATATGATTGGCGGGATTTCGTAGCCAACCCCTAAAAAATTACATAACATGTACAATAAGCAAAAAATTGACAAGAAAAGTGTTTAATTTTAAGGATAATAATAATTGGGTTACTCGCTCGACTCTTTCGTTTTCCATAGAGAACACTTTCAGCTTTTTCATATAGAATACTTTTATCGAAATATACTAAAAATTAACAGCAATATTCTAGCCGAAATAGTTAACTAAATTCTAAATTGTAAATTAAAGGATGAATAACAAAGCTTCAAAACTTCATTACTATTTTATGGCGTACAATTATTACTGTCTTTTGACTAAAATTTATAGGTAATTTATTACAAGTTTTTTTCTTGTTTTTTTTTTATTTGATAGATTGCGGGCCATAGCAATTTAAACATTAATTGAAAGTGTGTAATAGGTTATCCCAAGGGTCAGTTCTATGTTTTGTGTAGTATTCGTATGTGCACAATATGCTATCTCGTCACAATTATGATCATAAAACCAAGCCGAGAGAGCAACATTTACATAAAATTGGCGTGTTTCGACAAAGAAACAATATATAATATATTTTTTTGTAATAGATAATTTTCGTCCATACTATACGCACTCTGCCATGAGTAAAACACATTTTCCACATATGTAAAATATATATAAAGTAAAAATATCCTGCCCGTAAGGGGGAGGATAAAGGTTGAAAGGCTCCGGCCGATTCCTATATCCTTTTCAGTTGTGGCATAACTGCGGACCCTTAGCTATGCAGGAGGAGCTTCATAGGGTGAGCGGCTCCGGCCAATTCCTATGTTTCTCTACGGGGCGTTACTTTCCCGCATTATCCGAGTAACCGCTGCGCCTGAGTGCTGTATTAACAACTTCAGCGTCTCAGGTTACTAAACGTAATAGGGTGACAAAAACCGAACAGTCAATCACCGAAGCAGCACCTTCCGTAGGGGGAGGATAAAGGTTGAAAGGCTCTGCCGATTCCTATATCCTCTTCAGTTGTGGCATAACTGCGGACCCTTAGCTATGCAGGAGGAGCTTCGTAGGGTGAACGGCTCCAGCCAATTCCTATGTTTCTCTACGGGGCGTTACTTTCCCGCATTATCCGAGTAACCGCTGCGCCTGAGTGCTGTATTAACAACTTCAGCGTCTCAGGTTACTAAACGTAATAGGGTGACAAAAACCGAACAGTCAAACACCGAAGCAGCACCTTCCGTAGGGGGGAGGGTAAAGGTGGAAAGGCTCCGGCCGATTCCTATATCCTTTTCAGTTGTGGCATAACTGCGGACCCTTAGCTATGCAGGAGGAGTTTCATAGGGGGAACGGCTCCGGCCAATTCCTATGTTTCTCTACGGGGCGTTACTTCCCCGCATTATCCGAGTAACCGCTGCGCCTGAGTGCTGTATTAACAACTTCAGCGTCTCAGGTTACTAAACGTAATAGGGTGACAAAAACCGAATAGTCAATCACCGAAGCAGCACCTCCGAGGCCCCTCTATGATGGACCTCTTTCGTTTACGAATACTATCATGGTTAAGCGATGGGCCGACAACTCATCCTTGTAAAAAAATTTCGACGTCAAGAAACCTGGAACGAAAGCCTCGGATTGGACGGATACAACTCAACGACGACCTCGCAAACGAACAACGGATTACTCTTTCGGAACCTGGAATGTACGCTCCCTGAATAGGGCAGGGGCCTTAAGGGCCCTCTTGGATCAGGTTGAAAAATATAAGCTGAGCATAGTTGCACTCCAGGAAACAAAATGGCTTAGTAGCGAGATAGATGACCGCAACTCGTACACAATTTTCACAAGTGGAAAACCTTCGGGCCACAGGGAGTTTGGAGTGGCGTTCATTGTAAACAATCAACTTAAGCCGCATGTTATCGACTTCAAACCCATAAACGAGCGGCTGTGTGCGATTCGCATTAAAACTCGGTTCTTCAATCTCTGGCTCATAAACGCGCATGCCCCCACCGAAGTCAGTGAAGACGCGGCCAAAGACGAGTTCTACCACCGCCTAGAAAATCTCTTCGACTCACTTCAATCAAACGATGTCAAATTGCTGCTGGGGGACTTCAACGCCAAAGTCGGAAACGAAAGTTGGCATAGGGGGATTACTGGAGGTTACAGCCTCCATGAAGAATGTAACGACAACGGCCAACGACTAATAGACTTCGCGACCAGCAGAAACATGGTCATTCGCTCAACGTGTTTTCCGCATCGTCGTATTCACAGACAGACCTGGAGATCTCCAGATCAACATACCATCAACCAAATTGACCACGTCCTTATCTGCAAGAGATGGGCATCGAGCATGATGGATGTTCGGTCCTATCGTGGAGCAAATATTGACTCTGACCACTATATGGTGAAGGCGACTTATAGGTGCAGAATTTCTTCGGTGCATCATTCGAGATTCAACCCGGCAAAAATTTTTGCGGTTGACAAATTGTTGGATGATGCCACGGTGGTCACTTATACGACTGCCCTTGAGGGGAAGCTGACGCCCTTGCTAAATAACATCAGCAACAAAGGCGCCCTTGAGATTTGGGATACACTCAAAGACACCATCAAAGGGGTCGCAGAGGAGGTTGTGGGATACAAAGCCCAGCGAGCCCGAAATGATTGGTTTGACGAGGAATGTCAAAATGCGGTAGATGCGAAAAACGAGGCATATCGCCAATGGACCGAACGCGCAACTAGAGCTAAAAAAACCAATTATGACGAGCTTCGACGATTTTCGAATAGGTTAATTAGACGTAAGAAACGTAAGCATCTTGACGAGCAGTTGATGCAAATAAACCAAAGACTAGCTAGTAGGAACAGTAGACAAGCGTACAAGCTAATTAATTCAATTAAAAGTGGATACCAACCCAGGACCTGCCTCTGTAAGGATAAGGATGGCAATATAATTAGCGACACCGATAGCGTTGATAAACGCTGGGCCTCACATTTTGAAGAGCTTCCTAATGTTCAACCGAACAACCCCACACAAGAAGCGCTGGAGCTGACGGCTGAAACAGGCCCTCCCATTCAACCCCCAACAATAGAAGAAGTTGATCTCGTCATGCAATCACTGAAACATAATAAAGCCCCGGGCGCTGACGAGATTCCAGCTGAACTGCTAAAGCATGGTGGGGAGAGCCTTGTTACGGCTATACACACACTTATCGTTAAAATATGGAACGACGAAATAATCCCGGAAGATTGGCGCAAAAGTATAATTTGCCCAATCCACAAAAAAGGGGACAAGTTAAAATGTGAGAACTACAGAGGCATCTCATTAGTTTGTACGACTTATAAGATTTTATCTAAAATTCTAGAAAATAGAATTAATCCGTACGCAGAAGAAATCATTGGCGAGTACCAAGGCGGCTTTAGACCTGGTCGTTCGACGACAGATCAGCTTTTTACAGCGAAGCTTTTACTCCAGAAGTGCTGGGAATATAACATCGACGTATACCAAATATTTGTCGACTTCAAGCAGGCATACGACAGTATCGATCGAAGTGTACTGTACAACATTCTGCTGCATTTTGGTAAACCAGCTAAGCTAGTGCGACTCATAAGGATGACGATGACTAATACCGTCTCGCAGGTCAGAGTACAGAACAGACTCACTGACCTATTTGAAACTCGTACTGGACTCAAGCAAGGCGACGGGCTGGCGCCGACGCTCTTCAACCTGGCTCTGGAGTATGTAATTCGAGCCATGAATTTGGACAGCAGCGGAACGCTACTCATTAAGTCGACTCAACTAGTAGCTTACGCCGACGACATCAACATCATGTCTAGAAGATTGGGTGATGCAGAAGTCCTCCTGCATAATCTCAATAACGCCGCCAAAGAAGTTGGACTACATATCAACGAATCTAAAACCAAGGTCATGATGCAATCAAAAACTAGAACGCCAGTAAATTCAAGCATCACAGTGGGGGACCTCAATATAGAGTATGTAGACAACTTCACTTACCTGGGTTGCAATTTGTCAAAGGACGCCAACGAAACAGATAAGATAAAGCGACGGATACAACTAGCTAATAAGTGTTATTTTGCGGTCCTCCAAATTATGAATTCGAAGCTGGTGCACAGGAAGACGAAGCTCCACGTATATAAAACCATAATCCGACCTGTGCTATGCTATGGCTGCGAGGCATGGACCCTAACCCAAAACTCTGAACACCTGTTGGACACATTCGAGCGAAAGGTTCTCCGAAGAATCTTCGGGGCCGTTCGTGAACGAGGTGAATGGCGCATCCGGTACAACCTTGAGTTGTATCAGCTGTATGATGAGCTACAGGTGTCGAAGATCGTGAAATTGCAGCGACTGCAATGGGCGGGACATGTACAAAGGATGAACGACGATCGCATGCCCAAAAAGGTGATGAACGCGCAACGAGTGGACGGAGCCAGATTGCGTGGACGACCGAGAGCCCGATGGGAGCATTCTGTATGTGAGGACGCCCACCAGATGCTAGGCTTTCGGAACTGGAGGACAAGGTCGCGTGACCGCGACAATTGGAGGTATTCAATCCAGGCGGCCAAGGCCCGACGTCGGGCTATCGTGCCATAAAGAAGAAGAAGAAAAATATCCAAAAATTGAATTCCATTCTCTGCCTCGCCCTTATATACTAAACTTTCCATTAGACAATTTTCGAGCAAATTACTGAACAAAGTGGCAACTTTTCACATGAACCGCCTATAAACATTTTAGTCAGTTCAAACTACCATTTTAATGACATCCTCAAAAAATCATCAAATCACTGAAAGTCATCACAATCTACTGGTTCGTGTATAGCAAACACTTATTGCTGCTGCTGTTTGCTTTATCTCTTTTTATTCTTTTTTTTTTCGTCAATTATATCGCTAAAATCGATCTCAAAGTTAAGTTGCCGATCACTAATTAAAGTGAAGAATAGTTTAAATTTTTTTTCACATTTCTTTTACTGGTTAGCATCTCTGTTTGTTGGATCTCAATCATATAAACATTGTAATGTATCTGATGTACACGTGTAAATGTATAGAAGATTTCCTACAGTAGCCAGAAAGTTGAGTTAATCATGTTTATGTGTATAAACATTTATAAACATGGGTCTCGACTTATAGTAATTTGAGCAACGGATGGAACTTCCTCCCTTTTAAGTGCTTGGGTCGTAAGAGGGCAATTGTCAAGAAAAAAAAAGTGTAAATCATTTTCAATTATATATTATATCCGATTGCGGATATTCTTCCAATATAAAGTGTTGTTGTTTTGATTGTAATTATGCAAGACGATAGATGAAAAAAAATAATGCCGAGATCTCAGAATGATATCTTCGGCAGATTCACCTATGTATAGTGCGGCTGAACTGAACCAAAGGCTTAACCTTTTCGTGTCAAAATCCTGCGATGGGAAATTCATGTCTTATTACACGACTAAGGAGCTATAATTAAATGATTTGATTACGGGTGCGTCAGTACAGTGTTACAAGTAATGAAAGTGTACGACACTATATTTTTATGAGGATAATATCCGGCAAAAGAATATACTTTTCCTATACGTTAAGGGCTCGTTTTTTAAGAGCTAATATGAAGTTTGAACATGGGCAATTCATGTAATTAGATATGGTTGACGAGATTTTCACATGTACATTTAATTGTTGGCAAGTGATTATCTTTATGTTCGCACACATGATGACACAAGTATAAGAAAAAATGATTTTTATATCAAAATAACAAAATAATGTGGATTTATTGTTCTACTACGATTATAATGGTTTCCATACATTCACAACGACAATATGGAAAATGAAAATGAAACGGAATCCATTCCAACACCAGACAATAATGGTTGTACTCCTGCTTATAGGGATATAAATAATTTCTACTATTGATTCATCATCGGTAGTTAGATCATTGTCGCAGACTCAATCACAGTCTTAAATTGGTGCACCAATCCTACAAGTTCTTGCTTTCAGCAGAAAATGTCAAGTTATTTCTTATGTCGAGATGATGCTGAGAAATTGAGAAAAACGAAGTACTGACTGATCTGACCAAACTGGGCCTCTCTCAGATTAAGAGTTGTTCATTAATTTAAAATCCAACCACTTCACTAAGGCTACGCCAAGCGGAGAAGTTAATGAGTCTTATGGAATTATAATCAACGGGAAGTACGTGTCGTCGTTGGATTTTAAACTAATGCTTAACTAATAATCTGGAAGATGCCCAGTTTGGCCAGATCAGCCAGTGAACCGACATTTTGTTGCTTTTGTGCGAAACTTCTCTGACTATCATAAGGTGAATTATAATTCAAACAAAGTTGGTCTGTTTAAGGAATCCATTTGTCGCCTTTGTTTGGGCATTGACATTGAAACCACCAACCTGATTTTCAGCTAGTTTCCAGTTTAGGTACATTTACTTGGAGCAGGTCAGCAGTCATTTACGAATTGAATTTAAGGCAAAAAATCGTCAGTCTTTTCAGTGTACTGAAGGTTCATTTTTCTCGGCACGACCCCAGCGGCTCTAGCGACAGCGACTCACTCATCCCATATAAAAACTCGTTTTTAGAATGAGAGAAAAATGAGTTTTTATATGGGATGAGCTAGTCGCTGTCGCTAGGGCCGCTGCAGTCTGTGGGGCGCAATGCATGTGGTCTTACCGCTCGACGGACCACTCCTTGGTACAGGAGAATTGTATTCACAAAAACGCACTTGTTACGTTAAAATTATATTTAAAATTGCTAATAGGTCATACCCAACCAAATTCAAATCTTTCATGATTAATAATATTCATTCTTAGTATCAAACGCACCCTTTAATTTTACATGTAACATTCATTATAACTTCTCTCTTCCGGTGTAAAACATGTACCTGAATAAATGTGCCGAGAACAGCGTAAAGTGTTTTCTCTTATATCGATAAAATACGTCCATTTCATCAATTAATTAGTCCACGAAACACTTCGATGACAGAGTTTGCAGATGCAGATGGCGTCGAACAGTAACTGCTAATTTTCTTCGAGCATTGTGATGCGACTCGATAGAGCCTTAGCAACTGACTGACAAGAATCATCAATGTATTTGGCCACCAGCCGGACACTCCCTGGTGGCATTCAGTGCAACTAGAAGTCGAATGAAGCAGCATTGGTCAAAATTTGTGCCTTGTAAGCTGAGAAGATTCTCATTTTTTTCCTATGATAGAAAAAACGAGGCTAATTTCGGGCGCGGCCGAAATTTGAATACCCGTCACATTTGAATGAGCCTTAAGCTACTTTTGTGTTAAAAATTTCTACCGCAGCCCTATGACGTGTTCCGATTCCATCTGTTCGTGGATACGTTGGGGTTAATCCAGGAACACACTTGGATGTATTTTGGTTAAGATTCAAAAAGAAAAAAAGTTGTTCTTACAAGAACCTAATATTTGGGGGTTCGATTGTATGACAGCCCTATGATGTAATGTTCCAATTCCATCGATTCCTAAATATCTTTTGAGGCTTTACTAACCTAAGATTCCCGAAGGCCCAATGGAATTCGGTTTTCAGGCAAAGCCTCAATCGTACTATTTTATTATTTGTTATCATTCGCTTAATGTTATCAAAACAGCAAGGTCCCCATGTGATCGCATTAAGCGGGGTCAACTGTATGTCACGAGGCTACCACCATAATGGATGCCATAAAACGACCACATATTCTCCATCCTTTCATAAGTGATATCTTCCCAAACGGAATACAGCAAGAATAGTAGCCTTTATTATTTGAAATGTGTGGTGAACCTTGGGAAAGCAAGGTTCCAGGGACGTAGCCAGGGGAGGCGTCCAGGAGTCTTTAACTTCCCACAGTATTTCTAATTTATTCATTCCTAAAACTCTGCCGAAGTTAAGCTTGCAGTCAGATAAATTGTGTCATCTGGACGAAAGTAGTGACTACATAATAAACAATTTGAAACACATAAAAATCTGGTGACCCCAAATTGGGATGGTCTTTCATAATGGAAACTTCAACAAATTTCGTAAGACCTCATACAGGCTACACAATTTGAAATAAAATATTTCCCTGTAAGAATGTAGTAATTTTTTTTGAGCCGTGCGAAGGGAAGGCAAAAGCAGCACGACGCGGGCACCGAATACGCGATCGTACTTTCCATAGTTCCATAGTTGCTGCTTCGTGCATATACCATGGCCCACGAGCCCTTCCATAATAATTGTACAGAAAAGAAGTCTTTGGCGTTGTAGACGTGGCAGGTGTCTGCTTCCGATGATAGCGGAGCAATTAAGTCATCGTGCGTGCTATCGTGCTCGCCCAGCCTCGTGAAGCGATAAAGTTGAATTCGACACAGGAACAGTGGGACAGGAGGCATATTATGCATTGGGGCAACGCCGAAACTAGTGTCTACAATTAACAACAAGATGCTAATAATGTCATAACTTCTGAAGCCCAGCTAAATCCTGGCTACGTCCTTGCAAGGTTCTAAACAAGACCCAGATAAGATCCTTCAACTTCTAAATGTCCTCATTGACAAAATATCATCAGCATGTGAAGTGCAAATGTATGTTTTAAGACGCAAAGTTATAACAGGCATGGGAGAAGTGTAGCCAGGATCTCATTTAAAAGGGGCAAACCTAACAATTGTTTAACACAATGAACCCGGAATTTTTTTAGGGTTAGGAATAGGTATTTGATTCAAATCTACGACAAAAATTAGGATTTTTTGTCAGTTTAAATAGTCGGTTCCATTTTGTTAGAAAGGCATTTTTGAAAACCATATTTCAAGAAAGGATAATTTATAATCCAATTTGTTTCAATACGGATTCTGTTTCCACTTTCTAGACAGTCGATACTCAGTGATTTCTCAACTTTTGAATTTCAGTGTTCGAAACTGTAGTCTCAGCAATATTGTAGGGATGATGATGGCCCTTTCCCTATCTATGACTATCCGTGACCCTGATACAAAAATCATGAAGCTACTTATTTGAAGTACGAAAATTACACTTCCTTGTACCTACCTATTTAAAAGTTTCGTTTTGTTTATTACAATAGATGAATTTTAATACATCATTGCGTAGAGAATTCTTAAGCGGATAGCGACCCTCTGGGGATTTATCGCTACTTTATTGGGTTTAGTCGAAATATAGGGGAAATCCTTGCAGAGTCCTTTAGTTTGCATTTTCTTTTTTCTAAAGAGGTTGATAGGGGAATCGGATCGAATACAGCAATTTTTCCATCGTTTTGTTAAAAATTCAAATCGCATCTTTACATGACTGTTACTTCTGAACATTGGCACCTTTAGATGCTTGAAATTGTCACCTTATACGTACAGTGCGGTCCTCTATACATGGCTGTTAAATTTCAAAATTTTCCGCTCCAAAATTTCCGAATAAGGGACAATTTTCGATTGATACGATTGAACTCCCGAACGCAGATAGGTAGGACCTTGAAATTTGGAGACAATGTGAGCGGTGAGCGCCAAGTATAGCTCTACAGCTACAAGTGTGAGCTAGAACCTTGAAATTTAGATAAGTCTACCAATTTTCAAATTTATTCGACAAATTTTATAGAGTTTTCGATTAGAAAAGACGAAAGTGCGATTTGGGCAGCTGTAACTGTCGAACGCAGATAGGGGGACCCTAAAATTTGCAGAAATGAAAGTAAATGTAATTTCCAGGTTCTAAAGCTACTTGGCGCTTACATTTAGATACTTTAAATTTCATAACGATTGACCGAAGAGTTCCGAAATTATCGAAAATGAACGTTTGCCACATGAAAGTGTAATTATCTTGCTAATAACACCTAACAGACTGACTACAGGACTCACCGAGGAGGTTATTATGCAGTCATTTAGGTTTCTTTGGTGTGGCGTTGGGAATGCTGTACATTTACTAATGCTGCACGACAGGTCAAAATGCTTTACTCTACAGCCAAATGCTGTACGTCTGGTCAGCTTATACTAGCCACACATTGGGGTGAAGTTTGGTTAAGATTGATTCACAATGAAAAAAGTTGTTCATGCAAGAACCTAATTACCAGCGGTTGGTTTGTATGAGACCCTATGACGTAGTGTTCCGATTTCATCGGTTCCTAGATATGTTTGGTGGCTTTACTAAAAACACACTTGGGTGAAGTTTGGTTAAGATTGGTTCATTAAGAAAAAAGTTTTCTTAGAAGAATCTAATTTCCAGGTGTTGGTTTGTATGACAGCCCTATGACGTGGTGTTCCGATTTGATCTGTTCCTAGATATTTTTTGAGGCTTTACTAGGAACACATTTGGATGAAGTTTGGTTACGATCGGCTTAAAAAGGAAAAAGTTTTTCTTAGAAGAACTTAATTTTCAATGGTTCGTTTGTATGGCAGCCCTATGACGTAATGTTCCAATTTCATTCGTTCCTAGATATGTTTTGAGGCTTTACTAGAAACATACTTGGGTGAAGTTTGGTTAAGATTGGTATATAAAGAAAATAGTTTTTCTTAGAAAAACCTAATTTTCAGGGGCAGCCCTATGACCCCATGGTCCGATTCCATTCGTTCCTACATATATACAGCGTACACTAAAAAGAAACTTGTGTACAAATTTTCAGCCCGATAGCTTCAAAACTGAGGGACTAGTTTGCGTTGCAACAGACGGACAGACAGACAGACAGACGGACATGGCTCAATCGATTTCTCTCGTCACGCTGATCAATAATATATATACTTTATATAGTCGGAGGTGCTTCCTTCTGTGCGTTGCAAACTTCATGACAAAGTTAATATACCCTTTCACATAGTGACGGGTATAAAAATGAAAAATTGGCAAAACCCCAAAGGTGAAACGATTTGTCTAATGGTGCCTTAGCAAATTGAACCACAATCACCGTAAAAGATTACATATGATTTTAATCATCCAAAGCATTGAGACCCATAAATGTGTCGGCATGTCAACCAAGAGGTGGAAACATGATTTCATCCAAGAAAGTAGTTAAGGTAAAACAAATTAAGTAATTAATGGCCTGGAAGGGTAATCAGAAATCAGAATTGCATGGCTTAGTACATGACGCGATTTCACACAGCTCCGCGATAATTCGTGAGCGTAGGTGCTCCGTGGTGTTAGGTCGTGCTCTGTGGCTGTCACCATTCGGTCGCCAATCTGTGATATAGAGATTCATAGAGAAACAATTTTCGGCATGACCCGCCGTAAGTTTATTATTCAGAAGATGATAAGAAATATTCTTATCGTAGAATAATAAACTAACGATGCGACTAGGAATTGGATTGGCTAACAACCGTTTCACACTTCGAATTCAGTTGTCTTTGAATCGCACTATGCTCCACTCTGAGTTAGGGTAAATCGAGAATCGTAGGTGCATATACTTCCAAGATTGCTCTTGTGAACACGGAATGTAATAATAATGCGGAGTAAATTATTGGCTCCAGCTTCGCTAGTATGGATTCTCTTTTCGTTCGCCGACGAAACATACTGATCGAGCCATGGCAAGGGGTCAGCCCGTTCGATTGCGTTTTTGTAAGAAGGCATTCGGGGCAATTCTAATGGTGACAAACTGCAATTTAGTATTGCATTGGAGGTTCGGCCGAATAATGAGCCGTGCAAATTGCACAGAAAATAAAAAAAAAAACCGAGCGTACAGAGGATTGCGCCCGCAATACGGGAGTTTCTTAGAATTTCAATGCGAATTTAGTTAGTCTAATCCAAAAATAGATTTACTATTTTTGCAGATTGAATAAACAGCAAATTTACACACAATTTTGATTTACCATTTCTACAGAGCTCCCAACAAAAAAATTACATACGTAAGGACATGGCTAAAGACATAAAAACTGAACTTATCAGCTACAACTCCGCTACCATGATGAAGAATTAACAAAATATGCCTAATACAAAATGTCTTCAATGCGCACTTTGATATGAGTACCCATACACGCCTTTCTATGAATAATAAAAAAGCCGCCTTTTGCACCTATTCAGGGACACCCTGTTATCTTAACCCTATAAATTTCAAAAGTATTCTTGTCAAATATAAGTACCAATCCATGCATTCCCACCAAATTGGATATCGATCGGTTGCGTCGATCACGAGACGTTCAGTAAACAGGCGAAGAGGCGCTAGCTTGGCATTGTGAAACGTTTCAATGAATCCTCATCCAAAATTTGAAGTTTGCAAACCTAAGGGAGGCTACACATGCACAAACTAATATTTCACAAATTTACTGTAATTTACTTTTTCTTAGAAAAAATCAACATGCTTAGTATTTAACGTAACTATGCTCATCGGGACCAACCTTTGTGCAAAGTTTCATAACCGTACCTATAACGGTTTAGGAAAACAGAGGCGGATAACGTAAACTCAACTTTAACGACTGATAACTCCGTTGCCGTTACTTGAAACTACAAAAAGTTTCTCATGTGAAATGTACACGTCGTGCCTTTAGATTCCTTAATTCCTCCTGAATACTTGCGTTTCCCGGACGAACAAACGTCTGGCTTTCGATTGATACCATATTTAACGATGGCGGGCTAAGTTAACACTCAGAATTTTAAAGTTTAAAGCTATGATTCAATAATTAGAGACGAACAAACGATTTTAATTTACGAACAATCACAAATAAACGTAGCCTTCCCCGAACAAACGGCTCCTAGCGTGATTTGAAGATGTGGGAAGGCTAACTTCACATGAGTAGGTAAGCCATCAGATCCGGATGGCGTTCGCAATAATGCCCTGAAATAGAAGTTCAAACAATCCCAGAAAAAAATATATTAATGCATTTGAACCCTATTCAGCGGGGAAGACATCCGAAACGGTGGAAAAAGCAGCCTGATGGTCATGCCAAACAAAAATATTTTTGGAACTAAGGTGTCTATGAAATAGAAATAGTTCTAGATTGGATACATAAGAGTATTAACATTTTTGAGAAATGTTGGCTATAATAGAAAATCCTTTTATTACACCGCGATTAAGCCGTATAATTCACTAGCCCAAGCCGAAATTCAGATTTTTTTTTTCTTGGATTAGATATCTAATAACAAAGAAAATGTTGGGATTCTAGCCCTAATTTACTCCTTACTTGGGTATTTAAATCCCCAATAGGCTTTGGAATGAACAAATTGCACGAGAAGTGTGAAGCATAAAATATAACCACACAGATCCAAAACGTACTATAAATTGTTTAGGTCCTTTACTGACCCAGTAAAATATATGTATGCTATGATTTTCCTAGCGATTTACCTATATGAGTCATATTTGTCTCATAGTCTTTCAAAAAGCAAATTTGTTGGCTTAAACGTCAAACATTACCGGAAAATGACCATGTTAATTCACAGAACATGTTCACTGCCTATGAGTCACATGTGACTCATAAAGGTATGAATTTTCGGGTGCTGGACGTGGTAGTAATGTTGGTCGAAACCGGTCAAATATGTTAACCAAGCAGTACATACACACATAGCATATGTGTATAGGATAGGTATCAAATAGTTCTTTTTAGTTGATCTTCGACGTTCGTCGAGAACATCGGAAGCCAAGAGCGAAAATGAAAACATACATGTGGATCGACTTGCACCCTACCGAGGCAACGATACGGAGGAGATCGAAGCGAGTTCTGTTCGGGACGAACAGGTTTAAGGAGGGGCTAATGCAAAGTATCTATTCTATACGCCAACCCAAATCGTGTTTCCGTACTTGGCACCAGATGGCACTAGTGCCACGAGCGAGAAATAGTTAACCTTCCGATGCTTGCACCTCCACCCGAATACGGATGATCGCGCGTATGTATACGCATGCTTTGTTCAATGTGATTTGCCTAAAATAAAATCAAGGACTCTTCAGGAAAATGCAGAAAATTACTCAAGCATTTATTCCAATGAAGTTTTATGAAAAGTTAGGCACATAGGAATTGGTACAATCAAAGTAAATTTGGATTTGGATGTTGAGGGCGAATGGGCTTTCATAGTAGTTCCAAGTTTCAAGACAATTATTAGTAACATTTTTATCTGGACGTTTAGCAAATAAATAATTTGCAATTATATTGTGTTTTGGTCGCCGGGTTCAAGTCCATCAATTTGTAATGTTTTTTGAATTTTTGGAATGCCTAGTATAAGTAATAAACCGTTAAAATCGAAAAACTGACGAGAAAGATCGCGCGTATGTGAGACATACAATTTACTCGTCCTTCGGAGCACGAGGATCCTGCGGCACTCAAAAAGCGGCTGCAAGCTTCTTTTCAGCGTTATAGGAGATTAGAAGACGGGGCTCCCCAGCCGCTTGGTATTATATGTGAGTGATGAGCACGCAAAAATCAGACCGTATATCTCAAATACGCGCGAGCATCGGAAGGTTAACCTATTAGACAACAACATCGACTTTCCAGAAGTTTCCAGAAAGTGCGTCACCGAAGTTTCCGGACCAATGGAAACGAGGGCTATTTACGCTTTGCGCTCTCGCGATAGTAGCGCCATTTGTGGATGATGCAGTGGCTAAGTGAAAATCCACACCTTCCGTGTCAGCTGATTCTCGACCATGGACTGATACCGTGATGACGCTCTTGTATGAACTCATTTTAAGAGGAGATTAATCGTCTCTTACGTCAAAGTTCCATGGATGTGATAATACCACCCAAGATACAAACCAATGTACCGAATATGGCCGCCAGGTGGTGCTAGTATCGTTAAGGAGAAAATTCGCTCCATAGCGGATCTCGGAAAGTCCCGAAACGAGTATATAAGGGCGTCGTTTATTGTCGACGAGTCAGTATAGTTTTACTCGTGAATTATGTCGGATCAATGACTAGTCAGTAATTAGTGAAATTGTAACTCGTGTATATATCCGTGTGTGTTGTCGTGCTCTGTGGCCGTGATCGTTCGGTCGCCACTCTGTGAAATAGACACTCATAGAGAAACGAGTTCCCAAACTCGGCACGACTCGTCGCAAGTTTATTATTCAGAAGAAGATGATAAGAAATATTCTTATCGTAGAATAATAAACTAACAATGCGACTAGGAAGTGGTATGGCTGACAACTGTATTACACTCCGAGTTCAGTTGTCTCTGTAATGTCTCTGTGTCTGTGTGCGTTGATGACTACACACGGTAGTCATCAACGCACCATGCTCCACTAGGAGTTACGGTAATGAAGAAGAAGTTGTAATAAATAGTGTTACAGTAAAGCGAGTGTTATTCATTATTGTGTACGCGAAAATCTATCGAACCCACTGGAACGTCTAGAAAAGACGAGAAAAATATAACAATAAGCAGACCTTTTTTGTTTCGTTTTCAAGTGACGTGATACGGAATTGAATGAAATTGAAAATAAGGCGAAATCTGAGAGAAAAACTTGATGAGCATTTATAATAGATTTGCTTTCTACTCTTCACTTTCACAAGATCTAAGTATATGAAAAGCAAGAAATTACGGACCAACAACTGATTCTAGCAAAAAAAGGACGATTTGTCCTGTAAACTATGATGGTGCTGGACCAGTAACAATTTTCTTTTTAGTGCAACTTCGATGTTTTACATTATGGTGGACATAGACCACTCTAGAGTTTTAATAAGCGGGAAGGTAAATTAAGAGTGGAGATATAATTCAGTATCCGTCGCTGGAGGCATAATTATTCGATGACTTCAATTTTTGTCTTTACTTTCTATTAGTATATGTATTTTCGAATGCATCTATAGCTAGTTGTCAAGCTCATGTCCTATGAGATAAGCGACTATGGTCTGTCCGCTCTCCGGAGAAACAATTTGTCTTCACTTCAACTATTACTGTTTGCAACTTTACAGTACCTAAAATCATTAGCGTAGAAACATGAAGGCATTCAATTTGAACATTAGCTCACTTAACAATAGCAACACCTCTATGTAACATACTTTATAATTTCAGGTGTGTTTGCCGTTAATTTGTCGCTAGCTTATTTATAAATAGCAAGTTTTGCTGTCTGATTATTTGTCGGAGTTAATACTGGCTATTCTTTATTTTCGAAATCCTTGGTTTCATGAAACGACGAGAACTGATAGAAACATTAGGATATACACGTTCAGTATCTGATAATTTGTGACATCATTACTTCGATCGTCGCATTTTAAAAACCCTTTTGTTTCTATGAGACACATGTGACTCATATCTGAATATTATGAAATGCATATTGCTTGGTTATTATAAACGCGATAAAATTTCAACAAAATCGTACGGCGGGATCACACTGGCTTTAATGGGCTAAACCTAAGTTCGTATAAAACCAAACCGACAGACGTCTATCTCCTGTGTGAAACAATTTCATGTGCTGAGTATAAAAACGCTACAAATGCCCAACAAAATTCTAGTCATTCCATATTCTTAATTCATTTATTTTCATTTAATGAAACCATTCACCACAAAATTAAAATATTTTTATAGATAACATAAATCAGGTTACTCGCTTGAATCTTACGTTTTTCTTTTTTAGTTGATTTATTGATTCCATAAGTAGTGAGCATTTAGAAAAAGAATAGATATATTCTATTGACACATCAAGATTTATTATAATATCACTCTACAGTCGTCTCAAAACGTTTATAAAAACCGTTCTGAATGGATGAGTATAAAAACGTTCACAATTCAGTGTTTTTCTTTATGGAATATCTTAACTGTTCCGACTTTATATATTTGTCTTTTTTCTGAACGATCGCGTTTAGTATATTGTAAATGAAAATGCATTGTTTGTTAATAGGCATAGTATTCCCAGTCGTAATCGAGATGTTAATTGAGAGCAATTTAAAAGGAAAGATTTTAAATGGTTTGATTTTTTGTTGACGTTGAACTAACATTTCCATACTCGCATGGAAATTTATGAAATATAGTTTTATTGTGATAATTTTAATATGAGCCTTATATATAGCATATTTAGTGTGAAATCCCGCAATTTCAAAACCACTACCGAAGATAGTTATAGCTAAGTTACGTCCAAGCTTCAATCTATTAATGTATGTTTTTTATTATCAAGACATGGTCTATAATATGAGTAATCATCCCGTTTTCATATTACGCGAACTTTATTCTCTTTAGCTGACAAGAGTGACTAATGCTGCCTTTTCTGGCGCCAGTAATTGCTATTAACTCTTACTTGTTCCATGTGTCAAAATCCACTACCGCATCGGCGTAACAAACGATCAATTAAATATTCCAGCACGTCATTGTGATTTACTTCTTTTACACTTTTCCTTACCACTTTTTAAAGTCAAATCCAAATAAGAAACTGCTATGCTTAAAATCAAATTATTACTATTATTATTGTTGTCGTGCATTCTCACTCCCCCATTCCGTCCATAATCCTACTACGAATAGTGAATAGTGCTATGCTTTACTTTAACCTTTACCACTTTGATAAATCGACCAACAGGCCCCGCATGGAACGTGCCACTCCAATGGTTTTCTTTCTTCAGAGTGTATACAGAGTCAGTCCCCTAAGACCAATTGTATGTAACTATCGTATGCCTCTAAGTATGCTTATAAGGAAAACCAACCAAACTAATCTGCCGCAACTCTAAACGAGACAAATTCAATTAGATGCGAGTAAGATCTGGCGAAGAAATTGTATCATACCATTATTGTATGAATATGGTCGGTCGACTGTATACAAGTTTGCTTCGTTAGCAATAGTGTGCTATTTATTGGATATTCAAGCGTGAACTAGATCAAGTCTATACCACACTTCTTCTTGTCGGTCGATACGTTCCAAATGTATACATACGAATGAAATAGAGCGAAGTTTGCGTGGTCTGGCATCGTCAATTTGTGGACTTTTTGTTATGATGGAAACAAAACACGTATTACTGGAGAGTGCCAGACAGTAGTGTCGCCAGTGTATGGTTACGAAATGTACAGTTATGTATTGGTTTAGCGTACATATGATATTAATCTGATCAATAATAATATTAAACACGTGCCAAAGCAAAGTCCAATAGTTACCGATATGGTGGTAAACGTTTAAATAGCAGCACGATTGCAATATATATGGAAAATCTAATGAAAGAAATTTCATAGCTAGTTGGCAGAATAATGTGCGTCAAAATGTACATCATCATTTCAGTTTCTATCAAAATTTTTTATGAAAATAGCAAAACTGATTCACGCACTTACAAAATCAGTTTTCGATTCGGCGTATTTCTGTAAAGGGTAAAGGGGGTGATTCAATACTGTGACAGAAACGACCCATGCTATCCAGCATGGCCAAGAGTCGCAACGAACCCCTTCGGCACAAGAAGGGGAAGGAAACTATGTGCCTACCTCGCTACTAAGTGCCGGCATCGAATTAAACCCAGGTCCATAGATATGCTGTGTCTACGGAAATAGGATTTGGACCAATGTACAATCCTCGGTTAAATGCACGTTCTGTCGACAATGGGTCCACCTAAAAAACTGGTTGGGACTTAGTCATCTGAGTCAATGAAGCTCAATGTATACTGCGAGCAGATGTAGAAATAAAGGCCGACTCTCATCATCTAACTCCTCTCAACAGCCGCCCAGCCAACGTTCCCAACAATTATCACCCTCTACCCTTGCAAACGCTGTCCGACTTGTCCTACCAAGACCAAATTTTATACCAGCTTCACAAACCATCGACGTGAACTACTCCCCCACTAAAATCGTCCAAATTAATTGCAACGGACTCCAGAATAAAATCACCGAGGGTTCATGGACAGACACCACATCCAGATAGCAGCTGTTCAGGAGACTAAACTCAATTCCAATAATTGGCTTAGCTCACATGGGAACTACATATTATAATGTCATCAGATGCGACCGAGAAAGCAATGCAGGTGGTTCGGCCTTCCTAGATTAGATTAGATTTGTTGAGGGCCCAGACAACAAGAGTTGCCCTAGGCACTTCGACCGGTGGTCTATTGTACCAATGCCCCTACTATGGATTAGATGAACTCAATCTAACCGACTACATTCGATAAATCGATTCATCTGGGTCATATTGATAGTGCTCTGTGGCCGTGATCGTTCGGTCGCCACTCTGTGAAACAGACACTCATAGAGAAACGAGTTTCCAAACTCGGCACGACTCGTCCCAAGTTTATTATTAAGAAGATGATAAGAAATATTCTTATCGTAGAATAATAAACTAACAATGCGACTAGGAAGTGGTAAGGCTGACAACCGTATCACACTTCGAATTCAGTTGTCTTTGTAACGTTGATGACTACACACGGTAGTCATCAACGCACCATGCTCCACTAGGAGTTACGGTAATGAAGAGAGATATTGATAGTGGCGATATCCTCTTCCAAGGGAAAAGCGATACCGAAACACTCCAATCGGCACCTTGCTAGCCTCTCACACTCAGACAGGATGTGAGAAGCAGTTTCGTCGTCAGCCTCACAGACAGCTGGCGTCGGTAACAATGCGCAAGCGGTTTAAATGACCGTTTAAACGGCAGTGCCCCGTAAGGGGCCCGCATATAATCCTAACCATGTTTCAATTTCATCAGACCAAGGGTACGATTGGGTGAGTAGTTAGCAACAAAAAGTTTTGACTGCCTAAGCCCTGGAAGAGCTTCCCAGTGTGCGGTGGCGTTGGCTTTATCCCACTCACTAATTACATTTCTGCAGATACAGAGCGGTAACCCACAGTAACGTTCTGGGCCATAGAAGGGAGTGGTGGATGATCTTCTTGCAAGTTCGTCGGCCAGCTCATTGCCGTAAAACCCCGAGTGCCCAGGTACCCAGAAAAGGGTGAGATTGTTGAGATTGCCCACCTGTTGGAGGATTTCCTAACAAACCAACACGAGCTTAGATGTAACAGTACAGCTCGTCAGCGCTAAATAAATATTGCTATTTTCTTGTTGGTGTAACCTTTGTCAAGGTATAATCTTGCAAACACTTCAATTGCGTGCACTTCTGCCTGAAACACGGTCGGATGTATTCCCATAGAAATAAAGATATTAGTGTTCGGGCTAGTAATTCCAGCTCCAGATCCTGTATCGGTCTTTGAGCCGTCCCTGTAAAATTTGATGGTGCTAGGGTGGAGTGATCTGAATCTGTCAGTCCAGTTCACCCTTTCCCATATCTCTGCACTATAAGAAGGGTCAAAACTGAGAGTTTTGACCAGATGGTCTGATGGCATATCCAGTAATCTGCTGTTACTTAACCATCCTTGTTGAATTGAGTTCAGTGGGGACACCGCATCACATGCTACGAGCCTAATGACAGCTAACCTTGCCACTGCCTCGATGTGTATGTGGAGATGTGGCAAGTTTAGCAGGACCTCCAGGGCGGCAGGACCTCAAGGCCCCAATGACAGCTAGACAGGCCAGCCTCTGAACTTTCTCGAGACACCGTCTTCCGTCTATGGTGGTTGCTCTTCTCCACCACACGACCGCCCCATATTCCACAATAGGTCTAACAATTGTCTTGTATATCCACAGAACTATGTAAGGCTTATTACCCCATGCCTTCCCCGCATAGCTTCTGCTGTTCCACAAGGCAACTGCTTTCTCTGCTCAAACTAAGATGTTTTTTCCATAGCAGTTTCTTGTCAAGTGTGACCCCCAAGTACTTGACAGTTTCCGGCATTGTTAGCCGTGCATTATACATGGAGGGACACTCCAGTGTTTGTAGATTCCCTTTATTACTGAATGGTATCACGGCGGCCTTTGTTGGATTGACGCGCAGCCCGTTTGCTGTACACCAATCCTGGACTATGTGCAGAGCACTCTGCAGGACATCCGGTAGAACTTCCTCGAATTTGCCTTTAAGCGTGATTTCCAGGTCATCCGCATACCCCTGTGTGGAGAACCTAGCTGAGCTAAGTCTCCACAACAATCCATCAACTACCAGACACCACAGGAGGGGGGATAGTACCCCTCCTTGGGGGCAGCCACGAGTGGCTAAAGCTTTCCTAATTCACAACAATCTACCGTACATGCTCACCGATGTCACTTCCGCCAATAACATCATGGAACAACAGGCGATAACTGTCAAATCAGGAAATATTGACTTTGAAATCTACGTATATGTTGTAGATTTCTCGAGTCTCCAGCTGTCCCACAAAATACAAAATCAATATGAGCTCCCTACTAACAGGCCAACATCGTCTTCTACTTGGTGATTTCAACGCTCATGATCTATGGCACTCCAACTTCCGCAACGACACCAGAGGTAACATCATCGCCGATCAACTGGATGCATCCGATTTCTGTCCCATCAACGACGATAAACCGGCACGTATCACCGGATCATGCACCAGCTCGCCTGATATTTCCATCGCTAGCGCTGGACTTATCAATGACATCACATGGGAACCAATCCATTCCAATTCTACTAACGCTTGATAAGAAGTCCAAATTCGTCCATCCCGACAAGAAAACGTACACTAACTTCAACAAAGCTGGCTGGAGTAGCTTTAACAGGTTCCCTAGGGAGGATTTTGTAAGTCTTACCATTCCAGCTGGCCACATATTCACAACCTAAAACCTAACTTCCCAACATCTTGGGCAAAATTAGGTAAACCCAAGGATTAGCTAAGGAGTGCAGAGCCAAATGATCGACGCATTGGTGACCTTAACGCAGCCATTTATAAGCTAGTCAATGACCACGGGAGAAGTAAATTGTACTTGCACCTCCAAAATCTTAATGCCACCACAGGTGTGAGTAAACTATGCAATACAGTAAGAGGCCGTGTGTAGTCATCAACGTTACAAAGACAACTGAATTCGGAGTGTGATACGGTTGTCAGCTATACCACTTCCTAGTCGCATTGTTAGTTTATTATTCTACGATAAGAATATTTATCTTATCATCTTCTTCTGAATAATAAACTTGCCACGAGTCGTGCCGAGTTTGGAAACTCGTTGCTCTATGATTGTTGAGTTGACGAGTTGATTTTTTGGTTCCTAGTTAAAACTGACGAACATGTCGGTTTTTCAGTACCGGGTTAAAATCGAACAACAAGTCGGTATTTTACAGCCCGTTCAGACTGCTGCGACGTCGGGTTGTACGATGAGGAACTTTTCCATGCCGAATAAGCGTACTTTTTCAGCAGCTGTAATGTGCATTGCCGCCGATGAATGGGCGGATATGATTTTTCTTTGGATCGGCTTCGAAGTGGCATGATGTATTGTATGTATGATCATATAAATGGAGAGGTTGTTTCGTGCTGCTTGATGCTGATAGGGAGATTGAGATATCGATATGAGAGGTATTTGCAATAAATTATTGCATCACGTCAGTTATAGAAACATACGGTGAAGAGAAAACCGGAGTAACATTTTGGGGCGGGCGACCACGAACATTTTTTCTTGTTATACCCTTCACTCGTAGAGTAAAGGGTATATTAACTTTGTCATGAAGTTTGTAACGCATTGAAGGAAGCATCTCGGACCATATAAAATATGTATATATATGATCAGCATGACGAGCTGAGTCGATTGGGCGATGTCCGTCTGTCTGTCTGTCCGTCTGTCCGTCTGTTGCTACGCGTTTTACTCGGCCAGTTTAAAAGCTATCGAGCTGAAATTTTGCACACATGTTTCTTTTCATTGCAGGCAGTTTGTATGTTTGAATCGCTAAAATCGGACCGTGGGGTCATGGGGCTGCCATACAAACCTAACCCCCCCAATTTGGTTTTTCTAAGAAAAACTTTTTCATGTGTTTACTATATTCAACGAAATTTCACACAAATGTGTTTCTATTGATAACACAAAACATATGTAAGAATGAATCCAATCGGGCCATGGGGTCATGGGGCTGCCATACAAACCTAACCCCCCAAATTAGGTTCTTCTAAGAAAAACTTTTTCATTTGTGCACCAATTTGAACCAAATTTCACACAAAAGTCTTTCTATTGATGCCACAAAATATATGTAAGAATAAATGGAATCAGACTGTGGGGTCATGGGGCTGTCATACAAACCCAGCCCCCAAATTGAGTTTTTCTAAGAAAAACTTTTTTATTTGTCCACCAATTTCAATCAAACCTCATAAAAGTGCATTTCATTTGATGCCACAAAACATGTGTAAAAAGGAATGGAATCGGACGATGGGGTCATGGGGCTATCATACAAAGCCAACCCCCTAAATTGAGTTCTTCTACAAACAACTTTTTTATTTGTGCACCACTTTCAACCAAAACTCGTAAGAGTGCACTTCAATTGATGCCATAAATAATCGGACTATGGAGTCATGGGGCTACCATACAAGCCCAACCTCCCCATTTTGGATCTTCTAAGAAACATTTTTTCTACACCAATTTAAAAAAAAACCTCAATGCGTCTTTATCAAAACAAAAAAAAAATAAAACAAATGGAATCGTACTATGGGGCCATGCTCCCGCATCCCCCCAATAAAGTTTTCTGAGATATTTTTTTTTATTTTACCACTTATTCCAACCAAACCTCACACAAATATTGTTTTATCGACTCCACAGAATTTGTCAATATCAAATATTATGCAAAAACAGAAGGAAAAGAATGGGGAAGGATGAAATACAAGTCATAGGTTTGCCCCAAAAAACTTTTAGCCCGAGGAGAGTGAAGGGTATTCAAATTTCGGCCGCGCCCGAAATTAGCCTCGGTCTCGTTTTTGACCTAAGATTTGGAATCAACGACCCAAATGTACCTTAATGTTTCTGCCACGCCGATATGATGAGTATTTCCCCGAGAAAACAGGGGTACAATTCTGGGGCGGGCAACCCCAACGAAAAATGTTCTGGTTTTCGACCTCAAATTTGGAATCAGTAACCCAAAATTCTTGTAATATTTCTTGCCACGCCGTTTGGACGAGTATTTCCCCGAGAGAACAGGGGTACCATTTCGGGACGGGCAACCCCAACTTTTTTTTCTGGCTTTTGACATCAAATTCAGAATCATGCCATGTCGATCGGACGCGTATTTCCTCGAAAAAAAAAACAGGGATGCCATTTTGGGGACGGCAGCCTCAAAAGAGTGCGCGTACGCTTCAAACTAGGTTTCATTGCACTGCATGTTTTCATAAATTACCTATTTTACCCAACTTCAACCGACTCGTCGGTCGATCTTAACTCGGTAACAAAAACCTGCCTCGTCGGTTCTTTTTAACTCGTTACCAAAAAAACCGACTCGTCAGTCGGTTTTAACCCGGTACCAAAAAACCGACTCGTCTGTTCTGTTTAACTCGGTACCAAAAAACCGACTCGTCGATCGGCTTTAACCCGGTACCAAAAGACCTGAAAAAAACTGGCTCAAGGTTGAAGTGAATCGGTACCAAAAAAACGACTCGTCGCGTCGGTCGGTTTTTAACCCAGTACTAAAAAAAGGCTTATGGCTAAAAAAAACCGTCGGTATTGAAAAAAAAACTTGAGTCAGGGAAACCGCTTATGGTACCGGGTATTGAAAAAAACCGAAACCCGGTACTGAAATCTCGGTACCGAACAGGCCTACCACACCGTCACATACAGTTAAGTGGGTTGCAAACTACCTTGCCGGACGTCAATGCAGTACGGAGCTTAGAAATGGGAAATCTAAACTAAGAAGTATCAAACAAGGAGTGCATACCACAAGGTGGAGGCTTATCCCCGACCTTGTTTAACCTCTACATGTCAGGGCTTCCCACCCCAACCGAAGGAATCGACATAATATCCTACGCTGACGAGTGTACCATCATGGCATCCGGCAATGATATTTCTGAAATGTGCGACCTAATCAATGGTTACGTGGTAGACTTCAACATCTTCTTCAACAGCAAGAACCTGTAGTTAGCAGCGCTAAAATCCTCGGCCCCGCTTTTCACCACGTATACAACTTACAGCTAGACATCAAAATAAGCAACACCGAAGTCGTCACCCCAAAATCCTCGGCCTCACTATCGACAATCATGGCATTTTCAGCAGCCATACCTACAACAAATGGGAAAAAATGAAGAGCAGGAACAAGATCCTAAAAGCTCTTGCTGGCAGCAAATGGGGAACAGAAAAGGAGACGTTACTGGCCACGTATAAAGCCATCGGTCGTTCTGTGGTAAATTATGCCGCACCTATATGGACGAACAATTTCTGCGACACCAAATGGAAGTGGATTCAAACGAGTCAGAATGAAGCGATGCGTACAATGACTGGATGTGTACGCATGACACCTCAAGATTACCTTCACCAAGAGACAAAGCTGCTTAATCTGAAAAGTCATAATGAGCTCCTCGCTAGGCAATATCTTGTTGGTTGCTATCGTAGTGAACACCCGAACCACGATCTTATTTATTTATTTATTTACTGAACAGAAATAATCCAATTACATCAGTAACATTAGATATTAATACAGGAGTTCAAAAAGGAAAAAAAATCAATTTTAAAGGAGAAGAAAAGAATATTACAAAAAGCAAAAATCATTATGCAAAATATAGAGCTAGATCAGTTATAGGAGAGCTAAATCAGTTATAGGAGGGTTATGGTATGGCATCAGTAGACACGTCAGTAGTCGGGTACCAAACCACTGAAGCATACTCCAAAATGCTACGTACAAGGGACTTAAATAATCTCATAGCACTGATTTCAGAACGAAAATCACTAGTGCAGCGGAGAACGAAGCCCGCTAGCCACGAGCCCCTTTTAACCCATTTCTTCCCAAGGGTAGAAATAAGCTAAAACTATGAAGTTTCTTGGTAAATTCCAATCAATTACAATACATTTAAGAAAAAAAAAATTAAAAATTTCAGTAAGTGTTACCAGTGGCTCCCAACGTGATGTTGCGTTGACGCAACGTTGGGAGTTTCTTGGTAAAAAAAAAATGTAAACGAAAATTTAAATTTTAAGCTTCTGTGCTGCAAAAAATTGTTGGTTTATATGGCGAATAATAAATTTAGTGATGAAATCCTGAAACACTCACTACAGCGGTATAGATGACATTTTTTGCAAATTTTTGGCAGGTACAGCTTATCTAGGCCGCAGGATGTGTTGGTGACATCCTATTTCTAGATCTGTTGTTGTTTTTTGTTGAGGTAATGAGATCAGCATCACGCTCAGCAGTGTTATTTATCCCCATAAATGGGTATTCGTTTGACATCTGAGATCCTAGTCCGTCACAAGCTCGTGAGGACAGTTCTGCCATATTTTGCTTGGTTACATCTGAAATTTAAAAAATCATTGCCATACAATGGCATAACCAAGGAACATATGGCAGACCTATGCAAAATAAACAAAAATTAATTTCAATATAATGTAAAGCTTTCTGAAAATTGTTTCAATCTTCTCTATACGCAAAGACTAACTTTTAGATGAGATGTACGAGTAACTGGCCATTTGTATTATAATGGTTGAATTACATATCTCGCGTCAGCATCAGCATCGGCAGAGGCATCGGCATCAGCAGAAAAATTTCAATTTAGAACACACGCATTTGCCTTTGATGACCCACATTGACAGCAGCGGCAGAAGCATCGGCAGAAGCATTTTTCTGCTTCTGCCGCTGCTGTCGTGTGTTCTAAATTGAAATTTTTCTACTGATGCCGATGCCGATGCCTCTGCCGATTAAGTCAATAGCCAATACATAGAACTGCTCAACTTGTACACTGCTAGCCAAAATTATCGCCGGGAGGTCTGTCTCACAACCTTTTAGCGATTCTGGATTGTTTCACAATTCCTTGTGACAAAAGTAAAATAGTAACTTGACTAGAAATATATATGTTCTTGCGTCCAGTGCAAGAGCAAAAATTACTACAGAAAAGTTTAGCAAACATTTACTTAGTAGCTCTGTTCTAACAAAACTGCCCTTAAATGGAAAAGGTTTCTGATTCCATGCCTGTTGACTTCAGACCATACCGTGGAGTGAAGACTGTACCAATAGTTTCATAGACTTTTCAGGGTACATACATTCAGTACAAAGGCTCCCTTTACCCACTGTAGAAATCCTTGAAACATTTTTGGATATCTCGACACCATCACGAAATATGTATTTGGAAAATGGCTTTATACCAACTGACAAGTATCTAGCTGTCATTGTTCCGCAACTTCTTTTATTGTTCTCTTTTCTTCAATGAGACACATGTGACTCACAAAAGAGTTCTGGATATACCATGAGTCGCGTGCGTCTCGTAGATAGTGAGGTATTTAGAACTCATTTTAATATATTGCTGATGCGAAACCTGCGTTACATAGCAAGAAAATGTTTTGTTTTTTATGCGTTTGCCCCAGTGTTACTGTACCGGGAAACTCCCAACGTTGCGTGAACGCATCACCTATATTTAACACATGCTCCTGCAGCAAGGACCAACCTTTTCCAAAACAAAGTTAAACTAAATAATTAGCAATTGTTTGCCGTATAGAAAGTGCATTTGGATATTGATTTTAAGATATTTAAATATTTTTAAAATTGTTACAAAAAATGTCCTAAAAACATGTTATTCCTTTCTCTTATATCCTCAAGGACCCAATCGCTGATTCACTATAACACATATGCAGAAATAAAGCCAAGAAAGGCCCATTAAAAATTATATGATCCCTTTTCCATTTCAATTTAAATTCGGTGGTGTTTACAGAGGTCAAACTTCGTGTTGCGTATACGCAACGCTGGGAAGAAATGGGTTAACTATACTTTCATTGTGATGAGTAAATCGAATTTTTGAATCAAATGATGATTCCCAGGTGATGATTCCCCTGTGACTGTGTCCACATGTTTTAAAGGAAGCATTCTGACGGAATACGAGAAGAATGAAGGGAAAAGCTTCAGGGAGTAGATCATTACCGAACACTTCGATACGTTAAGAAGTAGATCATTGGTGAGGCACCAGGACGACAATAAGTCCAGATCAGCTTGCAACGAAAGACAATCTTCTAGGCATGAAACAGAGGTAAACATATTGTAATCATCAGCGCACAAAAGACATCGGAAGGATGGTCATTCACATAGAATGAAAAAAGAAGAGGCCCTAAAATACAGGGTGTCCCGCAACCGGTGGTACATAGGATAATGGGAGATAGTACAGCTCATTTGAGGACAATAAATGTTCTACACGACCCCTCTATCTTTAACCGTTAGAAAGTTATAGCATTTTTTGATAAAAGTGTCAGAAACCCCGACTTGCCGAGCAAAATCACTATTTGCCACGCTCCCAAATATTGGATCCGAAATTTGACTTCACTTTCTGAAACTGCACAAAATTCTACATAAAATAACGGTTTTGCCAATTAAATTATTTAAAAACCTACCCAGATACAACCACTCAAACTTTAAAGAAATTGAAATGAAATTGAAATTGATATTTTCTTGTAAATTCAAATTGCAAAATCGTAACGGTACTTTGAACTGACAAATGTGCAAAGTTTACAAAAGTTGCATCATTATGTCAGCTTTCGAACGACATATAAAAAATAGGGTCTTAAGGACTTAAAAATTGAAAATATTACGTGTAAAAGAAAAAAAACGCGAAACTAAAGCAGAACAAATCTAATTAAAATACATACATACTTCAATTATTATTAATGGTTTTAAAAAAATAGTGAAATTAAGGTGTCAACAAACTTTGCCTTGAAGATGTTTCATTCTGGAAAAATGTGAAAATGTACTTGTTGAGAAAACGGTAATATTAACGGTTAATCCTTGTTATTTTAAAGTCATTTGCTTCAGTTCGTTATTCCACCAGTTTAATTCAACTGATTAGCATTGATTATCACACAATTGATCTGTTGCTAGAACGTTAATATTAAAACAGGTATTATTATTAGTAGTATTTATTAAAATCGTTATTAGTGTGATGTTTTATTAGATGGCGACAAAATATTCGGATATCGAGTACGCTGATATGGTGTTGGTGTATGGTATAGCTGGATGTAACGGACGCGAAGCAGTTCGCGAGTATGGTCGTCGCTTCCCCCAAAGACAGGTTCCGGACAGCCGAACGTTTGTTAGGGCGTTTAACACACTGCGACAAACTGGTAGAACACCGAACCATTACACGTTAGAGCGAAGTCAACGTACTACGGCACGGCTGCAAGAAGAAATTCTTCGTCACTTCAGGACGAACTCGGATTCAAGCACGAGAAGGGCGGCTATTCAAATGGGTGTGCCTCGTATGACAATTCACCGAACACTACAAGAGGATAGACAATATCCATATCATTTAACGGAAGTGCAAGATCTACTGCCTTCCGACTTTGAAAGAAGAAGGACTTTCTGTAGTTGGTTCATACAAAGATTGGCAGCGGATCGGCACTTCCAAAGAAAAATAATATGGACAGATGAGGCTACTTTTACTCGGAGTGGTGTATTCAATACCCGCAACACCCATTTCTGGTCTCATCAGAACCCCCGCGAAACTCGTACTTCGAGATACCAGCACGAGTTTAGTGCAAATATCTGGATCGGTGTTCTTGGAGATGAACTACTACCTGAAATTATTCTTCCTCAAAGACTCAATTCATCCGCGTTCCACCAGATTCTCGAAACAGAAGTCGTGCCGAAGGTCGTAGATGAA
The DNA here is from genome assembly GCA_949715475.1 of Microchrysa polita. NCBI lineage: Eukaryota > Metazoa > Arthropoda > Insecta > Diptera > Stratiomyidae > Microchrysa > Microchrysa polita. Next base: position 79,616,264 of record OX454417.1, read on the forward strand.
ATTCCATTAGCTAGATTATCAGAAATATGGTGGCAAATGGACGGATGTCCGGCTCACAGCGGAAGAATTGTTACGGAATTTTTGAATAGTGAGTTCCATGAAAAATGGATTGGACGATACGGGCCTGTCGCTTGGCCTCCTAGAAGTCCCGACTTAACGCCGCTTGATTTCCATGTATGGGGTAGACTCAAAAATGAAGTTTACGATGAGCCAATAGTGTCCCGGGAACATCTTTTGCAAAAAATTAAAATGGCTTGCAATAATTTGCGCGAAAAAAGGGAAGAGATGCTTAAGGCGGTCTCTTCTGTTGGTAGAAGGTGCCGAATTTGTGTCCGATATGGAGGAGGACACTTTGAACAGCATTTATAATATAAAAGTTCCTATTCTCAATAATCTTTCTTTTTAGTTTTTATAAAAAAAATATTGTTTACTTAATAAAATGTATACTTTGAATTTCTCTTGAGACCATGTTTTTTTCTGTTAAACACGTAATATTTTCAATTTTTCAGTCCTTAAGACCCTATTTTTTATATGTCGTTCGAAAGCTGACATAATGATGCAACTTTTGTAAACTTTGCACATTTGTCAGTTCAAAGTACCGTTACGATTTTGCAATTTGAATTTACAAGAAAATATCAATTTCCAAATTTCTTTAAAGTTTGAGTGGTTGTATCTGGGTAGGTTTTTAAATAATTTAATTGGCAAAACCGTTATTTTATGTAGAATTTTGAGCAGTTTCAGAAAGTGAAGTCAAATTTCGGATCCAATATTTGGGAGCGTGGCAAATAGTGATTTTGCTCGGCAACTCGGGGTTTCTGACACTTTTATCAAAAAATGCTATAACTTTCTAACGGTTAAAGATAGAGGGGTCGTGTAGAACATTTATTGTCCTCAAATGAGCTGTACTATCTCCCATTATCCTATGTACCACCGGTTGCGGGACACCCTGTATATCCTTGTGGTACCCCTGATGTTGGTGTAAATTCCGATGAAATGCTGTTATTAAAAATTACTTTGGAAGATCTGTTAAGTGGGTAAGATGACATCCACGAAAGTAGCCAAAGTGGGAAACTTAACTCATGAAGTTTATTTAGTAGCACAACATGGTTGACCGTATCAAAGGCTTCGGAAAAATCGGTATAAATTGCGTGGACATCCATTGCGCTTGTGAAACGAGTTCGCCACAAAATCGACAAATTCAGCCAAATGTGTGGTAATGGATTTTTTTTACGGAAACTATGCTGAGCAGAATCAATTAAATGACCAAAATGTTCATCAATATAATTGTATACAATACGTTCCAGCAGTTTTGAACAAGGTAATAATAAAGCTATTGGCCGGTAGTTTGACGCAATATGTATTGGTCCCCTGATTTAGAAATTGGAACTATATATGAACACCTCCATTGACCCGGGAAGATACACTCACGAATACTCTTATTAAAATGATTGAGAGTGGTATTGAAATCGTGTTACTAACTCTCTTTAAAAAGGTGTCTGAAAGTCCATCAGGTCCACAGGACGATTTATTACCTAGAGAATTGATTAAAAGGCTAATCGGATTTGGCGTAATTTGAGGAAAGACTAGAAATGCTTCGAGTCGGATTACAGGATTGGAAAAGTTCCTTAATCCAGGAGTTGCAGAGAACTGTCGGAAAGTAGTAGCAAAGTATCATGCAAATAACTCGCAAATATCCTCGGGAGTGTTGGCAGACCGATTATCCAAAGATATAATCGCATGTTCTTAACATACGACCAGAAAAATGTACAGTAATTGTTCCCGATGCTGTTTTCAATGCTGTCAATGTACGCATTTCTGGAAGCTTTAATCGATCTTTTTGTTTCAGAACGAAGTCTCTTAAAAAGGATAGGATCAGATTGGCGTTTGACGTGCTTATATCGGATGCGCACTCGGTTTTTCCTCTGAATCAATCTTTGAAATGATTTAGTTATCCAAACGGGGCCTTTGCGAGGTTTGGTATTGCAAATTGGAACACAGTTCGCAAAGATGTTGAAAAGAATATCATAACAAACGGAGAGAGCAGAGTCACAGTTCATATCACCAAGTATTAAAGGCCAATCTACTTCAGACAACCTGGCATTAATTCCTTCATAGTCGGCTTTATGAAACTTAAACCTTGTATTTGGATTAATTGCTGGGAAAGTTAATTTTAATATCTACTAAGAGTGCTGGATGGTAAGGGTCGCATGAAAGCCTTTGACGAGGTCAAGCATAATGGCGATAGGTTACTAAAAATCAGATTAAGATTACGATCCATGAAGTTCTTAGTAGTGTTGAATTGAAGTAGACTACAAAACTCAATGAACGAGGAAACCGACAGAGAGACAGAAGAACAAGATGAGGATAAGGGCAACCCTGGAAATTCATGCCAGCTTAAGGTGGGTAAATTAAAGTCCCCGCAAATGATCACACTAGAGTTGGGGTATGATACATTAACGATGTCTGAGAAATGAGAAAAGAGGTTCTCGTAATCAGACAAAACGGAATTAGGAGGTACATAAACACAGGAAAGTAGAAACGAAGAACTTTTGGATTGAACTTTAACAGTAATCGAAAGAAAATGAGTTAGTGGTGGATATAAGTTGACACTCAAAGATACTGCGAATAGCTATAAGTGAACCGCCACTACAAGATTTACCAGTCAAAGTTACGATCAAAACGAAAAACATTGTAACCTTCCAAAACCTTCGTACTGTGTATAGAATCGCAAAGCCAGGTCTCGGTAAAGCAAATAAAATCGAAGTTGGAAGCTAAAAATGATATTTTTATGTTATGGAGCTTAGACCTTAAGCCTCGTACATTTTGATAATAAGGAGAAAAGTTAATTATTCTAAGATCATGTTTGATTGATGACGACGAAAATTTCGTTTCTCAAATTCCTTTAGGAGAACCCCTGACGGCCAAAATGATTCGTTCGAAAGTTCATCGACATCCTCGGGAAAGGTAAGTTTGAACGATGAGACAATTCGTTATTCGCTAGCCCCCCCCCCCCTCTTACTTGCGCCGCTGCAACAACAACCAATATTCAAATATAATACGTATTGCCGTTAACTAAGCTTTTGTGTCTGTCATTGAAGTATAAGAAAGTTCCTTACAGTCAGGTGGCATTTCAGAAAAGAGAAGGAGTCAGACTAAATTTCGTTTTCCAACTTAGCTACAATAATAACAGGCGAACAATATTTTTTCTTTAAAACGTCAATCTTCTTGAATAAATTGACACATAAAGACACGATAAGAGCAAAAATTATTCGAACACTCATTCAATCTTTTACACACAAAACAAAAAACTAACAAAAGTTTTTAAATAGAAAATATTTAAATATACTATTCAATCGCGAATTTCGATCGATAATAATATACTCTGCTAAATAAATTAAGAAACAAAAGTTTCTGATGATTGCTTGATTGACAGATAGAACATAACGCGCTCAAGTCATGTGGAGTATTCGTTTACTAATGAACAACCACAAGAATTCTTTCACTGACATCATCACCTATCTACTTTCGAAAACATTATGCATTATCCACACATCATATGTATGTATGTCTCTATTTTCGCAGAAATTGTCTTCATTAAACTCTCCTGACACATGAAATATCTGGCAGTTGGTGTTTTGAAAGTATCTTAACCCCAAACGATACATATCAAAAAATCTATCGTGTTTTTTTTTTCAAGTGTAATCCACAAAAGACATTCACATACATGTCTATCGGCTCTATGAAATCAATTTAGTTCATTCCATTAGGCTATATTTGGTCATGTTCTTTTCATGTGTCTTAACGATTTCATGTAGCATCCAGCATGCGTTATACACTTAATTGAAAGTAACACGAAAAAGACAACGTATATAAGCCCTCTGAAATTATTTTTGATGTGTGCCAAATTAGTGTCAAAAATTAACGTTTGACGTTATACGCTCTACGTATTGATGATGCTTTCTATCCAAAGGTGCGCTGACCACACATTTATCAAAGAATTGTAACAGTATTGAAGAACAGTGGAACAGAATGGAATTTTTGTGAGAAGAAAAATATTTGCAGAATTTCATTGATTAGCTGCGGAAAGAGTTATACGTACTGGAAATAATCCGAATAAAAATTGACTAAGACTATAGAAAAATGCATTGATTTGTGGTTGAATCTATACTTTCAAAATTTTTCTGAAATTTAATAAATTAGCTGGAGGCAAAAGTCGAAATATTGTTAAACGTATGATAAAAAAAATTGTCTGCAGTATGATTGGTGTTGTGGTTAGTACACTCGCCTTTGAAGCAAGCGGATAAAAATATTAAAATATTCATAGATGAATGAAATAATAACTTTAATAGTTAATTAACAAATTTGGAACATTATAACGCATTCGTACATCTAGAATATTAGACTGTTCCTAAACCAAATGGCAACAAAACGAAATTTTCCAATAAAGGCATTCTATCTTACGTATTGAATTTATTCGGAACTAGCATATTCGTGATAAACGAAAGACTAAAACGAGTAACCTTTTTAATTTCCTATTATACATTTTTTCTGACAAAAATTTACATAAGGGGGATTCATGCTGGCGTTCGTATATTGATATACGATGTTATATCGTATTTCGGTTGTCATTTAAAGTCAAAAGTCTGTTATTTCTCTCCAAATACGATACCTGAAATAACATTTTGTGCTGGAGTGTTATTTCAATATCGTATTTGGCATAGTATGATATAAATAAAAGTTATAATTGCCTATTTGGGTTCTTGTGGAAATAAAATTTATCCTTTTCAACCTGTTTTATTTATGATGTAGGTGTTTTTTTTTTTTATTTTTGTAAATAAAACCTTTATGAAATCGATTTTGTCCGTCGTCGGTCTGTTCACTAAATAACTCGCGAACGGCTCAACCAATCGTCATGAAATTTGGTAGGAATGTGTAAAATGTTAACAGTCTTTGGCACGAAATACTTAGAAGTTGGTAAAGCAAAGATAACAGGGTGTCCTGCAGATTTGACATTTTTTTCACTAAATAACTCGCGAACGGGTTGACCGATCGTAATGAAATTTGGAAGAAATGTGTGGAATGGTAACAGTCTTTGGCGCGAAATACTTTAAAGTTGGTAGGACAAAGATAACAGGGTGTCCCGAACATTTGAAAATTTGTTCACTAAACAACTTGCTAACGGCTTAACCGATCGTCATGAAATTTGGTAGGAATGTGTAGAATGGTAACAGGCTTTAGTACGAAATACTTAGAAGTCGGAAGGGTAAAGATAACAGCGTGTGGCGGTGATTTGAAAATGTCGACTTTTTTCGTTTTTATCGGACATGGACGTATGGGTACTCAAATTAAAGAACTCGATGGGTATATGGGTATATCAGTTGCTTTTTTCCAGTTTGGAGTAACGGTAACGGAGTTATGGGCTTTTCAAACTAAGCTTCCTTTTTCACCTACGTTTTCCTAACCGGAAGTGTAGGGAATCAAATATTTAGCAAAGGCGTTTCACAATACCAGGGCAGCGTCTGAAGCATTTGTGCACTGCATATCTTGTGACTGGACCAAATTTCTTTCTTGTTTTTGACCTCAAATTTGGAACCTGCGACCCAATATTACCTTAAAGTTTTTGCCGTACCGATTCGACGTGTATTTTTCGAGAAAAGGGGATAATTCTGGGGCAGTCACAAAATGTTTTCAGCATTGGTCTAACGAATCAGTGGCCAATTACTTTAGTGCTTCTACTACGCTAATTGGATGGAGTGGGACAATTGGAATACTTTCAGAAAAAATCGGGGAACTATCTTGGGCGGGCTACTTTCAAGTTTTACTTCTCTCTAGTACTAACCTTTTTGCGAGGTCCGAGTATGAGTATTATGCCGAAAATAGAATGGGTGCAGAGACAGCAGCAGCAACGATAATGCAGTCCAATGCAATTTAAATGGTTGACGTCATGTTGGCAGCAAAATACTTTTATAGCTGTTGCTGCCAACATGACGTCATTCATGTAAATTACATTGGACTGCATTATCATTGCTGCTGATGTTAGGTACTGTTGCTGCATCCATCCTATTTCTAGCATTAGTATTCATGCGGCATACATATGTAGAATGTAAGCAAACATATACTTTACCTGCTCTCGTGTGCAGTAGTTACGAGAGCAGGAGAAGTATATTTTTGCCTCTTGTTGTGTACTTTCACTCATCCATTTATACTCACAACAATTATTGTCAAATACACGGCAATTGTTCGTTGTTTTGAATTGAATGTTTGTTTACTTTCCATAGTTACGCCATCATATGGGAATGCGTAATGCGTTTTTCTAGTTTGCATATACATACATACATATACAGTATAACCTCGATAATTGCAACTAATTAATGCACAGGGTAGTTGCAATTTCCGAAATTTTGCAATTTTTGAGTCGGCTTTTTTGTACAGAAAAACAACAACAAAAATAGCCCTTTTGGAGGAGTCTTTGTTGGATTAGGTATTTACGTACTTCAGCAAAAAAAAATTAATGAACAAGAAATTCCCTTTATAAACCACAGGAAGATTTTGGTTGTTTTTAAATGCCCTAGGCTTCTTGTCCTTTCCGATCGGCAGTAGCTTAACTTTATGCGTCCCGGTCGCATTCGTACATCTTATTCTCTCCTTGCTAACTTTTCGCCCGGGTGCAGAAGATTCACGAAAATGGAAAAGAGTCTTATCTGGGAATAAGTTCCATAACAAGCCAGATTCATTAATTTTCGATTGGAATTTCTCACTGAACGGTTCGAGGGCTGAAACAATATTGGGCAGTTTTTCTCCACAAATTTTCAACAGCCGAATTCCATGCCGTTTTTTAAATTTAAATAACCAACAATTGCTTGCATTAAGTCCGGTGGAAGGTTCCTAAATTTTGCTGTGGAGATGATTGGCTTTTTCTTTTAACAATAATTCAGCTAACATCGGTATGTTCTTTGATCGTTGCTACCTCAACCCCTTATACATATAACGCAGCTTCCATTTCTAGGAATTCGGATTGGCGCGTGGTTTTTCTCTTATAAGAGAGAATCTCCGCTGTCGCCACATATTTCAGCCTCGCTTTTCCTAATTCGACTAATTGTCGATTTAGCCACCTCATATTTCGAAGACAACGTTTCCAATGATGGCCCCTTTCCAGTTCCTTTGAAATTTTCGCTTTGTTTCAGCAAAAGGAACTTGTGAGTTTTAGCAGACACTTTTTGATAAAAGCAATACCGTTAGGAAGCCAAATTAAAACTAATAGGTGCCGCTAAGTTAATAATCAAAAGTTAATAATAAAAACCGTTTCCAATTTTCGGGGAAAGACCATGAACACCTTATTATTAAAGAATGACTCTAAAATCGCAACAGTCGCTGCAAATTTAGAGTCTACAATGGGAAATATTTTCTTTGCAAATATATCGACTCTAAAATTGCAATTAGCGTTGCATATTTAGAGTCTTAAATGAGAATAACTTTATAGTTGCAAATATCGAGTATTGCAATTATCGAAGGTTGCAATTATAGTGGTTACACTGTATGTACATTAGAATCATTACAAAATTTCATACGATGGCGTAACCAAGCAAAATATGGCGTAACTATGGAAAGTAAACAAACATTCAATTTAATACAATACACATTGTATTGAAGCTATCGGACAATGGTGTGCGTCTATGATAAGACCAAACAGCCGATGGGCACTAGATAAGATATATTTACTATTCCTTTTTACAGAATAACCTCTTCAGTATAGAACAGGGAAGCCTAATATCCAAGGTTCACGAAAAAGACTGTAGTTTTTAATGTTTAGTAACCAATATATTTATCGGGCGGTTAAAGCCCATTATCAATATTGCGAGCCAACAGGACCCATCTGTATTACATTACTTTTTTTTAAATAGATCCGTTCGCACACTCAACATATCTGTCCATATTCCTCTTGATGTAGGCCTTCCAGTTCCCGGCTGGGCCCACTGGCTAAGCTCCATTATTACTGTGGAAAGCCCTACTGCAACAGAAACGATAGTGTCTCCCCCACATCTCGAACGAGAGCGACGACCAACATTTGCTGTTGGTTGAAGTTAAGTTGACTATGCGTGCTCCTTTCACAGCACAGCTAAACGAAAGAAGTACATCATACATTAGATATGTAGGGCTGAGGTTGCATCGCATATTCAATATTACATTTCTATCCAAGCAAAGTATGAGTAGCTATCAAGCATTTTGCACATGATTATCTCATACTAGCCCATTACTTGATCAAAAATAACATATCTAATAAAAAGACGGGCGCCGGCATCTTATCAATTACGAGAACTAATATAGGCAGAATATGGGCAGAAAATACGAAAATCGTATAAAATTATATTTTTCCTAGTAACCAGGTTGCTAATAATTGAGCGAAAAGAGAGACTTTCTCGAAATTCTCATTTAAAATTAAAATTATGACACCTAAAACTAAAATTTGTGAATTTTTTTGTCACCTGTTCCACAGTATAACATAGTATTTCATATAAATAACAGGCGCGACAATCCAGCATTGGACTAAGGCCGCAGGATGTGTTAGTAACATCCTATTTCCAAGATCTTATCTGCTTTTTTGTTGAGGTAATGAGATCAGCATCACGCTCAGCAGTGTTATTTATCCCCATAAATGGGTACTCGTTTAACATCTGAGTGAGATCATAGTCCGTCATAAGCTCGTGAGTTCGAAAAACACCATGGAACACGGTGAGATTCGAACTCATGAGCCTGTGCACCGAAGGTGCGCGCACTAACCGCTAGACCAGCCAGACTAGTATTTCATATACGACTAGGATTTTTTGAGCGTTCATTCAATTTTCGTTGTGTTATAATAGCCAAATACGCAATAACAAGGATTTTCGATATGCGAAGCGAGCATGAATCCCCCTATAGTCTCTAAAATTATCAATTTCAAATCGATTTTCATGACAATTTTTTTTCTTGCTAAAACGGATCAGAATTTCACTCATCATTAAAGAAAATATTGACCACTGAAAACCGCATAAAGATTGAAGATATCAAATTTATTCACACAGTTTCCGAATTTCACAAGAATTATAACCCGTTTGCGGATGCAATCATAGTAACAAAGTATAGCAATTTGTTGACCATAAAGAATATAAAAAGTGAAAACCACAAAATTAACACTTCTCTCTATATCCCCACAATTTTGCGGTCTACTTGGAAATTTTCACCTCGACCTATCAATTTTTTATTTGTTCAGTCCATCGTCTGATGGCACATTAATTATTATGAACCGTCCGGCCAGCAGGTCCGTTTCTGGCAGAACAATTCAATTCCCATGGAAGTGAAGGGGAAGAAGCAATTCTATGCCAAAAAACACCAACCATTAGTACGAGTATAGTCAAATTCGAAAAGAACTATACAATTTTCCTTTTGTTTTTACTTGTGTCTCTTTCACATACACCCTACTCTAAGAACATTAAACCTATCAAGAACTTCCGTAATTTGAACATTTAAGACTATACGACGATGATGGTGCACCGTGAACCATGAACAGTTCTTGCGCGTGTGTGACTCATCCATCGTCAAAGGAACGATGAAAAGAACAATTCCAAATGGACTACCGCATGTAAACTAACTATGGTGCGGTGGTGTGTTGGCTGAGTTACTATACTATATTAATAAAAGACAAGAGTCCATTGTCAACCTAAAATTCATGAAAAGAAAAACATAACCGAAATAGTCAAAACAAAACGTACAAAACAAGTGGCTCGACAAATCGACGAGGCGTGCCGGTCGGTTAGATAAGCGAACGGTAGGCGTCCATGTACGGAAGGAAGAAACCAATAAAAGTCAGAAATCACAGTCAAGTAGTAGTGTAGTGTTATAGATGAAGATGACTCGCTGGTATTATAGACCTCTAGCCTTGTAACGTGAAAATTATAATTTAAGAGATTATATAATTTGATATGCACGGTTTGGTGTAGTTTGCCTACACATACATAAATTTTTCTATGGTTTGAAATGGACAACTTATTATGGACTTTTGGTAGCATTTTCGTAAGTGAGACGCAAAATGAAAAACGAGTACAAAAGCCACTTCACAGGGCAAGTAAACAGAATTTATTTTTTTGGAGAATCTGGCTTCGTTATAAATGTCTTTCATATTAGTCCAATATCAAATCCTTGAGGTCAGCAGCTGCAATTCAATTAATTTAACGTAAAGCATTTCGCTGTAGGTACATCGCAGCATTTCGACCTATCGTACACAATTGAAAAGTTTACATCGAAATGCACACCATTTGTACATATTCCAAAGTCACTTAGAAATGGAGGGTCAATTGTGATGATGGTATTTCGAACCATTTCAGTACAAATGCGATACTTCATTTGAAAACATTAGGCTGTGTGATGTGTAAGTACCCTCACTAGGAATTCGATTACTACACGTCTAGTCCAGACTAGGGCGAGAATGTTACAGCCCAGAGGCGTGAATTAGTGTTTAAACCGGAGTTACACAGAGGCAAGGTCGTCATTTTTATTGTAAGCAAAGAAAGCGTTACTGAGATTAGGTTGCCAACTCTAACTAATCCACTAATAAATTAGTAAACAACACACATAACCGACCATGCTTACGTTAGTGGTTACCTAGTTGGACGTTTAATCCTCAAGTGGTCCGAAGCTAGCACTCAAAATGCTAGAATAGTGGCTTCGTATAAGCCGAACTGTGACAAAGCCGGACGAAGCAATAAATGGATTAAAAGCAAATGACAAGCAATGTATCAATTATCCTAGTACGTAGAGAAGACTTCCCCTGACTCTCATCAAGATAGATAGAACGCCACACATATGTTTTTCCTTGAAAGATACAAGCACACTGAAGCAGAGAGCAGGTAGAATGTATGCCATATATGACTTCCCTTAACAGCCATTGAAAATATCAGAGAGACCCCAATCGTGTCCTCTTGAAACTGGCTAAATTATTGACTATCTTTAAAATCAGCAAATGCAGAAAAACAGAAAGTGTCTACTGCCAAATCCCCCTGTTTTCTTAGAAAACACATGGTTAATTCGATGTAATTTGGCCTGAACATCTATAGTCACTAAAGGATCTAGCCATTTTAATCTAGGGACGCGGGAGCGTCCCGCACGCCAAAGAAAAACGAAGAAATTTGAACAAATAAAAAGTGAGAAGCGACTAAGACTATGTTTACACGACGGAACAAGTACGGGTTTTCGGACCTCTGTAGCTCGGACCCTGGTTGGTCCTGAGTCTTCAAATTCGGTAAGCGTTGTCGCTCGCGCCGTCTTACGAAGTCTAGAAAATTTCAAGATGATACGATAAGAAACACCGGAGATATAAGAGTTTGAAAATCGCATTTTTTCAAAAATCTTGTTCTCGTTGTTCTCGTTGTTCTCGTTGTTCTTGTCGTTCATTGACAGGGCTACAGCCTTGCAGAGGGCATCTCGGGATTTGGTCTCTTTTCCCATTGATAGAGTCTGTCGTGAAGGTGTGCATAGGCTATCGTTTGCTCCGATCCGTGAAGTAGAAAAAAAGATACAGCGGAAAATGTGAAAAAATACATAGAGTTTCTCGCTTAAATCTTTTTATATGTTTTAAAGGAAGCATTTTGCAAAAGTCGGGGATAGGCCCGAAAAAAGCCTAGAAAAGAATCGTATAGTATAGTATAATTGGTAGGACCGAACAATCTTTTGTATCCAAAATTTTCAGTTTTAGATCGTCTGCAAGAGCGGGGGCGGGTCGAAGTTCCTGTTTTGGTTCGTCTCATATATACGAGTACGTACATATTAGTTTAATATTGGATGAGCATACGCACTGTTTCATTCATCCCGATGATCCTCAAGCTTCCACCAAATCAGCGCGGTAGCGGTACGCGGTACACACAACACACACACCACAAGTATTGACAAGTACTCCGTGGTGTACCGCGGCGGAAACTATTTCATACATTCTGACACGTACCGCTACCGTTCTGCGCTGGTTTGGTGGAAGCTTAACCCTTCTGTCGGCACAAAGGTCTGGCCAGACCTTTGGCACTATATTTTAGTCATAAAAGTATAGAAGATGAAATCGTAGCGACTTCATATTTCATGATATCCTAGAATAATATGTTTAGAAGCATTTTGCAAAAATTTGAAAAAATCGGTTGAAGTTTTGAGTATGTTTTTGATGATTTTAAATTTATAGTGCTTTTTGATACCCAATAGGTCTGGCCAGACCTACAGTTTTTCCCCCCATTCTTCTCTTGAGGTAAAAGGTGCAAATATGAAATTCTCTTAAAATTCTCTTATTTATGATGTAATAATGTCATTAAAATTCAATTTGTACTATAAACGATAAAAATTTCTGAGATTTTTCTTTGAAAAGCCGTGAAGCTCGGAAAATAAGTATGCCTAATTTCATCACGTTTTATAACATCACCTAATCAACTGAGATTTGACTCAAGGAAATTCAAACTAGTTTTTCTTACTTTGTAATAGTTAGGACTAAGTATGAGAGACTTACGAACGTCTTTCTAAATAGATTTGATCAAGAAATTTACGAAAAATTTAGAATGAAATGATTTTTGTGCTTGAAAATTCTCTATTTCTTTCCACCTACTTCCTTAAATCTGCAGACTAATTTCGAGGTAAAATCTACTAACAAAGCGCCAAATATTTGCCCAAAGATATTGATATTGAAAAATGCGAACAAACTTTCTACTAGATATATGCCATGAAAATAGAGAAGCAAAAAGATATGAAAATAAGGGAAAAACAAGTTTATAATAATACCACCTCAAAATATGTCCACTTAAAAACGTTGCTAGTGTATCTACAAAAATGATTTTAATACATCTATTGTTTAAAAATGGCAGTAAGGAATTGATAGAATGATTCTACCGATAAAAATTTCACCTTTTCTAAAAAATAAAAATTTTTTCTCAGTAGGTCCAGCCAGACCTATTGGGTATATAATATGCATATTGTAGTAGGTGCCGACAGAAGGGTTAAATATGGTGCTGGGACACCAAATCGGTTTTGTCAAGACGGTGTATTCTGTTGTGTTCAAACCAGAGTTACGTGATGATGGCATATGGAAAATCGATTTTTCAAGGAATTCTGATGAGTTAATTTGAACAAAATTTGGCATGTAAATTTATTCTTGTAATTCCACCCGGTTTGATCCTGTTGTGGTAGGCAAAAAGGTACTGTTAGTTATATAGTGAATTTCATAGCTATCCCTGATTCTTGGTCATGAAACCACTTTATTGTTGTAAAAGCAATGCTCGTCAGGACTCAACAGGTTTTCGGGACCTTTGATGAGGGATAAAAGGATATTTTCACATGTACATGTCTTTCTCTATGTGTCTTAGGCGCAATGTGGAACTTAGGAAATATAGATGTTATTTGAATCACATATTGAGTACCCAGTGAGGCTTAATGGTTACATTAAAAATTAAGATTTAAGATTAGGATGAATGTGATAGAGATGAAGTAAAGGTTTAGACTCAATTTAGGGCTAAGGTTAAAGTCAAAATCAAGTTTAGGGTAACGGATAGGGTTAAAGTTATTGTTACATCGCAGTTAACGTTATTATTAGGGTTAAATGTAAGGATAGGGTTTGGGTTAAGGTTGAGTCTGAGTTTGAGGTTTAGGTATAGGCCAGGGTTATGGTCAAAGTTAGGGTTATCATTAAGTTTAATGTTATGTATAAAGATACCAAGATTAGCGAGGTTACTAGAGCTACCAAGGCCATCGGGGTTACCGAGGTTACTAAGGGTTTGCAAGATCACCAAAGTAGTCAAGTGTACTATGGTTACTAAGATTACCAAGGCGAGCAAGGTTACCAAGGAGACGAAGGTTAGCAAGGGGTTTATCATTCTTATAATTATTGTTCTCAAACAAATTCGTGACAATAGGGCAATGAATATCGTCTTCATAATATATTTACGAATTTTGTAAATCGAAAACTGCAAAAAGATATGATATCTCACAAAAACAACTGTGTTGTAAAAGGTGTCCGCCAAAGAAAAACTCATCAGCCGCAAAAAGGATTGATATAAATACATTCCCGCCAAAATACTCGCATCTTGTCTCAATGATGGTGGTGGAGCAAATTTTTTTCAACGCTATTTGGCGGGGAGCTTGAATAAGGTTAATAACAAAATAAAATCAATGTTAAGAAATTTATGAAAGAACTTTTATCGTATAGAAAAAAAACGAGGGAACATTACGCTATCAGCTCAGTAAGGAGAATTTTCTAGTTCTTCTTATCGACACTAGCGACACTTATCTTACAGTCCGCCATATAGCGGACACATAGTGGAAAATATCGGAAACACAAAAGTTCTCCCTATGAGAACGGATAGCAGAACAAGCCAAAATTTGCTCCACCACCATCATTGAGACAAGATGCGAGTATTTTGGCGGGAATGTATTTATATCAATCCTTTTTGCGGCTGATGAGTTTTTCTTTGGTGGACACCTTTTACAACACAGTTGTTTTTGTGAGATTTAATTTACATTAGCCGACAAAGGAGCTAAATGATCTCTAATGTGATTATGACATTTTCGTTTCAAAATCTGGTCCTCCTTTTAGCCAAAATTGGTAATTCTTAATTGTGATTAAAGACGAGGGAAAACTATTTTTCCATGAAGGCTGACATGGCGCCAAGTGTCTGTCTTCTTACGGAGGACATAACTACCACTGTATTCAGCGCCGTTGCTAGGTTGTACGACGCCTTGTGCAAGTGTGTTGAAAGTCGCTCTTTTATTTGTTTTTCTAATTATGATTTCGGGAGTGTCCAAAATTTGGATAGCCTTCACGCCAACGAAACTCAACGAAACTCCACATAAAAATGACAGCTGGGTAAATGTGATTTTTTATATGGAATTTGGTTGGATTTGAGTGTAGTAGTATTTATATAAAAGTCCTAGGACCCGCAACTTTGTAGAGAAATGTGCGATGGAATATTCTCTATACAGGGTTTCAAAGCCCCGAATTTCTATTTGAAAACATAAAAATAGGGTCAAAATTTGCACATTAGCTCAAATCTAGTTTTTCGAAAACTTTTTTTTTATGTTTAAATCGAAACTCTTGAAAATTAAGTTTCGGGACCTTGAAAGGTACAAAACAAAATGTAGAAATTTTCGAAAATGTTGACTTATAAACAAAAAAGGGCATTTTGATTTCAAAAAATAACAATTCAAAATTTTCCAAACTTACCAAATTTTTGCGTTTAAAATATAAAAATAAGATGGATGGAATTGAAAATTGAAATTATTAGTTTGCCTTAATCTTATATCTTAATTAGTTAAGCGCCCCTTTTCATTGGCACATTCTACACAATAAACCAGCGATCTCACTGTAGAACCGCCAAGTGAATAACGGATCTAGCGGTACTAATGTCAGGAAATTTGTTTGGTCTGGTGTGATAGTAGAGCATTAAATGTTCGCCTTCCAGCAAATGCGCACGCATATAAAACTCTAGTGAAAAAGTGTGTTCTCTCAGAAGATTTTTCTAATTATTCCAGAAAAAAATGTTTTCACCTCCGAAAAATACCTTAACTCTGAAGAAACTTGTAGATATGGGTTCACATGAGTTCCAAGACCTTTTGGAGATGATATAGATATTCCCAGCGACCTAGAGTCTGTCGAAGCCGATTGATCAAATAATGAACGACGATAGCTTCGAGGACTTCGGAGACAATCAGCCAGCATTGGCCAAAGTTCAGCAACATACGGATCCATCTTGGGAAATTAAGGATAATTGGCCGTTGAGTAGAATAAGACATGAAGATATGAAAACCGAATTACATGGACCCGCGATGTTTCATCATTCATCAAAGTTTCTGGTCCGAATATCCCTATTCAACTCGACACTTAAATAGATACATTTCTCCAGTTTTTGCCGATGATTTGATTTCCAACATTATTTTCCAAACAAAAATTGTATATGCTCAACAGAAGGCTGGTGGTAGTAAGAATTTTGTACCAAAAACTTATGCCGAAATAAAGTCGCTCCTTGGGCTGAATATGATGAGTATGTAGTCTGGCTGGTCTACCGGTTAGTGCGCGATCCTTCGGTGCATAGGGTCATCAGTTCGAATCACACCGTGGATCATGGTGTTTTTCGAACTCACTCAGATGTTAAACGAGTACCCATTTATGGGGATAAATAACACTGCTGAGCGTGATGCTGATCTCATTACATCAACAAAAAGCAGATAAGATCTTGGAAATAGGATGTCACTAACACATCCTGCGGCCTTAGTCCAATGTTGGAGTGTCGCGCCTGTAATTTATTTTTATGAAAAATATGCTCATCTACAAAAACTTTTGGTCCTCATGAGATGACATGACGGATAACTTTATAAATTCTGTTATGTCGCGAGACAAAGCTTGTCCGCCAGTTACTGGCATTTTCCATACATACTGACAGTCATTAAAATTTTAGAGTCACTCTGACTGTCTGAAGTAATCTATAGAAAGCACCGCATGTCATCCCAGAAATTTGCGTGTCAAGTTTTCCTAAACTTTTTGCAAAGCAAAAGCTTAAACCAGCGTCCCATAACACGCCAGGGTGGGTGATAATTTAAATTCATCATCGCAAATTGATTGGCACGATAGGGAAGAACACGGCCCAGCGAAAGTGTAATGAGCGGTATGGACAAAAAGTTCAGACATGTGTGTGATGCTATTACTCCAGTCAACGGGGAGATTTTACCTTGCAAAAATTGGGGACTTCTCAAATTTTTGATATGTTATAAAGACAGGTGGGGTAAGTTAAAATCCAAGTTTGCGTCACTTCCCCCCCTGTGCTCCCGCCGCTATCTTGAAAAAACCATCTAAAATCGGCTCTTTTATCAGTTTGCGGTCTATAACTCCTTCCCAGTCCATTTGAGCACGAAATGTGCCGAGACAATCTTGTAGAGCACAGAATTATTTCCTATAAATGTCATCTGACAAGTCTTACTCTACAATCAAAATTGGCAGAGTTATAGCGCAAAGAATATGCTAAAAATTCCATATGAGTTATTGGTAGGTATACAATGCGTTTTTGTGAGTTTGAAATTGGCATGATTTTTGATATTTTCTCCATTTTCGTGGCGCTATAACTCTGTTAATTTGAATTGTAGAGTACCACATCTTAGATTAAATTTGTAGGAAATTTTGTCCTCTACAAAATTGTCTTGGCAGATTTTGTGTTCAAATGGACTGTAAAGAAGTTACAGGCCAAAAACTGATGAAAGGGGAAGATAGATGGGATAGATAGATGAAGATAGTGGCGGGAGCACAGGGGGGAAAGTGACGCAAACTTAGATTTTAACTTACCCCACCTGTCTTTATAACATATCAAAAATTTGAGGAGTCCCCAATTTTTGCACGCTAGCCCCTATTATTTCGTCTCTATTGATTGGAGTATATAGCAAAAAATCGATGTCGGCCAAGTCCCATAATTTTGTGCTAACTATGTGCTAATTTTAGCCAACTTTAAACAATTTTGTGCTCATCCCGTTTCCCCATAATTAAGGATACTAAATGCGAGTGCTAGTATCACGTGATGCCAGCACCCCGACCCAAAAGAACCGAATTGAATTGATAACTATTGCAAAGTAATGTGCTAGTTTCATCCAACTTTAAAAAAAAATCTATTCTTCCCCCTCCCCAAGGATCCTATTTGGTAGTACAGGTATCTCACTATGGAATATCATAATAATTGGTAAATTTGATCGTATCGAAACGAAACAAATTGCAGAATGATGTCCAATTTATGATTCAAAAATGGGGGTGAATCCTTATTTTGGCGGAAGGAAAATTCGTTTTATAAGGGATTCAAGGAGCAGCACATAATTCTGAAATTTGTTTCATTGCGATATGATTAAATTTAAGGAATATAGGTGATACCATGGTGTGACGCCAGCACCCATATTTTAAATTCTTGATTTTAAGGGGAAGGGGAGGAGCACACAATTTGTTTATAAGGCATTCCAGGAGCATATGATTTGGACATAATTCTGCAATTTATTTAATTTCTATACAATCAAATTTACCGAATATCGGTGATACACATACCGAATATCGGTGATACACAAAATCGACTAGTTCAGCCACTCACATCAATACACACAACGACAAAAGTCATCCGTTTCTGCTAGTTTTGTAGCATGTGCGAATTCTTTCTTCTCAAATTCGGTAAAGGATCCTCGCCGCGAATCTCGTTTGATTTAATTCGATTGCGCGAAATAGTTACGTTATTGACTATGTTGCTCGGGTAATTTGTGCTTGTTAGGTGCTATTTTATGTCATAAAAGGCAAATGTAGTGTGTTATCGCCGGGTTGTTTATGATTCACTTATCAATTAATGTACCGTTGTTTTACTCCCCATTAAAAAATCAAACTTCTCCCGTCTCATTTCACGTATACCCTTTTCTTCCTTTATTCTCAAATACATTTAGCTGCTAGCCTTATCGTTTATGAAAAACATCGAAAATGTTTAAGTGTTGAAAATACCTCACGTCAAAGTGACTTTTGCCAATTTGCCAGATTTATTTGTTCAAAGTACCGTTATAAAACTTTAGTTTGAAATTTTTGTTTAATGAAAAATCTATTTCGATTTAGTTTTACATTAAATATCTATCTTAAATGCAGCTTTGATATTTGGGGAAAACCGTCCCACTATTTTTCACGTAGCGTGTAGTGTCAGAAAACAATTTTTAATCATCCTTTCGGAGTTCGATCTGTCGGTCTGCTGCAACACCAGAACTCATTCTCCCGGATTTTGTGAAAGTAGATTTCTCCAGATGCGAATGAGAAAAACTCGTAGGAACTTTGAAAAGACCAACAGCTACTAGCTTTGAAAAGGAAGAATGCAATGTTACGCAATCTCCAGAATTCAGTGATAAAATGGATGTGAAATTCGGAAGGAACTATTAAGCATATTCCTGGAATCCCTATGTTTAGGGTTTAATATTTAAGTCCGAATTTTAGTCCGTTAGGGAGAGGTATATTTCGGGGAATTTCCCAAAAACCAAACTTTGCGAACAGCAGCCGCTCTAGCAATTAAACCGCCCCGGGCAAGAGGACAAATGGCCGCCCCTTAGGTACTGTACCAGGCAGATTGGTAGTAGATAGTACTCGACTCCTAAACACGACGTTGAACTAGAAGAGTATAGTTTTCCATAACCTCCTTGGACACTGCGCAGCCGATAAACTTCAATTAGCCGGATATCTTCAGTGGTTTCAATCAGTCCGGTAGGTAGAGTAGGGCAGGGCAGAGAGTCGCGCTTGACCCCCCATCCCTGCCCGATAACCACACTTACTTTTTTATACCCTTCGCTCATAGAGTGAAAGGGTATATTAACTTTGTCATGAAGTTTGTAACGCATTGAAGGAAGCATCTCCGAGCATATAAAAAGTATACATATATGATCAGCATGACTTGGGGAGTCGATTGGAGCATGTCCGTCTGTCTGTCTGTTGCGACGCGTTTTACTCGGCGGGTATCGAAGCTAGCAAGCTGAAATTTTGCACACGTGCTTCTTATTGTTGCAGGCTGTTGGTATGTTGGATTCACCCAAATTGGATCACTGGGTCATGGGGCTGCCATACAAACCTACCTCCCCAATTTGAGTTCTTCTAAGAAAAACTTTTTTATTTGTGTACCAATTTCAACCAAATTTCACACTAATGTATTTCGGAGTCGATTGGGCGATGTCAGTCTGTCCGTCTGTCTGTCTGTTGCGACGCCTTTTACTCGGCCAATTCAAAAGCTATGAAACTGAAATTTTGCACAAATCCTTCTTTTTGCTGCAGGCAGTTTGTATGTTTGAATCGGTAAAATCGGACAATGGAGTCATGGGGCTGCCATACAAATCCAAGTCCCCAAGTGAATTTCTTCTAAGAAAAACTTTTTTATTTGTCCACCAATTTGAACAAAATTTCACACAATGTGTTTCTATTGATGATACACAAGATTTGTAAGAATGTATCAAATCGCATCATGGGGTCATGGGGCTGCCATACAAACATAACCCCCCAAATTAGGTTCTTCTAGGAAAAACTTTTTTATTTGTGCACCAATTTCAACAAAATTTCACACAAATGTGTTTCTATTGATGACTCAAAACATACGTAAGAATGGATCACATCGGACTATGGAGTCATGGGTCTGCCATACAAACCCAAAGCCCCAAATTAGGTTCTTCTAAGAAAAACTTTTTTATTTGTGTACCAGTTTCAACCAAATTTCATACAAATGTATTTCGATTGATGACACAAAACATATGTAAGAATGGATCAAATCAGATCATTGGGCCTTGGGGCTGCCATACAAAGCCAACCCCCTTGTTTGGTTCTTCTAAGAAAAAATTGTACACCAATTTCACAAAACCTTGAACTAATGTGTTTTAATCAAAGCAACAAAAAAGGTCAAAATAAATGGAATCGTACTATGGGGCCATGATCCCGCATCCCCAAAGAAGTTTTCGCAGTAAATATTTTTATTTGCCCACTTATTCCAACCAAACCCCACACAAATACTGTTTTGTTGACACAACGGAACTTTTGTGAAAACGGAAGGAAAATAATGGGGGGGGGGGATTAAATACAAGTTGTATGTACGCCGGGAAAAAATTTTAGCCCGGAAGAGAGCGAGGGGAATCAAAATTACGGCCGCGCCCGAAATTAGCCTCGGTCTCGTTTCTTACTGTCGTATTACATAAGAATCGATACTCTACGTATGCAAATTCCCGTACTAAAAATCTCTCTGTCGAAGGTGTTGAGTTGGCGTCTGGTCTCAATCGCAATTTTAGAAAGATTTCAGTCTGATGGTCTCGGTTATTCCAAGGCAGGGATTCTAAAAGTCTGTCATCCCCACATTTCTGTTGAGACTGCAATTTCAGGCACTTGATATCCGAAACTTAAACACCCACATAAGTGTCATTAACATCATTAGATCCTGTAATTTTGTGAGCCTAGACTTTCAACTTAAATTAGTGCCTGAGTGACATCCGAAGGGGTTTTTTTTTTTTGTGAGAATCCTAACCACCTATGTTTGCGATCAACCTATCTCATTCAAGAAAACATTTCGCCGCCAAAAAGCCTTCTGGGTTAAAATGTATTATTTGTAAAATTTTTGCTATCCGTCATGTATTATCGCTAGAATAAAGGAAATTTTCGGAAACGTGTGCCTTTAGGGAGAGGAGTTTGTTTTAAACGCTCTTATGTATAGGGTGGTCCATCTAACGTTTGCTTTTCGAACTATCGATAATTTTGACTTTGATATTTCGAATGTCATTGTCAATGTGTCAGATATTTAGTAGAAGGTTTGCGGTTTACGAAATGGTTAAGTTTAAGCAAAACTGTCGCATTTGGGGTTCAGAAAATCCGGCGTAACCGTTAATGGTGTCCGCTATCGCGGCATGTTGGAAGACTTTTTCTTTCCCCGAATGGAAGAGGAAGACATAGACGACATATGGTTCCAGCAGGATGGCGCTACGTGCCACACAGCCAACGTCACAATAGATCTTTTGCGCGGTACGTTCGAAAATCGCATAATCAGCCGAAACGGCGATGTCAACTGGCCGCCTCGCAGCTGCGATTTGACCCCGTTGGACTATTTTTGTGGGGTGCCGTCAAGGATAAGTGTTACGCCAACCACCCAGAGACGATTGACGACCTAAAGCACGAGATTGAAGTCGCCATCAGGGCCATTGAGGGCCATACCATCGAAAATGTGCTTAAAAATTGGGTCGACCGAATGGGCTACTGTAAAGCCAGCCGAGGCAGCCATATGAACGAAGTGGTGTTTCATACATAAACCGCAATGTTAAGGCTATCCAATAAAATAAAAAAAATTGAAAAATATATACTCGTTGTTTTTTTATAGCGATTTTAAAACGCAAATCTTTCGTGGGCCACTATACTTAGTGTTTATGCGGACGTACTCTCTTAGGCTTCATGCACACGGCGCGAAAACGGCTCGCAAGCTCGACACATCGAAATGCATTGGCTCTTATGGGAAGCTCATGACAGCGAGAGCCGTGCCGCTGTCAAATCACAACTAGCGAGACGTGTTTTCACATATCGTGCACCACAATCCGCAAATTCACGGCTCGCGAGCCGTGTTTTGACTGTGCATGGCTCTCGCTTGCTGTCGCTCGTAATGAGCTTCCCATAAGACCCAATGCATTTCGATGTGTCGAGCTTGCGAGCCGTTTTCGCGTCGTGTGTATGAAGCCTTACGATTCAATAGTTTAAACTAAAGTTTTAGAACTTACTTCCGTCAAGTCATCAAAATAAACTCAATAATAAAAGTACATTCTATAATTTCGTCCTCTATTTAAAAATTAGGTGGTCCTCCCCATAGCAGTTCCAATTAGAATCCTTAATGCTGGCCAAAAGAAGAGGCACTAAATGTTCAATTAGAGAACGAAATTAGCACATAGTTCTCCAATTTCTTTTTTTTAAGAAGAAATTGATAAGCGCAAAACTGAGCGAATTGACCCACTTTGCTTTTCGGAAGTAGAAGGCGGGTCCTGGAATCGCAGACGTATGATTTACGCAATCCTCACTCTGCAACTAATGATAGAGTTGATAAATTAATCATTAACGTACTTTTTTTTAAGAAATATACGTGCTTCTTTACTTTAAAAGGAAAATTCCTAAGCCTTAATTTATTTCGTCCCTTTTTATTCTATCTGGAGGTTTCCTTTTGACTAAATCGAAGTTAATATTAAGCTTTTCCTTCAGGCTTTTTCCTTTTGACTAAATCGTTTCCTTTAGACTAAATCGAAGTTAATATCAAGCTTTTCGTTCCGGTTTTTTCACATATATTTATTTGAGCGCTAGCCAAAAAGCCGCCCCAAAAATTGGGCGCCCCGGGCTTGCCGACCAACCCCTAAAACAGTTTCAGCAGCTAAAAATTGGCCGGCCAGGGCAGATTTCCATATTTGAAATTGGGTCGTGTTTCCAAAGATGGGTTTCCAATGCTTTCCAACGTTTTTACTACTTGGCTAAAAATAAGGGGACAAAAATCATATGCCAAACACGGAATTTGATGATGCAGTTAAACTGGCTATAAGGCTTGCCGGCCAACAACGAGAATGATGCAAACTCATGGACATCGACCACAGGATCAGATCCGATCACTCTCCGAAAAAAATGTTTCAACCGGTAAAATAAAGTCATCTCTATTGTAGAATGTTGCTCTAAGATAATGCCAAATTCCTTCTTCTGAAACTAAATTGCGCATGCATTCAAAGATTGCGTGTATTTTTTTTTAATTTGATATCTAAGGATTGGGTCAAACAGACTATACAATGCAAATAGTGACAACTTTAAAAGCAATTTTAGTAGCTCAACATATCGGGAAAGAAAGCCAAAAAAAATCTTCTGTCGAAAAGGTTTTGAGGCTTATGAGTATTTCAATTTCAAAACTGTATTTTTGCCCACCTCCTTAGTTTTAACCAAATTTCCCCAACAAACAATATTCCTCCACCAGCAACTCAATACCGAATTTATACATTATTTCCCAATTCAAGAATATAGGAAACACACGACATCAACATTGAATTATACCCAAAAGTAATAATAACAATAATAAAGCCACGATTGTTTCACACGATAGGGTAAGAAGGAAGCGCAACATGTTTCATCACACGGTAGTTCGTATCTTTCATATCATTTCGACGAGTTCTCACCAAAGCTTTAGTCTTTAGGCCACTGAACCGTGGAAATATATGACGCCGCAATAAGCCGCCGGATGGCATATTACTCAGGTGTATACACGTATAGAGGAACTCTTCGCCTCACCCGACTGGAAAATATGAAAAACCGCAAAACATGTATGAAGAGCCGAAGAACACGGAATTGATATTGTCGGAAATTGTTAGGTCAATGCAATTGAATTTGCATCCGACAGTTCCAGCGTTCCGAGAATGCGAATGCGAAGAACCAATCATTCAGATCGTAAGATGCGAATCGTAAGAAAACGTGATACTGTAAAATTTGCAATCGAGACGAAAGTTGTTTCCGAAGCATTTCAAGGTTTCATCCGATACGTACATGTTCGTCATATTAAAAACTTGTACATACTTTACATGCCCCTTTTGTCTATCCTTCCATACACTATACATGCATATAAACTCATCGCATAATACATCTACGATACGCTTCAGAAATTTTCCTGGGAGACAAAAATTTCAACATTGCCAAGATCATTTTTCTTCCACTCTACACCTAGATGATGATGGAATCGTTGTTCTTAGAAAAAAAAAACGTGAATAGATCAAGAAGCTCAAAGTGAAGTGGAAAAGGGAAATAGGTGACTCTTTTTCGTGTTGATGATGAGCGTGAAGAAGACACGATGCAGCTATGATGATGATGATGATGCAATTGACTTTGTCTTGGTTGACTTTGGTGAATTGAAATTAAAAGTAATCCGCTTTTGGAATTAATTTCACACTTTTTTCTCAACTACACGCAAGCAATTTCCTGCGCATATATAGTAAGAAGGAAACGTGGAATTGGTGGGAGGAGTTTTGATTAAGGTAGAGAATAGGCTGTCATCCGATCAACTTTAAGCCGATTAATTTCGGGCGAGTGGATGCGACATGAACTGCTCGAATGACGAGTGAAGCAAATTTGTGGAATTACTTTGATGTCGGCGTCGCGTCGTGTCCCGATAATATAATTTACTGGAGAATTCGGTCAGGATGTTTTAATTTATTACAAAAGAAATAATAAAGCCACAAAACTACTGGGCATGTACGTTTTAATCTTTTACGTTTTTTTTCAGACTTTAGTCTTTAAAATGCATTAAAGTAAGAATTATAAGAAATTTAATTCTTATAAAATTCCACTCTAAGTAGCTTATATTCTACTACCTGACTATAAGGACAGCTACTGGTTACTGAATGTTTCAAATCCATAACATCTGAGATGTCATCAAAATAAACCTGATTTCATCAATCTACAAAATATCTACTAGGTCATAAATTTAATCCAACCTTACCGACTAGTAGACCCACTAATGGCCCGATCAATTTTCATGTTTATTCTAAAAATAAGATCCATTTGGACTACAAGAAGATTATCAAATTAATGCTCTTATACGATTGGACGTATATTTCGAATAAAAGAAATCACGACAATCGTGATGTTCGCATTCGTTCCATTACGCAGATTTTATTATTCCACTTAATTCTCTGTATGTATCAAACGCAAATCAACTTCAAATGTACATCATTGTCTAACTTTTATCTCTGGTGGCTACTTTTAAATCAAAACTTCGTGACAAAGGTAATTAATCTCTCGGAAAACGAAAGAGTTAAGCCAGTAACCTGATTGCAAAATATTGTTTATTTCGAAAATAGCTTTTGATTTATCTTTTTTTTTACCTTACCAGAACAGATGAAACACTACTAATTTTTTTACATCTTTTATAATTCCCTGCGGCAATTTATGATAACAAACGGAATTGTGGAGATTTTTTTTCTGTATTTTTATGCGCGATTTGTTTACTGCAAGAAGTCATACAGGTGCGCATTTAGCCAATGTGTGTTGCCGAAAAAGATACATTTTCAGATTGCATGTTGAGGGCAGCTTGTGCAGACGTATTTAGTAGCAGGTGATACCTTTTTTTTTCAGAGGCTTCATGATCAGGAGTAGATCAGGCGTACAAACGGACGTCGTCTGTTCAATATCATTGCTTAAAAGCGAAATCAAAAATGGCCAGTGAGTGTGCAAGCACCTGGAATCGTATAATTCACGAAGGATATGATGAGATAATGATAGCGTAGAACCTTTTAATGTTGTTCATAGCCGCACAGTATAGTCTGCTAAGAACCAATTGTTGTTATTAAATTTTGGCAATGTTAGCAAAAAAGTAGAATTCTGAGAAGGAGAATAAATTCTTTGGCCAGCATTCAATCCACTATAGGTGTTTCAACTTTCGAGGAAAATGTTCTTAATCTTCAACTTGTCCACTCTTAACACTTCCCCATGTCAAACGGTACGATCTATCTAGCTCTCTAGAAAATTTCAGGTCATGTTCCTGATGCGTTCAAGTAGCAATTTGCCACTTATCTCGATGCATATTAAGTGAGCGTGACACGTGAAAATGACGTTCATTGTACCCAACTAAGAATATTATAATGCCTCGATGTTAAACAAGTAAAAGGCTGACTCTTTAGCATTTCTAGTTCATGCACTTATTCGATTAAGACGAGCCGACACGGCGATAATTCCCACAGCACAGCTCCCTACAAATATGAGTATGTAACGTTCAGTTTGATTCATTCACTAAAAATAGACAAAGACGATGCAAAGAAGATGTGTGTAACTAATTAATTAATTATTTAATTAGAATGATAATGAATCGCTTGATTCTTGTACAGGACGCCAGGTGCTTTGATAGTAGGAGCACAAAAAGAAAAATGAAAACCAGTTCAACCCATATACATACATAAAAACGGACTGAGCAAAGTACATACTAAGTGTTGATGGTTGATGCTGAATTAGCATGGTTTTAAATAATCGTTTCAATTTTCCCACAATAGATATTGATGCTAGAGTTATAGTCATTTGCATATGAACTTATATGGCGTCATTTATTTATGAACACAATCAATGCCAGCCTATATAGCATATACTCGTAGTGTGCTGTTTTGTATGGAAAATTTAGATGTATTTCATGGGAACAAGCTCACAGCTTTGGTGGCATTCAGCATTGAATTGAAAATGTACACTTGAAATCATAACAACTAGTTATCATTAAACTTATTTTACTAAAAGTAAACTTGTTAAGAATCATTGTACGGATACATCAAATGCCCTGAACTTTATCTTTAAATCAAACAGAAACCTTAATTTTCGATAAACGGAAAAATTGTCAGAAGATTTCCGCTGATGTTAAAAATAGTACTCGGTTCTTTGTTAATTTAAACAAACTAACCGTTTTAATAATTCAATTCAAATAAATTAAGTCAAAAACACTTACCTGTACAGCACAATTCAAAAAGCAATTATTCTGACCGGGACCATTAAGTAGCCCTTTCGATGACGGCTCAACGACTGGTGATAGAAATGACGGTTTCAAGGAACCCATTCTGTCGCCATAATCCAATAATGTATTCCGCGTCAGCAGTGTCGAGTCGACGTGTACCGACATTTTTGTTTATTTTTGTCGGCGCAAGAATATTGTTATTCAAGTGTGTCTGCACATGATATATACATCACTTCGGTGTTACGCCTGAAAAGGGAAAGAAAGAAATAAATTAAATAAAAAATTTAGATTTTTGAAAATTATGTAAAATCAGTTGATGTGGGTTGTTGGTATTTTTCAATGTAGACGTGACTACTTTGAGGAATGGTATTGTCTCACGACATTTTTCGTCTAATCCTTCAAAACAGAAATCCAAAAAAAAAAAACAATTTTCATTATTTACCTGGAAATTGCGGTAGCCATGCAACGAAACATTCAAACCGTAAGCAGACGAGTCTTCCACATGAGAAAAGACCGCATAAACACTTTGTAAATGTCCTGTGATTGACATTTAAACTACAGTCAGACGCTGCTAGTTACTAGCTACTAGTGCAGCGAGTAAGTTGCATGCGGGAAATCTCCATGGTGACGACGTTGTTAACAACGAAACAGTGTCATATAAATGGGTGACTACGTGTTGTTACGACGTTCATCACCGAGAGTGTGTGCAACTAGACGCGTGAATAGTCACCCTATCTACCCAGGAGTTAGTTGCATGCGCCAAATTACCGCGGTGACGACGCGACGTCGTAAACAAGCAAAAAAGTGTTATGTAATTTTACTAGTAGCTAGTAAAATGTATCTACTAGTGGAATAGGACATGTTCAATTCGACTAGCAACCAACCAGCGAGTGAATATACGCTACAATTATTTCTCGGTGGATTTCGAATTAACTGCTCAACCGATCGACACGAAATTCAGTGTGAATATGTAAAATGGTAGGGTATTTGCTACGAATACCTTTGACGTAGGGAAACGTTAACAGGGTGTCTCAAACGAGGTGCAAAAGTAGATAATTTTATTTGTCTTCGGAAAAGGGTGTATCGGCACGTATATCAACATGAAATTCAGTGTAAATATGTAGAATGGTAGGGTATTTAAATCAAATACCTTTGAGATTAGGAAATATTAACAGGATGACCTAAGCGAGGTGCAAAAGTAGATTGTAATCGGCAATAAATTTAGTGGGAATGTTTAAAATGGTAGGGTATTTTCTACGAATACCTTTGAGATTGGGAAATGTTTTCAATAGTCTGTATCTGCGACTAGTCTCATTTTAGCATTTCAAATAGAAAAGATAGTGCCAGGCTACTATTAGTATGCCAGGGTCTAAGAACTGTTTTTGCAAAAAAAAAACATATTTATCCGAAAGACCTAAAAAGGACACGAAATTGTGATTGGCATATAAAGAAAAAGAAGACTTATGAGATGAAATAGATTGCACATTAATTGCTCGTTTCTTGCTTAAAACAACCACAGTGGAGAGGATTGAGTCAGAAAAAAATTATGTGAAATAGACTTGCTTTATCTTTTCTATTTGAAATGCTAAAATGGGACTAGTCGCAGATACAGATTATAGAAAAAATAGCGCCACCCCTCGATGAAAATGCACAGCAAACAGTCACTTTTTGTGAATGTGTCTGTAAACGCAGTTTATTCGAATTTTCGTATTATGTTATTAGCTATTGTTTGTTGGGTAGGCCGATTATGACAACCACTTTTGCACCTCGTTTGAAATACCCTGATAACATTTCCCTACTTCAAAGGTATTCGTAGCCAATACGCTACCATTCTACACATTCATCCTAAATTAATTGCAGATTATAATCTACTTTTGCACCTCGTTTGAGACACCCTGTTAACATTTCCCAATCTCAAAGGTATTTAGTTCAAATACCCTACCATTCTACATATTTACACTGAATTTCATGTTGATATACACCCTTTCCGAAGATAAATAAAATAATCTACTTTTGCACCTCGTTTGGGACACCCAAACGTGGCACCGTAGCAAATACCCTACAATTTTACATATTCACACCAAATTTCGTGTCGATCGGTTGAGCAGTTAATTCGAAATCCACCGAAAAATTGTAGCGTATATTCACTCGCTGGTTGGTTGCTAGTCGAATTGAACATGTCCTATTCCACTAGTAGCTAGTAAAATGTATCTATTTACTAGCTACTAGTAAAATTCCACAACCCATTTTTTTGAATCTTTAGGACGTCGTCACCGTAGTAATTTCTCTTTTATAACTAACTCCTGAAGATAGGGTGACTAGTTACGCGTCTGTTTGCATCAGACTTTTGGAGACGACGCGACCTCGCGTCGCAACAACGCATAATCACCCATTTACATGACACTGTTTTCGTTGTTTATTACGTGTCGTCGCCTATGGTGATTTCACGAATGCAACTTTACTAGCGCTAGTAACTCGCCAAATGTGACTTTAGCTTTATTGGTTTTCTTTTTCAGAGCATGAAATTCTCTGCAACGTACTCTAATCATTTCTTTTTTTGTGTAATAAACTCATAGAGAAAAACAGCGCCTTTAGAACTGATGGAAATTAGTAAAATGTGAAAAACCCTTATGACTACCAACAAATATTATGTCCAAGTTGTGCTGCGACACGGAAAACGAAAATTCTTGTCTAATAACAACTGTGCTATCGAATCAAATCGCCTTTGACTTGTGAAGACTAGAATGACCCCGTATGAAGAAAGCCTTATAATGCCGTGAGTAATAATAAATTTAGAGTCCATTAAAAAGCAGGCGCATTTGCTGGTAACGGTTATTGAGAAGAGAAATGACGTCTTTAAAAGTTTCCTGGATACTGTTTTATTTGTAGCAAAAAATGTCAAGAGTAAATAAAAAAACATCCCCGTTGCACAATAAACAAATTTAAAAAAAAAATATTAATAGCATACACATACGGAGGGCAAGTAAAAAATAAGGTTCCCAACGCTGTACACTCGCCGCGCGAGATGCTAGTTGAAGTCCGGCAACACCGCCTTGATTGTTGGTCCCCTCACTACCGGGAGCCATCGCTGCGACGCTCAGTGCCGGCCTAACAGCCATCCACGAT
Source organism: Microchrysa polita (assembly GCA_949715475.1). Taxonomy (NCBI): domain Eukaryota; kingdom Metazoa; phylum Arthropoda; class Insecta; order Diptera; family Stratiomyidae; genus Microchrysa; species Microchrysa polita. Next base: position 79,646,389 of record OX454417.1, read on the forward strand.
GAAGCCCGCTATCGCCGGCCGTCACCGCCAGGTGTGAAATCCGAGATCGGAGAGTAACGCTTCGGGAGCTGGCTGACCAGGTTCCTGAAGTTTGTGAGAAACCATCGCACCACAAACCAGCATTTTGACCGAAAAACTTGGTTATCGCAAGGTGTATGCGCGATGCGTCCCGCACATGCTTTGAGAAACCCACAAAGACAATCGCGTAAAGTGTGCCGAGAATTGTTTTCTTCGAGAATTCGCCGTGCCGAGAATACCGGAGAATTCTTGGACTCCATTTTTACGGGATATGAAATGTGGTGTCACTACGTCACTCCGGAAAGAATAAAACAGTCGAAACAATGACGCCATCCCGAATTGGCGGCCTAGCGGCGGAGTTCTTCGAAGCTGGTTTTCAGAAGTGGATAACTCGTCAGGAAAGATGCGTAGAAAAATCTGGCGACTATGTAGACAAATATTTAGTTTAAAGTAAAAACTTTCAGATATTATACTTACTTATTGCAATAAAAAATGCCTTACACCTGAAAAAAATGTGGGAACCTTATTTTTTACTTGCCCCTCGTATTATGTCACTGAATATGGAATGTTCGCCTATCGGCGTATGCTAGCTTATTTCAACGCTATTTTCATGAAGCTTTAAAGTCACTCCTGACAACTACAATATCTCCTTCATTTGTACTATAAAATAGCACTCAGAAATATCGCAGATAATATAGTTTATGTCATATTTCGATGCGAAGATATAGACAGAGTATCGTAGGCGACCACCATGAGCGCAGCCAGGATTTCGTTCAGGCCCATCCTGGCAAGCCCATTATTTTTTCAACTTCATGATCGTATCCAGGATTTTTGTTTTCAGAGGATAAATATTTAAAATCGCCAATAACAATTAAGGTTTCCCGTCAGTTTTGTTTATTGTCAACCCTTAAATAGTATTAATAGAAAAGGTGCTAAACATTTCAAGTGAAATTTTAAGAAAGTACAATTAGGGCCGATTTCTCGTATATTTTATCGGATTGTTAGTCCTATCGTATAGAAAAGACGCACACCTTTTTCTAAAAGCATTTACATTATGTTAAATTAAATTTTTGCTTATTTTGCATATTAGCGCAGTAATTTGCTTGTTTATGCCATTGAATGCAATTGCGTAGCAAAATATGGCGTAACTAGGTAAAATAAACAAACAATCAATTCAATATAATGTACAAGCTTTCGGAAAGTGGTGTGCGTCTTGTCTATACTATAAGACTAATCCGCCGATAAGATGTACGAGAAATCGGTTCTTAGAGCGGGTTTCAGGTACATCTTATCTAATGGTTAGTCTTATCGCATAGAGAAGACACACACAAATTTAAGAAAGCTTTTCCATTATATTGAATTTGATTTTCGTTTATTTTGCATAGTTATGTCATATTTACGCTATCATCTGAGATTGAAAAAATCATTGCGCAATTTCATACAACGGCGTTAATAAGCAAAAGATAGGAGCACAACTATGCAAAATAAACAAAAATTCAATTCAATACAATGGAAAAGCTTTCTGAAAATTGTGTGTATCTTCTCTATACGATAAGACTAACCATTAGATAAGATGTACGTGAAACCCGCCCTCTTATGCCCGGTTTCTCATAACTCTTATCGAATAGTTAGTCTTATCGCATAGAGAAGACACATACAATTTTCAGAAAGCTTTTCCATTATATTGAATTGGATTTTTGTTTATTTTGTATGGTTTTGCAACCTTTTGCTTATTTACGCTGTTGTATCAAACTGCGCAATGATTTTTTCAATCTAAGATGATGGCGTAACCATGCAAAATTTGGCGTACCTATACAAAATAAATAAAAATTCCATTCAATTTATGTAATGCTTTCTGAATATTATGTGTGTCTTCTCTATGCGATAAGACTAACCAGCCGATAGGTACTAAGTAAGAGTTATGAGAAACCGGGTATAGGCCGGGTTTCTGATAGCTACTAAGCCCGAATCCGTAGTTTCCCACCAAAATTTCGTTGCGAAACAGGGTCAACATCGCAAAAAATCTTCAAAAAATGACTATCAATTGTATCGATACGGCTTAACTCATTTTGAAGATTAATGTCGCGTTTGACTCACAATCATATTTTCTCTAAGATGTTCATGGACAGGTTTACGAAGAAATGTACACCCAGAAAAAAAACGTGTAATGAAACCAATGAAGTTTTTCCTTTACTTCTAATAAGCAGAAAATTTCTTTAAACGTATGAAGTTTGAATATAAATACTCGTATACTTTCATAGAATGTTTGATGTCAGTAGTAATAGAATTAAAAACATGACTACATAAACTAATGACTAATAAACTAGAATGAAGTAAACCAAATTGTTTTAATCTAATACAAAATTCGTGGGAACTATGATTATTTTGCAAAGCCTCTATCTTCATACATTTATTAAGTAAAATGTAAGCCGCATCATTGAATCTATGAAATATTTTTTTTTATTCAAAGAATTTATTTTGTATTGCACTGCGTGTCAAGTAGTTCATATTATAGAAACGTGACAACAATCCCCATCTGGTGACATGGCAATGTGCACGGACTGGCTCGCAGGCCGGGTTCGAATACAAATTTCGGCATAAGGTTTTTTATGAAAAAAAAAAATAAAAATTTGAAATGACATTAAATAATAAAAAAAAATTAAATAATAATTAATAAAAAAACATTTAAATTTTTTTTTTAATAAAAATCAATGAAATTTTTACACAAAATCGATGAACAATTTTATTGTTATAATCGAATATTCATTTCATATTTTCAATGATATTTCTACCATTGCCCCAAAAAGACTATTTTATCGGCTCCAAATCACAGCCAGAATTTCATACGTCCTATGTAATTTTTCTTTAATAAAAGTATTTTTTTTTTCTGGGTGTACAGTTTCGGAGTCAGCAACAATAACGCATTGGTCTCGGCGATGACATGATCCAAGATAGAGCTGCCTGTAGAAATATGCTGAGATATTATCGCCAAAACGGGCGATGTGCATACACCGCGGGTGTAGGGTGGTATAAAGAACGAGGCAAGGAAGAAGAAGAAGACAGTTTCGGAGTCATAAGCCAAAAAGCGAAACAACTCCGACAATATTTGCGGTTTTTGCCCTGTTCCGAAACGAAATTTTGGCGGGCAGCTCCGGAATCGAGTTCAGCACCAAAAAAAAACATAAGAACAACAAAAAATTTCCCCATCACATTTTGCAATCTCAAATCACCTATTGACTACACTAAATCTATAATGAATTTGATCGCTTTTTAACGATAAACTCCTTACTCCTGATTACATTCAATTCGGTAATGATTTCTGCTTTTTATTCCGTAGCTCGTTTATACTCACGGGATCATCGCGAAAGCAAATCCTTAGGTGTCACTAATTTCAGACTCGAGATACTAGGCGAAACGAGGGATTGCAGGATCTTATTTATAAAAGGTCTGAAAAGTACGATCATAAATCTCGTCTTCGAGACTGCTGTTTCAGCAGTACGGATGTACGGATGATAGTTTATTAGTTTTCCAGTCTAAGAGTATCCGAGTCACTGAGACTGAAATTTTTCGATTTGAAGAAAACCTGAAGTTTCGAGACTAAGCGAGCAGTTGTTTATTTGTATTAAGAAAGTTTTCGCGCCGTTCCAGAATTCAAACCGGCATTTGTCGCACTTTAAGATATTGCAGACCACCTATTTTTTTTCTGTACAATAGTAAGTAGAAAAATTTACCGTAATCGCCCCTCTTGGCTATGACCATGGCGACCACATTAAGGCATGAACAAAGCTCAAAATAAGTAATTTCACTTAATACATTTTTGTCTAGGGTATATTTTTCTGAGAAAATGTCTAGAGTGGAGTATATCATTACACAGGTAATTGTGTGTATAGTTTGTTTCGTCCTCAGGACATTTTGAAGTCAGACTCACAGTTTTCCAGATACTCGTATTTGCAAAAACCGAATTTTCACTCCTTTGCCACCCTCTGCCCCCTTAAAACATGGCGCAAATTAGTGTAACTTTTTACTGCGTATATTATGCAGTGTATTTAACAATTTGGCATTAAAACTTTATCTTTTTAATGTTGGGGTTTGGGGCTTTTTTGAACTAATTGTATTATACTATTATGAGTATTACTATGAAACACAGTTTTTTTCTTCGCCTACGAGTAATTCTCCACGCAGACTGGCAGCGAAGACGAACATTCATTAATTAAGAACATTCAAAGGGCCTAAAATGATGTCTAAAATTGACCCTGGAGGCGGCTACCTTTAAGCAAACAAACCATATTTTCATTATGGTTTAATATTTACTGAAATATGTCCATAATAAGAAGGCCTCAAAAATATGCAGGATTGAATTGGAACACTTCACGCTGTTATAGAAACCACTCCTTCAAAAAAAAGTTCTTCTAATGAACGAATTTTCGCCGAACCTTTAAACTTGCTGTAAGTGCGATTCAACAAAACATTACGTATAGGAACTGATGGAATTCGAATACTCTGGCTGCTACTGCTATAGAAACTACAGGGTGGCACACGAGAACCTGACATTATTTAAAACTTCGTAAGAAATTCGGAAATTCATGCTACACATTTTTTCTTTGGCCACACTCAGGATAGTTGCGAAATTTGCACCCCTTTCAAAAAATGTAGATCAAGGAATGTTGCTCATTTTCATTACTAACTTTTCGAGTCGTTTTCGGAAGTTTCTTTAAAATCTTGCCAGCAGATCTGCTTCATTTTCCCTTCGGTACAGAACAATGACCATCCAGGAAGGCTAGCAGCGCGGTAAGCCTTCCATTCCTTAGTTAAAAGCGTTTTTGCTTGTTGATGCATATGATTCGTTAATCCGTAATAACCTTGTTGAGTTTCGTCGTCCTTTCAATATTCATCGAAATGAATCAGTTTCTCCGCGTAAGAGCATATTGCAATGAATGAAAAAAACTTCGAACAAGGTGAAATCAGCAAAACGAGTACAGTACTATCTGCGACAGCCTCAATACCAGTCTTCCGGAATAGCTTCTCGGCAGGGTCATATCAAGAATCTTCGTCGGTCTCTCGACTTAACCAGATTTGACTATTTTCTTTGGGTTTCTGAAATTACGCATTTATGAGAATAAACCACACATACGTTGAAACAACCGCGAAGATATATGGGTCAAATTGAAGTTTATTGATGGATGAAAATAACTGAAAACCACTCTAAAAGTTTACTGGTGAAAACGGACAACATCTTGTAAAATGATTTTTTGTTTTAAATTCCGCAACTGTCCTCAGTGTTTTTAGTGGCAAACGAAATTGTGTACCATGAATAGTAGGCTTTTTATGACGTTTTCAAAATCGTCAGGTTCCCGTGTGTCACCTTTTATTAACCCAAAAGAAGATGAAACTTTATTCAAATGTAATAAGCGGGTGAGGCCTGCCTCAAAATCAGTTTTTTTTGCATTCAATTTTTTCCAATATCTATTTAATTCTCCTGTAACAATTGAAGCAATTATGCATATATCCGCTTAGTGGCTGCTGTGGACGCTTTTACATTGCTCTAAAAACATTTTCGTGTCTGAATTTTTTCGTATATCTACACAGATAAGATTCAACGGAAAGAAAAATTTCTGTACCAAAAAAAATACATTATCAAAACATAAATGTGCGGCTATTCTGTCAAATTGTAAACGCTTAATGATACTGATGTATAATTAATCGTTTCAATACAAATTTTTAATAATCCCACATTGAATCCAACATTTCGCTATATGCTTGATTACAATGATGGATTAATAGTCGGCAGGCGTTTCGTTCGGGCGCCTTCAATCACAAAGACGTTTAAATTTTTCGAAGAATGCTAGGAAATCTTAAAAAGTTTTCTACTACTGCTTATACATACTGTTATTGAGATTCCGCATTCTATTCATATACCGCGGCGGCAAAACGGTAATGTTTGACCATCATCATCAACATGATTGACCATTGCTTGGATCGTTTGGTGCTATTTTTCAATATGTACATGTATGTACACATAATACCTATACATAGTACAGTATAAGCATAAATGTATATGGTGATTCTGATTACAGTAGTAGCTATCCGCAAGCAGCATAAGAAGTAGGAACAATTATTTTTGAATGCATATCTCTCTATAAAATTGTGGTCATCGAAAGTTACAACAAAATTAAAATTTGAAGTATGCGTACGTACGTAGATGGGTAATAATAGGATCATTTAAAATTCCAGATAGATTACAGAATAGACGGGAGCTTCTTGGAATTAATGAAGAAGTAGAGAATTTATAAAGAGGTTACCTGAATACCAAGCTGACGTGAATATTAAAAAAAGACTTATGGGTACGAATAAGTGCCATATATATTTGACGTTATGCTGTATGGTTTATAAAGAATATATGCAGCGTAAGAATATCTGCATAAATCTTTCTATAGCGAAAGGACAATCATGTGAACCGTAAACTGAATTAAAATTGTTTTTTTCTTCCATAAACATGTTGAGCGTTAAAAAAAAAGTTTTAAATACACCAAGTTGTAGCGAAACTCGGAAGGTTTGAATACATACTTAAAATCTTACATGTCCTAAATTTTTCCTTGACAAATATACCTACAATAGTTTAACACAAATAGAATATTTAATCAGTAATCATCCCACGTCAACCAAACACGGCTCTAAAATGCTTAGCCGATTTGTTCATTGACTTAATAAACACAAAAAAAATAACAATTCGATATGAATCTATTTATTAATTGCTAACAAAAATGTTAATTCACCCGATGAATATTCGATAACGAGATTGTAAAGAGTGAAATTTTTCCAATCAGACATAATGTTTTTTTTTTACGAATAGTAAATAGAAAATAATATGCCCTACAGCATTGATTGTCAATGCGGATACTTGAAATTTCAAGAGGTTCAAAAAAAAGCCCGAGCAATTTCTCTTTGGTTATTTCATATATGATGGTAATAGTATTTCGATTGGACAGTTGGATAAGATCTTGTCATAGGTAGGCTTCGTATAGACATTTGCACTTTTGGACAGTCGAAAATATGACAATAAAACGTATGCGTATTTTTTGTTTGTCCCGAGAATATTATAATTTTACTATAGCTAGAGGTACCTACACTTGTTACGTCCATGACGCGTGATGAATGACAGACAAACACGTTGGAATGCGGAATTCAAATTTTTCCGATGTATTGTGCTTATTTCGGGACTATTGTTAAGATCGACGTGCAATAGTTATGACAATTGGGTGTCCATCATATACATTCTTTGAACGCTAGTGACAGGTAAGGTCAGTGGGTTACAGTGGCGGCTGCTGGTTATCTTAGACGGTTGCTGGTTATCTTTGAAGTTAGTGAAGAAAAAAAAACAAGGGCAGATAGAAAATCTAACGAGACCGATGCTAATTTCGATTGCGGCTGAAATTTGGATACTCTTTACTCTTCTCGGGCGTACCTATGACCCTCTCCTCCATTCTTTTCCTTTCATTTTCACTAAGCTCAATGACGTCGATGAAACAATATTATTTATTATTTGAGTGAGTTTTAGTTTGAATATGTGCATAAACATAACATAATAAACTAAATATCCAAGATTAATGAATTCAGGGCTCAAAATTATCAAATTAACTGCTGATTGCATCATTGCCGCCAGTATAATTGCGTAAACTATTGTCCAGTAGCCGTCAAAATGTAAATGCAAGCCCACGCAAAAAAAATCAGCAAGATCCATTAATATTTTGGAAGGATATAGAAGGCATATTCCAAATTCATGATGCAAAACGAATGAAACTTTATTGTTTAGTTCGCCAAATAGTAATAGACGACTAAGAGTGAAAACTAAAGATACATAATGGTAATTGTAAAGCTCGTACAATGCAATCTGCATTCGTCCTGCATTCTGCAAGGGGGGAAATGTATCGCACGAGATCATACAATCTGGCGATCTGTAAAAAAAATTATGCTGGCACAGATTCTGCCCTTGGGGAAAAGTATGTACATCTAAAAAATGCTGTTCGGAAAAAAAACGGAAAGCAGAACTAAAAGCCAAGCGATTATTTTATTGGTGCAGTCCTGCCATCGTGTTACAAGAGGATGTTACACACAACTTGTTAAAATGTACGATGTATTAGATTAAAAATCAAATTAAAACACTGTTTTTAGCTTTGCGAGTCAAATAAATTTTATTTTGGATGCATTTCAGGTGGCATTCCACCCATCTTCAGCAACACGGCTCGGGGGCCGGTCCTAGTGGCCAACTCAGCAGGGATGGGAAGCAGAAACCAAGGCTTCCACCTAAAAACTCAGAGGAGGGACTTCGGGACCCACTAAGAAGAGGCCTTGGAGGTGCAGCCTGCAAGAGGTAGCTAAGGTATCTCTCGCACGGGCATGCCCCCGAGAAAGCCAGATCCTTAGCGGTCAATCCCGATCGTAAAGTCCCTCCCCCCAAGCGGCAGCGCTCTGAGGAGAATGATGCCTCCAATTCTGAGAAAGTAACACAGCATGGAGATCAGTGAGGGTGGTCTTCATTCCGAAAGTGGGAAAAAGGTGGACAGACGATCCGAAATCGTATCGACCAATTAGTCTAAACTTGTTCCTCATGAAACCAAAACTGGACGCACAACCAAGTGGCGATCAGTTTAATGCAATGAAAACTGCAAGTTGGTTGCACGTGCAAACATACTTTTATCCAGTTAAACCTTAATTCTGAAAAGTGCAGCGATTCGTATCCTCTATTTTTTTATAAGAGCAGTGGCGTACATAGAGAGGGATCGAATCTTTGACCTTGCTTAGCAAGGAAAATGCAATTTAAAGGAGTCTGGAAAATCGTCAATAACCTGAATTCTTACACTGACTAGTTTTAGTACAAATACAAAATATGTCTACGTTTAATCGATTCTACTGAACTTTTGTACAAATTTGTATGCAAAAATTTGAATTGTTGCACAAGATGCGAGTATATTTATTATTATTATTGTGTGGGGTTCCTGGAGCTATATTTCCTTGCTGCAAATGATGCTAAATTTTCATCATCATGCAAATTTTGCTATTCGCATTGCTTGCGCCTCATACAAGAGTTACCAAAAATTTTACCATCGAAAATTTGAGAAATATGTTTTGTTTTTGTTTTACCTAATTGAGTGCTAAAATTAACACCCTTTTTGTCAAACAAGTACGGGATCTCGCGATCGCAAAGTGCAGGATGATTCTTTTTATCCTCCACTTATCTACGCCACTGAATAGGAGAGTACCGTTAGCCTACCAACAACAATTATATCATTTATAGAAAAGTAAATAACAAACGAGAACGTGCGAATAGCACGATGAGTGTGTACCCTATACCCATGTTCAGACCTAGAAGGCACGCACCCAAAATATTCAATTTCATATTTTTTGTGGGGGAGGGAGGGGTAGATGGGTCGGACCTGACACATCTTTATTACCTTGTCAAGGCATCCAACGGCTACCATTTGATACTAATTTTATGTTTTTCATGATATTCTATCAAAAGGTATGGCTGAATATAACTTTGTAGGGGAAGTAGGGATAGGGGGTAGTCGGACCTACTCCACTTTCCATCAACTCAAAGTATATGTCAAAATGAGACATTGATCAAATTTCAAGTCGATAGTGATATTCTACCGAAAGTTAGGGCCGAATTAAAATATCAAGGAGGAGTAGTTTGTATGGGAGGTAGGGGAACCCGTGGTCCGATTTGGCGCATTCCGTCCAAGATTTTAGCAAAACAAACATTTGACCAAAATTTCAAACCGCTAGCTTCATTATTTCGGGAGTTATCGTGCTAACAGACAGACACACGGACAGACAGACAGATAGACATGGCTTATTCGATTCAGGGACCGACCTGATTATTTATATATATACATACTTTGCCATACCTCCGGTGGCTCCTCTGAGGTGTTACATAATATCGGCGTAACAAAAACAATATACCCTATACCATCTTATGGGTATAGGGTATAATAACTGTTTTTAAGAGAAATAGGTAAGTCTAAGCCACCAGTGCTATTTTATTATTCGTAGCTCTATGTATTTTTGAAGGAGGATGTGGTCCTCGGCCCATTTCCCGATCGGCATGTGCTGTGTCATGTTTTTTAACTTATTTGATAATTCGAGGTTTTGTTAATGTATCAAGATTTCATTATTGTGAATCACTTTTTGAAATTCTCAAGGGCTTGCATTATCAAATTCTACCCCTTCGACTACTCAAACTGATGGAAACACTCAGCACAAAAATACACTTCGATCTTATCTTTTTAGAGCTTTTTAGATTTTTCAAAAAACCCTTATGAAATCGATTTTGTCCGTCCGTCTGTCGGTCCGTCTGTCCGTCTGTCCGTCCGTCTGTCTGACTGTCCGCCTGTCCGTCTGTCCGTCCGTTTGTTCACTAAATAACTCGCGAACGGCTTAACCGATCGTCATTAAATTTGGTAGGAATGTGTAGAATGGTAACAGTCTTTGGCAACTTAAAAGTTGGTAGGGTAAAAATAACAGGGTGTCCCGGACATTTGAAAATTTGTTCACTAAATAACTCGCGACCGGCTTAACCGATCGTCATGAAATTTGGTAGGAATCTGTAGAATGGTAGCAGTCTTTGGCATGAAACACTTAAAAGTTGGTAGGGCAAAGATAACAGGGTGTCCCGGACATTTAAAAATGTGTTCACTAAATAGCTCGCGAACGGCTTAACCCATCGTCATGAAATTTAGTAAGAATGTGTATAATGGTAACAGTCTCTGGCACGAAATACTTAAAAGTTGGAATGGTAAAAATAACAGGGTGTCCCGGACATTTGAAAATTTGTTCACTAAATAACTCGCGAACGGCTTAACCGATCGTCATGAAATTTGGTAGGAATCTGTGGAATGGTAACAGTCTTTGGCACGTAATGCTTAGACGTTGGTAGGACAAAGCCAACAGGGTGTCCCAAAGATTTGAAAAAGTCGACTTTTTTCGTTTTTATCGGACATGGACGTATGGGTACTCAAATCAAAGAACTCGATGGGTACATTACATATCTATTTATTTATTTATTTAACCAAGCAAGGTAACAATATTTAACAATTACAATTAGGTACATACATTTCACTTAATTTACAAAAAAAGATCGAGGGAATGGGATTCTAGGAGGAATTAAGGGCTTTTATTAAGTTATGTTTAAACGTGAATTTAGATATCCCAGGAGAATAATGTATGCCAATTGAGTTGAAAACTCGACAGCACCTATTTATAGGTTCGTTGTAGCCATAAGCGGTTCGATGTTGAGACACTTTTAGGAGAGCAGTATGCCTGGTCCGTCTCAATTGATCGTTAAAAGCTATTTTCTCAGATAGGGTATTGATATTAGCTGCGCCGCTAATCACGTCAAAGGTGAAACATGCACTGAGTATCGTTCTTCGGGAAGCAAGTGTCATTAAATTTAAAAGGTCTAATCTGTATTCATAAGAAGGCAGATTACGGAAATCGGCAGGGTTAAATTGATTCCTTAGTGCGAAAAGGAGAAATTGTTTTTGAATTGACTCAAACCTGTTGCTGTGTATTTCATGTACTGGGTTTTAGATAACGCAAGCATATTCAAGAAGGGGTCGCACAAGACTCGAGTATAAAGATTTAGTAACCCAGAGATTCTGAAATTCTTTAGCCCGTCTTTTAATGAAACCGAGTTGCTTATTAGCTGTGGACAAGGCCATGTCATATTGTAAATTGAAGCATAGTTTGTAGTCTAAGACTACACCTAAGTCTTTGATATGGTCGACTCGATTCAGTTCATCGTTATGCAGCTGGTAAGAATGCGTTATAATTTCGTTTTTACGGGAGAAACTCATTACTTGGCACTTATTAACGTTAAGGTATAAATTGTTTAGACTGCACCATTCTTCGAGGGATTTAAGCTTCAGTTGAAGAAATGTTACATCAGAATCTGTTTGTATGGTATGGTACAGTTTAAGGTCATCGGCATAGAGAAGATGAGGAATATCAGACAAAGACTGTGATAGGTCGGAAATAAAAATGTTGAAGAGTAGGGGACCCAAGTGGCTGCCCTGTGGTACACCAGAGGATACGGATATACTCTTGGATATACAACCTTGAAATTTCACGAATTGGGTACAAGGTACGAGCCGAGCCAACTCAGAATGGACCCAGATATCCCAAATTTGTGTAATTTTTCAATTAGAATTTTGTGGTCAACTCTATCAAAAGCCTTACTAAAGTCAGTATAAACTGCGTCAACTTGATTCCCCTTTTCCATTTCACAGAGAACCTCGGAAACTAGGATTATGAGGTTGGTTGTGGTCGATCTTCCTTTGCGGAATCCATGTTGTTGTTCATTCAAAAGCGGGTCAATGACAGTGGTGAGTTTGTCACAAACGATTTTCTCAAATAACTTAGGGATTGCCGATAGAATTGCAATACCTCGATAGTTATCGACTAACCGTTTATCACCGTTCTTATGAATTGGAGTGATGTGGGAATATTTCCAATAAGAAGGAAAGACGCCTGATTGAAGGGAGTTATTGAAAATAAGACAAAGGGGAACGAGCAATTGATCCAAACACTGCTTCAAAAAATAGGGAGGGATTAAGTCAGGGCCGGGGCCTTTATCTATACTTAGACCAGCAATTGCTTTTGATATTTCCTCTAGTGTGATGTTAATCTCGTCAATAATACATATTGGGTTAGAATGGGTGAAGGGCAATGAGGAACTTGAGTTATTAACTAAGCTGAAAGTGTTTTGAAAATGATCAGCGAAAAAGTTGCAAATTTCTTGAGGACAGGAGGAAGAAGCCGTACTATAGGACATGGAAACAGGAAAACCGGTAGTCTTACGTTTCATATTGACGAAGCTAAAGAATTTCTTAGGGTCATTGATAATTTTTTCACCCATTGAATTGACATACTGTTGATATGCTTCGCGGGATTTCATGGCAAATTCATTTGCTAGTTCAGTGTACTTTGCTTTTACGTCATTGCTAACATTGGGGTCGTTTTTTATTAACTTATAGAGTTTGTTTCTTTGGTTTCTAGGGGTCCTTAGATTTCTGTCGAGCCAGGGTTCGGAAAGCGGGTTGCGTTTTTTAATTTTGGGCACATAAGTATTAATCACATTGAGGATTATGCTGTTGAAGCAAGATACTGTGTCTTCTAGATTAGACTTCGATAAATTAGTTTCCCAGTCTATGGAATCAAGGTAATTTCTGATGCCCTCGAAGTTTGCTTTTGAGAAGTCGTAAACAATTTCATTTTGATAGGATTGTTTAAAAGGTATATTGGTTGCTGAAAGTTCAACTGTAATCGCAAAGTGGTGATGGGTGTTTTTAAAAATGTTTTCTGATTCTACAGTTGGACTAACAACCACCTCGTCGTAAAAATTGGTGAAAATAAGATCTAACCAGATTCCGTTCTGGTTAGAAGTCGGAACTACTTGTTGTAAATCATTGCCGTAAAAAGTACTGATTAGGTTGAAGTCAGAGTATCAGTTGCTCTTTTCCAGTTTGGAGTAATGATAATGGAGTTAAAGCAAATATGTATCCGAAATCTAAAAAATCCTCGTATTGCGGGCGCAGCCCTCTGTACGCCGGTATTTTTACGGTAAGTGTTTAACTTTTGAACAATTTTAAAATTGTTTGTACTGTTTTGAATCATTTTCCCGAGGCAGCAAATACACTCAAAATATTTCGAATTCAATCAGGACGGAGCAATTTAACAGGTAATTTTATAGCTTTAAGGTGTACCGAGCCGGGCAATTACCCAGGACCTCGCATTTTTCGAGGGCTCGCACCTCACCACAGCAATCCAAAATTGTTCCTTGAAACTCTGGCTTAAAGCTGCTTCGTAGCAAAGAAGAGTTCACTGTTACTGTACTGTAATTGCACCAGAGCTTTGCGGCAACTAATTTTAAAAGTATGCGTAATTTGTCTAGATTTTACACCGCTAACACATTTTCAGTCAAAATATTTTTAAAGACCAACTGTGATGTTATTTTTCCTCAAATGTGTTATTGAAACACTCAAAATGTAAAAATGGACTCTAGTGATCATTAAAGTGCACACTTTTTCATTAAAACCTAATGATATTTTCAGTCTTGCAAATTTAAGTGCATGTTATTTTGTTGCTGTTATATTACAAAAAGAAAATTCAAGATATATCAAGAGTTGTATTTACAGTGCTAGAACAATCATAACAACTTTTAACTTTCTTTTTACGGTATAACTGTAATTTGATTTTTTACAGATTTTCTTTTTTTGAAGCGGATAACGCGGGCTCTAGCTCATGCTTACGGCTTGACGTTGTCTTTTGAACACCCTGTATGTGTCGTTCGATCCTACTTTGAGCGTTGGGCACCAAAGAAATTGTCTCCAATTCACTGGTTATTATTCGGTCCGTAAAGATTTTTCTTTTTGTTTTTAATTAATTGTGGTATCATGTTCATTTCAATGGTCAAGTTCATTAAACATTCTTTTGTTATGTTTTAATTTAAAGCTTCACTTCGTTTCGTCTGCACAGATTTTGAGTCAATTCTGGCTTAAATATGATTAAAAATTAAAAAAAAATTACTGTTCAAATTCTCAGAAAAAAACATTTTTTTTTATTTGATATGGTCGAGCACCTTTCACTAAGTTATTGGGTCCAATTATTTAATTAATTGGGTAAAAATTACCCAAATAGAGAACAAACATAGAATTTTCTAGTCAACGACAAACGCCCCTTTTTGTTGAGCAATTTCACGAGTCATTTACGATTTTTTTGTGACACTCGTTGATTTTTTTTTTATTCTTTCCAAATCAAAATGACCACTCTCCCACAACGAACTGCGCGGCTGTTGTTTTGAAAACTTTCACGAACCACTGCACTCTGCATTGAATTTATCAAGTGCAAACCAAACTCCAATTGATATAGGCATTGTACATATTGAGAAATAATAAATTTGTCTTAAATCGTAGCGCAGAGTGGTCTGCATTAAAAATTATTGAATGAGTTAAGTTTTTAGCGTTGTCACCATCACCACACCCCCTCACTATATGGGAAATATCAATTTATCAACACGCCATTACATATCAACACACGTTATGCCAACATATGTATACGAATACATCGAGCTCATATGGGCGACAATATATTATCGTGAAATGTTCACGGTCTGTTGGAGATTTTTATAGAGTTAACATTTTTATGTTTTCTTTCATGTAAAAGTCAAATGTTAACATTACGAATGCAGTCGCGCGGCATTGATTTTGTTGGCCTCTATGCAGACAAGAAATTCTGATGATGTCAGCATAGCAATTGTTTGCAGAAAATTGTTTGTCAATATTGCATGTTCGCAAAATTCGCGAATAGTAAAGTGTGTTTAATTTTGTATTTACAATTTATGTTATTTTTTACTTTATTAGGATCAGATTTGTGCTAGCAATGAACGAATATTTTGCAGAGACAAATTTATCAAATTTGTCAAATGAGTCTGGGTTACAAATTCATAAACAAATATATATCTAAGAACCACTTATCAGTTAAGGCGGAGCCATGAAATAACCGATATTCAACAGATTATTCTACTGGTGTCCAAGAATTATTTCCCCAGGATCTCTTACATCAAGATTGTTTATATAATTCTAACCTCGTTACTGGAATTTCTTCTTAGCAAATAGCTATTGTTTCTTGCATAGTAAAGTTCCACCAATTGGATACCCTGCTTTGCATGAGTGTATTGTAAGTATGAAAACTTACAGTTTATTTTTATATTTCACAGATGGCAGAAGGCAGTCCTGCGGAATAAGTGTCTGTGTAAAAACAAATTTTTTAACTTTTGCCCTATTGTCTTACATTGTTAGTAATCGTTTTCAGTGTGCTACCTGATTTAGCCAAAAACTCCTCATTTAACTGCTTTTATACTAAACCAGATAGATATCTTAACTTCAGTACTACGCAACTTTATCTAACGCTAATCATCCTCCCACTCAGATTACAGAGGAAAAAAACTTCTCGTACTGCCCATGCCCAGCAGCTATCTTCACAAAATTGGTCATCGTAAAATCAAAATCTTTTTACCCCTGCGGTCATACCTATACGTACTCGTCAACTTTTGGACATTAATGACCGCGGTTGTCTGAATTTCCATTTTAGCCTGAACGTGTTAAAAGTTCCAAAAGATTTTTAGTTCAGTCAACAAAACAACATGATAAAAAAACAAGAATCGTTCAAATTACATTTCATTTTTATAAGGATTTCGAGGCACGAAAATCAAATTCAAACGATCATTTAATGTCTGCGCTCAATGTTTTTGTACAAATCCGACCTCTATGGCACGTACATCAAATATTTGCTTAAGTGGTTAAGAGTATGCGTTGTTGGTGCGGCACGGCGAAGATGTTGATGGAACTTACATTTGAAGTATTTTTATGACCTGTTCGCAAAGAGGATCGAAACATCAACTAATGCTCACGCTATTGTCTTGGCTCGTTTCGGCCAGATGGTATGTATGTGAAAAAACCTTTCTTTAAGTGGTCATATCGAACGAGCAGCCTCTTTTTGATTCCAGTGACTTATTGTGGGCGTGCTAAATGATTAGATGCATCGCATCCAACTATTTGAAATTTAGCAAATCTCAAAATCATATTGAATTTCGTAGTGGACAGTAAGTGAAAGAAGTTTTGGTACAAATTGGGTGAGGTTATAAAACACAACGTTGCGCAACGTTTCGCGCAACGTTTCAAATCAACCGGCCGTTACGGATCAGAAACTTCTCCCTACAAACAGATCCTCTAAGCGCCCCCTTGCGAGGCATAGCTTGATTGATTGGCAGAAATTTACAATCTGCCGTCGAACCGTGCATTTCAGCCCTCATTTATTTATTAAACTATTTATAATCAAAATAAAATGTATCTGCATCTCGTTTAAAACTGGAAATTTTAATTTTCGAGCAAAACGTATCAGCTGTGATGTGTCAATTGTCACATTTGTCACTTTCCGAGAGATGGCGATGGGAACACCAAGTCTGATCCGGATCTATGCGTTTACAGAACACAATAGGAAACGTTTCGGAAAACGCGAAACGTTACGCGAACGTTGTGTTTTATAACCTCACCCATTGATACAATTGACTTCCAATTGGACAGAGGCGCTCACAAGGAATTTTTTTTTATCCTCCTCACCTCCTCTCATCTCCTTTCCACATTAATACGGCGCGCGCATCTTCTTTAAGACGACATGACCAATAAATTATTTTAAATCTTTAATCTGAGCTTTTGAGTGTTCTAGAGAAAAAAAAGTTTGAATTTTGCCAGAAAAAAACTCTATTCGTTGTGATCTGCCGAACTCATTATTTCAATCTGATTATGTTGGTGCTATCTATTCCATTATCGTCGTAATAAGGTCCTTTTGTACCTCCCAGACAACTTTAAGTTGGTTTAAGGGTAGATACGTACACACATACTGTGCATACTTTATTCTGTAGTACAGT
Organism: Microchrysa polita; assembly: GCA_949715475.1. Classification (NCBI taxonomy): domain Eukaryota; kingdom Metazoa; phylum Arthropoda; class Insecta; order Diptera; family Stratiomyidae; genus Microchrysa; species Microchrysa polita. The sequence continues at coordinate 79,663,889 of OX454417.1, forward strand.
AATCTGTAATTAATTCGTAAAACGGCACAATATTCCCAAATTAATATGAATCCTGAAATAAGAAAATTCCTAAATTTGAGATTTTCAAACAGTAAGTAAAATAAGTTTTAAGGCAAAATGTGAAAAACATTTAATTTGCTCGAACATTACAAAGTCCGTTGATGTCGCAGGCAGGGATTTGGAGCGGAGCGCAGCGGAGCGACCTTAAATTTCGGAGCGAAAGAGCGGAGCGAGTTTTTTCAGGCTGGAGCGGAGCGAATTTTGCTTTGAAGATCGCTCCGCTCCGCTCCGATGTAAAAAATCAAAAAATTCCGAGAAAAAAAAGGATTTTTTTCGACGAAATTTTTCATTTTATGGAACGAATTGATGATTTTGGGCTATTTAAGGGCGAAGAATTCGCTGAGAGACTTGCAAAATTTCGTATTATTGTGAAATTCATTGTGATAAAAGAGGTTTTGCGTTTAGTCATAATCATCACTCTTCATTATAAGGAAATTCAAGATCATCCAGGACAGAAAAGTCCTGTTCTGTACTCGATAAATGAAACGCCCTTTTTAATTTAAATTAGTTATTAGGTGCGTTTTATTGGATGGAGTACAGGACAGCGCAGCTTCCATAACCATTTGAGAGATCTCGTTCTATACGGGATGTCCGGAAACTATCGCAAAAAAGCACCCAAATATGATTCCTCGTGATATTTCCAGCAAAAAGGAGTATAAAAAAATTATTAACTCTTCAGCTTCCACAGACATTTAAAGATTTTTCAAAAATTTAACATTTTGCATATACATATTTTCTTTCGGTTGAGCCCAACAATTTTTCCTACGAATAAACCCCATAAAAATTGGATAAGCAGTTTAGTTTTTACAGTTTTACACAGCTTCAAAGACAAAATTTTGTGATCTTACTGCATATACATTTTTTTCCCACGGAGGTGTTAGTGGTAGCATTTTTGGAAAATCTTTAAATGCTAAGGAATTAAGAATTCAGCACCTATTTTGCTGGAAATGACATTAATAATCAGTCTTGACTCGGTAATCCGGATCTCCTTTAATCCGGATATCACGCTAATCCGGACGACTAAATATTTCCACTATGTCTTCTATAGTCCGGATTTCGGCAGCAATGTTGACTCTAAAATCCGGATATTTGAGATTTTCAGTGTGAAATGGTAAATTTGGTCTCTTACTTTTTTACGGGACTGTTTAGCAATTGACATGATGCTGGCTAATTTCTAACAAATAAAACATTTATCGACTTTTGTTCCGCCTTTTTATTTGTTTGGATTGTTTTTCCTAGAAAAAAGTGATTGCGCTAATCCGGATGTTCCAATGCTCCGGATTACGAAATTGGTGCTATCCTGTTCTGTACTTGATCGAATAAAACGCACCTGTTAAGTCATATTCTATAATACGTGAGTAGATATACGTTAAATTGAATAATTCGCGGAAAATAATAAATATTTACTAAGAACAATGAAGTTTTGTTGTATTTTTGTAATGGAGCGGAGCGGAGCGTGGAGCGGAGCGAAGCGAAAAAATTTTAGTCGGAGCGGAGCGCTGGAGCGGAGCGGTTTCAAATTGTTCGGAGCGGGAGCGGAGCGGAGCGAAAAAATGTGTCGCTCCAAATCCCTGGTCGCAGGTACATTTAAGAAAACTCGAGCAAAGCTGCGCTCCCGCGATACCAGCTTCTATAATTGTGAAGCTTGCGGGTTGTTTATATGTGAAAAGCAAGATTGCTGTACTTTTGTTTTTGTTTAAGGATCATATCAGCGACTCAAGAAAGTTTCTGTCTATTCATAGGATATCAAAACATGCTTGCATCACATTTTGGTAAATTTTCCATTTTGTTTGTTTGTTTAAAGAACGACAAATACTTCGACCACATACTGTCCATAATCCTAATCAACTACAACACGTCGCTTATATTACATTAGTGTTCATGGTCAAATCAGTTATCTTTCTTTATGGCGTCAATCCATGTGTTCATCATCATCATCCATCCATCCAAAAACGTGGTGGGTGCGACTATGGTCATTTTCACAAATCCACTGGTGGTTGTTGACATTAAAAAATTAATGTTCAATCGTATGCAAACGTTGATATGTGTGGGCGCCTTTTTTTAATACAAATCAATCAGCACTTGTAGCTATAATGTCGTATACGCACCATAAATAAAATTTTAGAGAAATCATAACTATCAAAATTTATATTGTTAATTTAAAACCATTCCTCTTGCGGACCGTTAAAGAAGTTCTTAAGTGGTCCTTCGCATACAAGTACTAAAATTTAAGAAGAAACACGAGACACTATCGAGGGCAAACCGCGCGCATTCTCTTCAATCGATATGCTAAGGACATTAAGTGTACATAAATGTGGTATTGAAATATGATCTGGAAATTTTGTGCGGACTCATTCGCTTTTGACATACACAACTCGTACAAATAATCCCAATACGCATGATCGTGTATGTGTGTAAAGAAGATTAAAATGTTTGTAATGCTTAAATACGATTTTTCTTAAGAAACCACAACGATTTGAAGATTTGAGCTGGTCTCAATCTTACGCACACATATTGTAAAAAATATAGTTATTGCTGTTTTATTTGTACAGACTTTAGTAGAGTTTGCATCGTAAAAGTTGCGTTCTTTGGTGTTTTTCTCTTTTACGATGCCGGACATTTGAAATGGGTTTCTCTTGACTAAAGGATGGTCTTATGTTGACATGTATGAACATTGTGGTTCATTGTTTGAAATTTTGATGTCTTGTACGGTATATGTGAAATAATAAGGGCCGGAACTTACTGCCCAGGGGCGCTACAGAGGGTAAGTAGCGCCTCTGGGCAGTAGTCAAGTTGCCGCCCTTCGTCACAAGTTTAGGCTGAAAGTAGTGTACAATTTGTTTTTAAGATACGTTGGTTGCCGGCTTTTTCGAAAATAGCAGAACTTTAGTGAAAATTTATGTTAATTTACTTCTAAAAAAAAGTTTGGACTGAACTTATAATCAAAGTTAACATGGGCGTTGCCAAGGGGGGGGGGGGGGGGCAGGGAGGGCCGCATACTCCTCCCTAAATGATGATGATCACGAAACATTTTTCTACTTCCTATTGTCATAACCATCGTTACTGACAGCCCGGAAGTAGAATTTGTTTATTTGCTAGTTGGCCTCTCGTGGCATACAATTTTAAATTAGTTCGAAGAGTGCAGTTGAGAAGAGTACTTTTTCTATGTATTTTGCACTCTCATGCCACAATGCCTTGCTGCTCTAATGCAAGGCCCTTGCATTAGAGAGAATATAGCGGCAATTGTTTGTTATGGCTATTATTTTGCATTAGTTAGAAAGAGAAGCTTTATTGGCTTTTTAGTTCTGGGCTTTGTTTTTAGATGGCTTTGCTATTGTACAAAAGAAATAGATGGACTGCGATATTTTTTAGTTCTGGAACGGCACAAAAATTTGTTTACTAAAAATAAACAACTGCGTGTAGGAGGTGATCAGTTGGCGCCTAGTCTCGAAACTTTAGGTTTTCTTCAAATAGAAACATTTCAGTCTCAGTAACTTGAATATTCCGAGACAGGAAAACTAACATAACAAGCTGTCATCCGCACATTACTGCTGAGACTGCAGTCTCGAAGACGAGTTTTATACTCGTACTTTTCAGGCTTTTTATATTCGGGGCTTTGATACAATATCCTGCAATCCCTCGTTTCGCCTTTAGTGACACTCTATGATTTACTTTCACGACGATCCCGAGAGCATAAGCGAGCTACGGAACAAAAAGCAGAAATCGTAACCGAATTGAATGTAATCAGGAGTAAGGAGTTTATCATTAAAAAGCGTTCAAACTCATTTTAGATTTAGTGTAGTCATTAGGTGTTTTGAGATTGCAAAATATGATGGGAAATTTTTTTTTTGTTTCTTATGTTTTTTTTTGGGTGCTGAACTCGATTCTCACCAACCTTTTGTTGCGGAACAGGGCCAAAACCGCAAAGATCCCCAAAATTTTCGGAGTTCTTACGTTTTTCACCTTATGGCTCCGAAACTGTACATTTCTGCGAAAACATTTCCATTAATATCTTAGAAAAAACATGATTGCGCGGTCCAAGGCGACATTGATCTTCAAAATGCGTTAAGCGGTATCGCTACAATTGAAAGTAATTTTTTGAGGTTTTTTTTACGATGTTGACTGTTTCGCAACTAAATTTTGGTGGAAAGCTACGGATTCGGGCTCAGTACCCCAAAGTACATAAAGTACATGAAAAGTGCAAATTTTTTGACCAAAAATGAAAAAACCGTTCAATCTTAAAATTGATTTCATAATTATGGATATTATAAATAAATAACAGGTGCGACAATCCAGCATTGGACTAAGGCCGCAGGATGTGCTAGTGACATCCTATTTCCAAGATCTTATCTGCTTTTTGTTAAGGTAATGAGATCAGCATCACGCTCAGGGCTCAGCAGTGTTATTTATCCCCATAAATGAGTACTCGTTTAACATCTGAGTGAGATCATAGTCCATCACAAGCTGGTGAGTTCGAAAAACACCATGATCCACGGTGAGATTCGAACTCATGACCCTGTGCACCGAAGGTGCGCACACTAACCGCTAGACTAGCCAGACTACTATGCCTCTTGTAAAAATAAGGGGCAAGGTCGAAAGGGCGGCAATAGTCGAAACGCCAACTGACGTCCGCCACTGACCAAAGGAACGATTTTTGCAGAGTTTCCTTTATTTTTTGATTTAATTTATTTAAACTCTCTCCTGAAATATCTAAACCTCACAAAAACAACTCTGTTGTAAAAAGTTTCCGCCAAAGAAAAAGTTGTCAGCCGCAAAAAGGATTGATATAATACAATCCCGCCAAAATGCTCGCAAGGATATGCATTCAAAAGTGATTGAATTAGTTAATAGTTTCCACCAAAACAGCGTGGTGCGGTATGCGTCCGAATTTGTGAAATAATTTCCGCCGCGATAGACCACGCTGAATTTTCCAATTCGTGTGGAGTTTGTGTTGTGTGTACCGCGTAACGCACCCGCGTTGGTTTGGTGGAAGCTAATTTCTTTCAACGCTTATTGGCGGGGAGCTGACGAGGGTGCACTGAACCAAATCGCCTGCTAAAGTAAAGAAAATATGGCTCAAATCAAGAAAAAAAGACAATAAAAAACAGCTAAGAAATATTTCTCCTCTTTTGAGAATTAGTCACACTGATCCAAGTGAAATGCCATTAGCAGCGCTTTAAGGAAAAGTAACTTTGAATCAAGCAAACTTTTCTTATGAAAAAGACAAGAGAATCTAAACAAAAATTAAAAAAGAAACTTGCATCCAACCAACATCGAACACATAACCCCATTCTTCCCAGTCTAACGCGGCTGTGTGAAGTTAGCCAGTCATTTTTTTGAAATTAGGTCCTTTTGCTCGGTGAACCGTTTGTTCTACAGCGGCTACGTTTGTTCTTGATTGTTCGCCAATTAATATCGTTTGTTCTTCTCTAATTATTTAATTATAGCAACTTTAAAATTGTGAGTGTGAAGTTAGCCAGTCATTTTTAAATATGGGTCGGAAAGGTATAGGTTTGGTATCAATCGAAAGCCAGACGTTCATTTTGTAGGGCGTTTGTTCATCCTGGAAACGGAAGGATACAGGAATTATTAAGGAAAAAGAGATTAGTTGTGACGTCATCTTCACTCAACCAACGCCATCTACTCAAGCAAACTTTTCTTATGAAAAAGACAAGAGAATCTGAACAAAAATAAAAAAAAAGACACCTGCATCCAACCAACATCGAACCCGTAACCCCATTCTTCCCAGTCAAACGCGCTACTCACTGAACCAGAGACACTTCTGACTAATCTACTACAACGCTCCAATATAAGCTAAAGCTAAAATAAAGCTTTTCCACGAGCTTTACATTGAAAATGTCAAAAAAATCTATTATCAAGCATTTGTTTGCTTGAATTGAGAATAATGGTTTAGGCTTAAATCTACTTCCTATTTCTCAAAAGAAAGCCTTGAAAAAAGAAATTTCCACATTTTGAGAAATTTTGTCTAAATTCGGGAATTTTGCAAATGAGAAAAGAGTTTCTTAATTTTAGATAGCCGAATTTTTTCAGTGAATAAATGAATGCGTTTATTTTCTTGAAATGAAGACGATATTCACTGCCCTTTTATCACGACCATGTTTGAGAACATAATAACGATAATAACCGTCTTGGTAACCTTTGTGCTCTTTGATAACCTTAGCGTCCTTCGTAACCTGAGGTGTGTGTGTGTTTTGCGAATCTCTACCGTTTGCTGGAAGCTTTAGGATCATCGGGATGTTATTTGTTCATTCAATATTATAGTAATATGTACGTACTCGTATAAGAGACGAACCAGATCTGGAACTTTGAGCCATTGCCGCCGCTCTTGCAGACGCTTTACAACTGAAAACTTTAGAGAACATATACAAGGGATTGTTGGAAACAGTCCTGCCAAATAACAAAACTATACGATTCTTTTCTAGGCATTTTTCGGGTCAATCCCCGACTTTTGCATAAAAAAAAATATAAAAAGACTTAAGCAACAAGAACAACGAGAACAAGATTTTCGAAAAAATGCGATTTTCAAACTCTTATATCTCCAGTGTTTTTCATCGTATCTTCTTGAAATTTTCTACACTTCGTAAGACGGCGCGAACGACAACCTCTACCGAATTTGAACACTCAGGACCAACCAGAGTCCGAGCTACAGAGGTCCGAAAACCCGTACTTGTTCCGTCGTGTAAACATAGTCTTATAATACGTTCACAGTGAACGAAATCATGTAATTTGGGGCTATTTTCATGTTTTCGTATGAAAACAGCCCGAAAACATTTCAATTCCCATACAAATTGACACATTGAAAATACGCTATTTTGCGTGTTTTCTATGAAACCTTGATTTTTTTCAAATGAAAACGTGTAAGCACCCAGGTCTCAAACCTAAGTTCCCCTATTCAGCACATTTCGGCTCACTCCAATATTTTAACTGACACCCGAAAAAATTGTTTAGTTTCGTGTGTTTGCCAATGTTCTTAATTTCTCCATGATAAGAGAATGGACGGTCAGTTTGAAGTGACGAAATATGTTGTAAATGACTATCGATGACTGCACCAGCACATTTTTAAACTTAGAACGATTTATAGGCAAAATATTATTGTCGGTTGTCATATGAAATTACAAACAGTGCACTGTGAACACTTTTCGGTGATTTCTGAAAACGTACGGCGAAATCAATTCGTTTTCGTCCACTCTGATTAGAATATTAGTCGCTTCTCACTTTTGATTTGTTCAAATTTCTTCGTTTTTCTTTGGCGGGCGGGACGCTCCCGCGTCCCTAGATGCGTACCTATATATATTTCACAGAACATTAATTCAATGGAAGGATGAAAGTTTGTGAAATATACCGACCTTTAAAATTTGGTGGCCGGGCCTGGAAATAATTCAAATCATTGTTATTCGTACTTATCAAAGTTGTTTTTTTTTAAACTCATGATATCAGACAGAATGATTGTGAAAAAAACACAAGCGAATTGCAATTTAGTCAGGGAGTGGAGTGGAATCAGTTAGATTAGATTAGATTAGATTAGATTTATTGAGGGCACAGGCAACAAGAGTTGCCCTAGGCACTGCGACCGGTGGTCTATTGTACCATTGCCCCTACTATGGATTAGATGAACTCATCTAACCGACTGCCTTCGATAAATCGATTCAGCTGGGCCATATTGATAGTGGCGATATCCTCTTCCAAGGGAAAAACAATACCGAAACACTCCAATCGGCGCCTTGCTAGCCTCTCACATTCACACAGGATGTGAGAAGCAGTTTCGTCGTCAGCCTCACAGAAGCGACAGCTGGCGTCGGTAACAATACGCAAGCGCTTTAAATGACCGTTTAAACGGCAATGCCCCGTAAGGAGCTCGCATATGATCCTAACCCTGTTTCTGCTCAATTTCATCAGACCAAGGGTACGATTGGGTGAGTAGTTAGCGACAAAGAGTTTTGACTGCCTAAGCCCTGGAAGAGCTTCCCAGTGTGTGGTGGCTTTGGCTTTTTCCCACTCACTAATCACATTTCTGCAGACACAGAGTGGTAACCCACAGTAAGGTTCTGGACCAAAGAAGGGAGTGGTGGAAGCTCTTCTTGCGAGCTCGTCGGCCTTCTCATTGCCGTAAAACCCCGAGTGCCCAGGTACCCAGAAAAGGGTGAGATTGTTGAGATTGCCCACCTGTTGGAGGATTTCCTGACAAACCCACCCGAGCTGGAATCAGTTGGTTGAGGATTTGCATGAAAACCGAATTCTGCCGGGAGTCTGATCAGCATCGCCCATCATACACATTTTCGAAATCAAATGATTGAAATATATTTTGGGGATATATAGTCATAGGCACTTTATCGGGGGGGTTAAGGTCGCGCTACGCTCATTTGGTGTTTGTGTATGCCATGTAAGTTTACTGGATATTGTTTTACCACAACTTTGAAACTTCACTCCTTACAAAGTTAATGGTTGGTTTTTAGATGTAAACAGCTTTTAACCCGAATCGTTTTATTTTGCGCTTATTTGCCCAAACCTGCACCACTTTTACAAAAAAAAGCACACTGATACAGAATTAAATTCGCCCCTCCAGAAAATTTAATTTGGTAGAACTTTTCGCCGAACCCTAAGTGCCTACATATATCTGAATAAATAACAGCATTGGGACTAACGCCGCAGGATGTGTTAGTGACATCCTATTTCCAAGATCTTATCTGCTTTTTGTTGAGGTAATGAGATCAGTATCACGCTCAGCAGCGTTATTTATTCCCATAAATGGGTACTCGTTTAACATCTGAGTGAGATCATAGTCTGTCACAAGCTCGTGAGTTCGAAAACACCATGATCCACGGTGAGATTCGAACTCATGATCCTGTGCACCGAAGGTGCGCGCACTAACCGCTAGACCAGCCAGACTACATATATGTAGCAGGATCATTTAAATTTTTAAATTAACCCAAATTTAAAGTCCAAATCCCTGGTCATAGTTAGGACAATATAGGGAGGGATTAACAAGTAGCTATGGAATGGTATAAAAAGACATCCTTACTTTCGAGGAAGAAAATCGTGTGTTTTGTATTTTAGATAAATTTCAAACAAGATGCGTTTAAATATTTCTGTTTAATCAACTTCACTACATTTCAATGTAATAAAAAAAGAATTATCAATCCACCTTCGTAGAGTACCCATCTGCTCATACATTTCATTCATTACTATGAAATCTCAGTTTGGCTACGCTCTGCGAACAATCAATTGGAATTTCATTCTGAATATATTGATTGACGCCGTAAATTCATAGTGACCTAAAAGTGATATTGCCATACACCGATTAAAAATATAAAAATGCTAAACATATCTTTCTCCGCATTCTGGAGCTTAATTAAATTTTTTGGGCCACATTAATATAAATGTTTCTCATATGATATGATACCTTCGTATAGGTCTCTTTTAAACCCAATATGTGTGTATGTTACACTCGTAGAAGACATGTTGTGAAAGCCGGTTCGAGTTGTATCTTGTATGTTAATTTGTCCACAGATATGTATTTCGTATTTTTTGTAGTATTACTACTACCACAGCCAGCCAACAGATACACACCATGTAAAAGTTAAGTGTTATTTAATTTATTTCTTTTTGGACTTTACTTAAAAGTTACAGTACAGCGCTTATCCACCAAACGGCGATATTGGAAATGTCTTTTCGTATTTTTTTTATATGTTTTATCGCGAAAGTCTCGAAAGTCGTCGTTGTCGTCATACCGGTTGTTCTGATTGAAAAAAAATAATGTACATATGTATATATACGAAAAAATTGGCGGAGACGAAGTAAACCCGAAATTGGAACACAAGACTTGATACAAAAAAAAAACGCGAAAAAGATAAGATGCTCATAAGAAATAAGGTACGAAGTTGGGAGAAGTGAAAAAGTTCATTGCAGTATTTGTACGTACCTACACGAAAATTAAATTAAGTTTTAAATAAAACCACTCCTCGTTCCTATGATGAACATGAGAAGTAGTAAATTGCAATGGGAGCCCGAGTTTGCTACTGTGAGGTTTTGCTCAAAATTAATGATTAAATAAACTAGTCGGTAAATTAAGCGAATTAGTGACAAAGATCATGTATCTCGATAAAGTTTGCTAGAGATGCTCATGCTATAGGGATAATCTTCTAATTATGGGAATACCATCCTGATCGATAGGCGTGAACCCCCTCCTCAGCTCGGGGATTGTTTTACGCACTAATAAATCGATGAATACTGCGAAACTCTTTATGAAATTCATTTCGTTCTCAGACTGTACTTCTGTACTCTTATCGTTTTTTTTTTTTGTAATTAAAAAAAAAACTGAAACTCCCACGTTTGGCAGTCGGTTAGGAATTTGTTTTGTCCATAATCATAGATATCTCATAACGGCTTATAGTTTTTTTCGCAGCAAAAATTTCGCCAACAGGAAAGTGTTCGAAGGATACTTTTGATACTATCACGATGACTTTGTGGTATGTATTAATTGAAACTTCTTCTTTCTTGTATCACCTGTATGATTGACCTACAATTGTCGCGGTCACGGGACCTTTCCTAAGCCTTAGCGTCTTTATCTAAAAACGCGGAGAAAATGTTAGATTTTGACAATTGTCGCGTGCTTGATGTGTTTTTTTTCCCCCTTTGAGGTCTAGAGCGGCGGAATATAAGCTGGTTCATTTAATTTCCCACCTTAGCTTCGCAACTTGTAAAAGAGAAAGTTTTAGGAAATTCGAGCAAGTAATGCAGGTTTTGTTGCTATAAAGCTAATTTTGAATTTCAAATACAATTCATCTAATTTAAAATGAAAAAAAAACTAGAGGGCTTCGCCCCCTGCTCGCTTCGCTCTCCAACCCCGGGGCCGAGGCTAATTTCGGGCGCGGCTAATTTGGGGGGTTGGATTTGTATGGCAGCCCCATGACCCCATGGTCCGATTTCATCCATTCTTACATATGTTTTGGGTCAACAATAGGAATACATTTGTGTGAAATTTGGTTGAAATTGGTGCGCAAATAAAAAAGTTTTTCTTAGAAGAACCTAATTTGGGGGGTTAAGTTTGTATGGCAGCCCCATAACTCCATGGTGCGATTTGATCCATTCTTGCATATATTTTGTGTTATCTATAGAAACACATTTGTGTGAAATTTGGTTGAAAGTGGTGCACAAATAAAAAAGTTTTTCTTAGAAGAACTCAAATTGGGGAGCAAGGTTTGTATGGCAGTGATCCAATTTGGGTGAATCAAACATACAAATAGCCTGCAACAATAAGAAGCACGAGTGCAAAATTTCAGCTTGCTAGCTTCAATACCCGCCGAGTAAAACGCGTCGCAACAGACAGACAGACATGCTCCAATCGACTCCCCAAGTCATGCTGATCATATATGTATACTTTTTATATGGTCGGAGATGCTTCCTTTAATGCGTTACAAACTTCATGACAAAGTTAATATACCCTTTCACTCTATGAGCGAAGGGTATAACTAGGGGACTTTGCCTCAGAAAATTTTATTGCGGTTGCGGGAGCATGACCCCACAGTACGATTCCATTCGTTTTGAACTTTTTGTTGCGTTGGTAAAGACACGTTAATTCAAGGTTTTGCGAAATTGGTGCAAAAAATGTTTCTTAGAAGAATCAAAATGTGGGGTTGGGTTTGTATGGCCACCAAATGACCTCATGGTCAGATTTGATCAATTCTTAGATATATTTTGTGTCATCAAGAGAAACACGTTTGTGTGTAATTTGGTTGAAATTGGTGCACAAATAAAAAAGTTTTTCTTTGAAGAACCTAATTTGGGGTTGTTGGGTTTGTATGGCAGCCCCATGATTCCATGGTCCGATTTGATCAATTTTTAGATATGTTTTGTGTCATCAAGAGAAACTCGTTTGTGTGTAGTTTGGTTGAAATAGATGCACAAATAAAATAGTGTTTTTTAGAAGAACCTAATTTGGGGGGTTAGGTTTGTATGGCAGCCCCATGACTCCATTATCCGATTTAATCTATTCTTAGATATGTTTTGTGCAATCAGCAGAAACACATTTGTGTGAAATTTGGTTGAAATTGGTGCACAAATAAAAAAGTTTTTCTTAAAAGAACCTAATTTGAATTCACATTTTGTTCTAAAACAAACTTCAGCACTCCTTTATTGTAAGAAAGCTGTGAGAGCTCGCTTCGCTCGCTCTTCCATCTTGAGCTAGCTCCGCTCGCATATTTACAAAACGAACTGTAAATTTAAAAGATACTAAACTCGATATTCAAAGAGGAAGGAGGTGTAGACCAATCCGCTGGAATTAGTTGACTGAAATCTGGCAATTCGTTCAAGGAATATAGAAAGAAATATACGAAAAACAAATCTTTATAATTTTGCTCATTATAAATTTGCGTGATTCAATGTTAATCTAGTATTCAGAGAGAGGACCAATTCGGCAAGAAGATTTTCCAAAAAACGGCAAAGACGTTCAAGAAATAGAAAGAAAAATATGCGAAAAAAAACTCATTGTGAATTGTTGCTCATTGTGAATGTTCTGCTTATTTCAATGGTTATACTGCCATTCGGGTCGGAGCCGGACGGGGTCAACTTACTGAAATCCTGTAATTCAATCAAGAAAGACAGAAAGATGTATGAGAAAAAGAATTGTCTTCATAATTGTGCCCCATTGTGAATTTTTCATATGTATCGATAGTTGTCCTCTTACTTGGGTAGAGACCAATCCTGTGGAAGAAATTTACTGAAATCCGCTGATATGTTAAAGAAATACACACAAAAATAGGTGAAAACGAACCCATTGAGAATTTTAGCTCATTGTGAATTTTTTTGCATGTTTCCATAGTTATTATGCTATTCTGGTCAGTGCCTAATCCAACGAATCCAAAACCATGAAAATCTGTCCAGCCGTTCTCGAGTTATAAATGGTGTAACTAAAACGACTTTCTTTTATATACATATATATATAGAGAGAACCGCAAATAATTGCAGCATTAACCTTCGGGCGGGCGCAATGCATCTGACAGATTAAGTGACCAGTTTTTGTTGCGCGAATCAGCGAAATGAAAAGGGAGAGATCTGAAACTCACAATAGCTTAATCTTTATCAATCAACTACCCAAAGCAGTTTTCAGTTTCTATCTTCCATTTGTCTGAGGGGCGGGAGGGGATGAAATAATCTCTCAGATGTATTGCGCCCGATTGTGTTATTTTCTTCTTTTCTATGAAAATTTCCACTTGTTATACTATTCACATTGCGTAATAACGTTGTGTTGACTTCTAGGCTCACCAAATTGTTCAATAGTGTGTTTTTAGTAAAATAAGCTTAAATTTTTTAAGCGGTCGAGTTTTTGGAGGTTTTTTAAATATTGAAGCGATTAAAAGCGGAATATTTTTAGAAAATTGAAAATGTGAAGGGTATAAAACTTTGTGAGCCAGCTTTTGTTTCTAAAATTTCGTAGAACTGTTTCAAAAAGACTATGCAACAATAAATAGGAGTCTAAAATATGCAGAAACTTAGTTTCATCCTTTTTTCTGTACTTAATCTGTCAGATGCATTGCGCCCGATCGTGTTAGGATTAGTATTGCGCCCGCCGGAAGGTTAAAAAAACTATAGACGCCAGAACAGAACCTTCATTATTCTGTGGTGGACTGGAGTCAACCAAATACAAAACCCTGTGAGTGCATGCCTCCCCATATCACCTTTATTTTTATCACATTGTTTATCAAAAGTACACATTATGCATGTGTACGAGTATTAACTTATTACACTTCTTTGTTTACGAACAAATGCAGTTTCATCATTGAAAAGTCATACACATTAAACAGAAAAATAAACAAGCGCGAGTATTTTACTGATAAGTGCAGTAATGTATGCATCATACTATGTATATGTACTAATAAGAAATAAACTTTATGTCAGATACACCTTCGTAATTTTAAAATTACAATACATTATGTTTGAAGTTGGAGTTGGATGTTACTTGGGTTACCATCTTACTAGCTCCAGCCATACTGGCGCATGATCCAATTTTATGTTTACATTATTTTGACGATCAGTTAATGCCCCATATGAAACATGAACGTTTATTTAGATCTGGACTTAATGGGGGGCACATAGCTTATTTTTCTAATGAGAAAAATTGTGTCAATCTCATGAGAGAGATTTGGTGGCCCATCCGCATTATTTGAACAAGTGTTGAACAGAACTAATCAACATCAACGACTTTGAATGTGTTAATGAACATATGATTTCATTTAAACAAGAAAATATTCTCAACATTGATCATTCATATCAAATTATGCAATTTGACTAATGATTAACTTAAATTTAGTCCGTAGAATTGTTATACATATGTACATTCATATTTGGGTGTAAATTTTAGTTCTTATTCATAAACCACATTATTCTCTAAACAACACTCTGATGTATAAATCTAAGTTGCACTTAATTACACTATTGTGCGACAACTATAACATTACAAATTACACCTTTGTCGGTTGCTCAATGCTCAATAATAAAATTGATTTATTCGACCACATATCGAGGTCAAATGACTAAAGTCAGCCTAGAATTGGCAATAAACTGATTGTTTTGAAATAACCGCAAATAAATACATTATAAAAAATACGAAATAAAATAAAATCCAATTAAAATCCATATAAAATTAGACATTCTATATGCAAGTGTATGGTATTAAATACAATTGCAAGGAGATCTGCACTGGACCAATCTGCCATTCGCGAGATTGTGGGTGCATGTGTAATGTTTGTGATTTGTTTTTTCTCTTCGTCCCAAAATAGATCACCGTACATGTACGCGACTAAATCCACCAAACAACTGGAATACGCATTATGTATTAAAATTATGGCATTTGATTGTTGATCAGAAATGATCTCGTGTTTCATAATGTGTAATTATAGAGCGAATAGTACACACAAAAAAGATACTCCTGCGGTATACAGAACCGGCATGTTTATAAAAACTACATATCCATACGACGAGCTCTAGGTAATATTTAGGTATGTATGTATTTTTATGTGAATAGTACATACACGATTTTACCAGAGGTGGCTATTTCCAGCCATACTACCACCCAGTGCTGAAGAATTCAATTGCCAGTTTCCGGGATGTAATTTGAGGTGATTTTGTTTTCTATTTAATTTGAAAAATTGCAATTCAGCTGCTACTTAGTTAGCTATTTAGGTTGAAAGTTTTGCAAAATTTGGTTTGTTCGAAGTACGTAATACTCGTACTTATGTACGTATAATTGGTCAATTGATGAAACGTCGTTATAAATAGGTCTAATTAGTGCATACCAAGCATCTTCGTAAGTTCATTGTAAGCTAAAGTAGTTTTGGCTTCATGTTACGTACGTACGTATATCAAAGATAATTTAGGGGATAATGACAGTAGAAATTCCGCAGGAATAGAATTGAAATATCTAACCAAAGTGGGACGAATAACAATTACCAAGATTGTAATGACTTCATCATAGGAATGAGTAAAGATGCTACGCTCTATACAAAAATATTAATTTTAAATGAAACGCTACTGCCACTAATAGGTACCTTCCCTTGAAAATTAAATTACAATGTCACTGAATTTATAGAACGGAATGTCCTAAAGTATTTCGAACTAACTTTACCTGGAGATATGTCAGCCTCGGTGACTGATTAGAAGACTAAAAGGCTCGATTGTGCAATAAAATGGTTATATTCACGGGAATATTTCAGTATAAGTCAGAAAATTAAAGGTCATGATACTCGGTTTAGTTATCGAGACTGGACTCTCAGCAATGTGGGATAGTCAGTGTTGCCAATTTAGCCCTTTTCCTGCCAAATTTAGCCGGAAACTGTAGGGTTTAAAGGTCTGGATGCCCTCTTCATCGACTTTTCCAAACCCCATTTTCGCCAAATCTCATAGAAACTGAAAAAAGTGGCATTTTCAGCCCAAAAGGAGCATTTTGGGGGTGAGCCCAAGAGAGCCCAAGAGCCCAATCTTTAAACGGCTGTATCTCCTAAACGGTGATAGCTAGGGCCCTCAAAGTTTCACCAAAATGTAGGCCTGGATGCCCTCTTCATCGACTTTTCCAAACCCCATTTTCGCCAAATCTCATAGAAATTGAGAAAAGTGGCATTTTCAGCCCAAAAGGAGCGTTTTGGGGGTAATTTCTTGCCCATTCTTTAAACGGCTGTATCTCCTAAACGGTGATAGCTAGGGCCCTCAAAGTTTCACCAAAATGTAGGTCTGGATGCCCTCTTCATCGACTTTTCCAAACCCCATTTTCGCCAAATCTCATAGAAACTGAAAAAAGTGGCATTTTCAGCCCAAAAGGAGCATTTTGGGGGTGATTTCTTGCCCAATCTTTAAACGGCTGTATCTCTTAAACGGTGATAGCTAGGGCCCTCAAAGTTTCACCAAAATGTAGGTCTGGATGCCCTCTTCATCGACTTTTCCAAACCCCATTTTCGCCAATCTCATAGAAACTGAAAAAAGTGGCATTTTCAGCCCAAAAGGAGCATTTTGGGGGTGAGCCCAAGAGAGCCCAAGAGCCCAATCTTTAAACGGCTGTATCTCCTAAACGGTAATAGCTAGGGCCCTCAAAGTTTCACCAAAATGTAGGTTTGGAAGCCCTCTTCATCGACTTTTTCAAACCCCATTTTCGCCAAATCTCATAGAAATTGAGAAAAGTGGCATTTTCAGCCCAAAAGGAGCGTTTTGGGGGTGATTTCTTGCCCAATCTTTAAACGGCTGTATCTCCTAAACGGTGATAGCTAGGGCCCTTAAAGTTTCACCAAAATGTAGGTCTGGAAGCCCTCTTCATCGACTTTTTCAAACCCCATTTTCGCCAAATCTCATAGAAATTGAGAAAAGTGGCATTTTCAGCCCAAAAGGAGCGTTTTGGGGGTGATTTCTTGCCCAATCTTTAAACGGCTGTATCTCCTAAACGGTGATAGCTAGGGCCCTCAAAGTTTCACCAAAATGTAGGTCTGGATGCCCTCTTCATCGACTTTTTCAAACCCTATTTTCGCCAAATCTCATAGAAATTGAGAAAAGTGGCATTTTCAGCCCAAAAGGAGCGTTTTGGGGGTGATTTCTCGCCCAATCTTTAAACGGCTGTATCTCCTAAACGGTGATAGCTAGGGCCCTCAAAGTTTCAGCAAAATGTAGGTCTGGATGCCCTCTTCATCGACTTTTTCAAACCCCATTTTCGCCAAATCTCATAAAAATTGAGAAAAGTGGCATTTTCAGCCCAAAAGGAGCGTTTTGGGGGTGATTTCTTGCCCAATCTTTAAACGGCTGTATCTCCTAAACGGTGATAGGGCCCTCAAAGTTTCAGCAAAATTACTAAATCTGGCCGGTCGGATTTTTAGCCGGAATTGATTTTTTTCGGCCGTTTTTTTTCCGGCTAAATCTAGCTTATGAAATTGTATAATCTATTTTAGTTTGAAAATACTAAATAGAAATAGAAATTTTCAATATTCGCAATCAAAATAATTAATCGCCGTGAAATAATTTCCACACGGAACATAAACAAATTCGTAACAATGGAACATCAATTGAAATTTCAATTTTTCAAATTGGAAAATAAATTTCGCTATTTGGACAGCTCAAATTCGTAACTGAGTAAACTTAAAAACATATCTGAACACTGAACTGGTTAAATTTTAATCGAAATATGAAATTATTCAGATAAATCGATATTGGTAAGATATAGATAAATGCGGTTGTCCACGGTTACCCAATTGACATACGAATTTTATGTTCCACAATTACGAAGTTGATATGGTTATGAGCTTAACCGAAAAATGGTACATAAAAAATTTCGACTAGTTGAACTATCTAACTCCGAAAAATGTAATGTTATGTGATGCCAGCGTTTTGAGCATATATCTAATAAAACTAAGAAATCTGCAAAAGTGTAAAGGATAGTTTAGTTTTTTTTTTCAAGTTTTTTCATGGCCTTGTCAGCACCAAATGAACTGAGTTTTAGGTTCTTTTGTACAGGGATTTTCTTAGGGAAATATTCGTCCAATCGGCGTGATGACTCGGGTAACAACCTACAGCCACCACGAGGCCAACACCTTGATGGCCAAGGACCATGGTTCCCTGGGCACACCCATCCCCGTGGTACACTATTCGCTAAAGACTTCTCTATAGCAGGTGTGATCTTCCTTCGGGCCCCTATTGGTTAAGCCTCACGTAGAAATTCAGTTGTGCCCCTCCCAGGCTCGTTGAACCTGTGACTACACGTCTGCTTAAAGCAGACTCGTAGCGCTGCTTTTCACATCCGGGCGGCCCCTTCAGTATGCTAGTCAGCAATGCAATTCGGGCCGTGTGGTAATCAATCCACAAACTAGCTAGGTATAGGCGCGTAGGCATCTTCCACCACGGCCATTCTCCCTAACTAGCCCCTTCGAGGCTCGGGTTATGCGAAGCCGCCAGCTCCGAGGCTCACACGATTAACCGTAATGATGAACCCCCTACCAGGGAACACCGTTTACGTGCTCGGCCTTTAGTGACTTCCCTCCCGTAAGTTGTGGGAGGAGGTAGGTAGCGCCAAGAGCCACCCATACATAACTAGGGAGCTCGGGAACGTCATTGCCCGAATGGTCTTTGTACAGATCCACGCCACGGCGTATCAACCATACCAGGGGCCTCCCTGCGCTGCTAGGTACGTGGTGTCGCAACTCACCAAAGATCTTTGTCCCACTACAACAGCCTTTTTGGCTGATGTCACAGGGAGCTAGACCCCCCTGCGGGACAATCGGGGTGACAGGAACACTAAGGTCATTTTAGGTCGCTGCGGTACCCCTGTTTTCCCGGGAAATCGTCGTGACTGAAACACTAAGGTAATTTTGGGTCGCTGATTCCAAATTTGAGGTCAAACAAAAGCAAGAAAAATTTTCTTGGGTTTGCCCACTCCAGAATGGTACCCCTGTTTTCCCGGGGAAATACTCGTCCAATCGGCGTGGCAAGAAACTCAAAAAAAAAGTTGGATAGCTTTTTTAAACCATTTAAACCATCGAAATTAAAATCGCAATAGCCTTACCCTTTCTATGGCAACAAAAATAAATGCAGTGCAGTGAACTTATAATGGTGGCCACTTGATTCGCCCGTCTTCCCCCTTTCTGACGGCCCTGCCTATAACCTATGGAGCTAAGGTCCCTTTAACCGCGGTCTTGACTATTAGAAAGTCACTAAAATTTCCGTATACTTAAAATAAAGAACTGCGTGTAGAAGTTAACCAGTGGCGGCTTGTCTCAATCCGCAATTTCAGGATCTCTTTAAATCTGAAAATTTCGATTTATGGGACTTACAGATTCCGATACAAGGAGACTAAGAGAATCCATTCCGTACATTACTGTGGGCACTGCAGACTCAAATACTAATCATAAATAGCACTTTTCAGGCCTTTTCGGGACTTTATACCCTGCAGTCTCGATTGTCGCTTAATCCTCTAAAACCAAAATTAAAATATTTTCTTCCTATAATAAAAGTTGGATGGACATCATCATCCCTAACATAGGTGGTTAGAGTCTTCCTAAGAGAAGGATTTCAGTCATCATTCTAAACGTTATGTTGGAATTATTTCATATCGCAAGTACAATATGACATCCAAGGGACTTGAAAAGCATTGGGTATAGACTAGCCAAAGTCTAACGAGCGAAGGGTATAAACACGAAAGTTTCTGGCAAAGTGGATGCAATCAGTATTATTTATCGTTAAAAAATTATGAATTGTCAAATAGTAGGTACTAATGTCGCGATTTGAGAATAGCTCTACTTCGACAATGATGACGCCTTTTTTGTTCTTCTTCTTCTACAAAACAAATATCCCATTCACAATACACGAGGTATTTCGAGTAATATAAAAACGACCAGTCATACGATCTAAATAATTTCAAATCAAAGTAGTTCAACTAAAAGCAAAATCAGAACCATTCCATTTCAATCTGTAACGAATCTTTTTGTTTCAATCGCATTCCGTGCCGAGATAACTTTTTTATCTCTTTTTATCTGATGCTACTAAATTTATAAAAAAATCTTTATAAAGAACATTGCCATGGACACTGTAATTGGACTCGAACCACAATATAAAAGGATATCATCCAGTGTCGATCATATTTCCAATACACATTCCTCCGCCTCCATGCCGTCCACGAGACAATCAAGACTCGCGGCAAGTCATCTAAGATTAATTTTTCATCAGCATTCATCGATTTTGACAGATTGGAATGTCCACCACGCTTTTGTTGGCCTGAAACCATCGTTACAGATTAGATCAGACCATCCATGCTCCGTTAATTACACTCTGTACTCTGATTATAATTTGTTGTCTTGATGCTGCATCCAATGTCTCTGCATGTATCTGTGGTAAGTTCTACCATGGCTCTCCTCAGAGCTCAGGCTACACTACAAGTTTGTTGCCCCATAGACTTCCTCTTGAACGACATTGGCAAAATTAGCGGTACGAAATATTTTATCTGCAATCGTGCAATAAATTGTCACAATGACTTTTCTGGAAATCAATCATAAAGTTGTGGTCTTATGGCTGGCATTGTGGTTGGTGGTCCAGTTTTGAATAAAATTTATATAAAGTAGGGGAGACCGGGGCTGGTTCTAACAGGGGCAGGTATTAACAGGCTGATAGACGCCAAACTATCAGACTGAGAGACAAACAAATAATGATTGTCCTGTTTGTACACAATGCTAAACGTGTAGAGACTCGTCAGTTTAGTCTGCGCCGTCGCAGTAACGAGTTGTGTGTGGTGTGCCCATATGACCAGGTAAACGATCTTTTTTGCGTTTTTATTTTCTTGATTTTCAATCTTAATATAAATTTCAAAGATTGTGAAACTTTAACTTATATAAAAAGTGTTTATTCAGCTATAGATGCACTCTAATTTCTTGCTGCTAAATTACGTACTTATTATAGTGCAATGTGATTTCTGAAAAATTGGGCTTTGGGGTTAGTTTTAACAGAACACATGGGGTAAGTTCTTACATGTTAACACTTACCCAAATCGCGAGTTAAGTTCCTGTGTTAAGATATTAAGGCTAGAGTTCCATTTTTTTTTTAATTACCTGTGATTGTTTTTCAAAGAAGATGTTTATTAAATTTTTTGAGTTTAAGAAAACTGCTATAAAAGCTAAAGTTTTGTTATTTAATTATCTTTAGCATTAAAATATCACTCAGTACTGAATATGATGATACTGATCGTTGTATTTAATTAATATGAGACTGAAAAAAAATAAAGCTTGATTTTGTAGATTAACTGGTGTTTAATTATTCGCAACAAGTTCAAATTCGATGATTATCCTTCCTGTTAAAACTTACCCCAGGGCTGTTAGAACCCACCCCAGGCTGGGGTAAGTTTTAACTTGTGAGTTTCTTAGGAAAAAAGCCTTATTATTCAGAATGTAATACGTTTACAATAATTTTAATAATTTCTATTTAAAGTCCTATTAATGACGAATTATATGGCAGAAAGTCATGTCTCTAACGAAAAAGGTTGGGTAGCTAAGAAGTTTTGTTTAAAATTTGTTAGAACCAGCCCCAGTCTCCCCTATCCCATCGTGTAATTATGGTATTGTATATTCAATATCGCTTCTTTTCCGCACTTCCACACAACATAGTAAATTAACCATTTCCATTACATATTTTTCTTGCTATGGGGTTTTAAGACAAAAGATGAGATGTGCATACATAAATCTGAAAAAGAGGCACGACCACGACCATGTTGAAAAGATGATTGTGATTTTTTCTTTACTTCTCCATGACATGGAAGCTATCAGCTCTGATGGAACTTGCCGATGAGGTAATTACTTACTGTGGAACTACAGAGGACGCGTATGGTCCCGTGTTCTTTGAAAAGTATATGACTCGCCACTCGCGGAAGAAGAAGACGAATGGCGTGGTAATGATTTTAATTTGAACTCTCTATTATTATTTCGGAAGGTTGAAAAACGACGACAGCAATTTTCGGAAGGGTATTCGTGATGAGGAAGAGTTATAGATAGGTATTCTATGAAGTTGTTTTCAAGTTAGACTTTGAAATTGGTTCTTCGTCTTTTATTTTGAACCGTTGTTGTCTTCCGAAAGTTAATTATTATTATTGTCTGACTTAAAGAAATTTGGTATATGGATGCTGTAGATATATTTTTTTATTGTCTGTTGATGGGAAAATAGATGATTTGAACAAGGCTTCTTGTGATACCGATTTTGTATAAAACTTATCGGTAAATATCGTATGAGTTGCTTTGATTTAACGAAATAGATTTCATGAAAAACAAAATTTCAGATTTATGTAGGAGAGGCGGAATTTTTAATTCCTTTTCATTTAACAGTAAAAGTTGAAACCAATTTGTAACATTTTCAGAATTAATTTCTTTTTCTCTTTAAGTGATGCCCACAGCGGCGCGTCAGCGAATATTCGCGGCGAATTTTTCCGCGGCGTCAAAATTGTAACACACTGCCTTGAATGGAGGTGCCCACACCAACGCGAGTATTCGCCAGTTTTGCACTATTTTTTCCGCCGCGAATATTCGCTACCTAATGTCATAATGTTTTTATGGTAGGGGAGAGTCGGTGAAATCGTACCACCGTTTAAATCGTACCACCTCCAAATTTCCGACTAAATGGTAAATTATTTACACACTGGTAACACCAAACCATGTCACAACGCCATCTTTGAAGAATCGGCTAGTTGCGAGTGGTATCTGTCAACATATGTGTATGTGAGCCAAAAAAATATGTTTTGTGACTTTTTCTTGTTATTTTGCGTGTCAGTTGCTAAGGGAATAACTCTTGAGGAAGGTAAGCTAAAAGCGCACAGTTTGCTTTATTTGATTACAAATTTAAGCTAAATTATTGATGATTTGGGTGCCCGTGTTCAAGTTTTGCATTTATGACGAGATAGTTCATCTTTCGAAAAATTGCAGGGTACGCTAAATCGTACCGCTATGAGTTTGGTAGGTGGTACTGGTACGATTTAGTTGCTTGGTCTAAACACGATTAGGCGAAATGTTTCAAATCACCTATTTTTGCTGAGGATATATTTATAATTGTTTTTTCTTTTACGCCTAAGTGCCCCAAATAAAATGTCTTTAAAAAATTTAATGGTTTTTATTCAGTTTTTATTCGACTCGTTCGCTAAATCGTACTGATGACAGTCCTCCACGAAAAGCAATTTTTAAAAACGTTAAACTACAGCTATAGAACTGATTTCTATACATCTGGTAGTCAAAGCCTAACTAGTGCCGTCATAAACTAAATATCGAGGTAAAAGTAAAAAGTGGTACGATATAACCGACTCTCCCCTATCAGTGGATGAGTAAAAGAAGTAACATTTATGGAAAGATCAATTCCAAGGAAGGACTTTGCTTAGACTTACACAAATAAATTGCCCTATTGTGGCAAGTCCGGCGACACCCCGATCGTATCGGTCGGCCGAAGAATTGCAGAGATATCGACAATTTTCCACAGTGCATAGAACGAAGTTGATCGTGAAATTGCTGTGAATGACATCTAGGTTGGCAACTAAGAGAAGCATACATTTTGTGAATTATTGTACTTATCGCGGTTATCCCTGACGCCCCTGTGAGGAGGGCAGGAAAGATGCTCCGACGCCACAGCGAATTCCAGCGACACTCTGATCGTTTCGCTGGACTCAAGGATTCCAAACATATATCGACGGATTTCCGAAGTAGTACGGTGCTGATTGTGAAATTGCTGTATAGCCAACATCCAGGTTGACGGTTATCTCTGACCAATTACGTAATGATTCTACTAAAAATTATTACGCAATTTCATACGATGGCAGAATTTGGCGTAACCATGCTAAGTAAACATATATATACATATATTCAATTCAAAACAGCCACAAAACAATGTTCAAGCTTTGTGTCTTCCCTATACGATAAGACTTACCATTCGACGGGCACAAGATAAGGTTTTTTAGCTTAATTTACCGTTACAAATTGGTTTTGACATGTTTGGAAGATTCAAACGGAAGCAACTGAGAAGACACGAAGAGCTTTGAATCGCTTGAGGTTTAATTTTTTTGTGGAAATGATATGTAATTTCGGGTTATGATGTAAGTTGTTGGTTTTAGTAAGTCAGAACCTAGAAAATCCAAAGAAAATAGAGTTAGCCATGATTTTTGACAAGACGCACAAAAATGCTAAGTAACGGTAAAATTAGGTAAATTTGGGCAACATTTTTCTCTTCTCGAATCTAGCATAGGTCTATTTCGAAACGGTTGCGCACAAAAATTTTCCAACATCATGGGTTTGGGAAATTTGGGCGGTAAAATATTATCTTGGGATGATCAATAGAGGTTGGTTGGGCAACATGATCGCAAACATAGGTGGTTGGAATCCTCACGTATACAAAACCAGCAGCTTGGAAAGAATAGACGAAACGAAAAATTACTGGATCCGATCATCTTATGAAAATGACACTCATACATCTCTAGTTTCGGATACCAATGCCTGAAATTGCAGTCTCTGCATAATTTTTTGGATGACAGTTTCTCAGAACATCCGAGACCACTAAAATTTTTCTAAGATTGCAGATTTAGACCAGGCGGCAGTGCAATATGCAGTTGTTTATTCGCAGTCCGATAATTTCCGTGAAATGCTGAGTGCCAAACCCGCATTTTTACGCTCTCAGCATCTTAGTACAGTAATTTTTTTGAAAGTAGTCTAGCGATAAGAAAAAATTTATTGTCATCATCGGCCAGGGGAGACAAGCGCCCGTCGGCATCCCCCTTCTCTCTCTTGGCTGCGTCCATGTACTAACTCTCCTCCAAATCCGCCGTGTACAAAGAATTCAATTGCAAATGACGCTATTTTGATTCGCTGGTTTATGGTGAAAGGTTACATACTAAAAAGCTTAATGTCTGAATAAAAAATTAGAAAGTTCTGACAAACAAAAGTTTCAAATCGGTAATATACTTTTTGCCCATCCTATAGTTATTGGTTACTTTGGTACGCGCACCGCCCGCACCGCACTTACGCCACCCCGGGCAAGAAGGCAAATTGCCGCCCCTTAGGTGCTATAGCAGGCAGATTGTTAGTAGATTATGTACGCCGTTGAAGTAGATAAGTATATTTCCATAACATCCTGGTGCCGCCGATAAACTTCAATTAGCCGGATTTCTTCAGTGTTTAAACGTCCGTGGTTTATTTTAATAAAAACGGCATCTTTAGGCAGGCCTTAGTTCTGTACTACCTCATAAAAAATCGATGCTCTACGTATGAAAATTTCCGTACTACACATCAGCGTGTTCGTGGTGTTCTGTTGGCACTTGGTCTCAATCGCAATTTTAAGAAAGATTTCAGTCTGGTCGTCTCGGTTATTCAGAGACAGGGATTTGAAAAGTCTCTCATCCGCACAATTCTGTTAAGACTGCAGTTTTAGGCATTTGAAACCCGAAATTTGAACACCCACATGTAGGTGTCATTGATATCATCATACCCATATCCTCCGCGTTTGCTTGACCTAGACTTTCGAAACTTACATTATTGCCTATGTGACATTCTAAGTTCTTTTTGTGAGGATCCTAACTACCTATATTTTGCGATCATGTTGCCCAACCAACCTCATCCGAGAAAATATTTCGCCGCCCAAAAGCCCATATTATCCGTGTTCCATCACTCCATTACTCCTGGGCTTAAATGTATACTTTATAGAGTTTTTGCTGTCCGCCATGTTTTACCGTTAGAATAAAGGGTACGTTACACGAAGTTTTCTTTGGAAATGGATAAATGGATTTAAAAACATTTCGCCTGAAAGGGATAAATTTTGTGACAATGGTCATGTATTCAGGAGTAAAACCCATGCAGACGCCATTTATAATTAAAAAGACAAAGGTTGCTCTGGATTTACCTTTATCAAATTTTTAACCCTTTTTTTTCAAATATTTTTGTTGTCATATACGTTAATTATATACCTTCAACCCCCTAAAAAAAATCGGGCTAATTTTTATGTGTTGGCAAAGTCCAGCCTACGCCCATACTGAGAATTTTTATAAAGAAGAACGTCAGAGCTAGCTAAATAGGGAGAATCAGACATATCCGGAAAAAAATTAGAAAGTATGGTAATGTGTGCTGTGATTCCATCCCTCATCTTACTGAAACCTAAGCAACTTATCATGAATGAATCGATGCAAGTAGAACCAACTAAGGCGATCCATCCACGAGGAGATCGGGCGAATTGAAGTCAAATTGCTGCCGAAGGTTTATAATAGTCCTGGAAACTCCTGGAAAAATTGTGAAGAAAATGGTGAATTTCAGTAAGAAGTTTCTCATAGAAGAGTTTGTTTTAATCGCTTTTATGCGTTTAGTGTTTACACGACTCATTATTTCTCAATATTAATTTCTCGGGAGGTTCAATATTTTTTTGGGGTCGTGCTCTCCTCCGATTCAATAGACTAAACTAAAGTTTTAGACCTTACTTCCGTAAATGAAATTGCGACGTATCGCATATAAATTCAATAATAAAATTAGGTGACCCTCCCCTTTGGTAAGAACAAGGGATCATGTATAGAAGGTTCAAATATAATCCTTAATGCTGGTCAATAGAAGAGGTACTAAATTTTCAATTAGAGTACGAAATTAGCACATACATCCCCAATTTCTGTTTTAAAGTAGAATGGACGTAGGGCGGGTGTTAGCATCACAGAAACACGATTTACGCATTTGTTACTCAGCATTTTAGGATTCTAAATGGAGCACTTTGTATCAATAGTGGACTCTTCAAAGCCGCGCAAGGACTTTGTCTCTTCAAAACACACCTTTCAACTTTTTATTTCAGCTGTAGGTTTCGTTTCAACTAAATGGAAGTTGATATTGAATTTTCCTTCTGGCTTTTATCATTTTCTTTTATTCGAGTGCTAGCCAGAATGCCGCCCCTGAAATTTGGCGCCCGAGCGACCGTCCGACTTGTCCCCTCTTAGAGCGGGCGCTGGATACGCGAAGACGATATCCAATGTATAGAAATATAGTAAAAGAACAGTCGACAAAAACCTTTCCTTTAATTTAAAAATGAAGAAAGTCAATGGGAGAACAGTTTAATAGGGTACTTCCATTTGAAAGAAGTTTGTATTTTGCCTTTGTATCTTATACCATAAACAGTAAAATAAATATATATTCACCCTAATTCCATTAAATTCTGAATTATACTATAATTATATGTAAATATATTTGAAAAAAGGTCATCCGCGACACAATGTTCGAATAGGTATATCATATTTCATTTTATGTACACAAATATTTAGGTTTCTTTTTATCAGAAACATAATACAATTCTTTAATGACTTAGTTCACTAACAGGCTAATCATAATGAGCTTCTATATTGCTTATTTAGATTCGTTCTTGTTTTCAGATAACATTATGTTAGAAAACAATGCAATAGGAATACATATAATGTTCATATACATATCAAGGGACGCGATAGCGTATCGCCCGCCAAAGGAAAAAAAAACGAAAGCGAACAAGTCTATGATTACCGGAGACAACTTGCTTTTTTGTTTGACAGGGCTACAGCCTTCCAGGCAACATCCCCCAAAAAATTTTTTTTACCAAAATATTCCACATATCCTGTTCTAGTGCCTTTCCAAAAAAAATCTTCGATCGGCACAATAACGGGTAAGATATATGTAATAAACGGTGAAATTTTCACCCTCACAGACTTAAGCGAGTAACCCAATTTCAGACTGGAGTCTACAGTTGCAGAAAGACTTGCTTCTACTGTCTCTCTCCGTGATGGGATTTTTATGAAATTTAAAATGAATGATCCTCTGGTGGTCCTTCTAAAGAATCAATGTCTTCCATTTAGATAAGTGGATGGAATAACGGTAAATTAATAGAAAAAGTTAACAAAAGATATCCAACAATTGCGTCTTTCGGCTCATCGCATTGACAATTTTTTTAAACACACTGCGACATTGGGACACGGGGACATTGAGACACTAGGATATTGGGACACTGGGAGACTAGGATCCTGGGGCAGTGGGATATTAGGAAATTGGGACATTAGGGTCTTGGGACATTAGGACATTGGGACATTAGGGTCATTAGGACATTGGGACATTAGGGTCATTAGGACATTGGGACATTAGCACATTAGGACTTTCGGATATTGGGACATTATGTACACTGGGGAAACTGCGACGTGGGGACATTGGACCACTGGAACATCGCGATATTGGGACATCGGGATATTAGGACATGGGGACATTGGAACATTGGGATATTGGAACATTGTGACATTGGAACATTGGGATATTGGGACATTAGGACACTGGGAGACTGGGACATGGGGGCACTGGGATATTAGGACATTATGACTTTGGGACAATACGACAGTCGGACATTGGGACACTGGTACAGAGGGGTAATTGGCCACTGAGACATCGGGATGTTGTGACATTGGGACATTGGGGCACTGGTATATAAGGACATGTGGACATTAGGGTCTTGGGTCATTAGGACATTGGGATATTAGGACATTAACACATTAGAACATTGTGACATTAGGACACTGGAGAAACTGAGACGTGGGAACATTGGGATGTTGGCACATTGGGATATTGGAACATTGGGATACTGGGGCATTAGGGCACTGAGATACAGGGACATGGGGGCACTGGGATATTAGGACATTGGGACATTATAACCTTGGGATAATAGGACAATCGGACATTGGGACACAGGCACATAGGGACATTGGGCTACAGAGACATCGGGATATTGGGACACCGGGATATTGAAACATTGGGACACTGCAATATTAGGACATTGGAACATTGGGATATTGGGACATTGTAACATTGAGAAATTTTGACAATGAGACATTTTTGCATTTGGACATTAGGATATTAGGCAGACTGAGGAAACTGGGACGTGGGGACATTGGGCCACTGGGATATCGGGATATTGGGACATTGGGATATCAGGACCTTGGAACATTGGCATATTGGGACATGGGAACATTAGGACACTGGGAGACTGCAACGTTGGTGCATTGGGATACTAGGACATTGGACCTTGGGACAATAGGACAATCGGACATTGGGACACTGGTACATAGGGACATTGGTCCACTGAGTTATCGGGCTATTGGGACATTGGGACATCGGGATATTGGGTCATTTGGACAACGGGGCACTGCGATATTAGGACATTGGAACATTGGAATATTGGGACATTAGGATATTGAGACACTGGGACATTAGGACATTGTGACGCTGGGACATTAGGTATACTGGGGGAAATTGGGACATTATGACCTTGGGACAGTAGGACAATTGGACATTGGGATGTTAGGACATTAGGTGGGAGACTGGGACATTGGGATATTGCGATACTGGGACATTGGGACACTAGGTAGTGGGACATTTGGTCATTAGGCCATTGGAACACTGTGATATTTGCACATTCGGACATTAGGACATTAGGAAAATGGAACACTGGGACATCAGGATCCCAAAACAAAAATATTAGATGGCTATTTTAATTATGCAAAAATATATGATATCTGACCAAAAACAACAAAGTTGTAAAAGTTACCCCGCCAAAGAAAACTTCATCTGCCGCAAAAAGAATACATATCACTCCAATCTGCCGCTCATATGTAATTTTGTTTTAGGTTTAACTGCTGGATGTAATTTTGTGTTAGGTGTAAACGCCGGAGAAGTTTAAATGTACAGGACTACTTCCTAAAGTAATTTGGTGGGAGCATTAACATTTTACTCAGTGCCACTTTGACGGCTCCCACCAAATTACTTTAGGAAGTAGTCCTGTACATTCAAACTTCTCCAGCATTTACACCTAAAACAAAATTACATCCAGCAGTTACACCTAAAACAAAATTACATATGAGCGGCAGATTGGAGTGATATGTATTCTTTTTGCGGCAGATGAATTTTTCTTTGGCGGGGTAACTTTTACAACTTTGTTGTTTTTGGTCAGATATGACTTTGGTACGCAAATTGTTTTCTTTTAGGGAAATTTAAGTTTAATACAAATTTTGTTATTCCTTAAGGCCTGGATAGACCTCGGGCGGAATGAGAATGAAATTTTTGTAAACTCTCAATGAAAATGCATACTTACTGTCGTGGAATACAGTGGTGGAAATTGGAATAGGTTCACCCAAAAAAGGTTTATTCTAAGGAAATTTAAACCATGAATAAAAAAGTCATTTGGTGTGAAACACAAGTATTAAATAAGTTTGTTGTTATTAGTTATTAAACTTACAATTATTAAATTATTTACAAAAAAAACAAATTTTCGGGTGGAAACTAGAATAGGTTCACTAATGAATCCTTCCTTTTAGTAACTGATTGAATCACTCCGTTCCTGAATCAATTCGTGAATTCGATTAGGCATCGAGTGAACTAGATTTCGCAGGATATCTGGATCAATTTTTAGCCATTTGGATGAGATCGCCTTTTGCAATTCTAAAACATCAGAAAACTGACGCCCATTTGCATAAACCCTTCTGACTAGTATCCTCCATATCCATAGATTCTCAATTGGGTTGAGGTCAGCGCTTCTGGCCGGCCAATGCAAAATCGGTACTTCCTTTCTTTGAAACCATTCCTTAACCACCCTGGCAGTGTGAATGGCCGCGTTGTTTTGCTGGAAAATGAAATTTGGTCCAACAATATTTTCTGCGGCATCAACCATCACATTTTCCAGCAGATCGATGTAGCTTATGGAATTCCCCAGCACTTGCGACATGTTCCACGACAGCAAGTATGCATTTTCATTGAGAAAATCGCAGCGGAAAAAATGCATTCTCATTCCGCCCGAGGTCTATCCAGACCTTTAGGGAATTATTTGCTTAATTGGCACCTATCATATAGCAAGAATTTAGTTCGCTGTAAAACATCGACTGTCCGATATCATGACAATGTTGATGTACTATACTATACCTATATCTACTTTACACAAGGATGCTAGCAGCAGGTGTGACGTGAGTGGACCAATAAATTTGTAGAGTTACAGATTTGGATTTTTAAATGCATTTAAATATTAACACACTCTCATTGCTTAAAATAATTGTCAATAGGCTGCTGAAAATCATGTCTCTAATGTGAAAATCAAACTCACACCATAATTCCAAAAATATGATCACAAACCACACATGACCAGTATGTCTATCATGTCAAGTAAGCATATCATCGTGTCAACTAAACGTTTGAACTTCACTCAACTTTTCACTCATTTACCTTCAATGCTACCGCGCTCAAGTTCAAAAACGATGGGAATGCGGAACGAAAAAAAAGTGATGACAGATGACACCACACAATGAAGACGATATCAAATTTTCAATATTACACGCATTCCATTACGAAACCTCTTGGTGACGTTCCAAAGACTTCTCAACTTCTATCAATGCTCGCCCAAACAAGTACACCGAGTACAGATACTACATATACGCAAAGTGCACATGAGCATACATTAATCCTCTAACTCAACGGTTCTTAACCGGTGGTCCGCGGACCACTGGTGGTCCCTGAGGCTTCCCTAGGTAGTCCGCGAAGCCTTTGATGTGGTTCCCTCATAATCCGATACGACAATACTCGAATTTCACGCAGCTCAATCTTAACTTTCTAATAGAAACTTGAAGGTTGGATGGATGGGAGTCTGTTTTGACTGAGCAGGACAGACTGTTTTCATTGAGATTTTGACCGTTACGATGAAATGAAATATCGTCAAAATTTGTTTTAAATGCTTCTTTTTAAGGGACGAACGCAAAATGATTGCGATGTACAATCATCAAGGACGGCCGGGAGCTTGATATGAATGTTCACTTTATGTGGAGTAGCTACGTGTCTTTATAGACTTGAGGGTTTTCATAATTGTAGGTAAACAGTTCAGGTATTTAAGGGCATGAATATTCTTTTCCGACCAAACCATAATGGTAATTTACATTGCTGAATTAAGATAATTAAGCTATTATTGATCTTCGGTGGTACTTCTAAATAGGGTTCCGACAGCTTTCTGTTGGTACAACATGAACCAGCAATGCCATATTTATAGGAGCTTATGTAAAAATTGTTCTTCTTCCAATAAGAACTGTAAGGAAGGGCTTTATAATCTGATAAACAAAACTGAATTTCAATATTATGAGCCATCTCCGAATGAAACAAACCGAAATATTGGGCAACACCCCTTACGCAAATTAATGAGGGTTTTGAAATTCGTTCAGACTTAGCAAAATCACACCCAGAGTCCTTTGCAAGACGATCTCTGTCAGTCAACTTTTTCTGGATGATGGTCTTAAAAGCAGCGTTTGGGGTTATTTCCACTTTTTTCTAATCGAAAACCTCTACTGACAAGACAGCAATAAGTTGTGTTCCAAAGGTAGTTCGGTACAAGAGTTCATGATTTGAATCGTTCTTATCACAATTGCAATTTGGTGGTCCGCAACAACTAACGAGTTTGATCAAGTGGTCCCTCTTGTGCAAAAGGTTAAGAACCAATGCTCTAACTCTTAACTAAAGCCTATATGCTGACATGACGATATAATACTTTACATGAAAAAAATGTGTGCACTTGTATCTTTCCGCTTCTTGGATTTTCCTTAAAAGTTTACCAACATACACATTACACGTCTCCGTGAACAGTATGAGATTCACATGAGAAAGTTAATAAATCTAATCAAATAGATACTAGCATAGCATCACTTGCTCTTGTCTTGCGTCTATAGAATAAACGATGTTGGTAGGGGCTTTGAGAAAAGCACTGTTCTTCTCCATATAGTATCGTATCGGAAGGAAGATAATAGCAATTCAGATTTCCCAGCATGATGCCCACCTAGATACGAACGTAGAGTTATATCGTATCGTGTGATATAGTAGAGTCTAGTCGTTGAAAATTTGTTTCTAGATATTGACTAAACATTTTTTTTTCACTGAAGCAGTTAGTTCTTTTGGACGAAGACACTGAAGGTTTTCTAACATCTATTCAAACAGATTTTTTTTTCAGTGTTTTTTCCGAATATCAGAGTTATTATGTTACATACATACAGGCGCGCACAGAGGATTTACGGGGCCCGGGGCATATAAATACAAGTGGCCCCTTTGAGAAAAAGAACTCTGGAAACTCTATAAATGTTGTTCCTACTACAGGATGCCAGGATGCTGGTACCTGAGAGAGCGGCATTAGGCTAGATAGATAGGGCGCTCGTCTTCGAATCATAGGTTCGCGGGATCGAATCTCATTGTAGGCACAGGTAATTTTCTATGCTTAAACATCACTAACACCTATAGAGATCAATGATGCGCTGCGTGAGCATTTTTATCAAAAAAAAAAACAATTGATGAAATCATTAATTTAATAAACGTTACAACAAGAACGCTATTCTCAATGTAAGAATGCAAAGAGTCAAAGTAGCTCTTAGCTCGTAGCAAAGTTATTTTAAGTACGATGTTCCTAATTTTAGTAGAAAAACTTCAAAATACTTAAGATCGATCCACACTTTTTAGTCATCAGTCGCAGTCACAGTAATATCTCATACAAATTGACAGATTGTCAGTCAATAAATTAACTTGAATGGAAAGTGACTGTGACTGATGACGGAAAAGTGTGGATCGACCTTCAAGAGTGTTTTCGATTGATTTCACTTTACTTTTTTTCTCAATGTAGGGGGCCCACTCAAGAAGTTGGCGAGAGGGCGCAGAGTGAAGTTGTTCCGTCACTGCTGATGGCATTGCAAAAATCGAAATTCTTGTCTCTTCATAAACGTTACTGTGCACTGATCCATAGGAGAACAAAAGTCTAAAACCAAACCAGTAGAAAACGTTGAGAAATTTTGCTAGTTCGAGAGCATACAGATAAGACTACAAGGAGTTAACAACAATCAGAAAGAGACTTGAATAAATATAAGTTTATGGAAACTAAATAAGAAATAGTAATTTAAAGAGGATCCATCGTTTTCAGTTTCTTAGTTAACACTTTCTTTATAAAACACACATAGTTCGAGGACACTCAGATTTAGATTAATACCGATTAATTAGATAAACTTCGGCAGAGTGTGCTGTTGATCTCAACACCTAAAATATATCAAGATCAGTGCCAATTTTAGATTTAGCAATTTGAATTGAAAAAAGTAGGTGAAAGGAAATCCTATAAGGTCCTAGAAATGCTTTGAATAAAATTTATTTGACATCAATTCGTGTAATAATTTTGCAGACGTATGCGCACCACGAGACCACTGTCCCTGCGGGGCCCTCTCCAACGCGGGGCCCGGGGCAAATTGCCCCTTTTGCCCCACCCTCTGTGCGCGCCTGCATACATACCTCCTCCTCCATTTCCAATTTGACTACTGCTTAGTAGTTTTACGACTACAAGACGATGAGAAGTTTTTTACTCAATTATGGAAATAATGAAAATCACACATAATGCTCTTTAGAAGAAAATTGAATGGTAATAAGCTTTTTAAATATATTTTTTCTTTAAAAATTTTGTAAGTGGTAAATGGAAACCATCATTTACAACTGTATAGATTCAAATTAGTCACACCTGAAATTGTTAACGTTTAATTGAAGAATTTTAGAAGTACATATCTAATGTAGTAGTTCTGCCTATTGATTAGTTTATATTAATTCCTAAATATTTTGGCATAAATTGAAAGCCAATTAATGGTAATTTCAAGCCAAATGACTTGATCCGAATATGACAGGAGTGAGTGATCATAATTTCTGTGAAATTAATACCTTCCTCTATCTGTTCAACCTGAATTCAGCAAAAATATTAATGGAGTGCTTGCAATTATAAAAAAAAATCAATGTGGAACGTGAGAAATTTAGTAACAGCCTATTATGGCAATTAGCAACATTAATTTTAATCGCCATGTTATATGAGTTGTGATATTGACAAAATTTTATGCATCACATGAGGTTATTCGGAATATGTATGTAATGCGTGTTAAAAGTTATGTGCTGTTATATGTATGTACTTTTAAATTCTTCTTCTTCTTCTTCTTTATGGCACGATGATAGCCCGACGTCGGGCCTTGGCCGCCTGGATTGAAAACCTCCAATTGTCGCGGTCACGCGACATTGTCCTCCAGTTCCGAAAGCCTAGCATCTGGTAGGCGTCCTCACATACAGAATGCTTCCATCGGGCTCTCGGTCGTCCACGCAATTTGGGTCCGTCTACTCGTTGCGCGTTCATCACCTTTTTGGGCATGCGATCGTCGTTCATCCTTTGTACATGTCCCGCCCATTGCAATCGCTGCAATTTCACGATCTTCGACACCTGTAGCTCATCATACAGCTGATACAACTCAAGGTTGTACCGGATGCGCCATTCACCTCCTTCACGAACGGCCCCGAAGATTCTTCGGAGAACCTTTCGCTCGAATGTGTCCAACAGGTGTTCAGAGTTTTGGGTTGGGGTCCATGCCTCGCAGCCATAGCATAGCACAGGTCGGATGATGGTTTTATACACGTGGAGCTTCGTCTTCCTGTGCACCAGCTTCGAATTCATAATTTGGAGGACCGCAAAGTAACACTTATTAGCTAGTTGTATCCAAGGCTTTATCTCATCTGTTTCGTTGGCGTCCTTTGACAAATTGAAACCCAGGTAAGTGAAGTTGTCTACATATTCAATATTGAGGTCCCCCACTGTGATGCTTGAATTTACTGGCGTTCTAGTTTTTTATTGTATCATGACCTTGGTTTTAGATTCGTTGATATGTAGCCCAACTTCTTTGGCGGCGTTATTGAGATTATGCAGAAGGCTTTCTGCATCACCCAATCTTCGAGACATGATGTTGATGTCGTCGGCGTAGGCTACTAGTTGAGTCGATTTAATGAGTAGCGTTCCGCTATTGTCCAAATTCATGGCTCGAATCACATACTCCAGAGCCAGGTTGAAGAGCGTCGGCGCCAGCCCGTCGCCTTGCTTGAGTCCAGTACGAGTTTCAAATAGGTCAGTGAGTCTGTTCTGAACTCTGACCTGCGAGACGGTATTAGTCATCGTCATCCTTATGAGTCGCACTAGCTTAGCCGGTATTCCAAAATGCAGCAAAATGTTGTACAGTACGCTTCGATCGATACTGTCGTATGCCTGTTTGAAGTCAACAAATATTTGGTATACGTCGATGTTGTATTCCCAGCACTTCTGGAGTAAAAGCTTCACTGTAAAAAGCTGATCTGTCGTCGAACGACCAGGTCTAAAGCCGCCTTGGTACTCGCCAATGATTTCTTCTGCGTACGGATTAATTCTATTTTCCAGAATCTTAGATAAAATCTTATAAGTCGTACAAACTAATGAGATGCCTCCGTAGTTCTCACATTTCAACTTATCCTCTTTTTTGTGGATTGGGCAAATGATACTTTTACGCCAATCTTCCGGGATTATTTCGTCGTTCCATACTTTAACGATAAGTGTGTGTATAGCCTCAACAAGGCTCTCCCCACCATGCTTCAGCAGTTCAGCTGGAATCTCGTCAGCGCCCGGGGCTTTATTATGTTTTAGTGCTTGCATGGCGAGATCAACTTCTTCTACTGTTGGGGGTTGAACGGGAGGGCCTGTTTCAGCCATCAGCTCCGGAGCTTCTTGTGTGGGGTTGTTCGATTGAACATTGAGGAGCTCTTCAAAATGTGAGGCCCAGCGTTTATCAACGCTATCGGTGTCGCTAATGATATTGCCATCCTCATCCTTACAGAGGCTGGTCCTGGGTTGGTATCCACTTTTAATTGAATTAATCAGCTTGTACGCTTGTCTACTGTTCCTACTAACTAGGCTTTGGTTTATTTGCATCAACTGCTCGTCAAGATGCTTACGTTTCTTACGCCTAATTAACCTATTCGAAAATCGTCGAAGCTCGTCATATTTTGTTTTTTTTTTTGGCTCTAGTTGCGCGTTCAGTCCATTGGCGATATACCTCGTTTTTAGCATATACCGCCTTTTGACATTCTTCATCAAACCAATCATTTCGGGCTCGCCGGGCTTTGTATCCCACAACCTCCTCTGCGGCCCCTTTGATGGTGTCTTTGAGTGTATCCAAGATCTCAAGGGCGCCTTTGTTGCTGATGTTATTTAGCAAGGGCGTCAGCTTCTCCTCAAGGGCAGTCGTATAAGTGACCACCGTGGCATCATCCAACAATTTGTCAACCGCAAAAATTTTTGCCGGGTTGAACCTCGAATGATGCACCGAAGAAATTCTGCACCTATAAGTCGCCTTCACCATATAGTGGTCAGAGTCAATATTTGCTCCACGATAGGACCGAACATCCATTATGCTCGATGCTCATCTCTTGCAGACAAGGACGTGGTCAATTTGGTTGACGGTATGTTGATCTGGAGATCTCCAGGTCTGCTTGTGAATGCGACTATGCGGAAAACAGGTAGAGCTAATGACCATATTTCTGCTGGTCGCGAAGTTTATTAGTCGTTGGCCATTGTCGTTACAGTCTTCATGGAGGCTGTACCCTCCAGTAATCCCCCTATGCCAACTTTCGTTTCCGACTTTGGAGTTAAAATCCCCTAGCAGCAATTTGACATCGTTTGATTGAAGTGAATCGAAGAGATTTTCTAGGCGGTGATAGAACTCGTCTTTAACCGCGTCTTCACTGACTTCAGTGGGGGCATGCGCGTTTATGAGCCAGAGATTGAAGAACCGGGTTTTAATGCGAATCGCCCACTCGTTTATGGGTTTGAAGTCGTTAACATGCGGCCCTGTGGCCCGAAGGTTTTCCACTTGTGAAAATTGTGTACGAATTTCGGTCATCAATCTCGCTACTAAGCCATTTTGTTTCCTGGAGTGCAACAATGCTCAGCTTATATTTTTCGACCTGATCCAAGAGGCCCCTGGCCTATTCAGGGAGCGTGCATTCCAGGTTCCGAAAGAGTAATCAGTTGTTCGTTTGCGATGTCGTCGTTGGGTTGTATCCGTCCAATCCGAGGCTTTCATTCCAGGTTTCTTGAAGTAGATTTTTTTCCAAGGATGGGTTGTCGGCCCATCGCTTAACCATGATAGTATTCGTAAAACGAAAGAGGTCCATCATGGAGAGGCCTCGGAGGTGCTGCTTCTGTGATTGACTGTTCGGTTTTTGTCACCCTATTATGTTTAGTAACCTGAGACGCTGAAGTTGTTAATACAGCACTCAGGCGCAGCGGTTACTCGGATAATGCGGGAAAGTAACGCCCCGTAGAGAAAGATAGGAATTGGCCGGAGCCGCTCACCTTATGAAGCTCCTCCTGCATAGCTAAGGGTCCACAGCTTTAAATTCAATGGATTTAATTTGTTGTTAAATGGTAGACTCTAATGTAATTATAATTGTCGATCGACCACGGACCACCCACACGTCAAGAACAACATTCGTGACGCCATTGCCAACAAAACATAGTGGAGAAGAACTTCAAAAATCGACTTAATCAGTGTATCCACAATGGGGGTCGCCATTTAATCGATGTCATTTTCAAGACTGTATAAAAAAGCTTGGGATATTGTATTTTCAAAAAAAGAAGAACTAAAACAATTACTAAAGTACCTACTTTTGTTTTTATTGACCTTTTAAATAAGATATAGTTGCAATAAGGCCAGGGTAAAATAATATTTCCCGGAGCACAAAACTTCGAATATTTTATCTTATTGTGAAATCGATGCTTATTAACTGCCCCTCCCCTTGGCTAAGGGGGCCATTAGTACTACATATATTGCACTACCAATATATCAAAAATTACGAACAATTTAATTTATATTTTTTATGCGAAACCATTGACCGTTCGTTGATCAATGAAAACGAGAAAGTTTTCATCCTCCTTGTCAGAAAACCGTTCCGACGGTAGAGAATCTCACAGTAAGATTGGGCTGCTATGCTGAAGATTTCGAAATTGTTGATATTCGCTCATAGTTAACTCTTCTGAAGAATATGCCGGGAGCTTCACCAACATGTTGCACCGAAATTGCTGATCACTTTCGAAGTATACATAATCGAGCACAGCGGGGTAATACGGTTTAAAACATCTGACACATCTAATCCTTCTACATGTTCACAGGGATCGAACAAAGAATTTAAAACCTGACACATGACACCGGTTAACAAACTAAATTCGATTCCTCACAGGTTCTCGGCGATTTTCAATGGAATTTTTTTAGGGTATACGTTTACGATATAATGGCGTAGTTCTGACTTAAATTCAACGTTTGTTCACTGGTGACACATTGGCCTGTGGGGAATCGTCTGCATTACAACAATTGAAATTTGTGTCACCGGTGACACAAGAGATATAATGAAAAATTTAGTCTGCATTGTTTATTTCCTTTTTTGAATATTTTTAATTCTTCATAGTGAATTGATTTACTAGATTTACTCCTGATTTACTGAAGTTTCCGAACCCCTTTCCGAATGAGACTTACGGCTTATCAGTACAAAAATTGTTACAAATATTATTCAGTTATTCAACAAATAAAAAATTAAATTATTTTTGAGTAAAATGTTAATTAAAGAAAAGACTAAAAATGCTTCACCGGTGACACACGGCCTGCACAGCAAAAAATCCGGTGTGAATTTAACTCCGAAAATTGTCGAATAGGGTCCCTCCGTTTGGATAAAATATTGTTTTATCCAAATGGATGAACACAAAAGTGTACTTCCAATTACACCAAAAGGAGTAATACTCGATATTTTTCGGATAAAAATAAAACACAAGTTTCACAGAACATTTAACTCATAAATGAGTTTTGTATAACTAGCATTTACCTCTCTATAGGTGTTGGCGACATTTCATTTACCTCTTTATGCTCTAAAAATGCATAATAAATTACCTGCCTACAGTGGGATTCGATCCAGCGATCCTATGATTTGAAGACTAACGCCCTACCTACTACACCACACAGACTATACGGGATGACGTTCGTAATTTGCACCATATATTACTTGCGGAATTAACTCCATTTTAAGTAAATTTTAACACCATATAAACAAAAACTGATATAATTTCGAATAAAAGTTATTATTTATCCAAATGAATTTTATTTTGAGTGTTTTATCCTAATGGATAAAAGGAAAATGTTATACTCGGGACGGAGTGAAATAAATGTATTTAACTCCATAGATATAAAAAAATTAAACCTTTTTGGATAAATTTTGGTTCACACCGCCTGATTTTTTGCTGTGTGTGGTGAATATTTTGTGTGTGTTCACCGGTGACACAATGGAAGCCAAGGTGTTAAATCTGTCAAAAATCATGAAAAACTCGTTTCCCGAGGAAACCGGAAAACAACCTTTGGAAAAAATCGTTTGATCTTTAATTTTATAAAAAGATTTTACAAATGAAGAAGAAGATTCTCATCAACTATTCTAGTCGGTTTTTGATCGCTGTTGTTCTCTAATATATTATATTATCACTTCTTGGTATGTTGAAGTGGTAAATGTCCGGTATGGTATAAGGTGACCACCTAATTTAATATGAATTTAAGAAAAAACTCTTGCCCCCCAATAAAAAATTCGTTACGGCGCCACTGGGAACACATCAAATTCAAGTCAACAAAAAATTAATATTTTAGGATGCATGGGCGTAGCCAGAGGGGGCAGGGAGGGGCGGTCGCCCCCCCCCCCCTGGTCGATGAAGATGGTAAGAAAATCCTTATCGACGTGGTAAAAAAAATCGCTGCACTATACAACATTTTCAAAAAATTCACCACTCCAAGTGCTGCCGGAGAAGCCATGATCGGGACAGTTTGCAGTCAGGAGGCGCATACAATAGATGACAGCGAGTGGCCTCTCGTAACTGACGGAGGCTGCGTACCAGGACACACATTTCACTTGTGAGTTTGCTACTGTGGCTGCGTGGATACCATATTTCTTGTTTCATTTCATGGCTTTTGAGCTGGAGTATACAATTTAAACCGTTAGGTCCCTTCGGGAAGTTAGTGGAATTCAACTTATTTTCATCTGAAAGGGTGACAAATGGTATACAGTTTTGCTTTGTTAGGGACCCTGTAAAAAATGGGTCTCATATTTCAGTGTCTTTCAAGTTATTTACTAAAAATTTATTTTCTAGCTGAATCATACCAGCAAGAAAATTTAGCCACTGTTAATACTTTGATAAATTTAGAGGAAATCTTATTAAAACCGTTAACCATATTTCAATCAATAAAGGATTTATAAATATACTGACGATGCTACTTTGCTAAGATGAAAGTGACAGACGAAAGGCTGAGATATTGCACTGAAAATAGGCAAACCACGCTCTAAAAGATAAAGATATTAGAGGCCAGTTGAACGTAATCAGAATGCAGAAGAAAATCATTCTCATCTCCATTTTTAAAATTTGACTCTAAAATTAGCAAAAAAACACAAAACAATATTTTATTTGTGTGGGGTTTGGTTGGAATAAGTGGGCAAATAAAAATATTTACTCTGAAAATTTTATTGGGGGATGCGGGAGCATTTGTTTTGACCTTTTTTGTTGCTTTGATAATTCAAGGTTTTGTGAAATTGGTGTAAAAAATGTTTTTTAAAAGAACTAAAATGGGATGTTAAGTTTGCGTAGCAGCCCCATGTTCCGATTTGATCCATTCTCGCATATGTTTTGTGTCATTAACAGAAATACATTCGTGTGAGATTTGGTTGAAATTGGTACACAAATAAAAAAAAATTCTTAGAAGAACCTAATTTGGGAGGTTGGGTTTGTAAGGCAGCCCCATGACCCCAAGGTCCGATTTGGTCCATTCTTAGATATGTTTTGTGTCATCGAGAGAAACACATTTGTATGAAATTTGGTTGAAATTGGTGCACAAATAAAAAAGTTTTTCTTAGAAGAACCTAATTTGGGGAGTTGGGTTTGTATGGCAGCCCCATGACCCCATTGTCCGATTTTACCGATTCAAACATACAAACTGCCTGCAGCAAAAAGAAGCATTTGTATTTGAGTAAAACGCGTCGCAACAGACAGACAGACGGACAGACTGACATGGCCCAATCGAATCCCCAAGTCATGCTGATCATATATTTATACTTTTTATATGGTCGGAGATGCTTCCTTAAAAGCGTTACACACTTAATGACAAAGTTAATACACCCACCAATTTCCAAGATCTAAACTGCTGTTTTGTTGAGGTGTTGAGATCAACAGCACGCCCAGCAATGTTATATATTCCCATAAATGGATACTTGTTTACAATCTGAGCGACATCATAGTCCTTCACGTAGGTCGTGAGTTCGAAAAACACCATAAAATGAATTCGTTCACGGTGAGTCTGGAATCCATGACCATGTGCACCAATGCAACCACAAGCCAGGCTACTAAAATTTGTTAACAATATTTCTGCGACCGGAAATTTCAATTCCTAAGAAAATCGTGATGTTAAAAAAATTTTGGGCTTGACTGAGCATTTCCAACCAATTTCCCGTTTCTGAAATGCGAATAGGTACTTTAAATTTCCGTTTTGATGCGTTCCGCGAAGAAAAGTGGCGATGCTAGGATTTCCGTGGGTTCAACAAGATTGTGAACTACTGGATTAGATTACAGAAGCAAGTTTCTAAGTGTCCAATGGATTGCGGTGATGCAATAAACATTAAAGCCTATTAAAACATCAATTTCTGTTGATTAATGTCACACAAACCAGCAAAAACGTTGAAGTAAACAAACATTGCAATTTTCTGTACAAAACAAAGGCAAACAAATAGAATCTGCTACTGATTCATTGAAAAATGATCAATACCTGAAACAATTTATTGCGTTTTGTATAATAGTAAACTTTAAAGTATTCAATCGTTTTCATTTATTCATTCGTATTCCCTTGAGATTTGATGTATGTATACATAAATTAAATGACCACGTGCCATTTAACATCGTTCGTAATTATCAGCATTCCAATGCGATTCAATTCTATTCTTCTGTGTTCGACTTCGATCATTAAAAGTGCGAGAAAATCTATTGAATTGATCGTTTTTTGCTATTTAGTTACCCCCGTACAGTATATTTTTACGATACCGTCATACCGCTGTATCATACGTGGACGTGCTGCGAATTTGTTGTAAGAAGCGCTTAATCCGCCATCTAAAAATGTTACCATAGATCAGGATCATGTATAGTTGATCTCGTCTTGAACATAGTTTCTGGTCAGCCATTAATCATTCCTTACTTAACCAGTTAGCACAGAGCTATAACAT
Source organism: Microchrysa polita (assembly GCA_949715475.1). Taxonomy (NCBI): domain Eukaryota; kingdom Metazoa; phylum Arthropoda; class Insecta; order Diptera; family Stratiomyidae; genus Microchrysa; species Microchrysa polita. Next base: position 79,707,094 of record OX454417.1, read on the forward strand.
GTCTGTATGATCAGCGGTGAAAAAAACACGGTCAACTTGATAGTAAACAAAACTGCTTTGAAGCGATCTAACCATTAGTAGAGTTTCTAAGTGCTAGTATAAGTGTACCTGTGGTAGAGGATATCAACATTATACATGGTGCAATAATATAATGTATTCCAAAGAATCTATGGATATAATCTTTACAGTGCATCAACTATCGCATCTAATATCAGAAATTGAACGATCAGTATGTGCATATACTCTGCAGCTATGCAGCTGTTATCTCATTCAGCACAGATACGCCTCCAGGCGATTTTCACCAAGATACGTTGTAAAATATTATTAATAAATAATAGCATTTACGAGTGCATATGAGTACATCTACGAGTATGATGGCCATGTGTGTAAATTACTTCCACCTCCTATATATTAGCTGACTATAGCTGGCTGTCCAGCAGCATACCTACCTATGTATTATAAAATATTGGAGAATGTTGCAAATTAATGCAAATTTATTTGAGATAAATGAAGATATGTATGTAGTTATGTGTAGGCATCATTGCATTACAGAAAATTGCAAAAAATGAAATTGTTAAGTACTTATCGATAATGATAATTCTCAAAATTGTGTGTATCGGATCAGCTTCGCAAGAGATACATAAAAAAAAACATTTTCATTCACAACAAAGCATTATGATAATAATGGTACCGAATAACCGAAGGACAAAATCTATAGAGATTGGTATTATAGTTCATTTATTAAATTCGTATCCAATAATACTAAGATGCAGATATACACAGTATATGAATTACAATTTCCGTTAGTCAGCTTCCTCTCCCATATAGCAGCCTATATGCGTTATGAGAAACTCTTGGGGCCAACATTCACTTTTTTTCAATTAAATACAATTATTACAAAACAGCTAAATATACGAGTGAATTGTGTAAATGAAGATGAAAAACTGAAGCAGAAACTTTAAGACCTTTTAAAATTCCCATAATTTAGTAGATATTAAACGGCGCTTAAGATTTGCTTAAAAAAAAAACAAATTTACAAAAGATATAAAAATAATTTGTTTTATGGATTTAAGTATATTAATTTGTCTGGAAAAAATATTTGTAATACATAGATGTTGCGAAAAGAAAAAAACCTCGACAAAGTATGTCAAACAAACGAATATGTTAACATTTAGAAAGCGTGTACTCCGCCCGTATCTACATACATAGATGCTAATCTATCGAATTTTATGTAAATTTTATGCTAAGTTGCTTAGTACTTTTTGGTCTTTTTTTTTTTGACGCATATAGAAGATCTGTGAATGAATATGCGTGGATTTGCCAAATGTTGGACTAACTTGCGTATAAAAATATTTATCTTGTCATGATTAAGGATTATCATTTTTTCCATCCACCTACACAATGCGCAGGGTGGTACACCAAAAGTAAAAACGAGACCGAGGCTAATTTCGGGCGCGGCCGAAATATGGATACCCTTCGCTCTCGTCCGGGCTAAAAGTTTTTTCGGGCGTACCTACGACTTGTATTTAACCCCTCCCCCCCCCCAATTCTTTTCCTTCTGTCTTCACAAAAGTTCCGTTGCGTCGATAAAACAATATTTGTGTGGGGTTTGGTTGGAATAAGTGGGCAAATAAAAATATTTACTCAGAAAATTTTATTGGGAGATGCGGGAGCTTGGCCCTATAGTTCGATCCCATTTGTTTTGACCTTTTTTGTTGCTTTGATTAAGACAAATTAATTCAAGGTTTTGTGAAATTGGTGGAATAAATGTTTCTCAGAAGAACCAAAATGGGGGGTTGGGTTTGTATGGCAGCCCCATAATCCCATGGTCCGATTTGATCCATTCTCACATATGTTGTGTGTCATCAATAGAAATACATTTGTGTGGAATTTGGTTGAAATCGGTGCACAAACAAAAAAGTTTTTCTCAGAAGAACCTAATTTGGGGTTGGGTTTGTATAGCAGCATCATGACCCCATGGTCCGATTTGATCCATTCTCATAAATGTTGTGTGCCATCAATAGAAATACATTTGTGTGGAATTTGGTTGAAATCGGTGCACAAATAAAAAAGTTTTTCTTAGAGGAACCTAATTTGGGGGCTTAGGTTTCTATGGCAGCCCCATGACCCCATGGTCCGATTTTACCGATTCAAACATACAAACTGCCTGCAGCAAAAAGAAGAATTTGAGCAAAATTTCAGCTTCATAGCTTTTAAATTGGCCGAGTAAAACGCGTAGCAACAGACGGACAGACAGACAGATGGACAGACAGATGGACAGACAGACAGACGGACATCGCCCAATCGACTCCCCATGTTATCCTGATCATATATGTATACTTATTATATGGTCCGAGCGGAGATGCTTCCTTCAATGCGTTACAAACTTCATGACAACGTTAATATACCCTTCGTTGACTCTACGAGCGAAGGGTATAAAAATAAATTTCAAGGAGGGGTCAGATTTGTAATGGGGGGTAGAGGAACCCCTGACCCGATTTGGGTCATTTTCAATACAGTCATTGATTTTATCAAAACAAACATCTGACCAATATTTCAAACCGCTAGCCTTACTATTTCGGGAGTAATCGTGCGAACAGACAAACTCACGGGCAGACAGACAGACATGGCTTATTCGAATCAGGGACCGACTCTGATCATTTATACGTAGGCTATACAAAAGTTTTTAGATTAGGCATGTTCTAGTACGTTTTCGTCAAATATGTTGTTGCTATCAGAAAGTTTGACCTTTGATGACAAGTGATACTCCTGTAAGTTACAGTTAGTTCAAAAAAATCAATTTAGCAAAAAAATGGAATCAACACGTGAAAATTGTTTTCCAATGATTTTATATGATTTTAAATTTGGATTTTCAAAGCAACAGTGTTTCGATCGGCTTCATTTTGCATTTGGGGATGAAGCACCATCCCGTCCGACAATTTATAAGTTCAACCCGTTCAAATGTGGGCGTAATTCACACAAGGACTAATTTCGTAAAGGTCGTACATAAACAGCCATTGTACCGGAAAACGTGGATGCCGTGCGTGAAATAATTACGCAAGACTGGCATGTAACATACCGTGAGATAGAGGCATCCTTGGGCATTTCTCCCCCGGCCATACATTCGATGCTGCATGAGCACTTGGCCGTAAAAAAGGATTGTTCCCTTTGGATACCGCACAATTTGACAATAGCTCAAAAAAAAGTTCGTGTCGATTGGTACAGAAAAATGATAAAAAAATACCGTAATGGTGCATCAAATGAGGTGAATAAAATAGTCACCGGCGACGAATCATGGATCTATGCCCATGAGCCGGATACTAAACAGCAGTCGATAGTGTGGGTGTTCCAAGACGTCCAACAAAAGTTGTTCGCGCAAGAAACACTACGAGGCAAATGGTGTCGTGTTTCTTCGGCCGAATGGGTCCTGTGGCCATTGTTCCACTTGAGGAACGTAGTATGGTCAATTCCGAGTGGTACACGGCCATTTGCTTGCCCGAAGTTTTCGAGGAAGTTTTTAAAACGAACAAGAGAAGAAGAATCAATCTTCATTCGTTACAATGCGAGCTCTAATACATGAGTTCAAACTAGCGCCTATATTTAACCGGTTAAAACATTGACTAGACGGGCCATCAGCCTTACAGCCTTAACTTTGTACCGGTTGACTTTTTTTCTGTTCCCATTTATTAAAAATAAATTACGTGGAGAACGGCTTTCATCGCCCAGCTGTTGAAGCGTTCAGAAGCAAAAGTGCTCATGGCGAGTATTTTGAAAGACAATAAAACCATTTTTGAAAACATAAAATTCGTTTTCATTTGTTTTCTAGAAACTTTTGTACTAACCCTCGTATATATGCATATACTTTGCCATACGTCCGGTGGCTTCTTCACGCCATTCTACTCGATCCTGGGCTTTGAATCGCATCTGCGCAAACGATTTACCCAGATATTTACACTCTTCTGCCACCGAACGAGGCCATGTAAGTTTGGGTCTGCCTACACGGGCCTTGGTTGCTTGTAAAGCAACACAGTTATCGATCTTTCGCAAAGTGTCTTATATCCACTGCCAATTTCGCCTTCGTATGAATTCGCTAATTGGCATGGCATCTGACCCGAACGCGGGCGAAGTTCTTCATTTAAAATTGTTTCCGGTCAGAATTTCTTCCGTAAACGACGAAGACACGAAAATTCACAAAAACTTGCAGTTTCTTGGATACATTTGCAGTAACTTTTGCAGTCGCCCGTAGCCCACAAAACAAGCAAGTGGCGAGTTGAACTAGGGACCTTCAGATCCATTGTCCCGAAGCCTAGGCACAATCCGAAATCCAGAGCACTACAGCGAGAAAGCAATGCTGAGTGTTTTCTAAGTGTAGTTATAGGTACATTCCTTCAGACGACCTCGTTACACAGGAGTATGGGACGAATTACGAATTTTAAGCCACTTTTTTTTTGTGTTGATTCAAAATTGACCGGGAACCAATATTTTTTGTGTAAAGTTTGCCGCGACGCAACCCGATTTGCCTTTACTGCAATATAAATTTTGCATCTGCTCAAGCCTATGATTTGATGTTTAAGTATATGATCGTGTTCTGCTTCCGGGCTTGTATTAAGATGGCCTTGCTTCTAGCTAATAAGTTTGCCGATCACTGCGGTAAGGGAATGGGAAATTCACACATGAAAAAATGCTATCCTTGTCACCGGACGTTCGAAATTCAACAAACCTAAATATTCGGTGCGCAAATGTTTCCGCACATGCTTGAAGGCAAACAAAAATATGAAGCGGACTGGCCTGTTGCTTCAACGTCCTTACATTATGATGTGATATGACTCAGAAGGAATTTTGGCAATCAGTCAGAAAGAAAGTAAGGTTGAATCCTTTTAGGCATGTCAGCCAGAACGAGATCTAATCCATTACAGATTTGTTAAAAAAAAATTTCCTCGTAAGCCTTGAAGATCTCTTGTTAAAAAACAATACGTGTGCTTTGAATTGAGGCGACCTCAAACTTACTTAAATAATGGTATTTAGTCTAGTTTAAAGCGTAATGGATACACATATGATGTGAGCTTCGAGCTTTGAACTTTCCTCTGTATCGTTCCTGGGCGGTCTTAAGTAATTATTGGCGAACGAGATGAAAAATTCCTTATTTTGCTGTCGGCTTCACGGTCTTCAGCATTACTAGAAAATGACGGATTGCGACAAATTATCGCTTAGCTGGGCTTAGAATAATTTGAATTTCTGTCTGTTACCCAGAAACTTCAACATTGAACTTTCAACTCTTGTAGGATTTCTTGGTGTATCCCTGGATAAAATTGGCGTGGCAAAGTCAGAAAAAACGCAAACAATTGAAAAATTAAAATTGTCTCCATAATTTCATTGACTGCAAAGCGAAAATTAAAATTTTAAGCAGAATATTTTATAGCACGAACATTTTTCGAAAGTTGAACCTATCGCGAAACAAAGTTATGGCCTGCAACAGACGAACGGAGATTTTTGCACCAATCATGCAAAGAATCTCTGAAGCCATATAACAAGGAGAAAGGAGCTCAACATCCTGAAAATGTTATGCTGGTAAGATGTTTTCTGCAATTCGGAAACCACAAAAAATCTTAAGTTGATAATTGTGGTATATCTTATCAACGGAGATAAATTAAGTCAAGTGTCTTTCGGAAGGAGGACAACTGAAATTCGGTGCCTTAACATAATTAGGGGAAAAAGTAGCCTCTCCAGAAGATTTAAAATCCACAGATCAATAAACCACTATGAGGCTTGTGGCCGGTTTTCTTTCAATGCAAACTGGTTTTAATCTGTTGTGATGTTTAGTAACCAAAAAAAATGTATCAAATTAATTCCGTAGTGTCCTTAAGCAATCTTTAGTATATCCATTCGTGATAGAATCTCTAACCAAAGTCAACTTTAAAAAAAAAAAAAAACCTCCCGAAATATTTTTCTGAGTACGCCCCTGGCTGCTAGTGTATGCAAATAGCAGGTGTGCTTTGCTTCGTGATTATGTCGTAGCTTGGCCGTGCGATTAAACCGCTTCCCAAAATGCCGAAAGAGTCGTCCTTATCATGGTGCATCCCTATTTATAAGTATGTTCATCTATGAGTAAGACTTGTCAAATACCGCCCCCCCCCCCCCCCCCCCCCCCCCGAAACCTCAAAAGCTAGAGGCTCATAACCAAACCACACACGAAAAACATTCCACATGAAACGACATATGTATTTATTCTAAAGTGAATGTAGAAAGCTTCTGTTCTTCAAGTCTAGGTCAACAATTTTGCGAATTTCCAAAAATCAATCATCAGAGTTGTCCGACATCCCGTACAGTTTCAATTTTTGCTTTAGCTGTTCATTCGGCAATTAAGAGATACTAAGCATCGTAAGCGCAGCTAGGCGCGAATGTCTAAATATTTGTTTCGTGGTGGGCCAAGAAGTATAAGTACCTCTTGGCTCTTGGTGGGTCCATCAACCTCATTAAACATCTTTCAAATTTACAGAACAAATAAACTTATAACACGATTAACGAATGTGTTTACAATGATTATTCGCCGACACATGAGCGCTTTTCAGAAATAACAATTTGTGTATGTACGAGTATTTAGCGATAGATGCAAATGGAATAACGTTCATACCTATATAAGTACATACAGTATTATGGACGAGTACACTACCTTCTTGGTTTCTACGTCTACTAGTACGTTTACCTTTTCTCCATTCCTATACTTGAATTTAATTAGTGATAACAGTATTCTTGCGACATGTGTGTCGTATATGAGTAGACAAGCTATAGAGAAAAATATCTTGGGAATATTTACGTTGAAGATGGGAACATATTCCTCATATAATAGGTCTGTTTACCACACAACTTCACAACATAAACTCAAGTACAAGACGTCAAGAAAAGTATTACAAGAAAAATTGCCTGAAAGTTCGCTTGGATGCAACAGGCAAGACATTGGTTACGATACTTTGTGGTCATCTGTTGACCAGTCAGGATCATAATTCTACTGCAAACATATGCATTGTAGTATCATCTATTGTACAGTGTACACTGATAGTATACCTACCCGAATGTCGTAAAAGTACTTACCATTCCTTTAACCGAGAACAATGGATGATTGTTGCTTCTTGTAACCGCGTACCTGGTAATTCCTTAACAATGAGCAGCGAAACTTATGATGTATGTATTCCAAATAAATGTATGAAACTGGAAGCCGCGTAGTTGTTCAATTGGGGGTGATGTTTCCTGTCACTAATTTTCACTAAACCGTAGTAATTTTATTCGAACGTACACCACTAAATGTTTTTAAACGGTTTTTACTTCACTTAGCACAACAAAAAAACACATTTTTAATTTTTAATTTCCGATATTATGTTTCTATTTTGCTTGCACTCCCTTTTTGGCGAAAAAAAAACTCCACATAACGTAATCAAATTAAATCACCGCAACATTTTTGCAAACCTTTCACTGCACTCGAAAATTTCGTTGAAACATTTACTATTGAGAAATTTATCGATTTGATTGTAAAATTTGTTCCACTTTTTATCACTGATGCACCATACAACAACACAAACAACAAATCAATAAAACTCAATTTTCTCGGACAATAAAAAAATCAAAGCAAACTCTATTCGCGTTATAAATAATTATTTTTAATTTAATTTTTAATTTATACTGTCACAATCACAAATGTTTCACTAATTTTTACACTACAGAATGTGGATTGAGTATATTTGTTTAGAAAATCCATATGTCCTTTTTATTAAAGTCCTTTTTTCTTGCCGGTTATTCGTATTATCGGTGTTTTTTCTATTGGTTTATACAACAAAAACCGGGACACGTACCAAACACAACTGATATCGTACTCGTACTAAATTTCGAATTGGATATGTTGCTGAGATCGGTTGCGCGCTCTGAAATCCGCGATCACTTGTTAAGGCCAAGAAAAGCCACATGTACTCGCCTATGAGAAAGACACCGCGCGAGTTGCGTACACACATGTATACAATCATCTGTGGACTTCATGGACAAACATTATGCAGCGTTGGGAAAAAGATATATAAAAATATAATACTATGCCATGCAACCAAAGATCGAAGCGTGGCTATGAGGCAAAGAAACTCACTACAGCACCACACGTCCAAGACCGGCGGACTCGGACCACTTATGTGTGTCTGCATTGAATAGAGAGAGAGTTGAAGAAGAAATCCAAGAAAACCATCATGGTAGCAGCGTCTTAAGACGAAGCCAACACTGCTATAAACATGATATCAAAAATGATCGCGTATCCGATCAAAAACGATCGCGAGTAAACAACTTCTTCGCGAATCTTCGAGAGAGTTCGTGCGAGAGTGCTGAGTGCTTCACCTGTGTATAAGGTGATCACGAGGTGAGTCTAAAATTTGGTGTGCGAGGGTGTTCGGACTACTGAAGAGGTGTGAATTACAGCAACAACAATCATGGATCAAACGTGTAACAGCGAATTCATTGAACTCTGTTGGAGCAAACGCTTTGGTAAAAAGGCGTATAGGCTTTGTTGAATAGCCATTTTTCGCGGATTGTGTGCTCAGGCTAAGAAAATAACGAACATTGGGACAGCACAACAAGCACTCTTGCGGTGAGTATATGAAAAAATAATTTAGCATTCAACTTGGTTGTATTTGCGATAGTTGAGGTGACGTCATTTCTGTCAGAGAGAATTGCTTTTCTTATTTGAATTAATTTTGATGCAAACAGTTGGCTTGGATACAAATCTACTAGTACAGTATTTAAAGACACAAAACGGCCGTTTACTTAAAAAAAAATACGTAATGGCTGAAATTTGCTGGAGATGTTAGGGGCAGTGTTGCCAATTTAGCCGTTTTCCGGCCAAATTTAGCCGGAAACCGTGCTGTTTAGCCGGAAGAAATTTGCAATTCCGGCCGGCCGGATTTTTAGCCGGAATTAATTTTCTTTGGCCGTTTTACCGGCTAAAATTATTTTGTGAATTTTTTATACCCTTCGCTCATAGAATGAAAACGTATATATAAGTTTGTAACGCATTAAAGGAAGAAGAAAGTATACATACGAGTATATGATCAGCATGACTTGGGGAGTCGATTGGGAGATGTCCGTCTGTCTGTTGCGACGCGTTTTACTCGATGGGTATTCAAGCTAGCAGGTTGTTTGTATGTTTGAATCACCGAAATTGGATCACAGGGTCATGGGGCTGCTATATAAACCGAGTTTATATGGCAGTTTTTCTAAGAGAAACTTTTTTGTTTATAAACCAATCTTAACCAAACTTAATAAAAATGGATCCCTATGGATATTAGAAAATTAGAATGGATCGGAATTGCTTTATATCATCATTTTCTGTCATTGAACAAATTTGCAAAAAAAAAAAATTGAAAAACCAAATTTCCGCAGCTAGCATCGAATCCGTGTCTGTTGATTGCCTATCCTACACGCTACCACTCAGCCAACCTCACATATAGTCAGCATTGCTCGTAAACACTGCAAATGTTATCGAATCTTCTGCAATGCACCCTAAATCTAAACATTTATCAATAATATAGAGTCAGTTTCTGCGCAGAGATCACCTTAATTGGTTCCGAAGATAACAATGAGTGAGTAAGTGTGTTTCATGCAAGATTTCAAGGATTTCTAGTGAAAAAATTATATATTTCAGAGCACTTCATACACAGAGAAAAAAAATTAGAATGGTTATCTAAAGAAATAGTCGAATTCATCTAAAGTTCGCGTTGATTTTCAGCTTATGATTCTATGTAGTTAAAACAGTTACGAAGATATGGATAATTTTTCTATTCGTCTTTAGTTGAAACATCTACTATATTTGCAAGTTCAATTAATTCATTTGTAAAGACAGCTATTCATTATCTATAAATTGTTAAATGTTGGATAGCTAAATTGTGTTGAAGAAAAAAGAACGATTGTTTGTAGTTATACCCTATACCCATAAGATGGTATAGGGTATATTGTTTTTGTTTATACCCTATACCCATAAGATGGTATAGGGTATATTGTTTTTGTTACGACGATTTATGTAACACCTCAAAGGAGCCACCGGAGGTATGGCAAAGTATATATATAAATGATCAGGGTCGGTCCCTGATTCGAATAAGCCATGTCCGTCTGTCTGTCTGTCTGTCTGTCTGTCTGTCTGTCCGTCCGTGTGTCTGTCAGTTCGCACGATAACTCCCGAAATAATGAAGCTAGCGTTTTGAAATTTCGGTCAGATGATTGCTTTGATAAAAGCTTGGATGGTATTGAAAATGGGCAAAATCGGACCAAGGGTTCCCCTACCTCCCATACAAATGACCTCTCCGTGATAGTGTAATCCGGCCATATTTTTCGACAGAATGTCGCTAGGGACCTGAAATTTTCATCAATGCCTAATTGTGACATATGCTTGAAGTTAGTGGAAAGTGGAGAAGGTCTGACTTCCCCTACCCCTACATCCCCTACAAAGCAATATTCCGCCCTATCTTCTGATAGAATGTCCCGAAAAACTTGAAATTTATCGCAAATGATAGCTGCTGGATGCCGTTATAAGATATTAAAGATGTGCGAAATTCAGCCCACCTACCCCTCCCCCCTTAAAAAAAAATTAAATTGAAAATTTTCGGTTTTACGCGCATTCTAGGTCTGTACATGGGTATAGGGTATACACTCATCGTGCTATTCGCACGATTAGAACTCGGTCTCGTTTAATTTTATATTTGAATAGTACAATCAACAACTTTTGTGGAAGAATTGACTAAAATTTTTCTTCTAATCTTGCGTGGTTAAATGAACGAATTTAATAGTATTTTGAGCTACGAAGATTAGAGAAATCAGCTATTTCTTTGGTAAAACTATCTAAATTTAAGTCAACTACTTCACTTTAGATAAAAAGTCTAAACCATTTTTTTCAGTGTAAGTGTCAATTCATTAAAAAATCACAAAGTCCATCCTTCTATAAAACTACGGTGAACAATTTATCGGATGTCCATACGAATGTCAGACTATAAAAACGAAACCGACTGTGAGAATATTATGCATGTGTGTGAGTTAACTTTTAGAGACTATTGCATGTGTGTGCTGTATCATCTAATAAGTATTTAAAGGAGTTTCTTTTTAGGTTAACGTTTAGAGACATTTTTATCGAAGTCTTATACCACCATCCTTAAATTTATTCCATAATGATGATAGAAGCTTTCCGGAAAATGCATTAAGGATGTTTTATCGGATCAAAATATTTCTTTAAGCGATGTCACACGATAAATTGATTTCGTGGTACTATATGATTGCTACAGTGCGAGGTGCTTCTTTAAAGCAAACGAATTGTTGCTTGGGTGGGGCTGCCATACAAACCGAACTCCCCAAATTAGGTTCTTCTAAGAAAAACTTTTTTTATTTGGGCACCGATTTCAACCAAACCGCATACATGCCCCCCGAATTAGGTTTTTCTAAGAAAAACTTTTATATTTGGGCAACAATTTACGCCAAACCTCATGAAAATGTATTTCTATTGATGACACAAAACATATGCAAATATGCTTCTTCTTCTTCCTTGCCTCGTTCTTTATACCGCTCCATGGTTCCGCGTTGCTCGACCTGCGGTGTAGGCACATCGCCCGTTTTGGCGATAATTTCTCAGCATATTTCTACAGGCAGCTCTATCTTGGATCGTGTCATCGCCGAGACCAATGCGTTGTTGTTGCTTTTTCATTTGACACATCCAGGTGTTCTTCGGTCTGCCTCTGGCCTTGGGTCCATCAAGTGGAACTTCCATTGATATCGCTCTCTTTGCGGGGTTCTCAGGCGGACGCCTTTGAACATGGCAATACCAATCCATTTGTCGGTCTTCGAGCTTTTCGGTGATTGGTTGGTCTATGAACAAGCTGCCTCGGATGTAGCTACTCTTGATGTGGTCCCTTTTGGTTACACCAACTGACATGCGTAACATTTTCATTTCAGTCGCTGTCATTTCTTTCGCGTAACTTTCATACATGGTCCAGCATTCTGATCCATACATGAGTGCGGGACGTACAACCGTTTTGTACAACTTGCCCTTTAGCTTCAGTGGCATTTTCTTATCGCAGAAAACTCCTGAGTTTTCTCGCCACGTCATCCACCCAACCTTTGTGCGGTGTTTGATGTCATCATCGCATGTTGCTCCGCTGTTCCCCATCGAGCCAAGGTACTTGAACTTGGTACAAGACTTAAGCTGCTCTCCTTTGACGTACATATCTGGTATCGGTGTCTCAGTCTTTGTTATACTTACCCTCAGTCCATGCTCCTCCAGAATGTCACACCATTTTGTAAGGGCAGCTTGTAAGGCAACGATGTTTGGGCTACTGAGGACTATATCATCGGCAAAAAGAAGAGATATTTCTAGGCCGTCGGATATACGTGTTAATAAGTAGCACATGATGATGTTGAAGAGCAACGGACTCAATACACTGCCCTTGTGTAATCCGACATTCACCGGAAATTCTTCTGATTCACCGGCTGTGCATCTAACCTTAGTCGTAGCTCCATCATACATGTCTCGTATCATCCTGACGTATGCCTCAGGGACATAAAGTGCTCTCAAGGCCAACCATATCAGATCACGAGGTACTCTATCGAATACCTTTTCCAAATCGATGAACACAAAGTGCAAGTCCTTTCGTGCTGCTCTATACTTTTCCATCGCAATACGAATGCACTGAATCGCATCGACTATAGATCGACCTTCAACAAAGCCGCATTGATCGTCATTCAACCGCACAATCTTTCTCAATCGGTTGCAGACAACTCGCTCGTAGATCTTCAGTGTATGAGGTGTTAACTTTATAGCCCTATAGTTGTTGAGTTTGCGTGAGTCTCCCTTGTTCTTATAGAAAGGAAGAAGAAAACTTTCCCTGAAAGCATCAGGCATCGGTTGCCCACCTTTGATTTTGTTGAAGAGAACTGTGAGCCAACTAAGCCCTACATTTTCCATTTTCAACCAAAATTCCGCGGGGATTTTGTCCGGTCTGACTGCCTTTCCGCGTTTCATCTGATGCATTGCCTCCATCACCTCTTCCTCCTTGGTGGTATTTGGCTCAACATCTTGAAAAGCTGCTCGAGGAAATTCTTCATTTAGAAGTTCGTCAAAATACTCTCGCATCCTGCTACAAATTGCCGTATCGTCAATCAGCAACATTCCTTGCGAGTCCTCCACGTACTTTGTGGCCTGTATTTCCCGAGTGTTCCTTCTCCTTTGGGCTGCGTCCCTAAATATCCTGGCGTCGTGCTTAGGTCTCTCGCGCAAAGACGGTCCTTCGGTCGCAGTCTGAGTCTCTAATTCTTGGTAGAATTTCTCAGCTGCCTTCGCCTTTGCTTGGGCTACCAAGCGCTTTACGTTCTTCCGGCATTGCATATAATTTTCGCGAAGTTGAACCCGTTCGGTTTCACTGCCTGACTCACATTTCGTCCATGCCTTAAATGCGTTCGATTTGGCTTGCACTGCTTCCTTAGTTTCACAATTCCCAATTAAAATAAAATGTCAAACCAGTGACAAAGAGGCGAAAATGGTCAGAAAATTATGACATGCATTTTATTGCTCGAGTAACTTTGGGGTGGGATTAATTAGAAAGTTCTTACGATAGCGAGGTAGTTGGGTCAACATTTGAAAGATACTTTTGTGGGCCTAGGTATGCAGTTAGTTTACAAAAAAAACTCTCCTACTTTTCTGGTATTAAAAAATGCAAAACCCGTTCTTATTGGCCTACTTGACGTATGACATTGATTTGAATACCGTTTGATAGATTATTTGATAAGAATTGAAACCTCTATACACCATTTTACTGTAGGGTCAACAATAAGAATGATATTAAGCAAAAACGGAAATTTAGTTTATAAGTAGGCAATTTACTATAACTACCTCCCAGATATGTATATACGCAACTTCAGATATTGATTTATAACGCATCCCTTAACGACTCCACCGAATTTCAGTCATTACATGTTTTATTTAAGCAAAATATTCCCATTATTGGTACTATTTTGACCTTTAACTGGTCACTATAACGGAACTACTTGACCGATCAAATTAATGTAGGTACCGTTGGATAGATAATTTTATTAGAAACAAAACTTATTTACATCACTTTATACTGTAGGGTCAACAGTAAGAATGATATTAGCGAAAAAAATTCGCCTATAAGTAGGCAATATACTCCAACTTCCCCCCCCCATAAAAGACATGTCCCCTAAGTTAGGGGACATGTCTTTTATCTAAAACTGAGTTTTCGTATTCGTTGGGGTGGGGGAAGTTGGAGTATATTGCCTACTTATAGGCGAATTTTTTTCGCTAATATCATTCTTACTGTTGACCCTACAGTATAAAGTGATGTAAATAAGTTTTGTTTCTAATAAAATTATCTATCCAACGGTACCTACATTAATTTGATCGGTCAAGTAGTTCCGTTATAGTGACCAGTTAAAGGTCAAAATAGTACCAATAATGGGAATATTTTGCTTAAATAAAACATGTAATGACTGAAATTCGGTGGAGTCGTTAAGGGATGCGTTATAAATCAATATCTGAAGTTGCGTATATACATATCTGGGAGGTAGTTATAGTAAATTGCCTACTTATAAACTAAATTTCCGTTTTTGCTTAATATCATTCTTATTGTTGACCCTACAGTAAAATGGTGTATAGAGGTTTCAATTCTTATCAAATAATCTATCAAACGGTATTCAAATCAATGTCATACGTCAAGTAGGCCAATAAGAACGGGTTTTGCATTTTTTAATACCAGAAAAGTAGGAGAGTTTTTTTTGTAAACTAACTGCATACCTAGGCCCACAAAAGTATCTTTCAAATGTTGACCCAACTACCTCGCTATCGTAAGAACTTTCTAATTAATCCCACCCCAAAGTTACTCGAGCAATAAAATGCATGTCATAATTTTCTGACCATTTTCGCCTCTTTGTCACTGGTTTGACATTTTATTTTAATTGGGAATTGTGAAACTAAGGAAGCAGTGCAAGCCAAATCGAACGCATTTAAGGCATGGACGAAATGTGAGTCAGGCAGTGAAACCGAACGGGTTCAACTTCGCGAAAATTATATGCAATGCCGGAAGAACGTAAAGCGCTTGGTAGCCCAAGCAAAGGCGAAGGCAGCTGAGAAATTCTACCAAGAATTAGAGACTCAGACTGCGACCGAAGGACCGTCTTTGCGCGAGAGACCTAAGCACGACGCCAGGATATTTAGGGACGCAGCCCAAAGGAGAAGGAACACTCGGGAAATACAGGCCACAAAGTACGTGGAGGACTCGCAAGGAATGTTGCTGATTGACGATACGGCAATTTGTAGCAGGATGCGAGAGTATTTTGACGAACTTCTAAATGAAGAATTTCCTCGAGCAGCTTTTCAAGATGTTGAGCCAAATACCACCAAGGAGGAAGAGGTGATGGAGGCAATGCATCAGATGAAACGCGGAAAGGCAGTCAGACCGGACAAAATCCCCGCGGAATTTTGGTTGAAAATGGAAAATGTAGGGCTTAGTTGGCTCACAGTTCTCTTCAACAAAATCAAAGGTGGGCAACCGATGCCTGATGCTTTCAGGGAAAGTTTTCTTCTTCCTTTCTATAAGAACAAGGGAGACTCACGCAAACTCAACAACTATAGGGCTATAAAGTTAACACCTCATACACTGAAGATCTACGAGCGAGTTGTCTGCAACCGATTGAGAAAGATTGTGCGGTTGAATGACGATCAATGCGGCTTTGTTGAAGGTCGATCTATAGTCGATGCGATTCAGTGCATTCGTATTGCGATGGAAAAGTATAGAGCAGCACGAAAGGACTTGCACTTTGTGTTCATCGATTTGGAAAAGGTATTCGATAGAGTACCTCGTGATCTGATATGGTTGGCCTTGAGAGCACTTTATGTCCCTGAGGCATACGTCAGGATGATACGAGACATGTATGATGGAGCTACGACTAAGGTTAGATGCACAGCCGGTGAATCAGAAGAATTTCCGGTGAATGTCGGATTACACAAGGGCAGTGTATTGAGTCCGTTGCTCTTCAACATCATCATGTGCTACTTATTAACACGTATATCCGACGGCCTAGAAATATCTCTTCTTTTTGCCGATGATATAGTCCTCAGTAGCCCAAACATCGTTGCCTTACAAGCTGCCCTTACAAAATGGTGTGACATTCTGGAGGAGCATGGACTGAGGGTAAGTATAACAAAGACTGAGACACCGATACCAGATATGTACGTCAAAGGAGAGCAGCTTAAGTCTTGTACCAAGTTCAAGTACCTTGGCTCGATGGGGAACAGCGGAGCAACATGCGATGATGACATCAAACACCGCACAAAGGTTGGGTGGATGACGTGGCGAGAAAACTCAGGAGTTTTCTGCGATAAGAAAATGCCACTGAAGCTAAAGGGCAAGTTGTACAAAACGGTTGTACGTCCCGCACTCATGTATGGATCAGAATGCTGGACCATGTATGAAAGTTACGCGAAAGAAATGACAGCGACTGAAATGAAAATGTTACGCATGTCAGTTGGTGTAACCAAAAGGGACCACATCAAGAGTAGCTACATCCGAGGCAGCTTGTTCATAGACCAACCAATCACCGAAAAGCTCGAAGACCGACAAATGGATTGGTATTGCCATGTTCAAAGAACCCCGCAAAGGAAGCGATATCAATGGAAGTTCCACTTGATGGACCCAAGGCCAGAGGCAGACCGAAGAACACCTGGATATGTCAAATGAAAAAGCAACAACGCATTGGTCTCGGCGATGACACGATCCAAGATAGAGCTGCCTGTAGAAATATGCTGAGAAATTATCGCCAAAACGGGCGATGTGCCTACACCCAGTGGCGGCTCCTCAGATGAGGCAACTGAGGCGGCGCCTCACCTTCATTTCCGTCGACTTATACTTTTTAATTTATCACAAACCATAATTCATCAAATATGATAAAAAACCCTAATGTTATCTTTAAACTCACTTACAAGTTCCTTTACACATTCGTAAAATCCCTAACATAGTTCTTGTACACCATTTCATACAAGTGAGGCGATAATTTTTCCGCCGCACAATCCCGAACAACAACTCAACGCGTATCAATACATTCGCCCGATTCTCTATGGGAGAATGTACGGGAAAAAAACTTCCACTGAGGCGAAACAAAAATCGCCTCAGCGTGTGTATCTGAACCGAAACAGTGCGACGATTTGTTCTCGCTTTGTTGTATGCTTTGCGCATTGAAATGTAGCTGTGCAAAATGAAGTTGAGATAAGAACTTACTGAGCATAGTTTCGGTTTTCTATCGTATTTTGGTTAAAACAGAAAAAGAAAAATATTAGGTGATGTTGCTTCTTGCATACGATTTTAAAAAGGGCAAAATCGATAGTTGTGTTTTTGTCACTGTTCATTATTTCATTTTAATATTTTGACGCCCAAACTTTTCAAATTGATTTTGAATGATTTTTACTTTATGCCGAAACGCCAAATATTTAAAATGGGATATTATGATGCGTTGAAGAAAATTGTAATTGTAAAATTCTCCTCTATTAATGTAACAACCCCCTTCCAATGTGTTTTTATACGCTTCGCTCATAGAGTGAAAGGGTATATTAACTTTGTCATGAAGTTTGTAACGCATTGAAGAAAGCATCTCCGACCATATAAAAAGTATACATATATGATCAGCATATGACTTAGGGAGTCGATTGGACGATGTCCGTCTGTCTGTCTGTCCGTGTGTTGCGCCGCGTTTTACTCGGCCAATTTAAAAGCTATAAAGCTGAAATTTTGCACAAATGCTTCTCTTTGCTGCAGGCAGTTTGCATGTTTGAATCGGTCAAATCGGATAATGGGGTCATGGGGCTGCCATACAAACCCAACCCGCCAGATTAGATTCTTCTAAGAATTTTGTTTTTATTTGTGCATCAATTTCAACTAAATTTCAAACAAATGTATTTCTATTGATGACACAAAACATATGGAAGAATGAATCAAATCGGACCATGGGTCATGGGGCTCCCATACAAACCCAAACCCTATCATTTTGGTTCTAAGAAACTTTTTGTACTCCCAATTTCACAAAACCTTGAATTAATGTGTTTTTATCAAAGCAACAGAAAAGGTCAAAAAATACGGAACCGTAATATATGGAGCCATGCTCCCGCATCCCCCCATACAATTTTCTGAGTAAATATTTTTATTTGCGCACTTGTTCCAACCAAACGTCACACAAATATTGTTTTGTCGACGCAATGGAACTTTTGTGAAGACGGAAGGAAAAGAATGGCAAGGAGAAGGGGATTAAATACAAGTCGTAGGTACGCCCGAAAAAAACTTTTAGCCCGAGGAGAGCGAAGTGTATCCAAATTTTGGCCGCGCCCGAAATTAGCCTCGTTCTTTTCACCTCGTTCTTTACGCCTCACCTATTTCCATAGGCACGAGCCGCCACTGCCTACACCGCAGGTCGAGCAACGCGAAACCGTGGAGCGGTATAAAGAACGAGGCAAGGAAGAAGAAGGAAATTGTGATAGTTTATATATATATATAATCGTAACTATAGTTACGATATTTTAATATGTATGTGTTTTGAGTTGCAACTAACTACAAAACCCTATGCATTATTCGTATAGTAAATACTGTTAATACTGTTAAGGAACCGGTGAATAGATTATTTGATTGGAAAGAAAACCTCTACCATTTTACTGTAGGGTCAACAATAAGAATGATATTAAGCAAAAACGCAAATTTAGCCTATAAGTAGGCAATTCACTATAACAACCCGCTCCCATAAATACGAAAACTCAGATATAGATTTAGGACGTATCTCTTAACATCTCCACCAAATTTCAGTCATTACGTGTTTTACTTAAGCCAAATATACTCATTATTAGTGCTATTTTGCCCTTTCACCGGTCATTATAACGGAACTATTTGGCCTATGATATTGGCTTAGGTACCGTTGAATAGACATTTTGATTAGAAACAAAACTTTTATACTTCACTTTACTGTAGGAATACCAGTAAGAATGATATTAAGGAAAAACGCATAAGTAGGCAAATTACTATAACTTCCCCACACTCCCACAAATACGAAAACTCAGATTTAGACTTAGGGCACGTTGCTTAACATCTCCACCAAATTTCAGCCATTACGTATTTTTTTTAAGTAAAATATACCCGATTACTGTACTATACTCGTAAATGGTAGATACTAGGTACATTCGCATCTTTTACTGCATTTAGAAATTTTATTTCTGGATGTGTCAAATAAAAAAGCAACAACAACAAAATTGGTCTCAGCGATGACACAATCCAAGATAGACCCAGCCAGCATTTAACACATTTGTAATCATTATTTCATGCAACACGCGTAAGCACATATCGCTTATTCATTCATCACGTTTTCATACAAGCAGTATATGACGATGTCCCCCTATTTCATGTATATACGCACTTGCGCCTTATTACGGATAATCATTATAAAATCGTTATTCGTAAACATTATGTAATAGTTAAGTATCATATAAATTCAATGCATCAATGAATAATTAAAAAAAAATACGGGCGATGGAGAGTCTTGAACTCATAACCCTATGCACCGAAGGTGCGCGCCCTAACCACTGCTCCAGCCAGACTATATGAATGATAATGATTTATTCGTGATTCTAATCACCCCAGCAACAAAAATCACACTTGAGGAGAAAACCATTATATTTCCTATATGCATGATCCGTCGACATTTCTTCAGCTGACATAATGCCGATTCGTCATTCATGAAGTAAAGCTTATTTGTCGCTATGTTCACGGTACATGAGGCCGATGCTGGCTGGGGAGCTGCCTGTAGAAATAAGCTGAGATATTACCGCGAAAACGGGCGATGTGCCTACACCGCAGGTCGAGCAACGCGAAACCATGGAGCGGTATAAAGAACGAGGCAAGTAAGAAGAAAGGATATTTTATTTCTGACTCGGCTCGACTACCGATCATTGAGACAATGGGTAAGGTTCTGAAATACAACGTTCCTATACCGTGCCGCGTTTTCCGAACCGTTGCCTGTTTTGTTCTGTAAACACAATGATCCGGATCAGACTTGGTGTTCCCATCGCCATCTCTCGGAAAGTGACAAATATGACAATTGACACAGCACAGCTTATACATTTTGTTCGAAAATTAAAATTTCCAGTTTCAAACGAGATGCTGATAAATTTTGTTTTGAGTATAAATTGTTTAATAAATAAATGAGGTCGAAAATGCACGGTTCAACGGCACATTATAGATTTCTTTCAATGAATCAAGGTATACTCCGCATGGAGGCGCTTGGGGGATCTGTTAAAGGGAAAATGTCAGATCCGTAACGGCCGGTTGATTTGAAATTAAAGGGAACGTTGCGCGAACCGGTAGGGGAACGGTGTGTCTCATAACCTCACCCATTGAGGAGGTTTGTTCGCTAGAATCTGTATAGGAGACTTGACGTTTGTATATAGAAAATGTATGCAGGGTTTCAGGAAACCTGGTTTGATTTCTAGAAAAGATCAAAAATTAATATTCTGTTTTAGAATATCAGCACGAGTGTTTTGTCCAGTTGTGTCGATTGGTCCTTTGGCCGTTAAGACCACAGGTAGCAGGGACGTAGCTAAGATTTTGTTTCGCGGAGAGGTCCAACATTCGATACCAAAACTTTTGTTATTAGCCGAAGAAAAGTAAGCCAAAATACAACCATCGAACGGCAAAAATCCTACATCGCTGAATTTTTGCAGAATGGTTGGGGATTTCCCCCAAATTATGGGAAAACGAGTATCCACCGATTGGAGGTCCGTTCTGAGCATGGTCGTAGCCAGGATTTCGGTCAGGGGGGAGGCGAGCCCGAATTTTTTTCAACATGTTAAACGAGTAACCATTTATGGGGATAAACACTGTTGAGCGTGCTGTTGATCTCAACACCTCAACAAAAAAGCAGTTAAGATCTTGGAAATTGAATATCACTAACACCTCTGCGGCCTTTTTTTCATAGTGGGCAAACATCAGGAACACTTCTTTAATAAATTTTCAATAATCCATGTTAAATGTATCAAGAGTCTATTGGAAACCAACATGAAAATATTTATCAAATTAACCAAGCGTTTTCTATCTCAACATTTTGGAAAAGAATCTTTACCGACTAATTTAACAGTTTTACATTTATCATCCACCGGGTTAAACCGTGTTACTTTTGCGAAAGGTATCCTAAAATTGGGGACTACTTGAGCTTCATTTAATTTTTTTTTAACCTTTGAGTCTTAGGGCCGTATGTACAATCATGGTTTAACTCCCCGTTTAGTTAACTGTAGTTTAATTTTAAACTCCGTTTAACTAACTGGGGAAAAATACACTACGCAATAATTAAAATTCCTGGCTAAGCAGCAACTCATATTTTTTTAAAATTAGTAGTTTCCATTAGCCCCTGTATATTTCCGGATAATAGCTATTAAAATGTTTGATTTTAAAATGAAATGAGCCAGATGAAAACTCATGGTTTAACTAATGATTGTCAGTTTAACTAAACTCCGTTTAAGGAAATTGACAAACAGTTAAACTGTCGTTTAAACTGCAGTTCAACGTGAAAAATTAAACGGTCGTCGTTGGCCGTTTAACTAATGATTTTTAGCCCAAGAAAAATAAACCGAAATAAGGCCATCGGGCAATAAAGATAATGCATTTCTGAATTTTCACTGGGGATGGCCCTCTGATTTTAGAAACAAATTCTGACCGGCAGGGGGGCAGGGACGTAGCCAGGATTTTGTTTCGGGAGGGGTCCAAATATTGTCCCCCGTACTATTTTTAAATTTAACCTTTAAATTTAAATAATGGTCTGTGTTATTAGGTTAATTTTAACAGGGTAGTACACCATAATTACTACAAGATTCTATGTGTCGCGAAAGATATTAAGGGGAAGTCCTTTTCTCGGTATACCCCTCCCGTTGTTGCGCCACTGTCTCCAACTAATAATAGGGCAAATTATTGATTGTGGCTGTATGTTTCACAATGTTGGTCATCAGCATGATTTAAATGCCGAGTTTCCCTGACACCAATGTGGTATAAAGTTGTATTTGGGTCGCATTTAAAGCCTTGATACTTTCCAAGAGCATCCATAATACACCACCGTCAAACTTATATAGCTTAAGCTTACTGAATTCGGAATGTGGCGAGGCTACATTGAATGTTTTTCTATATGCGGTTGTTTTTTTATTAAGGAATCGAAGGAAGAAATCTGGGATTCGAATTTAAGTTCGTGGCATTTGGGCTGGAATGGGGAGCACAGAGAGTAAAAGCAGGTCATATCCACCTAAAGAGAGATGTCTGGCCACCCTATCCCATGCACATTTTCAAATGACTAAACATATATTAATTTAGCCATAGGTGTAAGCTGGAAATGATTGTATGCGGACTAAAATTTGGACACAAATTCTACTTATATTTTCCACCACCAGAAGGCGAAGCGGTGTGGTGTGTGAATGCAATGAAACACTTATGTCAAACGACATTTATTATTATGACAAAAATCACATAAAAATATGTAGATGAGCATAATCTGCGTTATATTATTTCCACAATATATTTCTTCATAATTTTCAAGTTTTTTTTTGCCGCCATCTACTCTGATATGGCTACTTCGTTGCGAAGCGTAGAAATTTTGCGCTAAGTAGAGGACACTGCGCTACGTTTCACATACATTTAGTGCTTTCTGGTGGAGAGTAATATAAGTAGAATTTGTGTCAAAATTTTGGTCCGCTCAGTTGTGCGTGAATACACTCAATCTCGACTATATGTTGCATTTTGGAATTTCTAGCAATGCTCACACTAAACTATTGTTCATCGCGTTCTGAAATTATTTCTTAGCGACATTTAGGACCTCAGCAGCGGAGAGCTTAAAACCAAACTATTAGGCAAATTAGGATAAATAATAACGAGAATTCTGTACCGAATAGTAATTTTCTACACATAATTAGTAGTGTTCAGCCGCATCATTGCTAGCGGCACTTTCAACTAAGCTAACAAAATATTGAATATTGAAACTCTGAAATCGACTGCTATTTAGGTGAATGAGTAATGATGTCTGAAAAAATAGCGGAGCTAAGAAGACGTCAATCTTTTTCAAAATTATGTTATCAAAACGCTGACTCCGATTATTTCTGCAAACATTTCGGGAGGGGTCCGGACCCCCTGGACCCCTCCCCTGGCTACGTGCCTGCAGGGGGGCCGCAATATGATAGGAAAATGTAGAAACGTGGAATTTTGTCAGTTTTGGATTGTTTCAAAATCGGTAGCTACCGCAAAGTAGTCTGAAAACAAAATAATCTACATAAAACTTTCTTTGCATTGAGATGTATTATATGCTCCACACCTTTTCTTTGAAAGTTAGGTTCCCAGGGGTGTCAAACTTATTTTTACGAGGTTTACACTATTGACAAAACATTCTCCATGCAGGAGAAAACATTAATTGTTTCATGTTTTCATTATTTTTACCGCAAATGAGAAGAATTTTTGACGATGCAAACATTCACTGTTACTTGGACATCATGTAATGGCCCGATCTAGGTACATATCAGTCAATTTTCAATGTCCCTCTCCTTCGTAAATATTCATTATGGCAAATTTTAAATTATTGATATTTGTAAAAGTCGGCAAATTCCAAACTTGACAGGATGTAGTAACATTTTTATAAGGCTTTCCAATATAACAATTTGCGGCGATATAGTGCGGCGATATAGTAATAAATTAACATTGATATGTTTCTTATACTTAACCGCATTACGGGAGCTTATAACTCTATAAGGGGCTGATTCAACCCAAGTTGAATTAGTTTTTTGAATAGAGAAATAGAAAGCAAGAACCCGACCTAATCCATCGCACTTTCTTTAGGTTTATCTGTACAGTTGGTAGTAGCATATCAAAAATCGGCAGAACAACTGGAATCCAGCTTCGATCTATGAGCTTTATCGAACGTTTAACTTTATTCATACAAAACATTTCATTAAAGTTTGTAAAATTGTTGGTACAGTAAGGCACGGGCAAGCCTGTGCTTGAAAGGGCGCCAATATACTTGCCACCAATATCACCTCAACCAAACTAAGGTACCTTTCATAAAAAATGACGCTCACGACATTATATTCTACAGTACGGGTAGATTAATAAAACGCACTGAAAGAACCTTTGATGGGTCATTTTGTAGAGGGGGCATCCTTATCCATTTTGGTCGAGCCGTCAAATCAAACTCTTTGTCCTAGTTCAAAGAAAAGAAAATGCAGCAGAAAAGTGTGCATAATTCACCAATTTCAATATTATTGGGACCTTGCATGACCAGAAGCGAGTTAATAATTGCTGTCGAAACAAGTCATAATTTAAAAACAAAATCAACCTAAAAACGACTATTTCATACTGAGATTGCTTCTAATTAAAATCCCAAGCAGAAAATATTTGTATTTTGCTCTGCCTATTAATTTGTATTGTTTCGTATACAAATTTCCATAGGAATATCGGTTGTTTACGATTGAGCGAGCTGATTGTTCAACCAATCAGGAATTACCTCGCTCACCGAAATCGTTAAACTGCGTTTAACTTGTGTGTGCTGACTGCTGATTGGTTAAACAATTTTAAACTGCTGTTAACTTCCATGGTAACCTTTATTGTTTACGATTGAGCGAGTTCTATTTTGAAAATTTCAACGCTTACTGCTATTTAGCTCATGAAATAATAAAAAAGAAGGTAGCGCGGACATTTTTCGATTCGTTTTGTGTACGTGAACTTGTGAAATTGTGACCAAATAATTTCACAAGTGTCTATTTCCATTAATATTTTTAATTTACGTGACGCAGATTTAAAATTTTTATAAGTGATTTTGATGCTGAAGACGTTTCAAATGTCCCCACCTATACACCGCGTTATCATGTTTACGTGATTCGTGGTGTAGCTGACAACCAATTTACGTTACAGTCGAACTTCTCATAGACGAACACCGCATTAGGTGATGGAATGGTAAATTAACTTTGACATGAAGTTTATAACGCATTGAAGGAAGCATCTCACACTATCTAAAATATGTAAAAAAATAAAATATGATCAGTAGACGAGAGGACTGGAATGGGCGATGTCCGTATGCGACGCTTTTCACTCGTCCAATTTTAGCTATGTAGAAACCAAGTTATATAAGAACAGACGGAAAAGAAAGGAAGAGCTGAAACTGAAACCGCACCAAACCATAAAAATGATGTACAGGAACCGACCAATTTGGAACACAAGCTATAGTTAAGCCAGAAAGAAAGTGAAGTGTATCCAAGTGTGTATGATTATTACATGCTATGATTATTACATTTTCTTCAATTGACCTTAAAATGTTTTTTTTTAGTACAATTCTTCAACACCAAATTCTAAAAGTAAGCTTGTTGCCAGCTCGTTTAGTGAGAAATGTTGCATTCGTTTCTGGCCATGGGAGTGTCAGGCCCTTAAACTTCGTTTTCCTTGCATGATATGTAAGAAAACGTTGGGGAAAATAAAAATTAGGAGAAATGTTCGGGTGGTAGATGTGTCCGTTCAGGCAAGTTCGACTGTATTCGTACACATGTTTCCATAGAAACCTTAGTTGTTTACAATTGAGAGAAATTTAGTTAAACGACTGTTTTTTTTTAATAAATAGAGACTCACACTGTTTACAAGTTTGATTAAAATCTAAATTTGATTAACAGTTGTCCCATATTGAAATGCAACTTTAATAATTCAAGTGTATTCTACAATACATTTTGAATTTAGTGACATATGATTCCAACCCATTTACTACGGTTTTTACTGATCTAATTTAGACCAAATATGATATTAATATAGTGTGAACCAGCTATAAGGATAATTCGTAGTTTAAACGGCAGTTTAACTTTTTGTACACATTTTTTAGCCATCGACGGTTTAACTGACAAGCATTAGTTAATCCATGATTGTACATCCGGCCCTTACTTTTTTAGTATAATGTAGTACTATAAACTGCAGCAACACTGTAGTTGATCCACGGGTAGGTGTAGCAACGAAAGACAATCACCCCTGCAAGAAACGTATTGGTACTGGTTAAATTATTACCCTGCAAGAAATCGCTAACCGAAACTACTACTACATACAAACTTTTATCAGCGAAAACTCACACAGACAAATACTTTACATATTTTTTGCTTTCGCCTTCAGAGTTTGCAAGAGCAAACCTGGTCAAATGACTAGTTAAATATTTAAAAAAAGGCTCACTGTAATTGACTAGTTAACGCACGTATACGATTGGGCCATAAATAACCTATATATTCCCCATAGCATTATTTCCCCTGGTGAAAAAGTTCATAATTATTAGGTTAATTTCAGCCAAAATATCAAGTATTTATGGGAAATAAACACGTTAAATACCCAATAAAATATCGGTAAGTTTGTCATATTATTTTTACCCCTTAAAATTGTGGTATATTATCTGTTAAATCCAACAAATATTACTATTTAATAATAAGAAAAATAGCCAGTAAAATTACTAGTTATTTAACCACTTAATTAACTCGTAAGATTTATAGTAAATGCCAGGTCATATTACTATTTTATTAACAATGTTTTACCACACAACTGTGGGTAATTTATATGAGGACTTTTCTTTAAATCTATAAGCAGCAGGAATTGTTCCATGTGCAATGTCATTTCTCGGTATAAAGCAAGAGAACGGTACTTTTTTTCTTCAGACAGACGGACACATTTTAATTTTTCGTCAGTATTCAGCGATCCTTGGTGAAAGTGTGAAGTTTTCACGATTATTTCGAAAACGGTGATAGCTACAAAAAAAAATGTACCGAGAACGGAATTAACTGAATAAAATTACCTTTGCAATAATACGACGGATCTTTATTTGAAAATTTTATGCTTTGAAAAAATGCTCGATAACTCCCCAAAAATGTGAGTTAACCAATGAACTTTAATATGCGAGGTTTTTTTCCAAGCTAGCATAGAGTTTTTCAAAAAACGGTACTTCCTAAAGGTAATTTGAAGTAGTTTTTTTCGTTCTTAGAACATTTTTTTTTGTAACTATCGCCGTTTTCGAAATAATGGCTAAAACCGAAAAATTACCCCCATTTCCCCCTTTTTCCAACTCCCGGTCCCCATATGGGTCAGAATTTTTTCCTCATAATCAAGGCACCGTCCTCAACAATATTACCAAAAATCCCATCAAATGACGTTCGTTTACTCTGCTGCAATACTAGGGTTACTAGCAACTTTATTGCCGCTGATTTGATCTAAAATAGTGGCTAACGTATGTAGTAGTAATATTACTAGTATTTTCCATGATCTGTACCATAGGACTACCAGCTAATTTACCTGGTAGTTTTATGGTAAATATCACGGAAAATACCAGAAATATTACCAGTATAATATTTACAATGTTACCGGGCAATTAAATGGATAAAAATACCAATAAATCTATCGTATCTTGGTCAGATTTTATCGGTAATATATCATTATAATACAAGGACTACTACCAGCTTAATAGCCGCTAATTTGCATTAAAATAATGGTTAAAGAAGTAGTAATTTTACTGGTATTTTAGATGATATTTACTATAGTACTACCAGCTAATTTACCTGATAGTTTTATAGTAAATGTTACGGAAAATACCGGTAATATTACTAGTATAATACTTACAAGGTTACCGAGTGATTAAATGGATAAAATAACCAATAAATCTATGGTATTTAACGCAAAAATACCGGACACTTTGGTTGGAAATAACTCAAAGATTGTTGCCTTTTCACTATATAACATTGTAGGGGAACTCTCACGTACGAGTGCTGTGTGAAGTATATAGGTCAATTTTTTCCCGACGGCCTATGCACGGTACCCAGAAAATTAAACGGATTTTGACTAGATAAACATTAGTAATTTAACCAGTAGCTTTCTTGCTGGGTAATGTCTAGTTAAACTTTAAGGTAATTCACATCTTAGCGCGCATAGGCCCTCGGACAAAAACTAACCTATATACTTCACACCGCATCCATTATATGTAATTTCCCCTACCAATTATCCCTCATGCTATGTGAGTTGAACGTATGGCATAAAACCCCATTATGGTAGTTAAATAAACCGATGCTATAAATGTTTTTTGCAAATATCTGGAAAGCTATGTATATGCGTGTGGCTGAGGACGAAACAAATTACACAAACTTACCTTTGTAATTACAGTGAAAGCTCTCTTTGCGGACAGCTCCGATAATAGTCCAGTACAATTGGTTCAAAATAGCCCCAAACCTAAACATCCAAAAAAAAAAGAAATTTTTGATGCCAAATTGTTGAATACACTGCCTTATATACGCAGTAAAAAGTTACACTAATTTGCGCCATGGGTTAAGGAGGGAGGGGGTAGCAAAGGGGTGAAAACTCAGTTTCTTGCAAATATCTGGAAAACTATCAGTCGGACCTTAAAATGTGCTGAGGACAAAACAAAGTACATATAATTACCTTTGTAATGGTATGTAACACTATAGACATTTTCTCAGAAAATTATACCCTAGACCCAAAAGTATTATAGTGAATTTACATTCTTTGAGTTTTACATTTCGCACTGTAACTCTCGATAGAATAGACCTACCGTCATAAAATCTTGTCCATATATTGATATCAAAATTTTTTTGATTCTTTCCAAAAATTGGAGTGCTACGACCATTGACGCCCCCTTACTCCTCCTAACATTTTTCAAAAAGGCATGTCTGTAGCTTCTTTTTAAACTGAGCCAGGCAGATCAAATTTGGTTAGGTGCCTTGTCTAAGTCCCATTATGCTCCTTACCAAAAATTATTACCATCCGATTAAAACTAAGGGTACTCCCCATACAAAGTCAACCAAAATTATAAAAAAAATTCACATTTTTTTACTTCTAAATTCTATCTAAAATGGAAAAATAAAATTTATCTCTTAGAACGTCATTATAACAGTTAATTGTAGTCTTCTGAATGTATATTCAAAATTTTGCATCAAAGCGTACACTACAAGTATCAACAAATTGTGTTTGAAAGTCATTGGTACTAGTTGAAAGGCTAGTTCCGAATATATCGAGTAACGTGTACTCGCAACCTTCAAACCCCATTTTTCGTACTTGTAAGGCACGCTCTGGTACAAACTTTTGAATATACATTAAGAAGACTACAATTAATTGTTATAATGACGTTCTAAGAAATAAATTTTATTTTTTCATTTTAGATAGAATTTAGAAGTGAAAAATTGTGAATTTTTTTTATAATTTTGGTTGACTTCGTATGGGGAGTACCCTTAGTTTTAATCGGATGGTAATAATTTTTGGTAAGGAGCATAATGGGACTTAGACTAGCACCTCACCAAATTTTATCTGCCTGGCTCAATTTGAAAAGAATGTTAGGAGGAGTGAGGGGGGCGTCAAAGGTCGGAGCGGAGCACTTCAATTGTTGGTACAAACGAAATAAATTTTGTTGGTAATATAATGAACAAGATTTTGTCACCCTAGGTTCTTTCTATCAAGGGTTACAGTGCAAAATGTAAAACTCAAAAAATGTAAATTCTCTATAATACTTTTTATTATTTTTCGAGAAAACGTCTAGAGTGTTATATACCATTATAAAGGCAATTTTGTGTAGTTTGTTTCGCCCTCAGAAGATTTTAAGGTCAGATTCATAGTTTTCCAGATATTTGCAAAAAAAGTGAATTTTTACCCCTTTGCGACCCCCTCCCCCCTTAACCATGGCAATGCTAACTTGACTGTCATGTTAGCACTATCATAAGTTTTTTTTAAATACTCAAGCGACACATTTTGTTTAACTTTTGCTATTGAATTACGACAAAATCGCGACATATAATGCACTATAGCAATTGAGATTGTAAAGTGTGATTACTTGACAGACGTAATTAAATTACTTCGAAAATCCGAATCCTTATTATGGATTTCAAACGAGAGTTCCATTTCAAATCCATGGTTCCTTCTGTTTTCCGGGGTTAAATATAATAATTCTTAATAATTATTTGAATTATCTGTACTCATTCATATCTACAAAAGCAAAATGTCCAAGTATCAAATTTAATCATCCTGAAAATAAGAATTAACAGTTTAAATATATCGTCCCGCGTTAGCAAATTTACTATGGATTCATCATCAATGCAAAAAATGCAGAGATAAAAAAAAACAACCTGCTTATTTTAAAAATCTAAAGCAATCCCAAAACGTGTATGGGATGGCTTACCATTTCAGCTCTACTCATCGTAGAATTTCATTTAGAAGTATTCTTTCTCAAAGATGCACCAAAAATTCGACCTTTTAAAAATGAAAATATGTATGCTGATTTTATGACAAATATTCCAAAAACCGTTAGAAACAATTCATTTTCAGATGGATGTTGCATTCTGAGCTAATCATATGCATTTTTTGTAGATTATGGTAATTTTGTTATAAATCTGGTGTATAGTGTGATGATGACGAACAACGAAACAGTGATCAGAAGATGCAGTTAAAAGTTATTTCTTTTGTAGAGACGTAGTGCAGTCGGTCGTTTGTCAGTTAGAAATCTTAGAATAAATTTTAAACAAATTGATAGGCTAAAAAATAATATATCTTCGAAAGTATAGTTGCTATAGAATAGAACTATCGTTATAGTATGTGTGACTTAATCAAAAATTATTTGTATTTTCGGATATGCATGAATGTCGACTTAACACTTTCTATTCTCTTTGATAATTTATTTTACAAGTCATTATAGAGGCACTCTATTTGCCTTTACTCGATACCGAAGATTTTTTACTCCGACAGTATAGAATTATGCAATTAATATACTTTTCAACATAAATAAGATTTTGAGGAGCCTTAAAGTAGAGATAAAATTATTTGATAATAAGTAAAAAAAATCCCATGGATATACGGAAAGGAATTTGGAATTTTTGCAATTTAATGCTTTTAATAAACAAATAGAATAGATAAAAACGTCTAGAATCTCTTCTGTAAACTAATTTTAATAATGGCTTTAAATATCTATAACTACTGTTAGCAAAATTGTATAATTCGTATAATTCGTTCTTGTTCATATACAAAAGGTAGCAATAGCAGCATTCCATTATTAGGACGATGGAATTCAATAACGTTTCAAAAGATATTTGCATTAGGAACAAAAAAAACAACTAATTTACTATTCATAATACATTTGAAACTCTGCCTTAAGTTTATGGAACACAATATTGTAAATATATTTTTTTTTCTTGATGATTTTATCAAACTGGATCTCTAAAAGGGTTTTTATGTAAATATGTGTGTAAGCCCCTCAATCAACGTGCCCAGCTCATTAATATTTCATCATTATTTTACAACAAGCGTGCGAATAAATGGCACATCATATCGCATCAAATTGCTATTATAAATTAATTCAAAGAAACACATATTTAAATTAGGTACTAATATGAATAAATCGTTCAAATTTTATGAAATGAACATACGCCCCAATAGAATCTCATTAATATGTATGATTTGATTAAAAATTATAATAATATTACATGGAATTTGAAGAAGCTACGTCACATTTCTAATTTGTCCCCAATATTTATAAAAAAAAAGTTTGACCTGATTTTAAATTACGAATTTCTTTTAAGAATAAATTTAGTTGTTTTTCGATCTCGTAAAGGGCTTTTGAGGAATTATTTAAGTCAAGAGAAAGACAAGACATCCAGACTGACCGTTGCAAGTGCAACCAACTGGCAGATGTCCTTATGCCCATATTGCGGAAAGAGTCTTCTAACAACATCAGAGAATTCGGCGAGGAGTTGCGTTTTCAACCGGGAGCCGTGACCCCAGATCGGCAGAGGTTTGGAAAGTGCCTCGCATCCAACAGTATGAATGCTGGTTCCTGTAAACTGGTATAAAACTGTTACCCTTTGTGCTTGCACATTGGGGGGCGTCAATTGCGCATCGTACAATTCGTGTCTTAAGAAGACCGTGTGTTAAAGGCGTACCGCCAGGTGATGCACGGTAAATCTTGGATATCATCCTAGGGTGATATCCTCCAGGGACTTGTCTCCATTTGGTAGCTAGTGTAGATGCTAAGTAGCAACCAAATGGCGGTTCGTGATGCCAGTTTTTGGACGCGCGTCCATTTAGAAGCCAATTTAAATGCACCTTAAGAATCACCTACACAGTTGATATGCTTCCCAGGATTAAGCTAGTTCCCGGTTGTTGGTTAAAGGCATAGAATAACTAAAATAATCGAAAATAGTATTGTCAGAGAAAATCCTACAGTAAAACATGTAACCTCATAATTTTTATCCGGAATGACTTTTTCTTTTATTGCATCCATTGAATAGATATACGATAGTAGAATGCATGTAATGAACATTTTCAATGTCGGCACAATAATACTTTTCGGTCCACCATCATCTCTAACACCCAAGATGCATCCCGTAAAGCGTAAAGTGTTAACCACATTCTTCATGCGCACGTCCCAAAAGTCATTCAAATTAATTTCGAACCAATCAATCAAAATGCCAAACATTTTTCATATGACTAATTCTTCGGTTTCGGCTTTGTTTTGACTGGTGTGTTCTTTGTACGTGTAAATGTTTGAGGCCATTTATTATCCATACCGTGAAATGACTGTTTTCGGGGCGTATAATGATTTCTAATGTAGAGATTTCAATTTTGATGGAATGTAAAGATACATTAGTAATAAGTGTGACTTAAAATGTATTTATAGAGATACCCTTTGGGGGGTGTGTGATAAGAAATCATTAGTTGAATAAGTGAGTAAATATTAGCCACGGATAATGCTGGTCGGAGAAACAGGTAAATTTTTTTTCATGTTTTAAATTTTTTTAATTAGAAAAGTAGTCACGCTCTGGGTTGAGTCGCACTCTACGATGCTAGCTAGTAGTCACGCTCTTGGTTGAGTCGCACGGAGATCGAAAAGGCTTTCATCAGCCTTATGATTCTGTTATTATCAAAACAAAGAATACAAATTTCATTAAAATTATGAACAAATTCATAAAATTAACAACTTATTGATTGATATAATTACTGAGTTAATCAATCTTTAAAAAAAAACTGACGCAGGCCGGCATCTAGCTTAATAAGTGTTTTCGGCATTTATTTTACCTCTGCTCTGAAAAGTCATCGAAAATTACCTTCCTACCTACAGTGGGAATCGGTCCCGGGACCCCATGATTTTTGGAGACTGCGCCCTACCTACCTACACCAACCAGACTATAGGTTACGAATGTTTATAAAATACACTTAAAGCGATAGTGACATCAATATGGAGGTTGCCTTTTATATTTCGGGATCGGACAACCCTAGTGCTGTAATCTGGCAACTGACACCTCTATCGTAAAGTTTGACATTTTTGAGGTTATACGTACTCAGAACGTTTTGACATACGAGCGCTATTTGTGTTTTTTACAGTAACTTAAAAGATTCATCTCGGCCAAATAATGGAATTAAATCGTGAACATTTTCGAGCGATTATTTTTTACAACTTTCGAAGTGGATTAACTCAGCAACAGTGCATGGATGAACTGAATTCAATTTTTGACGATGAATCTCCATCAAGGACCAGTGTTTATCGATGGTATTGGTGAGTTCAATCGAGGTTGTAGTTCAGATTGAGACAACCTTAGGCATTAGTGGGACCAGCATACATTCAATATTGCATGAACATTTGACTGTCAAAAAAATTTGTTCGCGTTGGATCCCACACAATTTATCAATCGCTCAAAAAAAGGCTCGTGTCGATTGGTCGAAAGAAATGCTCAAAAAATACGATCGCGGTGCTTCGAAAAACGTCTATGATATCATGACAGATGATGAATCGTAGATTTACGCGTATGAGCCCGAAAGTAAACAGCAGTCGACTGTATGGGTGTTTCAAGATGAGCCAAATACAACAAAAGTTGTTCGCGCACGAAGCACTTTCAAGCAAATGGTCGCCTGTTTTTTCGGAAAAACTAGACATGTCGCAACCGTACCACTAGAACAACGCAGAACCGTCAATTCTGAGTGGTACACAACCATTTGTTTGCCAGTTGTCTTCCAAAAAACAGGAAAACCAACCGCCGAAGTCGGATCACTCTTCAACCCGACAATGCGACCTCTCACACATCTGCTCAATCAACTGCATTTTTGAGCACTCAAAACATCGATTTGATGGGTCATCCACCGTATAGTCCTGACTTGGCACCGAATGACTTCTTTTTACTCCCGTACGTAAAAAACAAACTGAGAGGTCAACGTTTTTCAACACCTGAGGAAGCGGTTGCTGCGTTCAGAATGCATGTTTTGGAGATACCTCAATCAGAGTGGCAAAAGTGCTTCGACAATTGATTCAAACGCATGCAAAAGTGTAATGGGGAAATGGGGAATATTTTGAAAATCAATAAAGCGATTTTCGGCGATTAATATTTGTTTTTGTTCTCTAATCCCGAAGTATAAAAAGCAACCCTTATGTACCACTATGAACGATGTCATGTAATTAATGAACAATAACATCAAATTTTGTTTTTTTACTTACTATCGGGGCTAATGTATAGGTTCATAGCCGGAATGTACAATGTATAAGATTCTACTGAAAGTTCATTGTGTTCATGACCGCTTTTCATTAAGTTGAAATTTTGTTTTCGTTATAGTCTAAGAGCCCAAGTGGAAATTATTTACAACTATTTCCTCTCGATTCTGTTACACATTATCGCAAATTTCACGATTGGAGATGCCCCAAAACGGTAGTCTGCCTCCTGGACAGTGAGGCTAAAGGGGTGGCAGACAGCTTCAAAGTCGTTAATAGTTGCGAAAATTTGCAACTATTTCCTCACTGTTCGTGCTTTGCACGATCATAGTACTTGGTCCACTGATAACGAAAATGCAGATGGCAGACACTTTCAGTGGGGCTAAAGTGGTGGCAGACGAGCCCAAAGTCGTTAATAGTTGCAAATATTTGCAACTATTTCCTCGCGTTTGATTCATACACCATTTCATAGAGGACGAGTCCCCGCATATAAATTCCAAAAGGCAGACAAAAATTGGGGGGCTAACATGGTGGCAGGCGCTCCAAAATTTGAAATTTGGATGAAAAATGGCAAGTGCTTCTACAAAAATAACGCTAACTCCATCATGCTAAATCATATAGGTACAGAAAGAGCTTAATTATTTTCCAGACATTTCCCTGAGTACTTAAGCCAAATTTCATTTCAAAATTCCAGTTACAACCCGGTTAATTTATCAATCGAAATTTGACTATTTTCAAGTAAATTTACAGGCAATGTAGTACATACACAGAAAACGAATATACAAAGTGACATTTTCCCCTAATATCACACGGATGGCCCTCAGCAGCGATTCTTTTTGAACGGCACATCATTCAGGACACAATGCTAAGTATATGTTTCCAAAGGCAGACAAAAACCTTTAAAAGGACGACGAGCAGACGAGCCTAAAGTGAAGTAAAAAGTGGGATTTTGTGAGAAATAACAAGGATCTAATTTTCCCCTAATATCACACGGACGGCATCCATCAGCGATTCTTTTTGGACCGCATATCACTTAGGACACAATGTTAAGTAAATATTTCCAAAGGCAGACATACAGTATTAAAAGGACGATCAGCAGGCGAGCCCTTAAATGGGGCAAAAAGTGAAATTCTGCAAGAAACAACAATTATCTCTCGCGGAAGCATTTCCCCTTAATATCACACGGATGGCCCGCAGCAGCGTTTCTTTTTGACCGGTATATCATTCAGCACACCATGCTAAGTATTGATTTTCAAAGGCAGACATACAGCACTAAAAGGACGATCAGCAGACGAGCCCTTAAATGGGGCAAAAATTGGAATATTGCGAGAAACGACAATTATCTCTCGCGGAAGCATTTCCCCCTAATATCACACGGATGGCCCGCAGCAGCGTTTCTTTTTGACCGGTATATCATTTAGCACACCATGCTAAGTATATATTTTCAAAGGCAGACATACAGCACTAAAAGGACGATCAGCAGACGAGCCCTTAAATGGGGAAAAAGTGGAATTTAGCGAGAAACAACAATTATCTCTCGTTGCAGGATTTTACCTTAATATCACACGGATCGCCCCCAGCAGCGATTCTTTTTGGACCGCATATCACTTAGGACACAATGTTAAGTAAATATTTTCCAAAGGCAGACATACAGTATTAAAAGGACGATCAGCAGACGAGCCCTTAAATGGGGCAAAAATTGGAATATTGCGAGAAACAACAATTATCTCTCGCGGAAGCATTTCCCCCTAATATCACACGGATGGCCCGCAGCAGCGTTTCTTTTCGGACCGCATATCACTTAGGACACAATGTTAAGTAAATATTTTCCAAAGGCAGACATACAATATTAAAAGGACGATCAGCAGACGAGCCCTTAAATGGGGCAAAAATTGGAATATTGCGAGAAACAACAATTATCTCTCGCGGAAGCATTTCCCCCTAATATCACACGGATGGCCCGCAGCAGCGTTTCTTTTTGGCCGGTATATCATTTAGCACACCATGCTAAGTATATATTTTCAAAGGCAGACATACAGCACTAAAAGGACGATCAGCAGACGAGCCCTTAAATGGGGCAAAAATTGGAATATTGCGAGAAACAACAATTATCTCTCGCGGAAGCATTTTCCTCTAATATCACACGGATTGGCCGCAGCAGCCTTTCTTTTTGACCGGTTTTTCATTCAGGACACCATGCTAAGTATATATTTCCAAAGGCAAACATAAAGCATTAAAAGGACGATCAGCAGACAAGCCCTTAAATGGGGCAAAAAGTGGAATTTTGCGAGAAGCAACAATTATCTCTCGTTGCAACATTTTACCTTAATATCACACGGATCGCCCCCAGCAGCGATTCTTTTTGGAACGCATACCACTTAGGATACAATGTTAAGTAAATATTTATAAAGGCAGACATACAGCATTAAAGGGACGATCAGCAGACGAGCACTTAAATGGGGCAAAAGGTGGAATATTGCGAGAAACAACAATTATCTCTCGCGACACCATTTCTCCCTAATATCACACGGATGGCCCGCAGCAGCGTTTCTTTTTGACCGGTATATCATTCCAGACACCATGCTAAGTATATATTTCCAAAGGCAGACATAAAGCACTAAAAGGACGATCAGCAGACGAGCCATTAAGCCGATCAAAAAGTGGAATTTTGCAAGAAGCAACAATTATCTCTCGTTGCAGCATTTTTCCCTAATATCACACGATATCATATCATTCAGAACACGATGCTAAGTGTATATTTTCCAACGCAGACAAAAACCTTAAAAAGGACGATCAGTAGACGTTCCTAAAGTGGTGCATAAAAGGTAAAAAAGTGGTAATTGTTATTTTCTGCAAAATCACACTTTTTGGCCGACTTAAGGGCGCGCCTTTGGAAACATTTACTTAATATGGTGGCCTGAGAGATATGCCGTCCAAAAAGAATCGCTGCTGGGTGCCATCCGTGTGATATTAGGGGCCAATGCTGTCACGAGAGATCATTGTTGTTTTTCGCAAAATCAAACATTTTGCCTTATTTAGGGGCTCCTCTGCTGATCGTCCTTTTAAAGGTTTATGCCTATGCTTTTGAAAATATTTACTTAGCATAGTGTCCTGAATGCTATACCCTTCAAAAAGAGACGCTGCTGCGGCCCATCCGTGTGATATTAGAGGAAAATGCTTCCGCGAGAGATAATTGTTGTTTCTCGCAATATTCCAATTTTTGCCCCATTTAAGGGCTCGTCGGCTGATCGTCCTTTTAGTGCTGTATGTCTGCCTTTGAAAATATATACTTAGCATGGTGTGCTAAATGATATACCGGTAAAAAAAACGCTGCTGCGTCCTTTTAATGCTTTATGTCTGCCTTTGGAAATATATACTTACCATGGTGTCCTGAATGAAAAACCGGTCAAAAAGAAAGGCTGCTGCGGGCCATCCGTGTGATATTAGCGGGAAATGCTTCCGCAAGAGATAATTGTGGTTTCTCGCAATATTCCAATTTTTGCCCCATTTAAGGGCTCGTCTGCTGATCGTCCTTTTAATACTGTGTGTCTGCCTTTGGAAAATATTTACTTAACATTGTGTCCTAAGTGATATGCGGTCCAAAAAGAATCGCTGCAGGGGGCGATCCGTGTGATATTAAGGTAAAATCCTGCAACGAGAGATAATTGTTGTTTCTCGCAAAATTCCACTTTTTGCCCCATTTAAGGGCTCGTCTGCTGATCGTCCTTTTAGTGCTGTATGTCTGCCTTTGAAAATCAATACTTAGCATGGTGTGCTGAATGATATACCGGTCAAAAAGAAACGCTGCTGCGGACCATCCGTGTGATATTAAGGGGAAATGCTTCCGCGAGAGATAATTGTTGTTTCTTGCAGAATTTCGCTTTTTGCCCCATTTAAGGGCTCGCCTGCTGATCGTCCTTTTAATACTGTATGTCTGCCTTTGGAAATATTTACTTAACATTGTGTCCTAAATGATATGCGGTCCAAAAAGAATCGCTGATGGATGCCATCCGTGTGATATTAGGGGAAAATTAGATCCTTGTTATTTCTCACAAAATCCCACTTTTTACTTCACTTTAGGCTCGTCTGCTCGTCGTCCTTTTAAAGGTTTTTGTCTGCCTTTGGAAACATATACTTAGCATTGTGTCCTGAATGATGTGCCGTTCAAAAAGAATCGCTGCTGAGGGCCATCCGTGTGATATTAGGGGAAAATGTCACTTTGTATATTCGTTTTCTGTGTATGTACTACATTGCCTGTAAATTTACTTGAAAATAGTCAAATTTCGATTGATAAATTAACCGGGTTGTAACTGGAATTTTGAAATGAAATTTGGCTTAAGTACTCAGGGAAGTGTCTGGACAATAATTAAGCTCTTTCTGTACCTATATGATTTAGCATAATGGAGTTAGCGTTATTTTTGTAGAAGCACTTGCCATTTTTCATACAAATTTCAAATTTTGGAGCGCGTCTGCCACCATGTTAGCCCCCCAATTTTTGTCTGCCTTTTGGAATTTATATGCGGGGACTCGTCCTCTATGAAATGGTATATGAATCAAACGCGAGGAAATAGTTGCAAATATTTGCAACTATTAACGACTTTGGGCTCGTCTGCCACCACTTTAGCCCCACTGAAAGTGTCTGCCATCTGCATTTTCGTTATCAGTGGACCAAGTACTATGATCGTGCAAAGCACGAACAGTGAGGAAATAGTTGCAAATTTTTGCAACTATTAACGACTTTGAAGTTGTCTGCCACCCCTTTAGCCCCACTGTCCAGGAGGCAGACTTCCGTTTTGGGGCATCTCCAATCGTGAAATTTGCGATAATGTGTAACAGAATGGAGAGGAAATAGTTGCATTTGAAGTGTCGCTGGCTCTAGGTCTATTACACTAACGACCGGTTTTTCATAAAATAGATGAACTTTGTATTATTTTAAGGAAGAGAAGGTTTATTTACAATGAACTAATTCATCATGGTAATGAAAATAAGTTTATACTCCTAGTTTATTAATATTCTGATGATTTTTTTTTCAGTGTACGGTAGTGAGAAGAAGAAAAACTTTAATTGATATTTTCACGGTTTGGTACATCAGGACAATCGCATTCAATAATTGACTTTTCCGGAAAATCCCTGAACATTATCGCGCTTTTATGTTACGCAATAATCCAATTTCGATAACTCGCTGAACTTCCTGAAATGTATCACACTTATAGACCATTTTCGCATTTCCGTAGCTACTCGTGGGAATCAAAATATAACGAAGGAGCCAAAATAAAAACGAAGACCCATCCGAACAAAGCAGCCTCAGACAATAGGATGTTGGTGTAGATGAGGTGGTGGTCACTCCAAAAGGATCAAACCCATTCAAGAGGAGTTCAAAACTTCAAAGGTCTCTTTTGCAATTACCCCTGACCATCTTATCAAAAGGCCCAATATACATTGTACTGTCAAAAAGAGGGTTTAAAAATATGAATATTTGCACTTCTCCTAAAGCACCTAAGGTAATAGCAGCAGATAGGCCGAAACATTGGTGAGACTTGGAAGAAAATGCCTTTCCACAAATTCCGAAAAGGAGCAGTCCACAAAGAAGAAAACCCATGCCATAAGCCCCAAAAAGAAGAGGCTGCAAAAACAAAAGAAATCGGATGCTGGAACGAGAATTGAACTCAAGAAACGGGCCCAATGGGAGAGAAAGAAAATATTAAAAATAAGAATAAGACCAGGCGAAATGCTGATATCGCAGTCCGGTGAAATTACCTATGCAAATATTCTGAAAAGAATAAATAAGATAAGATAATATAAAATAGGCGGGAATTTTTCTCGGACTCCGTGCCCACAGAAAGTGCAACTGAAAACGCGTGGAGGGATGGAATGGTATAGATCCATTGTTACCAAGCACTTCGACTGAAGGCATTTAACTTTAACCCCATGAAGCCCAAAATTGAGTGCCTCGATATTGACGAGGTAACAACGAAAGAGGAAATCTGAGCATAATTTTTGGAACGATATTGGACGTTATAAGATCAATACGGAACGCGTATGGTGACACCCAAATTGCAACCATCAGCCTGCCCATGGAGGTAGCAAACAAAATCCTAGCAGTCGGGTTGCTCAAGGTTGGATAGACAAACTGTCGAGTTAAACAACAGGTCTCGTTTAAGAAGTGCTTCAAATGTTTTGTTTTTAGGCACTATGCAATGTAATGTTTACTATGCCAAGAAGTTGGAACGGCCTCTTCCAAGCAGGAGGAAGACAACGATTTTGCAATTACTTGCGACCAATATAAAAACCTGCGCGATATGTAGTCTAGTACAGATAGCTCAAAACCCAAACATCCAAAAGAAAAAGAAATTTTTGATGCCAAATTTTTGAATACACTGCCCAATATACGCAATAAAAAGTTACACCAATTTGCGCCATGGGTTAAGGGGGGAGGGGGTCCCAAAGGGGTGAAAATTTACTTTTTTACAAATAACTGGAAAACTATGAATCTGACCTTAAAATCTTCTGAGGACGAAACAAACTACACAAAATTGCCTTTGTAATGATATATAACACTCTAGACGTTTTTTCGGAAAATTATACCCTAGACCCAAAAGTATTATAGAGAATTTACATTTTTTGAGTTTTACATTTCGGACTGTAACTCTTGATAGAAAGAACCTAGGGTGACGAAATCTTGTTCATTCTATCACAAACAAAATTTATTTGGTTTGTACCAAAAATTGAGGTGCTCCGACCATTGACGCCTTTCTCACTCCTCCTAACATTTTTCAAAAAGGCATGCCTGTAGCTCCTTTTCAAATTGAGCCAGGCAGATAAAATTTGGTGAGGTGCCTAGTCTAAGCCCCATTATGCTCCTCACCAAAAATTGTTACCATCCGATCAAAACTAGGGGTACTCCCCATACAAAGTAAACCAAAATTCTAAAAAAAATCACATTTTTTCACTTCTAAATTCTATCTAAAATGAAAAAATAAAATGTATTTCTTAGAACGTCATTATAACAGTTAATTGTAGTCTTGTAAATGTATATTCAAAAGTTTGTACCAGAGCGTGCCTTACAAGTACGAAAAATGTGGTTTGAAGGTTGCTAGAACACGTTACTCGATTTATTCGGAACTAGCCTTTGAACTAGTACCAATGACTTTCAAACACAATTTGTTGATACTTGTAGTGTAGGCTTTGATGCTAAATTTTGAACATACATTCAGAGGACTACAATTAACTGTTATAATGTCGTTCTAAGAGATAAATTTTATTTTTCCGTTTTAGATAGAATTTAGAAATGAAAAAATGTGAAATTTGTTAGAATTTCCGTTCACTTTGTATGGGGGGTACCCTTAGTTTTGATCGGATGGTAATAATTTTTGGTGGGGAGCATAATGGAGCTTAGACTAGGCACCCCACCAAATTTGATCAGCCTGGATCAGTTTAAAAAGAAGCTACAGGCATGCCTTTTTGAAAAATGTTAAGAGGAGTGAGGGGGGCGTCAATGGTCGGAGCACTCCAATTTTTAGTACGAATCAAATAAATTTTGTTATCAATATATGCACAAGATCTTATGACAGTAGGTCTATTCTATCAAGAGTTACAGTGCAAAATGTAAAACTCGAAAAAGCCAAATTCACTATAATATTTTTGGGTCTAGGGTATAATTTTCTGAGAAAATGTCTAGAGTGTTACATATCATTACAAAGGTAATTTTATGTTCTTTGTTTTGTCCTCAGCTCATTTTAAGGTCAGACTCATAGTTTTCCAGATATTTGCAAGAAACTGAATTTTCACCCCTTTGCCACCCCCTCCCCCTTAACCCATGGCGCAAATTAGTGTAACTTTTTACTGCGTATATTAGGCAGTGTATTCAACAATTTGGCATCAAAAATTTCTTATCTTTTTGGATGTTTAGGTTTGGGGCTATTTTGAACCAATTGTACTGGACTAATGATTTGATTCGCCGAGAAAGACAATTTAGCAGAAATTTGAACCTGCGGAAACTATGCGCTACAAAAGGGAATAAAGGGATGACTAACCGGAATGGTAACATGTTAAGGGTAATCGCATTTATATTTACTGCTGTCCAGGCCAGCCGCTGTGAAACAACTATAAATTCGTGGTATTTTTAGACGGCCTAGTGCATGCCGCAAGTTTACACAGCCCAGTGAAAATTGATTGGGACTTTAACGCCTGGGCACGAAAACGAATAAGCGTGGGCGAACCATTCTATATGTATAGACAAAGCACGAATTCGGGTGGTAGCAACAGCTTTAAAAAGGAAACGCCGGATCCATTATTGAACTCACTTTCGCTAGTAGCTCCTTAGCGCCAATAATAGACTGGTATGTCAGTGAACGTTACACAAATAGCGATCATCAGGTGATTCTTTTTTCGGTTGGTCAGAAAATGTCGTGCCGTGGCAAGACAACCATCCGTTGGATAATCCGCTATTGATGAGAAGGCATTTAGGACAGTCCCGTTGCAAGCAAGTTCCACCGACGGATCGGCTGAACAAAGAACCGCGCAAATCACAGAACAATTAGAAGCTGTTTGCGATACCTCTATACCTAGGAAAGGCTCCGCCAAGGGACGGCGCGAGAACTATCCCGGGGAAATTTATCGATATCTTTGAAGTATTTTTAGCGGAGCAGACCTTTCCGTAAAAGGTGGAAAAAGCAAAACCTGGGGCTTATTCCAAAACCTAATAAGTCAGCCTTATTGCCTGCTTTATACCACTTCAAAACATTTTGAATTGATTATTTTCAAACGATTGTCAGTGGTAGTCGAAGAAGGCGGCAAACTCTCAAAACTTTCGACGAGCACATTCAATGGTAGACGCAATCACATTGGCAATAAACTTAGCAGCCCACTCCGGCAGTACGTCAACGAGGCGATAAGAACCATTAGGTATTTGGGTGTTATGATTGACCCGAGGCTGCCTAAGTACGATCGTTGAGCGATCATCACACGAGTCGTCTCTGCAAACACAAACTTTATTACCATACGCGACATATCGATGGGGGTGAGCAGAAAACATACAATTTCTTACGGGTCACGGAGGATACTGGCAGTATTTGCATTGTTTTAAACTATAGACAACTCGCCAGAATGCCCCGGTGCAAAAGACTGGTGGAAGATGCTAGGCACGTGTTTTTAACTGTTCAATTTGCAGCGATGCGGGCCGACTCGAGTTGGATCTGGGAATTAACATAATTCCCGCCAACATGGTAAATTTATTGTTTTAATTCAACGAGAATTGCGTGGCAATCAGCAGAGCCTGGCAAACAGCGAAGAGCCACAGCGGTCCCTGCGAAGTAGTACAGAAAGGTGGTTCCGCAGGGACCCACGGCCTAAAAGAGGTGTTTTAGGGGTGTTAGTCATTAAGAATCTGGCATAAATATGCGCCTACCACAGGCGTACAGTATCTACGCTAGATTCCCCTTACAATTCTCAAGCAAAAAAGCGAGCAAAAAAGTTTCAAATTGAACTGCAGATGGATTTTTAAAACCCTGCTCCCTAGATTGAAATTCGACGGTAAAATACAGCACAATAGCATAGGAACGTTGAACATCATCATCAATGTGCCACGATAGCCCGATGTCGGGCTTTGCCCGTTGTACATACTAGTTCTAAATTCAGAGTAAATAAAAATCATCCCTAGTACATGCAAATCGTAAAGGTTTGCTGTGTGCGCGCTTTTTATGCTAATAACGCACGATGATGGATTGCAGACTGTACCACGCTTTGGTTGATGTCTGCAGAGTGCAGATACCACTCGTCGTTGTAGTGTTATGTGTTAAATTATCATAATCATCCTTTCAGTCAGTCAGTACCTTTCTATATGCTGACAGAATACTAAAAAGAATAGAGAAAATCACGTCTCGTCAAGTTTTTTTTTTCTGGCAAAACCAGCCAAAACAAACCTGGTGCGATGCTGTTGCCTTATCATATTTGTGCTTGGTTCTTTCTTTCCTCTTAAGCGATCGACCGATTGATGATAGCCCGTGACGATGGTTAGCATTTACCTGACATGGTAAAGTAAAGCGAAGCAATTGGCAATATGCTGCGGCAAAGCATATTATGAACAAGGCACACGTGTTCAACCTATTAAATCGGATCTTGTGTATAGATTTTCAATTATCGTCCAAGTATAGTATCCATTACCACATACGTAAAAACGTGCATTACCACTTCTTGCGCGCATCAACAGTGAAACAGTAGGGCTATGCAAGCAGAAAAAAAAACTC
This sequence comes from Microchrysa polita, assembly GCA_949715475.1. NCBI lineage: Eukaryota > Metazoa > Arthropoda > Insecta > Diptera > Stratiomyidae > Microchrysa > Microchrysa polita. The sequence goes on from OX454417.1 coordinate 79,751,889, forward strand.
AACCTCAAACCTTACAGCCGGTGTCTGCATCTTTATGCTAGAGTTAAAGGAACTGTTACTTCCAAACCAATGCTGTTGACAGCGATGAAGATGATGATGGGTCTGGTTGAAAGAGGATGCGTAAATAAATGGTTTTGGTTGCCCATTGAACGTCTGAAATTTTCAAATTAAAAAAAACGGTGAACCAATGAAAGAACTAAATTCAATACAGTACCTGTGCGAGCAATCAGCTTAAAACGAATAATAATTCTTTCATCCTTCCTTGGTCCATTATTCGTACCTAGCAACCCCTATGTTTGCCTGGTGCCCATTTTGGCAATATCATTCCAGTTTTTCCGAAACCTATTCAATCCTTAATCGTATAATTGCCGAGACTAATGTAATAAAATCTGACTGAAGCCCAGAGGATGGAACGCGTCATTTCCAGATTCCTTCAACCTTCAATTGGCGTTACGAATTGATTCTTTGCAATGCAATGTTTCGTATCAGCAGAATAAAAGATAATGTAGACATGCACTGAATTTTGCCTCCCCTTTGTGCTTCAATTGAAATAAATTTTTCTGCAATGTAATGAGCAGTGATAAATTTAACTAAAAGCATGTGAATTACGCGATGCATTTCTGAAAAATTCCTAATTTGTAATTGGATTCCATTTAAATTAGAGCTCACTGTTTTCTCACAGGAGGAATTTCTACATTAAGTTTAAGTTCCATCTAGATTAGTCGCGAAATGGCTGCGCGTCCAAAAACTGGCATCGCGTACAGCCATTTGGCTGCTACTTAGCATCCACACTATAGCAGCCAAATGGAGACAGAAAATGACATAACCAAAATTTCATTTTGGTGATTTTTTTAGCTTAATTATCAAAATCGGACTCTGCGCGTTTGAATTACATATTACACGGTTAAGGTCCATCTAGATTAGTCGCCAAATGGCGTCACGTGCAGCCAAATGGCTGTTGTCATTCCATCCACACTAGTCGCCATTTGGGTGTGCGTCCAGTTTTGATATTCAATATGGCAACTCAACCAACCGCTTGTCAAATTCAAAGTCACAATTTTGCAACTTTTGTTCGTTCTTTTGTGTGAAATTGAATAATTCTTGAATGACCGTGTAATAATTCAAACGCGCAGAGTCCGATTTTGATAATTAAATTTAAACTAGGGGGCTTCGCCCCCTGCTCGCTACGCTCGCCAACCCCCGGGGGCCGAGGCTAATTTCGGGCGCGGCCGAAATTTGGATACCCTTCGCTCTCCTTGGGCTAAAAGTTTTTTTTCGGGCGTACCTATGACTTGTATTTAATCCCCTCCTCCCCTTTTCTTCCGTCTTGACAAAAGTTTTGGGCTGGGTTGAAATAAGTGGGCAAATAAAAATATTTACTCAGAAAATTTTATTGGGGTTGCGGGAGCATGACTCCACAGTACGATTCCATTCGTTTTTAACTTTTTTGTTGCTTTGGTAAAGACACATTAATTCAAGGTTTTGTGAAATTGGTGCAAAAAAATGTTTCTTAGAAGAACCAAAATGGGGGTTGGGTTTGTATGGCCACTCCATGACCCCATGGTCAGATTTTATCAATTCTTAGATATGTTTTGTGTCATCGTTTGTCGTTTGTGTGTAATTTTGTTGAAATTGGTGCACAAATAAAAAGGTTTTTCTTAGAAGAACCTAATTTGGGGGGTTAGGTTTGTGTATGGCAGCCCCATTATCCAATTTGGTCAATTCTTAGAGATGTTTTGTGTCATCAAGAGAAAAACGTTTATGTGAAATTTGGTTGAAATCGATGCACAAACAAAAAAGTTTTTCTCAGAAGAACCTAATTTGGGGGATTGGGTTTTTATGGCAGCCCCATGACCCCATGGTCCGATTTGATCGATTCTCACATATGTTGTGTGTTATCAATAGAAATACATACATTGGTGTGGAATTTGGTTGAAATCGGTGCACAAATAAAAAAGTTTTTCTTAGAATAACCTAATTTGGGGGGTTAGGTTAGGACCATGACCCCATGGTCCGATTTTACCGATTCAAACATACAAACTGCCTGCAGCAAAATGAAGCATTTGTGCAAAATTTCAGCTTCATAGCTTTTAAATTGGCCGAGTAAAACGCGTAGCAACAGACGGACAGACAGACAGACGGACATCGCCCAATCGACTCCCCATGTTATGCTGATCATATATGTATACTTATTATATGGTCGGAGATACTTCCTTCAATGCGTTACAAACTTCATGACAAAGTTAATATACCCTTCGTTGATTCTACGAGCGAAGTTTATAAAAATCGTCAAAATGAAATTTTGGTTATGTCATTTTCTGTCTCCATTTGGCTGCTAGTCTGGATGCTAATTAGCAGTCAAATGGCTGTACGCGATGCCAGTTTTTGGGCGCGCAGCCATTTGGCGACTAATCTAGATGGACCTTTAGAGTCACCGGGATTTTTCATACAAATTTTATGAATGAACATAATGGTAGAAATAGAACGGAAGCACTTTAGACTTCCGATCTGACAGTTGTCAGAATGGAGGTTTAAGACATGGGAGAGCAATATCTATATATCTCCTCCGCATATATGGCCCATGGAAGGCCAGCACCACCGGAAGAGCTGGAGCTGCTGGTATCTTCCACAACTTCCAGGAAGTCAACCCTACTGATAGGATGCGACGCTAACGCACGACACACATTGTGGGGCAGTAGTGGTATAAATGAAAGAGGTGAATCGCTTTTTGATTTTATCCTAAATACTAACGTTACAGTGTGCAGTACGGGAGACCATCCAACCTTCGTTTTTCCGAGTTCGGATAATTACGCGGGATGGGAAGAGGTCCTAGATCTAACGCTCCTGTCAGACAACGATAAATTTAAGGTAGAACAATGGATAGTATCAGAGCTGAAATCTTTCTCGGACCATAACTGGATACTCTTTAACATTAATGTCTCCAGGGAGATGCCGCAACCTTACAGAAATCCTAAGGCGACAAACTGGAAGAAGTTCAGGCAGATTTGTAGATCAAAACTCTCAACTGCGACAAACACCTCGATCAGTTCCGTGGAGGAGCTGGACAAGGAGGTTAAGTCATTGTAAAAATCCTTGGAAGTAGCGTTCAAGGGTTCTTGTCCAATGAAAAGGAGTAAGAAAGTTCTCCCTCCATGGTGGAACATGGACCTTACTAAGTTACGGAAGCTAACTCGGGATATAATCAACATTTGCAACAAACATAAGTTCTGGCAGCCATACAAGGACTGCCTTAAAATTTACAAAAAAAAACTATTAGAACCGCAAAGGTCCAAGCTTGGGACGATCTGCGACAATCACTGGACAACGTCAAGGGTTCAGCTAGAATCAACAAGATTTTGTCAAAAGCAAGGTCATGTCCGTCCTTAATAAAAAGAGAGGATGGCACTTGGGCGGAATCAACTGGCGAATCTCTTGAGCTCCCGATGAATAGGCATTTCCCTGGGTGCAGGAGCACTTGCACGCAGAGTCCATGATTGCATAATGGAGATGAACGGCAGAGTGACTTTGTTTTTTCCATGATTACTGAGGAGAAGATTACCTGGGCAATCAACAACTTCTCCCTTATAAATCGCCAGGACCAAATGGCATACTACCGATTATGCTTCCGAAAACGCAGGATCTGGTAGTTCCACGGCTGCTGATAATTTTCAGAAGCCTTCTGTTACTCAACCACGTACCCCAGTCGTGGCGACGGGTTCCAGTAGTTTTTATTCCGAAGGTAGGCAAACGAGGGCATGAGACCGCGAAGGATTTCAGGCCGATTAGTTTATCCTCCTTCGTTCTTAAAACTTAAGAGCGCTTAATAGATTTATACATACGACAAAGTCTTGAGAACTCAGGACTTTCGAAGTCACATCACGCATATACGTGAAGGGAAAGTCTACAGAAACGGCTCTCCACGAAGTGGTCCGTATCATTGAACACATCCTTGAGTACAAACAATACACGTTATCCGCTTTCTTAGACATAGAGAGTGCATTCAATAATGTTCGCATTGAATTTATTCATGAGGCCCTCTCAGACTTAAGATTTGAGCCACGGCTTGGGTTGTGGATAGTAACACTACTAACGACCAGAGTAATCCATAGTGACTTAGGAAGCAGCCACCTGACTAAATTCGTGTACAGAGGAACATCTCAGGGTGGTGTCATCTCTCCACTACTGTGGCTATTAGTTATTATATTAACAAAATCCTAGCCAGACTTGACAGGGAGATGATTAAGGTGATCGCATATGTGGATGATGTAGCGATTATAGTATCAGGAATGTGTCTTTCCGTGATTAGTTAGATCATGGAAAGAGCCCTGGGTTTGTTCAGTAATTGGGCCACAAGCTGTGGCCTGGGCGTAAACCCAGGGAAGACCAAACTGATGCTGTTCACTACAAAAACAAAAATACTGCCTTTCTCACTCCCAAAACTAAATGGACATAAACTGCAACTATCGCCCAGCTCGAAGTATTTGGGCGTTATTCTGGACTCAAAGCTCAACTGGATGTTGAACATTGAGTAGCGCGTTAAAAAAGCCTGTATTGCTTTTTACGCCTGCAAGACCGTATTTAGCAAGAAACAGCAAGTAACATATCTGGTGGCCAGCGGTCAGTAAAGGCTAAAATGTAACGAAACTCGGTAGAGTGCAGAGATCGGCTTGCCTTAGCATCACAGGGGGCATGCGAACATGCCCGAGGGATACGCTGAATGTCATCTTGCATCTTCTACCCATCGATCTGTTTATCAACCAACCGGCAGCATGTAGTGGAGTCAGACTCAAAGCGTTAAGCTGCTGGAGTGCTAGGCCATACGGCCACATCAATATTCTAAACCAGCTACCACAAGACGTACGCAACGCGGTAACGGATCTCAAAGTGCCCAAACTAAGCTTTGGGAAGAACTTTGATGTCAGATTCCCAACTAGAGGTGAATGGAAAGAGAGTGAGGTGGTCAAGGATTTTGACATCACACTCTTCCCGATGGGTCTAAAATGGATTGTGGCCTGGGTGCTGGAATCTTCGGCAGATCACTAAGTATCTATGAATATTGCCGTCTTCCTGATTATGCCAGCATTTTTCAAGCAGAAATGCTTGCAATCATGAAGGCCTGTCATGCTCTCAGGGACATACAAAACACATAGAATATCGCCATCTGCTCAGATAGTCAGGCTGCTATCATGGTGTTACAATCGGTGAAGACGACCTCCAAGGTTGTTGAAATATGTGTGGAAGCATTAACCAGCCTTAGCCTTACACGACAAAGAATCACCCTACTCTGGGTACCTGGACTCAGGAACATAGAGGGTAACGAGATGACTGACGAACTAGCCAAAATGGGTGCCACTCTTGACAACTCTCATGCGGAGCGTGTTTGCGTCCCGATGGCAGCTGTTAAGAGTAAGATCTCCACCCACTATGTAAGGGCTGCTAATTCCAACTGGCGAAATCTGAGGACTTGCGTTATATCAAGTAAGATGTGGCCCTCCTACGACTGTAAAAGAACGTCTGAGATTCTGTCATGTACAACGGATGGACGACAATCGCATGCCAAAGAAAGTTATGAACGCACAACGAATTGACGGAGCGAGGTTGCGTGGACGACCGAGAGCTCGCTGGGAGAACTCCGTAGGTGAAGACGCCCACCAGCTGCTGGGCTTCCGAAACTGGAGGACAAGGTCACGTAACCGCGACAATTGGAGGTCAACGATTCAGGCGGCCAAGGCCCGACGTCGGGCTATCGTGCCACATTGATGATGATGAGATTCTGACTAAACCGCGTAGAGATATGGCCAAGCTTACTACTGTTATTACGGGGCACTGGCCAATGGGGCTCCACGCTGCCAGGCTGGGCATCTCCTACAACGCGCATTGCCGCAGCTGCGGTAATGTAAATGAGAGGGAAACCCTGATTCACTTTCTGTGTGAATGCCCAGGTCTTGCCAAAACCCGGTATAGGACGCTCGGTAGGGCTTTTCTGGGAGGCTTGGAGGATGCAGCTAATGTGAAGCTGTACTTCCTAAATAACACTGGCTGGTTCAAGGCACCTCCCCACTCCTAAATTCATTGCCTAACCTTCATCATATAGACTAGTTAAACTTCACGGAATTTGTGGTTTCAAAACGGCGCTTAATGCGCTAATTGGGCTTTTGGCTAGCCTCTGCCTAAGCCGCCATTTTTACCAACCAACCAACCAGAACGGAAGCAGCAGCGCGAAATGTCAAGCACAATGCATTTCAAATTGCTGACAAAAAATGCTGAACAGCATTTTCGCTGTTTCAGCATATTGGGGGTCTTTACTTACCATTTTATTTTTACTACATATTGATGTGAATCAATAGCATTGCAACGAAAATAACATTTTAAATTTCATTGGCCTCCCTGTCTAGCAAATTTTACAATTCTTGCTCGCAAATATATTTCGACATTTCATATTAGGTGTGTTTTTCGGTTATCCCGTCTAGGTTTGGGTAACAAAACTCCATTTAAAAAAAAAATGCCAGCTGATCCACCCGTCATTTTTTTATATGAAGTTTCGTTACCCAAAGCTATACGGGATAACCAAAAAAAAACACACCTATTATTAACATTTTTGCCAAATTGGTAAAACTTACTATTCTAGTGGGGCTGATTAAAATTAAAACGTCAATTTGATGGCATCGAACACTTTCCCCGATGTGTAAAGCGTAAATATCCGCCTTTTCTTATCAAATTACTTAACTGGCTTCATAGAAAAGTCAAACTATGACATTGAATATCTGGAGGTAAACTGGTCGACAGTGAATCAGTGCACACAGTGAATAATTTAATCTATGCTTGAAAATCGTGCAAGGCAAATGTTGCAAAGGAGAAAAATTTACGTTTTAACTTACTTTTGAACAAACGTATTTAATAGTACGATTTTTTCCATCGGGAGATCTTGTGATGGCGTTATCATGTTTTTGAAATTAGAAAGTATTTTTTTCGGTTGAGTATTTTTAATGAATCTTGAAAACCGTTTTAAGAACTGTTTCTAGGGTCTTGCCATCGAAAGCAAAATTTTGTACGAAAATTGTCACTAAAATGTGTATCCAACTATTGTTCAAATAATCCAAAAATGCACAATAATTTGCAGAGTTTCGCCAAATTAAATGGGATGGATGCACAAAAAACAAGTCCATTATTAAGCGCAGTATAGACCTCGGGCGGAATGAAAATGAAATTTTTGTCCGCTGCGATTTTTTCAATGAAAATGCATGCTTACTGTCGTGGAACATGTCGGAAATGATGGGGAATTCCATAAGCTACAATCCGAATATGGTTCCAAAACTTTTGTCGGCCATTTTATGTATTATTTTTCGATTCCCCGGTCATTTCACCGTGGAAAATATCTAATGACGGGGGAATCGAAAAATAATACATAAAATGGCCGAGAAAAATTTTGGAACCATATTCGGATTGTAGCTTATGGAATTCCCCATCATTACCGACATGTTCCACGACAGTAAGCATGCATTTTCATTGAGAAAATCGTAGCGAACAAAAATTTCATTTTCATTCCGCCCGAGGTCTATTCAGGCCTTTAAACGGAAATCCCATATTTGAATTTTGTTGGAAAGCATTATTAATAGCAGAGACACCCATACTGTTAGTTGCTCAATTTGATTGTTGCTCATTGGCTATGTCCACACATGTGCGCTTTCGTCTTCACTATCGTCTTCAAGCTCCGTATCCACTTTCAATATTGAACGTGTCGTTGATTGCGTCAAGTGAACAGAAGAGATCAATGCCTCATTCTATCCACATCTGTTCATTATTTATCGGGAAATATGTGTCGCGGCTTTGGTCAGGACGGGTAAATGATAAATTCTTTCATGAATAGTATGAATAGATGATGAGTTGTTTATATTTAACATTAGCAATAGCGTTCAAGAATGAATGCGTTTCTTCAATAGCGCAAGCATCTCAAGTTTCAATTGTCAAAATGATGAAGACGAACGAAAATTGAAACTGTCTAGACAGGCACATTGGCCCAATATGTAGCATTTCTCATTTGACAGACAACTGATTGCTTATGTTTTTGTTGGCGGATTGCATTTTCTTGTCTCTCTTTTGAATTTGCAATTTATTTGTACTATGGCTGCAGAACAATGTGATGACTCTTTTGATACAGAACTGGCAACAATTGACCTACCATCGGAGCCGAAAATACCCAAACTTTCTACAACAGTTCCCGCGACAATCAAACCACCCGTACCGGCGGCGGCTTCGGCTACATCCTCCACTGTGATAAAACATCAACCTGCCGCCAATCCACATTGTATCCTTGTAAATCCCAAACAACGAGGCAATCCGATCCTAAAGTCCATTCAAAGTGTGCCCATTGAATTTCGGGAAATCGTTCCGGACTATATCGTTGGGGCAACGACTTGTATTTTGTACCTGTCCTTGAAGTATCACAACCTCAATCCGGACTACATTTGCCAGAGATTGAAGACGCTTGGTAAGAATTTCGAGTTGCGTGTACTATTGGTGCAGGTTGATATGCTGGTACTAGAAATTTAATATCCTCATTTCTTGCATCTGCTAACACTTATCCTATTTATTCCAGGAGCCATACAATGCGCTCAAGAATCTTACACGAGTCAGTTTGTTGGCTGATCTCACTTTGATGCTAGCCTGGAGTGCCGAAGAAGCGGGCAAGATGATTGAAACGTACAAATTGTTTGAAAAGCGACCGCCCGACTTGATCATGGAACGAGTCGATTCGAATCCGCATCAGAAGGTTTGTGGTGCATTTTAAACCGGTTTTAAATCCATATTAATTTTGTGCTTTAATTTTAGCTCGTTTCCGCACTAACAAATATCAAACCTGTCAATAAAACCGATGCGGTAACCTTACTGCAGAATTATGGAAGTCTGGAGAAAATTATCAACAGCACCGAGGATAGATTATCACTTTGCACTGGTCTGGGACCAAGGAAAGCGAAGAAATTATACAAAACACTCCAAGAGCCGTTTTTGTCTAAAAAGTGATTTTAGATCTTCCATTATTTTATGGCTTTTGTAAGTAATTTAAATTTAAGAGTTGGAAGTTCATATAAGCAATAATAACTACATAAAAAATTTACAACATTGCCGACTCCGCCTTTTGTTATCATTCCGCTGTTACTGATATTAGAAAGAAAATTAACCGTAGCATATGCTAACAAAAAATGTGTTTTAAAACTCGACTCGACTCGACTTAACAATACACACTTTTCAACAAAAACAATTACCGCTCAAGCTTAACTGTAAATACCCTCCTCCGATCATTTGACATTGAGAACCGTTATATTGCAATGTATACATTGTACATTGATCACAGGCTTCGTATTCCCGATTTTTATGCACATACACTTCCTTAGCTGCTTCGTTATTCGTCTTTCTGAAGGTTCTCAGCCATGCAAAAGAGCGACGCCTGCTTTTATCGCATTCATTGTCGTACCTAGGCCTGTTCGGTACCGAGATTTCAGTACCGGGTTCCGGTTTTTTTCAATACCCGGTACCACAAGCGGTTTCCCTGACTCAGGTTTTTTTTTCAGTACCGACGGTTTTTTTAACCATAAGCCGGTTTTTTTGAGTACCGGGTTAAAAACCGACTCAGGTTTTTTTCAGTACCGACGGTTTTTTCAACCATGAGCCGGTTTTTTTGAGTACCGGGTAAAAAACCGGTACCAAAAAACCTGAAAAAAACCGGCTCATGGTTGAAGTGAATCGTTCTTTTTAACTCGGTACCAAAAAACCGACTCGTTGGTCGGTTTTTTAACTCGGTACCAAAAAAACCGGGATATCGGTACTTTAGAATATCGGGTCCGGTACCAAGTGAACACCGGTTTTGTACCGGGATCCCGGTTTTTGGAACAGGCCTAGTCGTACCATTGATGCTTAAAAGGCTTTTTCGAATTACTCGTCTTATACGCACTTGCTTTAATGATTTCATTTAATCGTTCAATAGTGGTATTTGCCGTTTCGGTCAGGTTTACACTTAGGTTAGCGTTATATAAAGCGGCATATTCATTTCTCCAAATGATCTTTGGAAGTAGACTTATCGGTTCTACGTCAGTTTCAGTTCTACTGAATCTATCTAGCCCAATCGTAGCTATTATTGGGAGATGATCGGAGTACTGCACACATTCTACCGTGAAATCCGTAATAAGGGGAAACCAGTCCCCTCCGGCCAGGCATAGATTATTTACAGACTGTCCTCGCTGTCCAATATAAGTTATTTCGCCATCAGTATCATTTGCAGAGCATCCATTAAAAATCTTTAGGCGAAATGAATCCATTAGCTCAAGCATTTTCTTTCCGGAAGTATTAGTGACTTTATCTTTCGATTTTCTGTTTGTATTTTCTGTATGGTTCGCCATGGGTTGATTACTACCGATCCTTGCGTTCATATCACCCATGATAAGGACGTCGTTACTTCCCAGTTGAACGAGCAGGTCGTTTAGTTGGTTGTAGTCATTTGTCCAGTGATTACAGTTTAAATACGCAGGAATAATATATAAGTGCTTATTATCAAAATCTAGTTTAAGATAATTCCAACCATCGTATTCTTCAAAGGACAATTTATTTATGTCTTAGGTTTCTTCTATACCCAACCATAATTCCACCACTCGGCCTTCCTCTTGCATTTCGTCTGACCGCAAGGGTCCAACACAGCTCAAAATCAGTAAACTTCTTTTCGAAATCCTTAAATTCATCGTTAAAGGCTATAATTTTAAATTCTGTACGTTGGAGAACTTGGCGGACGGCAACTCTTTCCTATGCATTTGCTTGATGGAGATTAGCATTCGACAGAGTCTGATTACTTGTGCTTGCATTGCCATAAGAAAGATGTTGCATACTCGTAGTATCAGAATTCTCAGCTGACATAATTCTCATATCAACTCCGACCATCTCATTTAGTTCATCATATCCATTTTTATCTCCGCACTGCAGTGTGTTGTTGACAAGGTTCCATGTAAATTGTTTGTTATTTATTATCATAACCTCATCTTTGACATACACCACTGCCATCTAGATAGACAGGCCGGATTATCAGCTGATCTGTCAGTCGTCATGCAACACAAGTACTGCCATGGTGAGTCATGGTCCGCGCTTAGTACTGCCAAAGTACCGCTCGGTACAATCCAGAAATTGTCCACAGTCCAAATATCAGTGGCTGTCAGCCTGTCATTTCGTGTGACTTGCTATGATATACACATGCCAGTGCGTTGATTTTTGAGATAAATATGGTAAGTACGATGTTGATGTATACTATTTTACCACTTGCACATTAAAAACACACGAAAGCAAACCATAACCTTTGTTTCGCAATAAACGCTCGGCACATTTAAACTTTTGGGTTCCGAAGCACTGGAGCTTGTGAGCTCTAGAAATGTCAACTGTCACTGGTCACGAACGCACTTTGTCCACTCGTGGACGAACAAATTTCTGCAGTTCGGCCTGTCATAAACCTTCAAATTGGATTGCCGGTCAACAAGTTGCTTTTTGAGCCTCACCTGTGCGGTTCAACGAACTTAAGGCAGGAATAAAGCTGCGCGTGGTCAAAGGAGAAAAAAAACAAGTTGCTTTTTGATTTTTAATAGATGGTTTCGCTTCTGCCGTGCAAGGTAAATCTTTCTGTATTACGATGCCAGTGTTTTTCAATTGTTTTACTTTTCGTAGAGCTTTAATAACTTGCTGTCGATCGTGGAAGAAGACTCGAATGGTGCTCCGCCGCACCAAGGTGCCGTGCAGTTTTTGAATCTGGTCAGCTGATAGTGTCACAACATCGTAAAGTGTTTGTGCAGACGTTTTAAACTATCTCAATTTCATTTTCAGTTGTACGAGTATCTGATGGAAGTTTGATAATCAAATTGTTGGCCATTGCATTTTTTTGCAATTTTTCTATGTGCATGGCTTGTTTCAGGCTGAGTGATTTGATTTTTTCAATTTCAGCAGTAAGTTGCTCATTACGCTTTTCCAAGTGTGCAATTTTGGCAAAAAGTTCTTGCATGTCGCTAATTTTGACCAAATCTTTCAATTTATCAGTGTTGCTGATAGTGTTTGAATTAGATCCTTTTTATCTTTTGGTGTCATTTTCGTAGTGGTCTTTTTCGAAGCAGAGAAGGTATCTGGTGACGTTTCGGAGAGACTTCTTTTCGACATTTACCTTAGTTTTTAATCGCAATTTTTCGCAGTTTATATCCCAGTCGCTCACTGATTTTTTGATTAATTCGTGTAACCACAGGCAAAATGTCTCGAAATTAATAGTTAATGCTAATTTAAGTGACTTTTTCACAAAGATATAATAGTTAAAATAGCATTCGCAATGTAAACAACCGCCACCGACTTTGACAACCGATCAATCAATCCAAAGAGGAAAGGGCCATTCTGCGAGCCGCCTCTAATTTTGCACTATCAGCGGCTAGAATTGGAGCTAAAGTCGGCGTTACAGCTAGTTTATCAACAGTACAACGTGTAATAAGGAATTCCTCACACCTAAAACGAAAGAAAACTCAGAAAAAAATCATAGACAGCTCCCCAAACCATGACACTACCTTCTCTGCTATGATGCCTTGACAGCAGAAACCGTTCGTTTTTACGTAGATCTTGGAAATAGAAATGGAACCCATCTCGGCCATCCAGGTTGACTTTCTTTTCATCCGAAAAAAACTACCCTGTTCCACCCCTGCCGCCATCACATATTCTTGCGACCTTGCGAGCAAAATCCAGAGGATGGCTTTTCCTCTTTGCGTCTAACGGTGTTTTTTTCTGAATTTTCTTTCGTTTTAGGTGTGAGGAATTCCTCATTACACGTTGTACTGTTGATAAACTAGCTGTAACACCGACTTTAGCTCCAATTATAGCCGCTGATAGTGCAAAATTAGAGGCGGCTCGCAGAATGGCCCTTTTCTCTTTGGCAGTTTGGGCACCTCGCGTACGCCCTTTTATGTTTCGTCCATATCCACTTTTATTTTTAAAATAGTTAAACACAACCGATTTACTTTTTTTCTCTATTTTCGAAATTTCGCGTAATCTGTGTTGTTCATTTCTCAAAACATCGATTGGAGCCATTTGCGCGGTATTTAATGCTTTTTCCTCTACCCATGATTACCGAAACTTACAAAAATTAAAGTCAAAACACAATCTGAGTAGATTAAAACAAAAACAGTTAGGATACGATACTAGCACTTTCGAAATAACGACCGAATCGCAACTGTCCCTATTCAAGTGACCCAATTTTGAACATAGAATTTATTAGTGCATCAGCATAATGTTGATGAAACATCACTGTTGTTATTAAATGTTTCATTTTTTTTTCTCGCAAACTATGAGCAACATAATAGCCTTTGTAAAAAAATACTGAGTTATTCTCTCCGCTGCAAGGAAAATGATATTTTGAGATAAACAACTCTCGAAAAGTTTGTCCCTATTCAAGTGACTGGGAGTGTATATACTTTGCCATACCTCCGGTGGCTCCTTAGAGGTGTTACATAATATCGGTGTAACAAAAACAATATACCCAGACTAAAAAATGGGCTCTTAAAGGAGCCAGCAGCGGTTTGTGCTTGTTTTAGTTCAGAGCGGTAGTGTTGGGATCAGGCCTGTAGAGAGGGTGGGGGGAACGAGGTGATTCCCCCCGGGCCCGGGATTTCATAGGGGGCCCGGATTTCGACACAAAAGTTATGCTTCAGTGTTTTTTTTACATACGAATTGCTATTTTGAGGTCCTGAACTAAGAAACCTTATAAGTACTTTTTCTAGCGTTTCAAAAACAATACATAACATATTCTGCACTAGGCTTGGGGCCCCCTAGTATATTTTTGAACTTTTAGGACTAGGGGCCCGAATCATCATACTCAATCCACATGATCGTTTCGTTACAATCTGCTCTCGTATTTCGAAAGTGCATGCATGATTTTATACATACTAAAACTATTAAAAAAATTCGACTTCTTCATCCAGTAGCGTACCGTTTTGAAAAAAAAATTGTCTTCGAAGTAAAAATGTACAGCCCTGTACAGCGAATTTTTTTTCTAAAAGGACTTTTCCGGGCGATTATTATTATTTTGTGTACGTACTGCTTACTTACTATTTTTTTTTCAAGGTACAAACACCCAGATGTTGATTACTTAAATTACTGAATCTTAATTTCAATCTATATATCAGCCAACTCGGAAACAACAAATTTAAAGTTTTTTTCTGTACTAGATAAAACCGCGAATTGCTTACGAAATAAGTAAAATAGGAAAAAAGACACTTTGTAAAATCGTAGCGGTGTGCATTTCAAAATCCAATTTTATTGAGTAACGACCAACATTCTGGGACACTGCGAGTGTGCTAATAAATAACAGATGTGAGCTTCCCAAGCATTTGTTAGATCTTTGAACTGTATCCGCCTAGTTTTCCTAAAACCTTGGTAAGGGTTGAGGTACATATTAAACCACAGCTGTTTCCTTTGAAAAATGTTCATCCATAGAGAAAAAAAAAACAATAAGCGTAGCGAATTGGCGGTATGTATGAATTTGGTGCACAAAAAAAAATTTGCCTAGTTTCTTGCAGTATACACTTTCTATTTTGTGTGTAGTGCAGCCTTTATTTTTCATCTGTAAAATGAACACTTGAGCCAATCTCACCAGTATAGTCTTCAAATCGAATTACAAAATAATATTTTTGAATCGTCTTCAAAATATATTTGAAAAAAAAAAAAAAAACACATAACACACAAAAGTATTGAACTATCCAGTCAAGCCCGTTTTTTGTGAGTTCAGGATGTAAAAATGCTTCACGATTGAGTTCAGTTTTTTGGCAAGTGTATCAGTTTTTTATTATTTTTCTACAATTCGTATTTTTTTGAAAACCCAATATTTTAGCTCAGAACTTAAATCTCAAAATGCACCTGAATGCGCAGAAGACCGATTTAAAAAACTATTCAAATATCAAGAGACGCGAGAGCGTCTCGCCCGCCAAAGGAAAAAGAAAAACGAAAGCGAACAAGTCTATGATTACCGGAGACAACTTGCTTTTTTGTTTGATCAGGCTACAGCCTTCCAGGCAACAGCCCCCAAAATTTTTTTTTTACCAAAATATTCCACATATCCTGTTCTAGTGCCTTTCCAAATAAAATCTTCGATCGGCACAATAACGGGTAAGATATATGCAATAAACGGTGAAATGTTCACCCTCACAGACTTAAGCGAGTAACCCAATTTCAGAATGAAGTCTACAGTTGCAGAAAGACTTGCTTCTACTGTCTCTCTTCGTGATGGAATTTTTATGAAATTTGGAACGAATGGTCCTCTGGTGGTCCTTCGAAAGAATCAATGTTTTCCATTTAGATAAGTGGATGGAATAACGGTAAATTAATAGGTAAAGTTAACAAAAGATTTCCAACAATTGCGTCTATCGGCTCATCGCATTGACCATTTTTTAAAACACACTGCGGCATTAGGATATTTTGATATTAGGACACCGGGAGACTGGGAGACTAGGATCTTGGGGTAGTGGGATATTAGGAAATTGGGACATTAGGGTCTTGGGAC
Source organism: Microchrysa polita (assembly GCA_949715475.1). Classification (NCBI taxonomy): domain Eukaryota; kingdom Metazoa; phylum Arthropoda; class Insecta; order Diptera; family Stratiomyidae; genus Microchrysa; species Microchrysa polita. Next base: position 79,767,445 of record OX454417.1, read on the forward strand.
ATTAGGACATTGGGGCATTAGGCACAATGGGGAAACAGGGACGTGGGGACATCGGCATATTGGGGCATTGGGACATCGGGATATTGAGGCATTGGGACATCAGGATATTGGGACAATGGGACATTGGGATATTGGGACATTAGGACACTGGGAGACTGGAACATTAGGACACTGGGATATTAGGACATTGGGACATTATGACCTTGGGACAATCGGACATTGGGACACTGGTACATTGGCATTGGACCACTGAGACATCGGAATTGGACCACTGAGACATCGGAATGTTGTGACATTGGGACATCGGGATATTCGCACATAGGGGCACTGGGATATAAGAACATGTGAACATTAGGTTCTTGGGTCATTAGGACATTGGGATATTAGGACATCAACACATTAGGACATTGGGACATTAGTTACACTGGGGAAACTGGGAAGTGGGAACATTGGGGCACTGGGACATCGGGATATTAGAACATTGGAACATTGTAACATTGGGATATTGGAACATTGGGATACTGGGACATTAGGGCACTGAGATACAGGGACATTGGGGCACTGGAATATTAGGACATTAGGCTATTGGGACCTTGGGACACTTGGTATACTGCGACATTGGGACACTGACCACTGGTACATTAGGACATTGGGCCATTGGGATATTATCACATTAGGATACTGGGACATTTGGGACATTGGGGTACTGGGATATTAGGAAATTGGGGCATTAGGACCTTGGGACATTAGGACAGTTAGACATTGGGATATTAGGACATATTAGGTGGGAGACTGGGACATTAAGATATTCCGATACTGGGACATTGGGACACTAGGGTAGTGGGACATTCGGACATTAAACCATTGGGGCACTGTGATATTTGCACATTGGGACAATAGGACCTAAATTGGGGCACTGGGACATCAGGATATTGGGACATTGGCATATTAGGATATTAGGACATTGGGACACTGGGATATTAGAACATTGGGACATGAGGACACTGTGACAATGGACCGTAGAGCATTAGGGCATTAGGACATTGGAACATTGGGACACTGTGACATTTGGACACTGTGACATTGGGACAATGTGACATTGGGACACTGGGTCAGGGAGGTATTAAGACAGATCAGTAACAGAACGTTAACAAAGCGTTGGTAAGGCAACAACAGAGCGTTAGCAGATCGTTAACAGAGTGTTAACAGAAAATTAACAGAGCCTTAACAGAACGTTAACAGAACGTAAATCGAGTAATAAAAGAAAGGTAACAGACCGTTTACAGAGCGTTAGCCGAATGATTAAAGAGAATTAAGACAACATTAACAGAACGTTAACAGAGCATTAACGAAAAGATAATAGAGTGTTAAGATAACGTTAATAGAGCATTAACAGAGTTAACAAAAAATTAACAGATTACTAACAGAATGTTAGCAGAACCATAACACAAAGATAACGCAAATCTATTTTGCACAAAATACATATTAATAAACTGTACCCATTTCATCCCAAAAATTTTTTTAAAAAAGCTCAGCAACAGTCATTTGTGACGTATTTGCAATTGTGTTTGCAGTATCTATTTATTTTAAAGAAGACCCTGTGAATATAGCTTATGATATTAAATTTATGGAATTTGCTGAACAAAAACCTATTGAAACTTTTCCCAAAACAAAAATATTAGTTGGCTGTTTAAGTATGCAAAAATATATGATATCTGACCAAAAACAACAAAGTTGTAAAAGTTACCCCGCCAAAGAAAAATTCATCTGCCGCAAAAAGAATACATATCACTCCAATCCGCTGCTCATATCTAATTTTGTTTGCTGGATGTACTTTTGATTTAGGTGTAAATGCTGGAGAAGTTTAAATGTACAGGACTGCTTCTTAAAGTAATTTGGAGGGAGCCGTCAAAGTGGCACTGAATAAAATGTTAAAGCTCCCACCAAATTACTTTAAGAAGAAGTCCTGTACATTTAAACTTCTCCAGCATTTACACCTAAAACAAAAGTACATCCAGCAAACAAAATTAGATATGAGCAGCGGATTGGAGTGATATGTATTCTTTTTGCGGCAGATGAATTTTTCTTTGGCGGGGTAACTTTTACAACTTTGTTGTTTTTGGTCATATGTATATCGTACTGATGCCGTACTATAGAAACTCCCGATTAGAAAAACATGCGGATTACTGCGACTGAGCCAATTCAGTGAGGACGCCGGATTATGAGGTTCCGGATTAGATGGAGGTCGGATTATAGAGATTCCACTGTACAATTTGTTTAAGGGCCGATATGTCAATATATATGTTCTTCGATTGGGCCCGGACTCATTGTCCCCCCGGGCCCGGATTTTCTCTCCACGGCCCTGGTTGGGATTGCGCTGCCCATTGACATCCTTCATCTTTCTCCAGCAAAAACTGATAAACTATAAGCCTGTTTCGTTCCTAATTGCACGAAAAACAACTTCCAAAACAGAAAACACACCTAGCACCTATTTTCCTTCGTCCTTTTCGGCAGCTATCACCTGACTTAAGCACCACTGACTGCTATTTACAATAGGGATGGGAATTAATAACCGGTTATTATGAATAACCGGTAGTTTCATTTAAAAAAACCGGTTATATCCGGTACTATTTTTGCCCGGTTATTAACCGGTACTATTTTTAAAATGGAAAAACCGGAAATAACCGGTGATTACTTTTAAAATTGGCGCACATTCCAAATTTCCACACAATATTTCAACAGAGAACAAGCAGCTAGTGCAATAAAAAGGTCTATTTGGTAAAACTAAACTTAGAATTTTTCCAAAAAAACTTCACTGCACTGGGTGTTCGATTTAATGGAGTAAGTTAGTCGAACGGCGCACATAAGTGGCGAATCCACAAATTAAAATGTATTTAAAGCTGTACCTACATTACCTCCAAATGGCAGCTCGTTAAAAAACAGGCGTCGCGTCGGGGTCGTGACCTACCATTTGACAGCTGCTTACCATCTACACTAGCTACCAAATGGAGCCTGAAAATCATATAACCAAACTACTTTCATTTTGGAGGTTTTTTTTTTTAATTTAATTATAAAATCGGACAACGTGCGTTTAAATTATTACTATGCCATTCCAAAATTACATAATTTAAAAAAAAAAATACGAAGGAATTTGTCACTTTGAATTCAGTGTGGATAAAGCTTAAACTCTGCACTCTGCCAAATCAGCGAATGGAGTTTTAATCCATTTGAATTCATTAATTCGCCAAGTATGTGCAGGATGCACAGCTTCACCATCAAATTACTACATCCAATGCAGTTGAGTTTTTCTATTAGAATTCTAAGTTCCGTATCGCCTCAATTAATTGTTTCCTATTGAAACTAGTCTTTTTTGGGCAAAGATCCCTATAAACTTTCAAATTTTTGCGCAAAATGTCCTGTTTTAAGAAATGATGCTAATGCGAGGTGTCTCGCTTGCTAATAAGTTACGCAGCGTTCAAAATGCTACCTTAAATATATGGAAAAATATAGAACAGGAGGGCCTTTTCTTTGTTAGTCGGTTTTAACCGGTTATTTCAATAACCGGTATTTTTGGTCGGTTAAACCGAGCCGGTATAACCGATGAAGAAAATAACCGGAAAAACCGGACAACCGGTAGTTTTATCAAAAAGTCCCATCCCTAATTTACAATGATCTGCAACCATGGCGGCATTTGACAAAATAGCTGCTACCAACGCCGTCTATATATTAAGGCCGCAATGTAGAATCATAGACGTCAAATTCGCAGTTGACATTGTCGTCATCATCTCAAGTAGTGACGTCATGGTGGCCATATGGCATTTAGCCAGTGGCTTGTTACTTTTTATTTATCTGTGCGGTTGTACGATGGCAGCACCGCCGTCGAAACGTTTTACGTACTTACTCGTTTTTTTCCTACAATATCCGTACTATCTATTCGCGATCACAAATAAACTGATTGGTATCCCTAAATGGGGAAATCTTTCACTCTATGACACATTCTCCATGCACTACATTTTGAGTATAAAAACTTCTGCACACTGTCAATAACCCACATAACCACTATCTTTTTAATTAATTGTTTGCCGTTCAAACAACACATTTTCTAAACGAAACTCGCGAAAAAAGTACACTCGCCCGTCTGTGTGCCACTTTGTAATGTTTAGTCTCACTGCCTTGTTCTTGCTGTTGATGACGTGCTTATGTTTGTTTCTGTTTTTTTTTGCAGCCGTCAATAAATTGAATACGGATCCATGGCGTCATTATCCAGCTGAGTTGAGGCCTTGATGTATCTAGATGGCGTTGCTGCTACCTCTATTCGAAATGGAGAAGGTGAGCGGAAATTGACACCTATGTATGTATGTGTCTAAATTTATAAATTTTTTTAGTCAGTCAAAAACGATAACCACCAACGCCATCTAGATATATCTTTCAGACCTGACGCTTAACTACTAATTATATTTCTCTGTATTTGGAATATACAATGCCTACGCTGGGCAGAAAAACGTGTTCAATTCTGAAATTTTTAAATTTTTATAGTTTTCAAGGATTTTCAGGACTCGCACAATTGATGCATCTCGGTCCCTTTACATTAGAAAAAAGCAAAATCCCGTATGATGAGTTTATATACATACTTATTTATTATATTTGAGTGTGGTACAGTTTAAAATAATTATTTTGTTTGCTGAAACACAAAAATACGTCGCACTTGGTGCATCGTGTGCGAGTACGCGATTTACAGCCTTCACGGCGGCACATTCGGGCCGATTTTAGGTCTATTTCTTCAGGCCAATGGTTGAAGCCATCCAGTCGCTTTTTGGAACATGGCTGATCCGCGGGACGGTAACGTTTGGAAGGTGGCGCAGTTGAATCTTCGTCCGGTTCAGATTCGGAGCTACACATGTCGTTGTTAGTTGTTAGAGTTGCCACCAATCCTTCAGCTACAGCAAGCCGAAAGCTCAGTAAATCGTGAGTATCCTTGGATGGTTTCCCTATCGCCCGACAAGCGTTACGGTACTCCATCCAAGCATTGCAGCACGCCAAGTCTATAAAGTGGATGATAACTTTCAATGGCCACTTTCGAGTTTTGAAATGAGTCCGATAGGCTTCCATTAGTTGATCACAAATATCAACTCCACCCATTGACTCGTTGTATTTTCGGACTATATTTGGACGAGCGACTTCAACAAACTTCTTCTCCTTTTTGCACCAACGGCGAGCGTCATTCGAGGGACTGCATCCATATGCGGTCGAAGCCAGCAGGACCGACTTTGAATCCTTCCATTGCACAACGACAATATCATCCCCTGGGCTGCAGAACTCCTCCATATCTCCTCTTTTCATTTTCTTTTCCTCAGTCAAGCCAACGCATTTTATTCGGTTTTTCATGATGGTCCCAGTTCCATAGATACCTTTCTCCAAAAGTTTTGGATGCTGATGTAGTCAGTACCTCATTTTTCAACCCAACACCTCTAGGTTTGTTGAGCAAATTTTGGCGTACTGGACAACGACTGGTAAAGGGAATCATCTGTTCGTCGATTGAAAACTGCCCACCTTCTTCTCTCGGAATTTTCAGGCAAGCATTTCTAACCGTGTCAATGATTGGTTGCACCTTCCACAAAACATTGCCTCGTTTTTCCGATTCGGTAATGTCATTTTCAAAAACAACATGGAAAGCATTTCGTAGCTTGAAAAACCTGTCGCGGATCATAGTATCTTGAATTTACTTTACCAGTACATACGAAATCGTGGGAAACGAACGCAACCCATGGCAATATGCATTCCAAAAAATTTTTTGATTTCACCGGGGGTTGTTTTCAACATTTCGCCTTTTTGTGAAAAATGATACCTGTTTGTGCAATCCGCCATAGGGTAGCATTGTTATCCCAGTGATCCCTTGGCGGAATCAAACAATCGTGGTTTTTGTCAAAAGCATACTTGGGACTAATATAATCAGTCTCCAAGGGTTAAAGTTTCCAAGTAACGTTGAGTGGCCGTTCTCTAGTGTTTGCCACTGACTAGTTTCACGTAAGCGTAGTGCCGTGTTGGCAGTCATTTTTTGGCCGAGTAGATCCAACGGCAGCAGATTGAGCAAAGTGTCAAGTCCAGCCGAAGGTGTAGAACGCAAGGCTCCAGTTATAACAATGGAAGCCATTCTTGTAAATACTTTCGCCAGCAGGTTATAATAAGTAGTTTTACTGAGTGCCGACCACCATACGCAAACGCCGTACAGTAGAATCGGTCGTATGATAGTAGTGTAGATCCAATACAGTGCCTTTGGTTGCAGGCCCCAGTTCTTTCCTACTGCTTTCCTGCACGAATAGAGTGCTATAGTTGCTTCATTCACCCTCTCTTGAATGTTGGGTTTCCAGCTAAGCCTTCTATCGAGCAACAGTCCAAGGAATTTAGCCTTTTCAGCAAAAGTGAGTTGCCTATCCCGTAGCATGGGAGGGCTAACAGAAGGAATGGTGCGTCTTCTAGTGAAGAGCATCAACTCAGTTTTAGCTGGATTAAGTCTGTAGCGACCAGCTGAGAGCTTCTGCTACTTTCCATCGTGGCGCTTAAATCGAACATCAATTTTAATTCCGACTGGAACATTCAGTCGAGGTTGTGGCGTCGCACTGTTAACACGTGTTTTAATAAAGTACATAATATGCAAGTCTAGTGTTATTATTGAATAGGGATTTAGTTTACCACCACTTCGTAATCCCTATAAGTCCAACCCCGCTGAGGTTTACCGAGTTTTCCAAAATAGACAAGACGTTCTCCAATAGTCCGCTAAGTACTTCCGGAAACTTACCTGTCACAGCGATTACAACATCATCAGCATATGCCGTGACCTTGCAACCAATATCCTCGAGATTTACAAGCAATTGAATAATAGCTATATTCCAGAGTAGAGGAAATAAAATACCCCCTTGTGGTGTACCCCTGCACACATACCTACTTGCAGATGACGAGCCCAGAGAGGTGTGAATTCGTCTAGATGTTAATAGCGTATTTACTAGTGTGCAAATGGACCCTTCGACGTGAAGACTTCGAAGTGCGTCGGTAATGGCACTAGGTTTGATGTTATTAAAAGCACCTTCAATGTCTAAGAAAACAGCCATTGTGTATTCCATTTGATAAAGCGACTTTTCCATATAACTGACTAATGAGTGCAGAGCTGTATCCACTGACTTTCCTTTGCAATAAGCATGCTGAGCCGTTGAAAGAAGATGAGGTGGGATGCTAGCTCGTACATAAATATCAACGAGACGCTCCAGTAACTTAAGCATAGTTGAAGTAAGACTAATTGGCCTAAGATCGTTAGGTCGTGCGTGCGAGCTTCTGCCTGTCTTCGGGATAAACGTAACCCAGAGGTGCGAGGGATATACACTAGACCAAGGCAGGCTGTTAGTATGTTCTCTATCCAAGGATAAGTAATCTCCAAGCATTGCTGCAAGTCTGCGGGGATAATTCCATCAGGTCCCGCTGATTTAAAAGGTTCGAAGCTAGAAATAGCCCATAATATCTTCTCACGAGATAGAATAGATTCACTGTCACATGGTTCTGTGGGACTTGTGGGACATTCAGGTGGGGAAGTTACCGAACTTCCCGGAAAATGCGCGTCAAGTAGGCATTCAATAGTTTCAGTGCTAGAGGACGTCCACGATCCATCTTCCTTTTGAAGAAAGCTGGGCATAGATGGATTTGAAGCCATCAATTTCCGAAATCAAGAGGTTTCCGAAGATCCTTCGATATTTTGACAGAGGTTTCTCCAACCATTACGTTGTGCTGATCTTACCTCTTTTTTGAAAGAGTTAAGATGTTTTTTATATGACGTCCAGTCCGACTCCATTCTCGAAGCTTTCGCCTTATTGAAGCTTCTCCTGCACACGACTCTTAGCTCGGAGATCTTGCTACTCCACCATGATGGTTTTCGCTTTCCAGAAAAAGAAGTGACAGGACACGATTCAGAAACCGCTGCCTTCATAGCTGCCGTAAAAGTGTTAACCATCTCATCCAGCTGTTGTTCATTGTCTGGCAGATTAGGTAATAATGGCGACGCTTCAGCGAGAGCCGTTTGGAATCTAGACCAGTCGGTCCTTCTGCGATTGACTGTATGCGGAGTCACTTCGGGCCTCTCTAATAGGCTGAATTGTAACTACCGATGATCCGAGAAAGAGTGTTCTGACGAAACTCTCCACTCTTTGATTAAATGAATGACATCCTCCGATGCTAGAGTGATGTCCAAAACCTCTTGTCGGTTTTTTGTAACAAAAGTAAGCTCACAGCCCACATTGCAAAGTAAAAGATCGGTACCCAGAAGGTACTCGAGAAGCAATTCACCTCGCTCATTAGTATCTGAGCTGCCCCAGACTATATGATGTGCGTTAGAGTCGCACCCGAGGATTACACTAGTTTCTGAAGCCTTCGCTGCCGCAATGGCATTCTTTAAGTTGGGAGAAGGTAGAGTACTATCATAAGCCATATAAACCGAACCAACCCAATACACTTTACCTCGTAGCTCCAGGCAAACCAAAACAAAATATTTATCACTATAATTAGGCAACAGAAACGCCTTAAGGACTTTTTGACACAAGAACGCAGGATCGCGGTGTACCCTGTCCAGAGACGTAAAAAATATTAAACTCGGAAGACGTAAGACCTCTGACCAGATCTTTTCCCACTAAGGGTTACTGAACAAAAACGATGTCGTCATTACCCTGGAGTAGACGATGCATGAGAGCAGCTGAAGCTGCCCTTGAATGGTGAAGGTTGATCTGTATACACCTCATCATTATGTTACCTCCAACACCGTGACACCGATATTAAGCCTCTGCAAAACTCCATATATGCCGACTTTAAAATTTACAGAGGCGATGTATGTATTTCTTTCAGTAACTAACTATCCAGGACATTCGGACACCTAGACCGACCGACTTATCCGAATACCCATTATTTAAACGCGTTCTATTGCCGGAGCAGAAGGTTCAGATTATGTCTTAGGAAATATATTCCAACGTGGCAAAAAATGGATATTTGTGTCAACTTTCGTTTTAGTGCATTTAAAAACCCTAAAGTTTCTCTGAATTGTGCCCCTCCGTAGGGAGCAAACAAACAAGTATCGGCTGCTATAGGTTGGTTCTGAACAACTCAAAGGATTTTGGATTTAAGGTCTTCAAATACACTAAAACGAAAGTTTACACAAATATCAATTTTTCGCCACGTTGGAATATATATCCTAAGACAAAAACTGATCCTTCTGCTCCGGCAAAAGAACGCGTTTAAATAATGGGTATTCGTACAATGGACGCTTTACTGTAAATAAATATTTAACGATGAATGGACTGCATAGGTTAGGTAGAGGGGTCGCTAAGTGATGAAACACTTAGCACACTTAGACCAAAAATAGGTCCATTGTGATAAATGATGGACTGCATTCTTACAAATTTGTTTTACCGTAACATCTTTTTATGATATGTACGTTGATGTCGCTTAATTCGAAAAACACTAATAGTAAAAAAAGCAAAAACTCGCATATATTAAATCATTTACAGAAATAACAAATAAATTATTAGTAAAACGCGGATTCGTCTTGCGTGGTAAAGCAGGGAACCAATTTTTCGTGAATCATTTTTTGGTAGGAGTTAGTTTTGGTTATTAGTATTCAGGTCATCGTATCGTTTCAGTCGTCCGCTCTTCCAACTAAATCTAGCGGGTCAACTATTGTCGTCTTATTTGTCACCCACTCAAACACCTTTAACGGCAGCCGCCTCTTTGTCTTTCTTCTCGTGGTATTTCTTTTTGACTGCAAATATGAAATGAAAAATTCTTCATTGAGTCGACTCATCCATATCGCACAAGATTTTCACGTCAACTTACTGGTTATAAGAGTATCCGGATCCTCCAAGTCATCTTCATGTTTGACCTTCTTGCGAAGTTTCTTCAAATATGCAATTTTATACTCCTCACTGGGCTTACCGCCGGTTCCATAGCTAACCTCGATAACACTCAACGGAATGACGGTTGACGATACCGGAACCAGATCTGCACAGCTCAACACGCATTGTGTGGAAACGAAACGGAAAGAAAACAAATATTAGCGACAAGAACGCGAATGCAGTCGCGTTTCACACACATTGTGGTGATCGGATAATATTACATATTTTTATAAATGTTACGCGAAAGGCGGTTGACCTTCACACCCACCTGCTTCGAATTTGTCGTTGCCATTCTTCTTGTACAGCATTGGCGTGGCCAGGGTCAGTCCGCAAAGCAATAGAAGAAAAGCACACGTTGCACAACACTTCACCATTATGATGCAGATTTATCGTTTTCCAATTGGTTCTGATGAATTGCCGCCAAAGTTTTCACTTCGTTTATTTTTGTAACGATTGAATCACCTGTTGGATCTCACAGATGCATTAGCACTTGTCTCGCACACCGTCACCATACACCACTGTTGAGTTCACTCTTTCACCAGCTCTTTGCTTGCACTCAAGCTGAAGCTGCTGCGACTTTCAGTAGAGTGGCCAAACACGAATCTTTCGAAATGGTTTTCGCAATGTTGCATGCAGAATATGGGAATCTTACAATCTGAAATATAGCAAGTTGGCGAGAGGCGATACGCGATGTGTGGTGTACCTGTTTTGTTTACTTGCGTCGAGCGAAGTCGCTACCCGCTGTATGGTTGCGAATTGATGGAGTGGAGGCTTCCCATGGAATTGGATAGTGATGTGATCAGATTTGTGTGGGAGTAAGTAGTGCGTGGGTGTTTCGTATATTATATCTGATGAAGAAGCTGGAAATGTTAAGATACTTTGGTTCTGGTGACCAAGCAATTATGTATATCGGAAATGTTCTGAAATTTAGTAAGATCTATTTTGCACTTATTTACCATTTTACTCTTGAGGCTTTTGCATAACTTTGATATATGGTCAATGTACGAGTACATATCTTCGGCTTAGAGGTAAAAGTGACCAACTAACATTTTTCAAATTGTTCAGGAGAACAAAAAAAAACAAATTTTCGTGTCTTAAAAATCGAGGTTAGCAAATTCAATATAAAAGACTATTGAATTTTCATTTAGAACTGAAGACCACTACATCCATACTTTTATTGGAATTTTAAACTTTCTACAGATGGGTAAATTTTCAATTTTCGCACTTAGTCATTTTTACCTCGCAAGACTTTTTGTTTGGAAGTATATATTTAGTGATTTAGTCTATGTATCAAATCATCCAGAAATGACATTTGTACTGTACTTTCGGAATGTAGGTGAGGTCAAATTTAACCCTTCTGTCGGCACCTACTTCAATATGCATATTCTATACCCAATAGGTCTGCTGGACCTATTGAGATTTTTTTTTATTTTTTAGAAAAAGTGAACTTTTTATCCGTAGAGTCATTCTGCTAATTCTAAACTAGCAGTTTTAAACAATAAGCATTTAAATCATTTTTGTAGATATTCTGGGAACGTTTTTAAGTAGACATATTTCGAGGTGGTATTAGTACAAACATGTTTTCTTCTCATTTTCTTCGTTTTTGCCTGTTTATTTTCATGGCGTCTCCTAATAGAAAGTTTTATCGTATTTTCAAATTCCATTATCTTTGGGGAAATAGCAACAGTAGATTTTACCCCGATATTAGTCTGCAGACTTAGGGAAATAGATAGAAAGAAATAGGGAATATTCAAGCGCGAAAATCATTTCATTCTAAATTTTTCGTAAATTTCTCGATCAAATCTATTTAGAATGACGCTAGCAAGTCACACATGCATAGTCCTTACCATTACAAAGAAGATAAAACGTTTTGAATTTCCTAGAAACAAATTTCAGTTCATTAGGTGATGTTATAAAATCTGATAAATTGGGGCATTCCCATTTTCCGAACATCGCGGCTTCTTAACGAAAACTCCAGAATTTTTTACTGTTTAAAGTACAAATCCAATTTTATTAACGTTATTACATCACAGATAGGTGAAATTTAATAGAATTTTATATTTTCACTTTTCAACTGGAGAGAAAAATGGGGTGGAAAATTATAGGTCTAGCCAGACCTATTGGGTATCAGAAAACACTGTAAATTGAAATTCGTCAAAAACATGCTCGAAACTTCAAACGATTTTTTTCAATTTTTTGCCAAATGCTTCTAAACATATTATTCTAGGATATCATGAAGTTTGAAGTCGCTACGATTTCATTTCATTTGACCGAATTATAGTGCCAAAGGTCTGGCCAGACCTTTGTGCCGACAGAAGGGTTAAATGGGAAAATCGGTAAATATTGGAGGAATGTGCTAGAAAAAATCTTTGTAAGTTTATAAACGTGGCATTTTTTGCTATTCGTTCTCACGAAGACAACTTTTGTGTTTCGAATATGTTGCATTAGAAATTTAGGTACACGAAAATTTTCTTAACATTTCAGATTTTATAATTTTTACTTCCCAAAACTTTTGTTACCGAATTTATGTTGTATTCAACTAAAACGGTTTTATTTTTCAATAGATTATGATTATAATTATTGTAAGATTTTCAATACACAGTAGTAGTAAACAAACATTTGTAATTAAAAATTAATAGAAAATAAAAAGAAAATCTTAATCTTCCCTTTCGCTTTCACTATTATCGTTTGCAACCATTGCACCACTTCTTCCAGAACAATCCCTTTGTTGCAGAGGTCCAGTAAATCCCTCTTTTTTGCAGAGGTCCAGTAAATCTCTCTTTTTTGCAGCACTTATACCTTCATGGGAGTTGTAAGCAGGCACAATTTCATCACAGGGAGTTTTGACTTTTTAGGCACTGCTTCTTTTTAGGAACGAAGAAGGATAAATTATATTCTGTGCAGAAAATGTGTCTATACTGGCAGAAACGTTGTCTTTTTGACACTCCTCTTCATACAGACGGTGCATTAAATGCATGATGTTTAAATTTCCCGATAATTACTTCTTATTGAACGTTTTGCTAATATAATGCCCTATTAATTGGACTCTCTCTCTCTCTATGTGAAGCTTCACCCTAGCGACATCCTCCGAAGAAGTCTTTCTTACCTCTTATCTACGCCATTAAATGTCCCAAAGGATGATGGTTAGTATTTGGTTAGTGCAGTGTTGATCGATGCATTTGAAATACCGTACACAATATTTTTTTTAAATCAAACTAGAGTTTGCAAACCTTCTTTAAAAAGAACATTGTGAATTTCAAATAGACCGATCAACACTGTATACTATTTATAAATATATAAATATATAAATTTTTTGGTGTCAGGACATTTGTACATGGAATGTGATTTGATGCATTCTGTGATTGAACGAAAAATGAAGCGCCCAAATATTTTTAATATGAATGATTTGAAAAGAATTTTCGAAGAGGCAAGCACAATAAGCCTTACGAAACAAGTGAAATTATGTTTGGCAATTTCGCTGATTTGAAAACATTACGTGCTTCAATAATGAAAAAGCGGAATGCAGACGAAGAAGGGGAAGGGGTTAACTGGCTAAAAATAAAAAGCCTTAAATTCAACAATAGAGAGCAAAAAAATTAAAATAACAGGCGTGACATTGGTCTAAGGCCGCAGATGTGTTGGTGACATCCCATTTTCAAGATCTTAACTCTTTTTTTTGGGTGTTGAGATCAACAGCACGTTCAGCAGTGTTGTTTACTAATTAACTTGAAAAATAAATAAAAAACATAATCTTACAAGAATTGTAATTATGATCTATTGAAGAAGTAAAACACTATTAATGTTTTTTTGTTGAATGCAACATGTACACATATGGACAAAAAAATAAGTACACCCAAATAATTTTTTCTTCACACTACAGCGATTATTAAAGTCAATAAAAATCGTTTGATGATAATTTGTTCCCTAATTGGAGAGGAATTAAATATATACACACTAACCATTTAAAATAAAATTAAAAAAGGCTGGACAAAATAATAATTACATTGTAACTAATTCAATTCAAACTACATTTTAAATCAATCTTCTTGCTCCAATTCGTCGAGAATTTCGTGTCTTTTACTATTTCTCGACATATTCTCTAGAAAAAATCCGTTCTTGTTGAGTTACTGGCGGAATGGTACCGTATACCAAGTTACTTCAAGAAAACCCAATGATTGTCTCCTTATTGTGGCCTACCTTTTTCCAATTCTTTGACTTAATTCTCAACGAAATTTCGAGTGAATCCAAGTTTGGTAAACGACTTCATCAAGAAAAAATGATACTTCATTTTCATGAAGCTAATGCTTCACCATCTGATGAGGTGTGGTTAAAGATATAATCCTGCTGAAATTACCACCTACCTGATATGGATTCTGTAGCATAATGCGAACCAAACATTGCTTATACTGGATATGTCTCACCGTAACGGTTACTAGATGCATTTGACACCATACTATGAAAAAAAAAATTGACCATGATATTTATCATATCCTTTATCATGTCATATCATCACTAAAACAAAATATTGCGGATTATTCTGTGTTTGATCTCGACCAAGGAGGAGTATCTCTCTCAATAACTGATCGCACCGTCCATATTTTTTACAAAGGAACCTTTGAATCTATTCACCAAAATTACATTACTTATTGTATACTTCCATTCACTTTTCGGAGAAATAAAATATTTCCAATACTTCCCGCGATAAGTATATCGATAATGCCAGGGGACCTTTTTTTCGACATATTGATTGTGAGTTATCATTGAGGCTCTCATTATGGACTATATGGTACTTCTACTGTACTTCTTCTACTATATGGTACTTCCCTTCTGTGGGCCTAATGAGCGCTTTTCGCCATTTAAGTATTTTTTTGCTTTTAATTTGACGTAAGTTAGCACACTAAAAAGGAAAGAAAACACAAATCCCGATAAAAAGTCGGAAACTGGAAAAGTTAAAAAACGATGTCTTACTTATTATTTTGACCAAACTCACTATCAAAGTTTATACCGGTCCGGACAGAGAACATAGGGGGAGCCATCCTCTTTTTCGGGTTCCTTGCCATTGTTGTATCCTATTTTTATAATGACTATCTATTTCGATTATTACAATATAATAAATGCAATAAAAATCAGGAATAAAATGGTGCAAGAAGGTGTACTTATTTTTTTGTCCATATGTGTAACTGATAACAAAAGTTTTGAGATGTAAAAATTATAAAATCTAAAATATAAAGAATTATGTATTTTCGCAACGAAGTTTTTTTTAAATACGAATACGAGTTGGTTATAAGCTTCGATACAATTTGCATAATGTCTATTAATTTTAACTTCACAATCGTGAAAGGTGCTTTTTTAAATAATTATCTTGAAAATATCTTGTGCTATTCTTAGGCTTTAATTATATTTAGATCTAGGGAATCATTAAAGCATAATTTTTAAGGTTAAAAATCACCAAGTGCTGCACTTGGTTATTTTTACCTCAAACATTTTCTGAAAATTTTGCACTTAATCAATTTTTATTTTGTAGTAGCAATTACACTGGCCGGCATATGTATTTTGACATCTGGTACTTTCGAGCCACGATACTGATTTTGTTTAACTAGATCGAATAACGGTAAATTTCTTATAAGGAAATCAAAGTGCATATCAACAGCAATAAATATGCTCAATATTTTTCCTGTCCGTTTTCGCACCCTCTTGCTATAAAGAAGAGAACAGATTGGTGCGAAATTTTGGTCCGACATAAGTATTTTGACAATATTTCAATCTTTGGTTGTACACCAATTTCTCTGGAAAAATATGAATAAAACATAATTTTGTTAATGATTTGTGTTAAAATTTTGAATTCCAAGCAGAAAATGTGTCCAGTGGCTTGAAAAATTGGATAAAAATCAGAAATTCGAAGTTTGGTTTAAGCCTCCGTAGAGGCAGACTTCAACCCTGGTTTAAAGGTTGGAAACGCTGCAATTGAATTTAATTTCATAAGGTAGACTGTTCATTATTAATTACCAAAATTGAATAAGAGAAAAGAAATAGAAAACTATTCCATGCATCACAGAAATTGGATGTGTAATCGAATAATTACCGAAAAATCTTACAAATATTTATGGAAAATGTCCTAATTTAACCAAAGGATATTAAAAATATGAAGAATGTGCCATCGGAGGCAGATATAATAGCGACCACCTTCGGCCTAGAACTAAAAAAGGCAAATTGCATGCATACGCAGATAAAGTGAAACCAAAGAAAGATTTAAAAACCATACCAAAAGCAAACCTACTAAGGAAAAAGTCCAAGCTGCTGCAACTTTCGGGAAAAGTTTTTTCGGCTAATATTCGTTATTTTATAACATTTTTACAAAAAAAATCAATATTTCAAGAAAATGCCCAGTTTATGTGGAAAAACGGATACCTGGTTATCAAAATGAATACCACAGTGGAGGCTCTCTCATGATGCAGGGATATATTGCTTACAATGGCCTAGGTTGCTTAAGTTCAAATCACTATTTCCATGGCCAAAGCTTCTTTTGGTCGTCATTGAATCGCGGGAAGTTATATTCGTTTTTTTTGCGGCACAATTTGGTTTACATTTCACTTCTCTCTTAGAGTTCTTCATCGTGGCTCATTCATCACTCGGGGTTCACATTCGCTTTTTTTCAGAGAGCGCCAAGATTTGTTTTTATTTTGTTTTAAAACATTTTTTTGTTTAGTAATAAACAGTTTACCGTATAAAATAAAATTCAATAGTAGCGTATTCAATGTGTAAACCAGGACTAAGGCTGGCATCAATCGATGCTCAAACCAATCTTCTAAATTCTGATTTTTGTTTATGTTTCGAACCACTGGTGATATTTTTTATTTTAAAATTAATATGGGGAACTCAAAAATCAATAAAAATATGTTTTGTGCATCAATTCTTGCGAAAAAAATGGGTTTAATCAAAGATTAAATGTTGTCAAAATATTTATGCCACACCAGAATTACGCCTCCATCTTTTCTATTTTCTATAGCATGAGAGTCCGAAAGAGGACAGAAAAAATATTAAGCATATTTATTGCTGTCGATATGTGCTTTAGTTTTGATAAAAGAAATTTACCGTTATTGGCTTTAGTTAAACAAAACCAGTGTCGGGGCTCGATGGTATGAGATGTCAAAATACATATGCCGACCAGTGTATGACCGTAAACTAAAGTCATGCTAAGGATAACAAAATTTGATTGGTAAGGTAAATAGTGCACAGAAAGGGTCATGTCTAATAAGGGAGAAGGGCAATTGAGAAGGAAAATAGTTATTCTTCTTAATCTGAACCTGAACGCACTCGTACATGAAGTTCTATGACAAAAAATTTTCACTTTTGACATTTTGTCACTTTTTAAATAAAATGTCAATTAAAATGAAAAAGTAATCTGTAAGTAATACTACCCAGATGCATTTTTAAAAGAAAAAAAAAGCATTAGATAGGCTACAATCAGGTTTATCTGACCAAAAACAATAAAGTTGTAAAAGTTACTCCGCCAAAGAAAAATTCATCTGCCCCAAAAAGAATGCATATCACTCCAATCCGCCGCTCATGTGTAATTTTGTTTTAGGTGTAAATGCGGGAGAAGTTTAAATGTACAGGACTACTTCCTAAAGTAAGCTTAACAGTCTAAGACGAGACCGAGTTCTAATCGTGCGAATAGCACGATGTGTGTATACCCTATACCCATGTACAGACCTAGAAGACATGCAAAACCCAAAATTTTCATTTTCATGTTTTTTTTTTTGTAGGGGAGGGAGGGTATAGATGGGTTGGATCTGGCACATCTTTAGCATCTTATCAAGGCATCCAACGAATTAAAATATCAAGGAGGGGCGATTTGTATGGGAGGTAGGGGAACCCTTGGTCCGATTTGGCCTATTTTCAATACCGTCCAAGATTTTATGAAAAGAAACATCTGACCAAAATTTCAAACCGCTAGCATCATTATTTCGGGAGTTCTCGTGCGAACAGACAGACAGACATACAGACACGGCTCAATCGAATCAGGGACCGACCCTGATCATTTATATATATTCTTTGCCATACCTCCGGTGGCTCCTTAGAGGTGTTACATAATACGGCGTAACAAAAGCAATAATACCCTATGGCCTATGCCTATACTATCTTATGGGTATAGGGTATACAAATTTGGCCAAAATAAATAAATATGGCCATCGAACGGCAAAAATCCAACAATGGAATTTTTTTTGATTATGGTTGGGGATGGTCCCCAGATGATGGCATAAAAAGTCCCAACCGATTGGGGGTCCGCAACCTTAAAAAAAAAGGGAGAAAGGGGGCATATTTTCGGTTTTTGGCGATTATTTCAAAAACGGCAAAAGATACAGAAAAAAATCTGAGGACGAAAAAAACTACATAAAATTATCTTTGCAATGATATATAACACATTAGAGTTTAATATATCGGCATTAGACTAGAAAATAAATTAGAATATTTTATTTTAGACCTTTTTTAAAAGCTCCATCACTTTTGAAAGAATGCTAGTTCAGCCGTAAAATTTTGTATAAGTATTCACAATAAGTTCAAGATCATTTTAAGGTAAGCATTGAGTCACTTCGTAGTCTGGCTGGTCGAGCGGTTAGTGCGCGCACCTTCGGTGCACAGGCTCATGAGTTCGAATCTCACCGTGTTCCATTGTGTTTTTCGAACTCACGAGCTTGTGACAGACTATGATCTCACTCAGATGTTAAACGAGTACCCATTTATGGGGATAAATAACACTGTTGAGCGTGATGCTGATCTCATTACCTCATCAAAAAGCAGATAAGATCTTGGAAATAGGATGTCACTAACACATCCTGCGGCCTTAGTCCAATTTTGGATTGTCGCGCCTGTTATTTATTTTATTTATTTATTGAGTCACTTCGGTCAAGGACACCCATTATCGCCCCATTTAAATTGGTCAAAACGGCATGTCCATTAAATACCAAGTCGGGAAAGCCAGGAAAACCAAGATTCTCGCCTAAGTTCTGGAGTATTGCTGACGCAGTTGCAGCAAATTTTCCAAGAACTCAAAACAAAAACAAATCACAAGAAAAAGCCATATGGGTCTGTACCGGCTGGTTGAATTACTAAAGTAAAGAATTGCTCCTTAGCTTAAAACCGAGGGGAGCAGTCCCGATCCGAAGGTCGCATCCAAAAGCAAACTAAGGTATTTAGACGTAGCCAGCAGTTACTTTCAACTAATGGTTTGTGTTCGTAAAGACGACTCGTGTGATGATCGTGATACTTTCAACGAAAGGTTTGTGTTCGTAAAGACGACTCGTGTGATGATCGCCCAGCGATCAAAGTTAAACCACAGGTTTTGAGCACTATATGCGTATATTTTCTATGCAGACATGTTCCTTTAGTTGGTCAATACTAGGAAAGTAACACCATTCAAAAAATATGCAAATATATGGCTCGAAATACAGAACTACGACCGCTGAGTGATCATCACATGAATTGTCTCTACGAACACGTTCCTTTAAAAACGGATTTTTTTAGAAACTTGGCGCATAAACTAATGCAAACATCTTGACAAATACTATTTCTGAAACAGGATATTGCAGACATGGTGTGGATAAACATGCATGAGTATTAAATATAATTCTCCTTTAATCAAACTACACCAAACAAGCCTTTCAGTTTCCAAAAAATCTACACATAATGTTGAAAAATTCGAAAGTTACGCAAATATTACAGACGCATTTGTTTTTTCTGGTTGTCCTGCCAACCGACGACTTTTGCTGCGCTTGTCCTGATTTTATCGAAAAAAATATACAAGCCTTAGGCATGCATCATGATCTCGTGAGACGTTATTATTTCTCCAAATAGGCGCGAATAGGGTGGCGAGAATATGGTTGACTATTTTCTTGAAAACCGAATTCTGCAAGAACATAATGTGTACAGCATTGGGCCTTCGGAAGTCTGGTCACCTTATCCTAGTAAATCCTTAAAACATATCTCGGAACGGATGGAATCGGAACATTACATCATAGGGCTGTAATACAAACCAGCCCCTTCAAGTGTCTTCCTGGACTAGCATCAGGGAACAGATGGAATCGAAACACGTCATAGGGCTGCGATATAGAAATTGTTAGCACAAAAGGAGTTTAAGTTTCATTCAAATGTGACGAGTATTCAAATTTCGGCCGCGGCCGAAATTAGCGTCGGTCTCGTTCACTTTGCTTCTACTGGGAATCGAACCGGGTACCTATCGTTTCGTAGTCGTACTTCCTACACCTAAGCTATATGAGATTACTAGCACTGAACGAAATAGCTGTGGGCTTATGTACATGTGACTGACACAGCAAAATTAAACTATGTACATGGTCGCCGGTTATTGTAATCACTGCTTATTAGAATCAGCCGCTTATTAGAATCAAGCTGTAAAGGCCCGATCGAAATGTATGCAAACAACTTCGCTTATTGGAATTGGATCTCCGCTTATTAGAATCAGCGAGAGGCTGATTTGATGATTTTTTCGTAATTTTGCATGGCTGAAACTTGCTCTCAGAAGAGTTTCGTTATTTTTACTCATGGCCTGTCTTGTACTCTCATTTCATCGTCGATTAGCTGAAGCGTACGAAGATAAAAATCTATACGAACTTTCTCTTTAAGACAAACAGGTCGGCTATCACCATGGGCGTAGCCAGGATTTCGGTTCGGGGGGGGCAAGCCCAACATTTTTTTAAAATCATGATTTTCTTAGGAGTAGAAATTTCCGGTCGCAGAAATATTGTTAGCCAAATTTAGAGTAGCCTGGCTGGTTGGATTGATGCACAGGGTTATGGATTCCACCGTGAATGAATTCATTTTATCGAACTCACGACCTACGTGACGGACTATGATGTCGCTCAGATTGTAAACAAGTATCCAATAATGGCGATAAATAACATTGCTGGGCGTGCTGTTGATCTCAACACCTCAACAAAACAGCAGTTTAGATATTGGAAATTGGATTTCACTCACACATCTGCGGCCCTAGTTTACTGGTGGACTGCCACGCATGTTATTTCTTTTTGACATTTTTATGTCTTGACTCTGGCACATAAATCGAAAATCGTCACGAAAATTGCAACGAAAAAGCGTTACGTTTTTGGCATTACAGGTAGTACCCTGTGAATTTTGGGTACCATTCAAGGTTTCAACGGAAGTTGGGCTAGGTGCTACCCTGTGAGTGTTGGGTGCCATTTAAGGTTCAACAGAGGTTGGGCTTGGGTTCAATTTACGTTCAACTTGAGTTCAACTTGGGTTCAACTTGGGTTCAACTTGGGTTCAACTTGAGCTCAACTCGAATTCAACTCGAATTCAACTCAAATTCAACTTTCAACTTAGGTTCAACTCACGTTCAACTTTTGTTCAACTTTTGTCGAACGACCCAAAAAGTGTTACTTTCAACTTAGGTTCAACTCACGTTCAACTTTCGTTCAACTTTTGTTGAACGACCCCAAAAGTGTAACTTTCAACTTAGGTTCAACTCACGTTCAACTCACGTTCAACAAAAGTTGAACGACCCAAAAAGTGTTACTTTCAACTTAGGTTCAACTCACGTTCAACTTTCGTTCAACTTTTGTTGAAGGACTCAAAAAGTGTTACTTTCAACTCACGTTCAACTCACGTTCAACTTTCGTTCAACTTTCGTTCAACTTTTGTTGACCGACCCAAAAAGTGTTACTTTCAACTTAGGTTCAACTCACGTTCAACTTTCGTTCAACTTTTGTCGAACGACCCAAAAAGTGTAACTTTCAACTTAGGTTCAACTTTCGTTCAACTTTTGATGAACGACCCAAAAAGTGTTACTTTCAGCTTAGGTTCAACTCACGTTCAACTTCCGTTCAACTTTTGTTGAACGACCCAAAAAGTGTAACTTTCAACTTAGGTTCAACTCACGTTCAACTTTTGTTGAACGACCCAAAAAGTGTAACTTTCAACTTAGGTTCAACTCACGTTCAACTTAGGTTCAACTTTTGTTGAACGACCCAAAAAGTGTAACTTTCAACTTAGGTTCAACTCACGTTCAACTATCGTTCAACTTCTGTTGAACGACCCAAAAAGTGTAACTTTCAACTTAGGTTCAACTCACGTTCAACTTTCGTTCAACTTTTGTTGAACGACCCAAAAAGTGTTACTTTCAACTTAGGTTCAACTCACGTTCAACTTTCGTTCAACTTTTGTTGAAGGACCCAAAAAGTGTTACTTTCAACTCACGTTCAACTCACGTTCAACTTTCGTTCAACTTTCGTTCAACTTTCGTTCAACTTTTGTTGACCGACCCAAAAAGTGTTACTTTCAACTTAGGTTCAACTCACGTTCAACTTTCGTTCAACTTTCGTTCAACTTTTGATGAACGACCCAAAAAGTGTTACTTTCAGCTTAGGTTCAACTCACGTTCAACTTCCGTTCAACTTTTGTTGAACGACCCAAAAAGTGTAACTTTCAACTTAGGTTCAACTCACGTTCAACTTTTGTTGAACGACCCAAAAAGTGTAACTTTCAACTTAGGTTCAACTCACGTTCAACTTAGGTTCAACTTTTGTTGAACGACCCAAAAAGTGTAACTTTCAACTTAGGTTCAACTCACGTTCAACTATCGTTCAACTTCTGTTGAACGACCCAAAAAGTGTAACTTTCAACTTAGGTTCAACTCACGTTCAACTTTCGTTCAACTTTTGTTGAACGACCCAAAAAGTGTTACTTTCAACTTAGGTTCAACTCACGTTCAACTTTCGTTCAACTTTTGTCGAACGACCCAAAAAGTGTAACTTTCAACTTAGGTTCAACTTTTGATGAACGACCCAAAAAGTGTTACTTTCAGCTTAGGTTCAACTCACGTTCAACTTCCGTTTAACTTTTGTTGAACGACCCAAAAAGTGTAACTTTCAACTTAGGTTCAACTCACGTTCAACTTTTGTTGAACGACCCAAAAAGTGTAACTTTCAACTTAGGTTCAACTCACGTTCAACTTTCGTTCAACTTTTGTCGAACGACCCAAAAAGTGTAACTTTCAACTTAGGTTCAACTCAGGTTCAACTTTCGTTCAACTTTTGTTGAACGACCCAAAAAGTGTAACTTTCAACTTAGGTTCAACTCACGTTCAACTTTCGTTCAACTTTTGTTGAACGACCCAAAAAGTGTAACTTTCAACTTAGGTTCAACTCACGTTCAACTTTCGTTCAACTTTTGTTCAACTTTTGTTGAACGACCCAAAAAGTGTAACTTTCAACTTAGGCTCAACTCACGTTCAACTTTCGTTCAACTTTTGTTGAATGACCCAAAAAGTGTAACTTTCAACTTAGGTTCAACTCATTTTCAACTTTCGTTAAACTTTTGTTGAACGACCCAAAAAGAGTCAAATTCGAAAATCAAATCGTCACGAAATAATGTATAAATGATTTCGCGGTTGCATCAGTACTGTACATTAACATTTGTTGAAAACATGAAAATGTCCCACTGAGTTGCGGACTTGTACGCAAGCTGAACCGACATTCTGTAAGTTTTATATAAAGTTCTACCCAAACCTGCACGGGATATTCACAATAAAAAGTACCTAATAATACATTTCGATATATCTACGTTTTTCTTTCAAGGAAGCTCACCAGAAAAAAATGCTGGTATCAGAAATTCATCGGATTTAACTTTTTCGCTAATTTTAGAGTCAAATCTTTAAAATGGCGCGGTCCAAAATTTCCGTACATGTGAATGGAAATATATAGTGCTTACAACATTATTTACACTCCGAAATGATATGCAATGTAACGTTGACTCGAAATTGCCTATAAACGGCTAAGTTAACGCACCATGGCCCCACAAGGGGCTATACGGTACTGAGAAGAAAAATAAGAACTTGAAAGACACTGAAATATGAGACCTGTTTCTTTACAAGGTCCTTAACCATGGAAGGTCATGCTTATTTTTAGTAGGGAAAGGTCATGCTTCGTCGATTCGCTCAACTTTGACGCCTCATACAAATCACCCTTTATCAAAATATTTATAAAATTTGACAGATTTTCAATCGTTAGTTTATTTAGAAAAACATCGATTTTGGAGCCGATTTTTATGAGTTCGAAATGCAATCTTCCTAAAATGAGGAAGAATTTGAGACATTTTCCTGATTTGTCCTATTTTTGTCCTAGTAAATTTGTTTTCCATAATTTTTGAAAAAATAGGTCCCTCGTTTCAAAAATAAATATATTTGTTACGAGCATGTTGTATGGCCACAGACTTATCGTCGAATCGACAACCAGCCATAAGAGATACTGGAGTTCTAAAAGTTACACAAAGTTCATCCTTCGTCGTTTCGACGACGGCAGTTTCCAAAAATCCAACTTACCCTGCCTACTTCGTCTAGCCGCAATGTAGCCGGCAAGTACATCGGCACGGTAAGTGCTGTACGAAAATTTAGCTCCAAATAATGAGAATTGTCACGAAAAATGGGATAAATTTGATGATGCGTAGTCGATTCGACGAAGCATGACCTTCCAGCCAGAACATTGAGTTGGTGTTCCTCCCACCTAACACAACGTCAATTATACAACCCTTGGACCAGGGAATTATAAAAACATTCAAAACGTTCTATAGAACGCAAATGAGATAGTTAAGATCATTGAAGCAATTGACGCTGGAAAGGGGACAACTTCTGAAATCGCGAAAAAGCTTACGCTCTTGCGTATGCACTGTATATAACATCAAACGCGTGGAGTAAGGTGACTGAAGTCTGCATCCAAAATTGTTTTAAGAAATCGAAATTGACTCAAGATGCTACTCCTGAAACCGAGGAAATTATTCAAATACCCAACGACATGACTGAAAACGATTTTTTGGATTGGGTTAACATTGACATCGATGTGGAAATTGCAGCCCCACTCACAGGGCCAGCTTTAGGGTGGGGCGAGCGAGGCGGTCGCCCCGGGCGCCAGGTTTAGGGGCGCCGAAACCCGTATTATTAATTTAATTTATTTTTACAAATTTGTTTGTTGCTTAAGACAATTTAATTTTTTTAACTGCTGAATTAGTATGATGTAAGAATACAAATGCATGTATGATTGTATATAATACTATCAGGGGCGGCGCATAAGGGCCCGCAGGGCCCGCGTGGCGGGGGGGCCCACGAGATTTAGGGGCCCAAAAGCCACATAAATGATTTCTCGAACCATAAAAACATTTTCTGAAGTCAAAACAAATGCTAAATTTATTGTTCCTCTTTCACCAGGTCCTGGCATGGCTGCGCTATTTGCTGTAACTGTAGCCGCCGTTTGTAGTTCGACCCACCCTTTTCCTAGCCAAGTATCATATGGGCAAAATTACTATTACTCGGAAATGAGTGAACCAAAAATTAGTAAATTAAGAAAACTTGTAGAGCACCGTACTGCTCACATTTGGTGAAAATTTAAGAAGTTACGGCCGTTGAAACATGAAATTTAAGGAGTAAAGTTTGATTCATGTGCAATCGATATTTAACGAGATAACAACTCCTCAATCGTACATTTTTGATAAATCGCGAACCGATCAAAATTTCTTAAATTTGGCACACTTGTAGAGCTATTTGGCGCACATTTCCTCCAAGTTTCAACCTACCTATCCCCGTTCCGTTTGGAAATTAGAGCTGCCCAAAGCGTGTTTTTGTGTTTTCAAATCGAAAATTGCTCATAACTTTTTTTTTATGTGAATTTTGAAATTAGGCAGACTTGTAGAACTTCACACTGTCCATATTTCGGTGAACATTTCAAGGCTCTAACTAAGCAAGGTTCTTTGAAGCTCCATCCATCCGATTTCCCTATCAACCTCTATGGGAAAATCCAGATTAAAGAAGGGACTCTGCAAGGGTTTTTAGATCAAATTTTGCCCACAATATACCCTTCAAATCCTTAAATCCTTTAAAATTTGCGAGCACAGGGGACCGGTATGCCATCACTAATATTACCATAGAGAAACACATATTCTCCTCCAGAAATAGTATAACTGATGATTTGCCTAAAAACCGAATTCCGCAAGCATGTGTACAGCATTGGGTCTTCTGGAGTCTGATAATCTTAATATACACGGTCATTAGGGCGGTGGTGCAGGAGCCACATTTGGTTTAAAATGAGTCTTACCAAGATTTCTCTATTGCATTTAATATTAAGTATAAACCTTTTTTAAAATTGAAGGATTTAAACTAGAGCACAATTAAATTAAAATATTTAATAACGTGTCGCTTTATTTAATTGTCTAGCAAGTTACAAACTTAGGCCACCCACACACGAAGCGTCCAAATCCATTTTTTTCAATTCTTCGTTCTGTCAAATTTAAAAAAATGGGTTTGAATTGACCGCTATCGTCTTCAAATCATAAGTTCGCGGGATCGAGTACCATTGTAGCGCAGGCAATTTACTATGCTTAAAAATCACCAACACCTATAGAGCGCTGCGTAAGCGTTTTTATAAAAAAAAAACGATTGATGAAATCATTAATAAACGTTACAATATTATATCCTCAATATAAGAATGTCACAGTCATTTCCCATACAGAATTGACAGATAGTCAATCAATCAATGGACTGAAAATCTGTAAACTTGTATGGAAAATTACTGTAACTGATGACTGAAAAGTGTGGGTCGACCTTCAACCCTGCAAGAAACCCTGCAAGAAATCGCTAACCGAAACTACAACCACATTCAAAGCTTTGTCTGAGAAAACGCACACAAGCAAAATTAGTGCTCCATATGGGCAATTTTCAGCACATAGTTAATTTGGGGGTATCAATACCTGCAAAATCCCTAGTCATGCGAGTGCTTATAGAGTGTTTTCGATTGATTTTATACTCTATTTTTTCCCAGTGTAGGGGGGCCCACTCAAGAAGTTGGCGGGAGGGCCCTGAGTGAAGTTGTTCCGCCACTGAATACTATCAATTTAACACGCATTCTAATCACATGTTAACGGGATATTTTTATAAAAACGCAGACCTGCGACAAGAATTCTATGTGCAATTTCACTCATGGCCGCACGAAACAAATTGTAGTTGGGAACCCATAATATCAGATTCCCACTTCAGGAATTGACTGTGTTCCAAAGATAACCATTAATTAAGAAAAATCAGTACACAATTCTAATAAGCACATTCGTTTTCGAACCATTTTTATCAATTTTTTTATGTGGATTATGTTTATGCTTTTGTCTTTATTAAGCTCAAGGGCGCCAAAAACCTGACGGTTTCTCGGCCGATCAATCGACTGCCCACAATCGATCTGCCGCCCGCACATACATACATTAGGGAATATATCGGGCAATCTGAAATTGACAGTCTCACGGTCCACAAGACACAACACAAAATAGCGAAAATTATATCATTTTTGGTGATGGAAGATGGACATCCATTGTTACTTTTTATGGAGAATGACCGCCACAACCACAGCATGAAGAATGACCACAGGTTTATGCCGCTAATACAACTACAACAACCACAGGTTTATGTAAAAAAAATCAGCAACTGAGAACACATGGTTGTCATGCCAACTTGAACCAAAAATTGCACTGGCAATACGTTCCACACGTCAAATCAAAAAATTGAATCCCATACACCTTCCGATTTATTTCGTAATCAAAAAATCTGGCCGATCGGAGGGTCTGTGGCGCTTCTTACGTTTATTGATATTTATGTACATAGAAAAGTTTTTGGATTTTTGTTAATATGTATGATGCCACAAAAATTTAAGTGTGTTGTTTGAGGGATAATTTTGTGGTCTCCGAAGGTATTGTATTTTAGAGCAAACATTAGGTACGTTTTATTGTGTTTATCCCGCGCAGGTTTGGGTAGAACTTCATATAAAAAAAATGACACTTACCCGGGTAAAGTTCTACCCTACACGGGATAGAGCTCAAATGTAGATGGCGGACGCATAGGGGAAATATCAGGGAATTTGTTTTTTCAAACCAAATGTGAGAGTTTTTCTAATCACGAGAAAAGATTTTGCAAAGAAATAATCATCTTTTGTGATAAAATCCACCACATCTAAAAAATAAGCCGATGAAAGCGAGTCAAAGATGCACAAAAACTGTCAAATGTCAGCTGTTTTGGTCTTAACCGGGATGTTACCCGCGATCGTTTTTTTCGAGTCAGACTTACACGCGATACGAAAAAAACGTCGCTATTGTTGTCTTTTCTCGCTCAATTAAATTTACTAAAACTACTTAAAAAATAGAAAAGTTTATAAACGTATGTATGTATTCGTAAAATTAGTAACTTAATGAACGTTTAAAGTGATGCCCAGACCAACGCGTCACGAATTTTCCGTCGCGAATCCGCGCCGGAAAATTCGCGGCACATTTTTTGGTGCCCACACCGGCGCGGCGCGAATAATTCGCTGGGTACTGTCACTCCCAGCTGATATCATGTTGTTGCCTTAGAAAAGGTATTAGATTTATGTGAGGAAGGGACTTAGACATGATAGAGAATAACTGCAAGAACTGGCCAAATACAATTATTTTAACATTTATAATCATACTGCAATTTTCGTGCACTATTTAAAATGTCGCGGCATCTTTACTTATTATGTAAATGCGTAAGCGGAAGAAATCAACGTGAAATTCGACATTTTACCTGTCCATGTCTTTACTTATTCTAAGGATAAAATCATTGACATGCGCAAATTGATGGAAATACGCAGTGCAGTACAACCTTGTTATACCGTACCCTAAAAAAAGTGGCGGCAGTGTTCGATTTGATTGTTTGAATTGACTATCGCGTACCCGAAAACTCTTACATCTTATCTTGTGCCCGTCGAATGGTTAGTCTTATCGTATAGAGAAGCTTGAACATTTTTTTGTGGCTGTTTTGAATTGAATATAAATATGTAACTGTTCACTTAGCATGGTTACGCCAAATGCGTAGTTACATACAAGCTTGAATATTCTATTGAATTGAATGTTTACTTTGCATAGTTACGCCATATTTTGCTTGGTTACGCCATCGTATGATATTGCATAATAACTTTTAGTGGAATCCTTACGTGATTCCTTACGATGGCGTAACCAAGCAAAATATGGCGTAACTATGCAAAGTAAACATTCAATTTAATAGAATATTCAAGCTTGTATGTAACTACTTAGGGACAAACGCAAGCACCGTACCACCAGGATCCTCATTTCCTATCGTATACTATTCATGATTGAAACGATTGACCTTGTATTCTTTCGGAAATCCGTCAATATCTCTGCAATCTTTTGGTGTGGCAGAACGACGACCATAAAATTGCCGAAAAGGTCACTGGATCCTCTTTTTTCCCGGTCAATGCACAGGGTGGTCAGAGATAACCGTCAACCTGGACGTTGGCCACATCAATTTCACAATCAGCTTCGTACTACTTCGATAATCCGTCGATATCTTTAGAATCCTTAAGTCCAGCGAAACTATCAAGGCTTCACTGGACTCGCAACAAAATTCTCTAAGGTGGCGTGTCGGAGCATCTTTCCTGCGCAGCTCACAAGGGGATAACCGAGATAAGTACAATAATTAACAAAATGTATGCTTTTGTTAGTTGTCAACCTAGATGTCGGTCACAGCAATTTCACGATAAACTTCGTACTATGCACTTTGTAAAATCGTCGATATCTCTGCCAGCCTTTGGCCGATACGATCGGGGTGTCGCCGGACTTGTCACAATAGGGCAATTTATTTGTGTAACAACATCGAGTAAAAACCTTCCTTCCTTGGAATTCATGTTTCCAAAAATGGGAACGTTACGCTATCAGCTCTCGTAAGAAGAATTTTCTTGTTCCTCTTATCGACACTAGCGACACTTATCTTACCGTCCGCCATATAGCGGACACATAGCGGAAAATATCGGAAGCACAAAATTTCCCCCTATGAGAACAAGTCCAAATCTACATCTTTTTCGGGTGCACCAACAGCAAGTTGTTCTACACTGCGCCTGTCAAATAAATTATTTGAATAAAATGACATAAGTTAGCAAATATTCGAACCAGAAAAAAATACTGCAAAACTGGCGAATATTCGCGTTGTGGGCATCTCCATACAACGCAGTGTGTTACAATTTTGACGCCGCGGAAAAATTCGCCGCGAATATTCGCTGACGCGCCGGTGTGGGCATCACTTAAATGTTGGTGATTCAAAAATGAACCGGTGGTACCTACATTGTATAACCTGTAGTAATGCGAAATAGCCAGGTTTCCCCAAACAACGCATTTCTAACCACGGTCAAAATTACAAAATGAAATGGATTTATGTTTTGAAAAATATGGACTACTATACGTAAAATCGATACTGACCATCAAATTCAACCGTATTTAGAACCATCAACAAGTGCGTTTTCGCAGGGACCAGAGTATGTGAATCAGGAACTTAGTCATTGGAACTGCCCATCTTTCCTTAATTTTCGTCTTCTTCGTCAATTTCGCAATTGAAGATAGTAGTGTACTCTTGGAAATGATTACTAATTTGAAAAATTTTAACATCGAAAAAGATGAATGGAAAAGTGCAACCTAATTAAGTGGGATTTGCTATCGTTTTCCCATTCAACATAATGAATGTTTGTGAGCTAATATGTATGGTTCCTTATGTTTCGCCGACGTGAGATTGCCTGTTTTTATTTTTTAACGATGAACTGGCAAAGTATTTTGTGGTTTAATTTAAAAATTGAAAAATGAACACTACAATAGATCCTGCAATAGATCTACTCTTGCTTACACAAAACTCGCTTTTTTATTATATTAAAGTAATAATAATTTTCTAGCACGAATTATGAAAAAATCTGAATGGATAACCAGTAACCAGGCTGCAAATTTCAGATTCGTTGAATATTTTGCAGCGGGCCGTAGGGCAATATGGAGGTACTGACGGTGAATATAAATGCGTATATTATCTGCAAAATCAATTCTCTCAAGTTTTCACTTCAAATTTAAAACAAACTACAATTGAGAATTTTTTCAACAAGGAAACTTAATTTTTGTAATCATTATCGTATAAAATAAATACTATGTTAACCACATAAAATAATCACATGAAACTCTTTTAATTTTCAATATATGTATGTATTCGTCTTGGAAATTGCAGATTACAGGTATTATACTGGAAGTTCGTTTAATAGAATCGCCGTTTAATGGAATCAAAATAAGAAGAACCGATGTGATTCTAATAACCGGCGCCTACTGTACTTTAAAACAAAGTTGAACATATTTAAATCGAAGTTTCAGTCAATTTTCAACAGATCATTAAAGTGAATCCTATTAAATTTAATATAAAACTATTGTAAGAAGTGTATTGTATGTAAGAACATACCATTAATTTTTTGGTACAATAAAATAAATATTCCTCTACTACTTTTGCCTTCGTGGCGATTTTCATCAGCATCGAAGAAACCTCCGTAAATTCCACAAAAGTAACACAAATTGATTTATACGCATTGCCAATAGTGTCCAGTACAGGATAAAGTACTTTTTAATGCAAAATTATTCTCCTTTTCCTTTTGCAGGCATTTCAAACAAAGGATGTCATACTGTTACATATATGTAACATCAGGCGTTAATGGGTTAAAAGGAACAATGAACACTGCCTGGAAAATCGAATGTCATAAAAAACAAGTATAAAAAAAAGTGGTCATTCTTAAAAGGACAAATTAACACTAACTGGAAAATCGTAGAACATCGTAGTTTTTTTTAACCAGTAAAATGGAAAAGCATCGTAGACTCGCACGGAAATACATTAAGCAAAGAAAAAGAAAACAATATATTAAGATATGTGAAGAATATCTTAATAATCTAATAAATACAGGATATCTAGAAAAAGTTGAACAATTTGACTTCCAAAAAATACCCGACTTTTCGAATGGACTCCCGAAGTTACCAGACAATTTTAAATTTGCGCTCATTCGTGGCCACTATTACAGAGAAGAAGGAGTCCAATTGCTTATAAGGCAAGGCGGCGAAACGGAAAATGATGACGGCATAATATTCGTATTGGACATATTAATCGATGAATTGAAATTCAAAGAGCAATCAACTACACAAGGAAACATTCTTAAAATTAAATGGTCGAATTGGATGAAATGTCCGATTGAACAGCTAACAATAGAATTCATAAATGAACATCCATCAATTTGGAGAAATATTCAACGGTTATCTGGATGGAGTGCACATTCGTATACGAATATATTAAAGCAACGCATTTTTCTTAGTAAATTCTATTTGTATAAGGATACACTTTATGAGTTGCATGGAACAAATCCAATTAACAGCAAAATACATAATAAGATTATAGAGATGTTCATATGTTTAATACTTGACAAATGTACTGTCGAAATTAAAGAGCAATTAGACATAGAAAATTTTGGAATTGAAGATGGAGGAAAAATTATAAATATAGCTACCAAAACTGAAAAGGATAACCAACAAAAAAAAAATTTAGCTTGCATTTTTAAGCAAAAACTAGAAGGTATTATTTTAAAAAATCACTATTGTATTGATTTAGATTTCAAAATTATCAATTGATTTATGTATGCATAATTAAATTAATAAATAATAAAACCTATTAATTCGATTATCCTTAGAGTATTTTTTTCCTATTATTTCGTTATGTTGGCAATATTTGCCTCTTCTCTGATATGGTTGCATTACATATCCCGCTATTTCTACTAGAGGTGACCCATGACCCGGTTTTCGGTTGTTTTCAGTTTCTTGTGAATCCCGTTAGACAGTCGGGTTTTAACCGGGCTCAAAGTACCGGTTTTCCGGTTAACCAAGTATTTTCATTGATTTGCTTAGAATAAGGTGACCAGACTCCCGAAGGCCCAATGCTGTACACATACTTGCGGAATTAAGTTTCAGACAATACCTCAACTATACCCCCCTCCTCTTCACGCCGATTTGGAGGAAGCAAAACTTCGGCAAATTTCGTATGGCTTCATACAGGCAACATTTGAAATAAAATATTTTCCTGTAACAATGAAGTCGGTTTTCTTAGAGCCATGGAAAGTGACGGCGAAAGCGGTACGACGCAGGAACCGAATACGCGAGCCCAAGCATACTTTGCAAACTTCTTCAGTCAAACAAGAGTCAGTAATGCTTTAATTTTTAGGTAAAGTAAATTTATACCTATGCGAAATAGAGTTTAACCTTATAAAGGGAGATAATGTCGTATATTCCGATTTTTTAAGTAACCCTAGGCTTGCTGCTTTGTACTGATGCTTTGCCCCACGAGCCCTTCCATAATAATATTACATGAACAGTGGGAGAGAGGAGGAGCATGTGCTGCAATGGGGCGACGCCGAAAATAGTTTCCACAGTTAACAACATTCTAAATTCTAATTTGTAGTAATGTCAAAATTTCTGTAACTGAGCGTCGAACCCCTCCCGGACAAATTTCTGGCTACGCCCCTGCCTCATATTATCCTACCTTCATTTCTGTAAACAGAATTGAGCCGTAGCCGATATTCTGGGAAATATGTGGTGTGGTGTGTTGCGAATTCAAGGTTCTGTTGTACTAAACTGCACCCATAAGGAAGCCCTAAAGACCTCAGTGTTCTCCTTGAAATTTCCACCAAATATAGGCAGTACGGTGCTCTGCAAGACTGCGCTTATGAATTTCCGAGTTATGGACAATTTTCAACTAGAAACCACAAAACTGCGATTTGGGCCGCTGTTACTTATGAACGCTGATACGTAGGACCTTGAAATTTTAAGAAAATGTGAACACCACAAGCGTGCTAAATTTCAGAAAGAACGGTCAAAGGATTCCCGAGCTATCGAAAATGAACGATTGTCAAACATAAAAGTGCTAACAAGCAAACAAGACTGATCACAGTCTTCAACAGCTTATTATGTAGGTGTTGTGGTTGACAAACCTATTAGCCAGAAAACTCAAATTTGATAATTTACCCTTTAGTATTCATTAAAAGAGCCAAATTGTTTTTTTTTTCATAACGGCACGTATTATCTGAGAAAAGCTATAGGACTAGGACTTTGTAGAGCTTCAAGAAGAACTTTTCAAAATACAACAGTGCATAGGAGGGACAATTTCCTTATGAAAAATGTATGACTCAATATAATATAACGGTAAGTTCTAGTATGAAAATTTTAAGTGTCTAAAGCACCATTGATCTTTGACCAGCATTCGATTCCATGTAATTTTAATTGGTAATTTCCCGGAGCCGCAAGGAAGATAATTAGGACATTTTTCACGCTGGTTATTTTGAAATCGAGGAGTGATCAGAATTTTTTAGTTTATGTTGTATCTGAAACCCCTACCCTCAGTGGCGGCTCGTGGAGTACAGAGCCGGGTGGGCAGATTTATCATTATGAAAAAAATACTATACATGCATATCTACATTGTTTTTTAATGCATTAAAATTGTGCTCTTTGTTAATCAGTCCATTTTAATGTTTTTGCGCTTGTTGCCTCTACGTATGTAGATGAATTATTTAAAGGTTTTTTTTTTAACTATGAATATACATACAGATAGCTACAATAAGCTATATTGCTTCCATTTTTGGCAGAGAACGGTCGCAATGTGGAAAAATAATCCAGTATTTTCCTTTCAAAGGGACAAGCAATAGTCGCGATAATATTTCAATAAAATTATAAGTAAATAAGTAAATATTAAGCACTGATTATTGTATTAATTTATTAAATTTTGCTTAGAAATTATTCCACATTTTCTGCACAAATCTTTCTGAAGAAATAATTTATAAAAGGCAACTCCTGCCAAATTTATATGGAAATTAGGTTACTCTTTCAAGTTCAAGCAAAATTTAAAAGCCTCTACAATGCACCATGCAAAATTTAAATACAAAACGGCCGTTATTATTGTATTCATGCACTACGCGCTATGCTACGAGTATCTAACTACTAGAACAGCTCCACGCGCTCGCGAACGTTGCACAAGTTCATATGGATACCTACTATACTAGTGTGTAGTAAAGGGCATGCCCTTAAGTGAAGTTCAGATACTTTCAATGCGCATGCGTTGAACGTATAAGAAGATTCATCGTGTCTCTATGTGCTATGGAATAGCTATAGAATAGATTGATGGTACATGTGGGCAGAAAGGCATTCTGCCCATAGGTTGAGTTGAGTTGAGATGATGATGTTGATATGATGAGCAGATACATGACGGAAGTATGAATGGGCGCAATGCAATGTACATGCGTTGACCGTATAAGAAGATTCATCGTGTCTCTATGTGCTATGGAATAGCTATAGAATAGATTGATGGTACATGTGGGCAGAAAGACATTCTGCCCCAGGTTGAGATGATGATGTTGATATGAAGAGCAGATACATGACGGAAGTATGAATGGGCGCAATGCAATGTACATAATGGTTGGTGATTCACGTTAGATATAGGTACCGAAGTGAATCAATTATGTTCTAAAAAATAATTCATATTTTTATTTTTAGCTAGCATTTTGTAGGGTGGGCAGTGCCCTACCTGCCCACTTAGACCAGCCGCCCCTGCCTACCCTTACTGACCAAAATTCCATCAACACAAATTACAACGCCTAATCTGCATGGGTCGGCATAAAAACTTGTTGTTGCAAAACGTATTCGCGGGTCAGATCCCATAAATATGCTGCTGCAAATATACCTAGCGTACCGGTCTTCATAGCGGGAAAAATTACATGATGTTTCACAGGTCCTCAACCGTGGCCGTACGGAAAATGACAACTTTTAGAACCCAGCACCGGGATCTCGATGGCCAGCTCAAAGCTTTTCGAAAGTTACAGCCGTTTAAAGATGCGACCCAACCAAGATCAATAAAATTCCATAGCCAGTACCAAGGGCAATGGAGGTCTATTTTTCGATTTTTTTTTATAGAGCGAGGATGAAGCGGCCGATGTAGAGGATTTTGGGGCGCACATTTCAGAGTCCTAGCCGTCTCAATTCGAAAGTTATAGCCGTTCAAAAATGCTAGCAATGAAGGTTTACTTTTCTAAATTTTTGTATAGACTAGATCATGACTTCTATACTACCACGGTCCTTCAGGGCTATACATTTAAAGGAGATAACGGTAAAGATTTTTGTTTTTTAATAATTTGTGTGGGAGTTTGAAAGTGCTTTGAGTCATTAAAGCACATTAAATCAGTCAAAGAGCCGCATGTGGCTCCCGAGACGCCCTTTGTCGACCGCTGATGTAGTGAATTAGGTTTCATTGTGTGGCATTGGGAGTGCTGTACATTTCCCAATGCTGTACGACAGTTCAAAATGCTGTACTGTACAGCAAAATGCTGTACGTCTGGTCAGCTTAGCTTAGAATTTTAGTAAAAAAATGCATACACTCGTATTGCTGGTGTTCGTATCGTATGCAAAATCAAATCAATTGTATGCAAAATCAAATCAAAATGCAGGTACAGGGTGCGCCAGAGAAA
Source organism: Microchrysa polita (assembly GCA_949715475.1). Taxonomy (NCBI): domain Eukaryota; kingdom Metazoa; phylum Arthropoda; class Insecta; order Diptera; family Stratiomyidae; genus Microchrysa; species Microchrysa polita. Next base: position 79,803,746 of record OX454417.1, read on the forward strand.
CTTACTTATTTGAAAAATGCTGGCATGTGACTACAGCGCGAATTCGTTAGCAGCGGAGACTGGGAGAAGTATTGTACCAGAATAAATTTCACAACTGCTTGAAATATTTTCATTACTCGTTCTTTCGATGTGACGCGGTAAAGATTACGTTTTGCAATTACATTGTATTTTTGAATTTGTGGTTAATAAAGCAAGTAATTAATAGTAGTTTTTGTGTGTTGTCATTGCCACCAACGTTGGAAACATCATTTCATCTTATTTCCTGTTGTCAATCGTACACAAATCGCTAAAACAGTACGGCTCAATGAATTGTTGCGGCAACACTTCCCCGACCGCCTCTTCTCTCTCAGAGATCTGCCATGGCCGGCACGCTCTCCAGATTTGGCGGATCTGGGGTTATTTGAAAATGCTGGTTTATTTCGATCGACCACTGACCATAGCTCACCACAAGAACAACCTTCATGACGCCATTACCAACATACCGATTGATATGTTCTTAAGAGTGGAGACGAACTTCGAAAATTGGCTCAGTGTATGCACAATGGGGGTCGCCATTTAACCGATATCATTTTCAAGACTGTATGAAAAAAAAGAGAGAAGGAGAAAAGCATATTTGAAGTACTTTTGCTTTTATTGACCTTTCAAACAAGTAATTTTCTCGCGCGCACCCTGTAGCAATAAGGAGAGTTTGAAAATGTTCGAAAATATATTTGAAAATGAAATTTTTTATAGCGGACAAGTAATATGATTTTGAAATGGCGGGATTTTGTAATGTCGGGATAACGTAAAGCGGAATTTGTTGGAAAAAGCGGGATTATGAACGGGCGGGATTTTGTTTTTCGGGGTTATGTAGGTATCCCGTTCAAAGTATGGGATAGCTACGTTTTCCCGAAAAACAAAATCCCGCCTGTTTAAAATCCCGCTTTTTCTGAAAATTCCCGTCCTACAAAATCCCGCCATTTCAATTTCCCGCCCTTTAAAAATCCCGACTCTTCAAAATCCCGCCTTCTCAAAATCCCGCCATCTCAAAATTCCGCCATCTTAAAATCCCGCTATATCAAGATCCCGCTAATGTATAATAAAAAAATCCCGTCAAAATCCCGTCAAAAAATTTATTTCAATTGTCGATAAATAAAATGTTCAGTTTTGTACAAATTTATTAATTCATGTTTATGAGCTGTAGGGTTTTTCATGATGATATGTTTTTCAGCAGATAATTTTGTTTGCACTCTCGCTTTGCAAATAAGTGACTTTCTCTTGGCACAAACCCATCGAAATGTTTCCTTTTGTTTCCGTTCAAGATGGTAATGAAAGCCGTCCACCACAGGATTGTCATCACCTTTATTATTTTTCACGACTTCGACATTAATATTTCCACTCATGATATCCTGTGAAAATAATATGTAGTTATTTTCGTTTTTTCACATCTAATTGTAAAATGGCTTGCTGGAACTCACTTTATACGTATTTTAACTGCGATATTATGTTCAATCTCACTGATCACAGTTCACTGATAAGTAAATACTAACTAACTATCATTTACTGACAAATCTGCCTTGTTGCAAAAACATTTTAGCGGAAAATGTATAGTACCGTCATTGAAGTCAAGTATTCTTTCATAAATGACGGGATATTAAAAAACGGGATTTTGAAAAGCGGGAACTCAAATTTCGGGATTTTGAAATGGCGGGATATTAAGTTGGCGGGCTTATGATTAGGCGGGATTTTAATCGAGCGGGATTTTAAAGTGGCGGGATTATGAAAGTCGGGATTTTGAAAAGCGGGAATTTGAACTTCGGGATATCGTACCTAACCCTCAAAGTATGTGTGCTCTGTGTAATATCACTGAAGGGGTTGGGTACAATATCCCGCTCATCATATTCCCGTTTTTTAAAGTCCCGACATTCAATATCCCGCCATTTAAAAATCCCGCTCAATTAGAATCCCGTCTAATCAAAATCCCGCTAATCCAAAATCCCGCCATTTCAATAACCTGCTTATTCAAAATCCTGCTTTTCAATATCCCGTCACAAAATGTAAATATTCTTTCATAAATCGCGCGCGCGATTTATTGTTCAGCAGATAATAGTTTTTATGATTACCTACTTATTTGGGACATGCTCTGCTTTCGATTTACCATAATTATAAAAATGTAAATTGTACGATTGAGCGCAAATGGAGGGCGAAAGACGAGGACTGTTAATTGCCTCCGCGCGCTTGTTTATGTTACAAAATAAGGCGCGCCTGGATGAAGCTTAAATGCCTGTGGCAAGGAGCATGATTTTTACCTATTTTCTGTCAGATTATATAATATGTATATGTATTGCTAAAGCAAATCCGATCATTTTCATTTTTCTGTGCTTTTTCATGAATTGTTCTTTTTTCATGATAGTATTAATCATATTCCAAATCCCGATTTGTTGTCATGTTTCTATAGCTAAAGAGGCAACATCTCACTGAAGAAATAGCAATTCTGGCAAACTACAACGTTGGTGGAAGTTAAGATACTATTCACTCGAATAGAAATATAAAAAATATTCAGCAAAAAAAAACAATTATGGAATGCAAATATCTACAGATGTTATCAAAAAAAAGTTATTATGCAAATAAACACGAAACAGACCTAATCAAATGCTTCATTCATCTGTTCACATCCGATTCAAGATCAACTACTTTTTTTTCGCTACCATTAAAAATAAAGATTAGTGCTGCTAGCGTCACAGATGCTGTTACCAGCAAGACGTAAATCGTAAAGTTTGCAACTTGATCGTAATTGTGCACTGAGATGACATGAAAAATGAAAGTTAACGTCACCGGTCGCACCGCACCGCATTTTCGAAATATGTACAATGTGTACCTAGATACATACATACTGAATACTTAAACAATAACAAATTTAGATAGTTTATTCACTTTTTCTTTTGCTGGGTGTTCATTATTTCTCACAATAAGGGGTTTCATCAAGTAGCTGGATTGGCGTGTAGAAAAGCAAACAATGGATAATTACGTACAAGAGTATTGCGCAATCATGCACATATCGTTATAAGAGTAAATATTTTTTATTCTATAAATAATTGATCTATAACAATCTTGTTGAAAGTCATTTGAAAAGTCGTTCATTTCATATGACGTTGTGTTGAAAAAATGTCTCTCTTGAAAATAATATATCACTAACAAAAAGAATAAATTTACAAAAACTTCGCTGGTTGAGCCAAAGGACAATAGAAGCAATTTTCTATCTCTACTTTACTAGAGTGGGCAAGCAAAGGTTTTCCATGTACCTACTTCAGGTTATGGAGGCAGAGTTCGCATCCTGAAATTGTAGTTTTGAAGTTTTAATTTTTCAACAATCCACAGTTCCCCTGGCTAATAAAGAATTCCCGATTGATGTATGCACTATCCTGTTTGAACAATAGGAATATTCTATTTTACATAGCATACATAACAATTCTGAATGAATAATGCTAGTGAAACTAATCAATGCTTTATCTACTGGGAAACTCTCAAAAAATCCCAATTTATCAGATTGCCCATCAATCAAGGAATTCGACACTAAGCTTGCCCTATATGGTTGATTGAATCCATACTATGCGGACTATAGCAATTTATTCTCCCATCCGTCTACTCTATAATGTATAACATCCTAAGCGAAATCGAAAGTGAGATGTGTTCTCAAAAATCATCCACACAAGGACTGTTACAATGAGAATACTACATGACCTTGTTTCCTCATACAGGATACAGCCCATCACTTCACACAGCACGTGCCTACCTCTACTCAATTATTATGAATGAACCATACAACACCTGTTGTATTCAAAACACACGTTTTGCCACTCTGTTTACATTCGAAAGGACATGCGCCAATCTTGTTTACCACCCACAAATTTCTGGTCCATCTGGGGGATGAAACAGCATCCCTTTTTAGAACAAAATCCATCAATTTTCAAGTTGACGGCAATCAGGGTGTGGACTTGAACGAGACACAATGGTTTCTGTGTGAGATTTTCGGATAAAAATCCCTAATTCGGGAGTAGGACACTTTTATAAACGTTTTTGTGTTTTATCGTCGAGCGTAGTAACAAAGCTTTGTGAAAATGATGTTTTTTAAAGCCGTGTCATGATTTATCTTGAGAAAATGTAGTTTTTCTGTGACGTGCTAGGACGTAGTGAAAAAGGCGTGTATTTCGTCGAAACTAGTGAAAATTCTAATAAATTTTATAAATTTAGTAATGTTTAAGTGAACGTCCTAAAATAAAAGTGTTAAAAATAGCATTTTATACAATTCTTACAAGATCAGCTCGATTTTTCATAAATTGATTATCCACCAGTGAAAAATAACAATGGCGGAAGAGCAAGTGTACTAAAAATTCTTGTGAGTGTTCTAAAACGGTATCAGCTGTGAAAATGCATGTGAAAACATTACTTACTGTTGCTCTCCTGATTGCCTTTCTGGGCCAGGGAGATGCATGGCGTAACAGTGGATCGTCAACGAAAAGTTCAAATAATGCCAATCAATTGAATATCGGTTTGATTGCACCGCACACGAATTTTGGTAAACGCGAGTATATTCGAGCAATTGGATCAGCTGTACAAGCACTGCAAAAGCCTCGCGGTATAAAGCTTACGTTCCTCAAGGATTATGTGTTTCAGGCGTCAAACATTCATTTTGACATGATGTCATTGACACCGAGTCCAACAGGTAGATGAAAAATATTCATGTGTTGTGTAAGGTAGATTTTGTTTATACGGGAATAGGCAACACTGTTATTTTTTAATTAAAAGGAGCGATATTTTGTTTAATTTGTTAAATAATACAGATAATCTGAACAACTTTGGGAATATTGAATTATATCTGTATTTTCAAAAAAAAAAACATTAGAAGAGCTTTCATACAAGAATTGTAAAAAAATATATAATATATACATACAGGGTCTCTATAACTGACGCCTCATCATAGCGTCTGATCGTCAAGCGTCCTCTGTAGCGCTGAAGCAACTGAATCTCAACCATTGCAAAGCAGCACAGGATCTTCTGCTGCGAACGGTGAATAAGAAAGCTATCGATGACGCAATAATATGTGATCATTATTAGAACTTGGGGGAGCAATTTGGGTCGCAGATAAGAAGGACCAAGTAGCCATCTGAACGTGTGGAGACTTCCCCTTCCAGCAATGAATGTCCGTAGAACTAAGAGGAGTTATAAGAGCAAAGGTCAACGGCATACACATTTACAGCTGTTACGCTCCACCACGATGGAATGACATGGAATTCGAACAATTTCTGGATAGGTTAGTGGTGGTAATTGCGAGGACTTCAACGCGTGGTCCACAGAATGGGGTAGCCGGGAGACAAATAAGCGAGGGAGAATACTTCTTGACGTGTTTTCACAACACTCAGGGATAGTAATACTTTTAAGAGAGGAAATGTGGGATCCATTATTGATGCCACATTTGTTAGCAGTTCGTTGGCCCCGTTTAGGGAGTGGCGCGTCAGTGAGATCTATACTCATAGCGATCACCAAGCAATTTTTTACACGGCAACAAACAGAGTATATCGGGCAAAGAACCAAGCTCGGACCATTGGATAGTCCGCAAAAAGAATTGACGAGGCTCTCTTCAACGAAGTCCTGCTTCAAAGTGATCCAGTCGAAGGTACAGCGGAAAGCAGGGCAGTACAGATAACAAACCAACTGATGATAGCCTGCGACGCATCTATGCCACGGAAGAAGATATTAAGTCGAAGAAATGAGAACTACTTGTGGTCTGAGGTTGTCTGAAAGCGCGACGTCTGTGCCAACGGGCAACTCAAAGAAGCGCCCATTAGAGTCGTATAATAACACTGAACGATTACTGAAGCTCGCCATTAAAAAAAAGCTAACAAAATTGTTTTAAAAAACTCTGCGATTACGCAGACATGAACCCGTGGGGAATGGCGTACAAGGTGGGGATGAAGAAAATAGGACGAACAACGCCACACAAAGTGCCCAACGCTGCTCCAAAATATTGTTTCGTTCCTCTTCCCTCGACACGATCGGACGACCGTGAGGCAAGGATCGTCAGAGCAGATGGTTCATATTCCTGCTATAACAGACGAGGAACTTGGCCAAGCTGCTTTAAAATTGGAGGAAGGCAAAGTTCCAGGGCCAGATCGGATCCCTAATAAAGCCTTGAAGGCTGCAATCCGTGCTGCCCCTCAAAAGCTCGTGGAAGTTTTCATGACTTGCTTGGCAGAAGGCACCTTTCCAATATCATGGAAGCGGCGAAAGTTGGTGCTCCTTCCCAAACCAAATAAACCAGCTGGAGAGCCAAGCTCATATCGCCCAATCTGCCTGCTCGACACCTTGGGAAAACTGTTTGAGAGAATTATCTTTAACAGACTGTTATCGCTGGTGGAAGAAAAAGGCTGCTTGTCAGATCAACAGTACGGAGACGCGCGAGCTCTACTGTGAATGCAATTAAAATTGTCACCAATTTGGCTAGGGAATCACTTCAAAAAGGCACATGTTGTTCTGTAGTAACGTTCGACGTCAAGAACGCTTTTAATTCTGCGAATTGGTCCTCCATTCATGCCGCTTTACAAAGAATGGATAAAAATGTAAATAAAGTTTTAAAAATGAGAAAGAACCAATAAACTAAAAATATTAACTAATGATTAAATGGGTCTGTTTGATGAATTGGAATTGACACCTTCGGCTCATGGAAGAAACGGTCCGAAGGATTTCAGGAGAGTTTTCCTTTATGTTGTCACATGCATCGTTAATTCGCTGCAGCAAGTATTCCCGAGAGGGAATCGGCTTGGAATAGACAATGTTTTTTAAGTTACCCCATAAATAAAAATCTAGTGGAGTAAGTTCGGGGCTTCTCGCAGGCCACGCAACTGCCCCAAATCTGCCAATCCACTTTCCGGGAAATTCGTTTTCTAAACATTCTTTGATATGTCTTGCATTTTGAGCGGGGCACCCGTCCATCTGCCACCAGATTTCATCACGCTGAGGCATCTGATTGATTATGGGCAATATTTCGTTTTGTAACAATTCGAGAAAGCTTCTGGAATATAGTCGAGGGGGAAGGATCAAAGGGCCAATAAGTTTATCACCCACAAGACCTACCCAAACATTGACACGAAACTCATATTGAAATCGATATTGCCGAGTTTCCTGGGGATTGCTTTGAGCCCAGATGTGATTATTCCGGGTGTTGAAAACGCCACTACGTGTAAACATGGCTTCATCCGTCCACACTATTTTTGTTTGAAAATCACGGTATTCCCGGATTTTTTGAAGAAACCAATTGCAAAATGTTATCCTCCTCTGACAGTCGCTCGGTAGTAATTCCTGAACTTGCGTAAGGTGGTACGGATACCGGTTGTCCCACTGAAGAGTCCTTTAGATCGCCATCCAATGAATATCCAGCTGAAGTCCTGCTATACTCGTTGCATTTGCCAAACAATGTACAATTTTCATATATCTTACAGTTCTGGTCAAAATAATGTAGCGAGATTCTATCCCGAATTATAATAGCCTTTGTTTGTCTTTTTTCGAGTCAAGGGAAAATTGTTAGCGATTCCACTGAAGCCTTGATTTTTACCATTAAATGCGTGTTTCTCTAAAATTCTGCAATGCAAATATATATGTATATATATATATATATAAGTGATATACCGTTGGAAAGCCAACATGTTGAAGCAACTTTTATCAACTTTGCAGAGTTGTACGTATAAAGCACCGTTATGAAATTACTGTTTGAATTTTCGATGAAAAATCTATTTTCAAATTTCTATTAACTTTGAGTAACTGTATCTTGAAAGTGGCGATAATGTTGGCAACAGGAAAAAATTCAGTTTTTGTAAAATTTTATGTAGTTTCTGAAACTGAAATCAAATCTTGGATTAAGCCATCAGGAGGGCTGATTTTGTATGACAAGCCACGATTTTCGATGACTTTCACAAAAAGAGCGATAACAAGGTAACGGTAAAAAAAATTCCGATTGTATTGGTAATTTTCTTGCTGAAAAGAGTTGCGCTATTAGCCCTTACAGTATTGACCACCCAATGCGGGACACCCTGTATAATCAGGAGCTACCTCGCAAATCGTATTCTTCAATACGATACCAGCGATGGACCTACGGAGTACAGGGCTGCAGCGGGAGTTTCACAGGGTTCAGTGCTTGGCCCGCTGCTATGAATAATAATGTACAACGGCATTCTGGAACTTTCCATGCCTGGAGGAGTGACTGTGGTAGGCTTTGCCGACGATATTGCAGTTGTGGCGGTGGCAAAGGGGCTGGAGTGCGTCGAAGTCTACGCCAACGAAGCGATTACAACAATAAAGCTCTGGCTATTAAACGTTGGCCTCGAACTTGCTGAGCAAAAAACGGAGGCTCCCCTTCTGTTCTTATCAGTAAGCATAGGATTAGGTGCTCTCTAAAAATCAGAATAGGATGCAATATCATAACCTCCACAAAAGCCATTAGGTATTTGGGGGTTATGATAGATTTGGGACTGAACTTTGGAGAGCATTTACAGTTTGTATGTGAATTATAGCGGCGGTAGCCACCTTGGCTTTAGCAAGGATTATGCCGAATATAGGCGGTCCAAGAGCAAGAAGGAGATTATTTCTGGCCAAGGTTGTTACTTCCATTCTAATGTATGCCTCACCGGTTTGGGCTGTTTCACTACACTCCTCTGGGGACACCCAGAAATTAAGCTCAATTTATCGTAGGTGCACATTGAGAGTGTGCTGTGCGTTCCGAAGAACTTCGCACGAAGCTGCTTACGTTGTTGCTGGAATGATCCCAATAGGAATTCTGGTTGAGGAGACAAGCAGATTGTATGGCGGTCGACGTAATACCACGCCAGCAGACTTGTAAAGGCCAAAATGATTGGAAAGACAGGAAAACATGAGACAGTGGCGAGTGGCAACAGCGGTGGGACGAAGCTGTAGCCGGTAGATGGTCTCACTCCCTCAATCCTGATATTGCAAAATGGGTTGAACGCCAACACGACGAAGTGAACCACTATTTAACTCAATTCCTAACGGGACATGGTGCATTTCGACAATACTTGTACCGATTTAAGCTGGATGACTCGCCAGAGTGTCCTAGCTGCAACGGAGTTGCAAAAGACGCAAGGCATGAGGCAAGGCGACGGAGGTGGTCTGGTTTTAGCCGGTAAAAATCCGGCATAACTGCATCAGCAATATCTTCCGAAGATTTCCCCACCTCGTTAAAAAAAAGAGCCCGTATTTCCTCTTCTAAAGGTATTAACGTTCCCCGAGTTCCTTAGAACGATGTCGAGTACGACGCCCTTAATCTTCGCTGTGATCGTTTCGTTTAACCTGTCTGTGGTAGCAGATCTTATGCTGCCTGAAAGTGATTCAGATTCAGCTGTAAAAATCTTGGGGATTAATTTTAGTGTATCCTTATATACGCATCCAGTTTGGTCTTATAGTTTGCCCTGCTGCTTCCTTGCGCATAGTTGGGCTCTTTATCGCAGGATGCGACTTCGTGGCCATCCTCTCCACACTTGAGCACATATTTTACCTGTCGTGCTGATTATTGCAGACCTTCGAAAAGTGGACAAATACTAAACACTTAAAGCAACTCTTCGGAGACAATTGCCATTTTTACCGACAGATCGTCCATCCCACCTTGCTGGCTACGTCTATAGGCAAGCTCGTGGAGATCGAGAACCTTTATCCTCGTTTACTGCTTCAATGCTTTTATATTGGATGGATTCATTGGTAACAGGCCCGTAACCATTGCCTTCTATCCATTTACCGATTCTTCACCGCGGGTTTCCATTTGGAATAGTAGCTCCCCATTTCTTCTTCGGCGAATTCGTGAGACGTTATCGCCGATCTCTTTCAGCCGTTGACTTAACTCTCTTAAGGATATCGCCAAAGTCACCTCTTGTGACTGAGAAATGATCAACGCGTCGAATCTTATCCTTAAGCTTTTTGAATTTTACGTTCTTCTGTATCTCCCGTTTTGTTTCCAACCTAACTCAAGGTCTCGAGCTTTCTTCCAGTGTGGGCTTTCCGGTTTGAAATACCCTCTCCTGTTGATCCACTGTCCTCTTTTTCGGAGACTGTGCTTTCTTGCTTTTTGAGGTTTGAGGAGCTGCCGTCTCTTCCATGTTCCGCCTGCGCTTTAACCATTCCGGTGCTCTTTACTTGTTTGCCTTTTTCTTGTACATATATCTAATCCTTGGCTGCGTTATACATAACGCGTACGTTCCTAAGCTTCTCTTTCACTTCGCCGTGTATGTAGGAACTCGACTCTTCAAATTCTATCGCGTCTATAATTAGTTCGCCCAGTTTACCGAACATGTCTCTTCGACTACTGGGGTCTCTTCCGTCGCGAGGCTTTCTGTAATAACGGCTAGAGGTTGTTGTTGTGGAGAGCTCTTATTGAAAGGGTTTGCCCCTATTGGCGTAGCATCGCACCCATTTGATCATATATGAGTATACGTCAAGGCGGAGTAAGGATTGGATAGGAGATCCATTCATGCATTTATGAATGGGTACGACGTAGAGCAGAGTTTACTCTCGTGCCCGTCTAAGTTTTTCCCTACACGGAGAGATTCACATCACCTAGCCGTTGGGCACGGAGACTAAAATATTTCCGTATAGGGAAAAACTATGAAACTGGAGATCCATCGTTTTCAGAGTGATTTTTCAATTAGCTTCGTACTGATTTGGTCATGCAAAAAACGCATATGAAACCTCCTTTTCGTGCAAAAACCCTTAAATTTCCAATTCCGCAATTATAACACAATCTGTTCATTTTCAGACATCCTCAACACACTATGCAAGGAATTTTTACGTGCCAACGTCTCGGCCATCCTTTACATGATGAATAACGAACAATTCGGACGTAGTACAGCATCCGCCCAATATTTTCTACAATTAGCCGGCTACTTGGGACTACCAGTGATCTCCTGGAATGCCGACAATTCCGGTCTAGAGCGTCGTGCATCCCAGTCCACGTTACAACTCCAGTTAGCTCCAAGTATAGAACATCAGAGTGCAGCAATGTTAAGTATCCTCGAGAGATACAAATGGCATCAATTCTCGGTGGTCACATCACAGATAGCTGGTCACGATGATTTCGTTCAAGCTGTCCGCGAGCGTGTCGCCGAGATGCAGGAACATTTCAAATTTACCATTCTCAATTCGATCATAGTGACGAAACCCAGTGATCTGGTCGAGTTGGTAAACAGTGAAGCCCGCGTGATGCTTCTCTATGCTACACAAGGTGAAGCTATCGATATACTTAGAGCGGCTGAAGAATTGAAAATTACTGGAGAGAATTACGTGTGGGTTGTCACGCAGTCGGTGATCGAAAAGAAGGACGCTCATCCCCAGTTCCCGGTTGGGATGTTGGGCGTCCATTTCGATACAAGTAGTCCGGCGTTGATGAATGAAATTTCGAATGCAATTAAGATATTTGCGTATGGTGTGGAGATGTACTTAACGGATCCGGCGAATCAGGGACGTAAGCTTAATACGCAACAGTTGTCGTGTGAGGACGAGGGACAAGGACGATGGGATAACGGTGAAATGTAAGTTGTTATGGTGAATTGAGATGGTGTTTCTTACGATTTTCTTATTTCAGTTTCTTCAAGTATTTGCGCAACGTATCGATTGAAGGCGATGTCAACAAGCCGAATATTGAGTTCACGGCAGATGGCGATTTGAAGTCAGCGGAGCTGAAAATTATGAATTTACGGCCGAATGTCAATAGCAAAAATCTGGTTTGGGAGGAGGTGAGATTCGTTTGTATTCAGCTTGTGGTATATGTGTACTATAAAACTATAAACTTTTGCATGGTTTCTCCTTTTTATCCCAATTTTTTACTGGAGATGCAGGACACACAATTTTTTATTACCTTTAGCACTTTTACAACTTTTTTATATTTCATTCATTTAAATCATTTTTGCCTCTCTTAATGTAATCACCAATCAATGAAACTTATGCAATTCTTACGTGCCTGCATATTGACATATTACAGACGGAATTTTCTACGCTCGACTCGAGATTTCTCAATATAAAAACTTTTTGCAGTCCTTTGCCCGGGAACTTCTAGTTCTTCTAAATAAATAAATATCAGGCGCAACAGTCTAACAGTTTACACTAAGGCCGCAGATGTGCTAGTGACATCCGATTTCCAAGATCTTAAATGCTTTTTTGTTGAGGTGTTGCGATCAACAGCACGCTCCTCATAAATAGGTACTTGTTTCAACATCCGAGTGAGATCATAGTCGTGAGTTCGAAAAACACCATAAACTGAATAGGTTCACGGTGAGACTCGAACCTACGACCCTGTACACCGGAGGTGTGCGCACTAACGACAACACCAACCAGACTACTACCACTGCCATCTATATAGACAGGCGGAACTGCAGAAACCTAAACTCCACAATTGGGTTCATGAGCACCTGTTGTTGTTGCTATTGTTGTAAAGGTGCATCTAAATTGGCTTATAAATGAACGCGCGTGCTAAAACTGGCATCACGAGCCGCCATTTGGTTGGTACTTAGTATCTACACCAGCAACCAAATGGAGACAGAAAATGACATAACCAAAAATTTCATGTCTGTGATTTTTTTAAATTTAATTATCAAAATCGAACTGCGCGCTTGAATTATTACAAGGCCATTCAAGAATTATTCAATCACACACAAAACAACGAACAAAAGTTGCAGAATAGACACTTTGAATTTGACAAGCGGTTGTCAAAGCGGTTGGTTGAGTTGCCATATTGAATATCAAAACTGACCATCAGGCCATCAGTTTGGATGCAATGACAACTGCCAGTTTGAATATATGCACGTGGTACCATTTGGGCATCAGTCTGGATGGACTTTAACACGTGTTACTGGAGTCCATCGCCACCTGACAATTGTAACTTGATTCAATTTAATCAACTGATAATCTGGCTTGTATATCTATGGTACCGGCAGAACCCAATTTTGATAATTAAATGTAAAAAAAAACTTCAAAATGAAAGTTTGATTGTGTCATGTTCATGCCCCTTTTGGCCGCTAGGCTAGATGCTGCTCAATGGAAGCTCGCGATGCCATTTATTTGACGAGCTGCAAATTGGAGTCAGTGTGGATACTCTTAGCTTTAGAGCTTAGCAAGTAACACAGACATTGTATTTTTCACTACAACCACATCACAGCTTTCTGTAGTTGCGTTATTCATAACTCTTGGGGGTCATATCGCGTTTTCGACTGTTACGATGAAGTTTCGCTGCATACTAGGTTCGGGTGTTATGCGATTGCCAGTTACCGCATTACCTTCGTTTATTATTACATTCTGTGAATAATAACGCGATGTCAACTACCGATGTCTAGATTTGATACTCATTTTCTTTCAAACTCAATTCAAACGAAGCCATCGAACGAAACCAGCCACAGAGGAAAGTACATATAAAATAAGCTGACCAGACGTACAGCATTTTTCTGTACACAGTACAGCGTTTTGACCTGGCGTACAGCATTGGGAAATGTACTGCAAAATGTTCAGCATTCTCCATGCCACCCAATGAAACCTAATTCGCTACACAAGAAGCGCTATTATGTTTGACAATGGTCCATTTTCGATAACTCAGGAACCTTTCCAGATCTCTCTAAAATTTGGATACTTGTAGAGCTACTTGGCGCTCATATTTCCTCCAAATTGCACGACCTATCCGCATTAGGAAGCTACAGCTGCCAAAATCGCACTTCCGTATTTTCTGTCGGAAATTTTCCATAACTTGGAAATTCTTGAGCAGAGTTTTGAAATTTGGCAAACTTGGTATTTGGTGAAAATTTAAAGGCCAAGGTTCAGAAGTTACAGTCGTCCAAAGATAAGATTTTAATTTATTTCCCCTATGGCAAAACGATGGAAAAATCAGCCACTCCATCGGATGCCTTTATCAATTATAGGAAAATGCATACTAAAGAAAGGACTCGGCATGGGTTTTAGATTAAGGTTTTCCATTTCCTCAGAATCCATTTAAAACGGCGTTAAGAGCCCACGGGACCGGCATGACATCAAAATGGAAGGCAATTCGTAAGATTTAGATCTCTGGCTCGTCTATACATTCGCTCAGATTCTGTGGCTCGCCCTTGGCTTCACTCAGGACTCACTCTGCCTGTCGCGTTTTTGATAATTCGCCAACATCCTTCCGATCAGCGCTGGTAGGAAGTGGATAAGACGAGGTGCAATCGAAGCGAGCGTGGAGCCAATAGAAGGCAATTGGTAAGAATTAGACCTTTGGCTCGTCCTTAGCATTACTCTGTTACGCATTTCGGAATTCGCCAACATTTTTCATAAGTTTCATACACTGCTGGGAAATAGGATGAGACGAGCGCAGCAAGCAGTGAGCCAATGGAAGGCGATTCGTAGGGTTTAGATATCTGGCTGGTCCATACGTACACTCAGATCCTGTACTTCGCCCTACGCCCCGCTCAGACCTCGCTCTGTCTGTCGTGCTATTCAGTATTCGCCAACAGTTATACGACGTCCAGCGAGCGATGAGTCGATGGAAGGCAATTGGTAAGATTTAGCTATCTGGCTTGTCCTTAGGTTTACTTAAATACTTTCCCCAACATTTTTGCGACGCAGTGCTTTTGCGAAGAATGATGCTCGAGGTGCGAGCGAAGCGATCGGTGAGTCAATGGATGGAAATTCGTGAAATTTAGACATTTGACTCGTCCCTATAATTACTTAAATCCATCGCTGCGCTCAGACCTCTCTCGGTCTGTCGTGCATTAGCGAAAAAGCCAGCATTTTTCCGACATAGACCTCGGATCTGAACCTGGACCTGGAAGTATGGCCATGGATTTGCTTGAGAACCAACTCCATAAGTATGTGTACAGCATTGGCCTTTCGGGAGTCTGGTCACCTTATACTAAAAAACTAATTCTTATGTTACTGGTTCCATTTTCTAGAGAACAAAACGTAACTTTGGGAGATTCCCCTCCTAACGTAACGCAACTATAGCCTATCTAACTCAATTACACGATTTGTTATTCTGCACTCTTTCTCGCGTCCAATTTGCTCGTACGTTTTTCAATCTACTCTCCATCACTTCGATATCGGTCCCCCCCTAGAGAGGTGTTCATCCCTATCATCATTTCATTAACTAACAAAATTCTATTCATAGATTGGAGTATGGAAGTCGTGGGAAACACAAAAACTCGATATTCGTGATATTGCATGGCCGGGTAATTCACATGCTCCGCCACAAGGAGTACCGGAAAAATTCCACTTGAAAATCACATTTTTGGAAGAAGCCCCCTATATCAACCTCTCGCCGGCGGATCCCATCAGTGGAAAGTGTCTGATGGATAGAGGCGTTCTATGTCGAGTTGCTGCCGATCACGAAATGGCTGATATTGACATGGGTCAAGCTCATCGAAATGGGTCCTTTTATCAATGTTGCAGCGGATTTTGTATTGATTTATTGGAGAAATTTGCCGAAGAGTTGGGCTTTACCTATGAATTGGTACGTGTGGAGGACGGCAAGTGGGGAACGTTGGAGAATGGCAAGTGGAATGGACTAATTGCTGATTTGGTGAACAGGAAAACCGATATGGTCCTGACCTCGTTGATGATCAACGCCGAACGGGAGGCTGTTGTGGATTTTAGCGAACCTTTTATGGAGACTGGAATTGCAATTGTTGTTGCCAAGCGTACAGGAATTATTTCGCCAACAGCATTTTTGGAGCCTTTCGATACGGCCTCGTGGATGTTGGTAGGACCTATTTCATCTTTTCATACCATCTAAATTCTGATAAAATTTTTAAACTGATTTACAGGTGGCCATTGTGGCAATTCATGCTGCAACTTTTATGATATTCCTATTTGAATGGCTTTCGCCGAGTGGATTTGACATGAAATTATCGCTAAAAACCGGGACGGTGATTCCCTATCGATTCTCATTATTCCGAACTTATTGGTTAGTGTGGGCTGTACTGTTTCAAGCGGCCGTACATGTAGATTCGCCGAGAGGATTTACTGCTCGTTTTATGACCAATGTTTGGGCCTTATTTGCTGTAGTGTTTTTGGCCATATACACTGCCAACTTGGCCGCCTTCATGATAACCCGGTACGAGAGGATACTTTTTCTATTTGATTAAATTGATAATGTTTATATGTATTTATCATTTTAGCGAAGAGTTCCATGAATTCACTGGACTGGACGATTCCCGTCTGACACGACCACATTCGCACAAACCCTCCTTCAAGTTTGGCACCATTCCATGGAGTCATACGGATTCAACTATTGCGAAATATTTCAAGGAAATGCACTACTACATGAGCGAGTATGTTATAGTCGTTATGCTTGGAAATTTTAGTTTGAAGCAAAATACTAATCGATCGAAATTGTGTTTTTTGTTTTTGTTTCTTTCGTTTTGTTCTGTCCAATTGCAGGTATAATAAAACCAGCGTTGCAGAAGGTGTTGCATCGGTTCTTAGTGGAGGTTTGGAAGCATTTATCTACGACGGAACTGTACTAGACTATTTGGTTGCACAGGATGAAGACTGCAGATTGCTCACCGTTGGAAGCTGGTATGCAATGACAGGTGAGTTTGGAATTTTTGTTTGTGTCTCGCGTGTATATTTGATTTTGTTTCGCCGGTGGTAATTTCATAATATATGACACAAGTTGTACAGTCGGCTATCGAGCTACGACGACACACTAGAACCAACTCGTATCAGACACCAATATCGGTTGGATATGCGCAACACGCAATAAGCAACAATGTGCAATTAGCAATTATGCAACAAATGCGTTTACACTACACGCAAGACATAATCAGCAATTTATTGCGCAACGCCAGTGTGCAACATGCAACTACGCAAAAATAATAATAGGTGCTTCCATTGCAAGCAAAAATTTCTATTGCTCCTGTTGCTTGCCTAGTATATTCACGCAACATATTGCACGTAGTGTAAAACTCCTCTAAGAACCTGTATACTCACAATATTCTGCAACAAATAAAACGTATTCAATGTTTTTCTTAACTTTCTCCATACATATCATAATGATGTGAAGATCCGATTTTAATTGGCAATCTATTGTTACACCTAAGTAATTTACGTCCCTTACATTTTCCACAGTTAAGTTCTTAAGGAAAATTTTATAGTTGTTGAGACAGACAGACAGACAGTTATTCCAGACCGATTTCAAAATTCAAACGATTTCATGGCAAACCCCGGACAGCAGGGACGTAGCCAGGATTTGGTTTCGGGAGGGGTCCAACGCTCAATACCAGGTAAAGTCACTTTTTGAAATTAGAGTTTTGATATTGATTCTAGAGGATATATTATTGTCCGATCGTACAGGAAAAGTCACTTCAATTTATTAAGAGAAAAAAAGTGGTTTCAAATTTTTGAGACTTTATGAAACCTTTCGCAATTTTCAGAAGAACCTCCATTAATCATCTAGATTTCAACCTATTTTATTTGACCAATAATGTATTCACGAATTACACACTTAATATTTAGGGAACGTTACGCTATCAGCTCTCGATAGAAGAATTCCTTTTTTTATCGACACTAGCGACACTTACCTTATCATCCGCCATATAACGGGCAATAACGGAACCACAACAGTTCTCCTTATGAGACCGATAGCAGTACAAGCCATATTTAGACACCCAAATCGTTGCTTTTATAGCATTATTAATAAAAATAAAATGCGCACTTTGAAACCAGTTGCCTAATACTCTGCGAAAAATTCGTAACGTTCATTTATTTTAAACTCTAAAAACGCATTGTTCGTGACGATTTAGAGTCACGAAAATCATGACTTTGACACGGTTTTTCTGCCTACCCAGTACGGGGCAGAACGGCACAACTTCACATACAAATTCGAACATGAAATTGGTTACGACTTTTTCTGTATAGAACAAAACGGTTAAATTTGTAAGGAATTTGTGCTGTTCTGTCCTGTACCCGATAGAAAAAAAAAAACGCACCTACGATAATGATCTCACTTATCACGGGAACCTTTAAACAGCAGATTGAAAAGCGGAAGATTTGATTCAAAAATTGGTACATAATTCTAAAACTTCATACGTGAGATGCTGTTCTTTCATCAACGAAGGCATTTGCGGAAATAGCCTCAATTGTTTTGGCAGCTCTAATCCACATGACAACGGGTAGCTCTAGGGCGCTTTACATCGAAGAACCGGCTGTCATATATACGAGCATTTTGATAAAGAAAACATCCATGGTGGAACTCAAACCCACGCTACGGCAATTCATAGGAAGAGTGTCTTTTTGATCTACTCAATGCCCAATACCCAATGGATTAGCGATTTTGTTGAAATAAACTACACACAATGAAAGAACTGATGGAATCTCTCAATGAACATATTAAACGAACTAAAGTGAATCATTAGTTTTTAAGTAACGGCCATTAATGGAAAATGACATAAAATCTATGATAAAGCATTTGCATATGAATGTAGTTTGTATAGTTACCCTCGTCGTAGGCCGAATACTAGTCCAAATTTTATGGAAACGGTTAAATATCAACTTAATGTTTTTTATTCGTTAGATCAAATTGCATCAAATTTGCAATCCCGAGCAAATCAATTTAGTCAAACGAGAGAGAAACGAAGAGAACCGACTTAGAACTGAAAGCCGCGTCACAGCCACAGCTGATTATAATTACACTGGACTCTGTGTCGCCCCATTAATGCTTATGCTCTTGCCACCTTGTATTTTCACTATAGCAAACAGTAAATTACGGGAAGGAATCTCCATAGAAAAAATCCCGATGGTAACTTATTACAGTGTCCATGCTTCATGTCGTCACTGAAATTTCAAAGCCAATTCAAAACATTTCGGGAGGGGTCCGGACCCCCTGGACCCCTCCCCTGGCTACGTCCCTGCCGGACAGTGTGGTTGCGGCCATAAAAATCCATCATGTCTAGATTTGGGGAACTTTTCAAACCATTTTGATATACTTGTTATTTATGAAATCGGTCTGTAATTGTTAGGGTCCGACATATCACCATTCTTATGTAAGGGTATTACTATTGCAAGAGGCAGCAGCCGCTGTCAGCATAATCCAGGTACAGCAGGGTACATTGAATCTCATTATGTCCGTGAGGTAAAGTCGCATGCTGCACACTACTAAAGAAATATAATCGGTGAGAGGATTCAACTCAGGGGCGGCGCATAAGGGCCCGCAGGTCCCGCGTGGCGGGGGGCCCAAAAGCCACATTAAAGATTTCTCGAACCATAAGAACAGCACGACTACGAAAAACATCACTCCGGCGTAGATATTTTTGTAGACAAGAAGTGATATATACTTTTCGAAATCAAAGCAAATGCTAAATTTATTGTTCCTCTTTCACCAATTTAATATTGACCTAAAATCTTTGAAAGTTAATAAGACATCCTCAAATTTTCACAAAAAAAAATGCTTTGCATGGCTGCGCTATTTGCTGAAACTGTAGCCGCGGTTTGTAATCCTACCCACCCTTTTCCTTGCCAAAAAGGCAAGGCAAAAAGATTCTTTAGGTCCTTCTGCAAATATATCTTTAAACATTTTTGGTGATAGTACCGTTTCCACTTTTCCACGATCAAAATAGTTTGAGAGTGGTACTAAACTTAGTTCAAACTAGTTAGTACGGTCTGTATATGAAGTATGTATATTAGTTGAAGACTAAAATATTGTATTTGCTTTCGGTATATACACGGTCATTAGGGCTGTGGTGCAGAGGCCACATTTGGTAAGTACAAACGTTCTTAAAATTGATGGATTTAAATTAGAGCACACTTAAATTTAATGCTGAAACAAGAAATAGGCCCCCCACATACGAAGCGTTGCAATCCATTTTCTGGATTCTTCGTTCTGTCAAATTCATACATTTTCTTCGATTTTGATAGAAGGAAAATAAAAAAAGGATTAGGATTGGCCGTGTCACCTATATGCTGTCAATGCTGCGGTGCGCGGGCGTTTTTATTTTAAATTAAAAAAAAACGATTGAAGAAATCATTAATTTAATAAACGTTACAACAAGGATGCTATTCTCAATATAAGAATGCAAAGAGTCAAAGTAGCTCTTAGCAAACTTATTTTAAGTACAATCTACTTAATTTTAGAAGAAACACTGTAACGTCAAAATCATGTTTCAAAAGAGTTGGTTTAAGGTCGATCCACACTTTTTAGTCATAAGTCACTGTCATTTCCCATACAAATTGACAGATTGTCAATCAATTGACTGACAATCTGCATCTTGTATGGAAAATGACTGTGACTGATGACTGAAAATTGCGACCTTCAAGAGCGTTTTCGATTGATTTCACTTAGCTTTTTTCTCAGTGTAGGGGGGCCAACTCAAGAAGTTGGCGGGAGGGCTCCGAGTGAAGTTGTTCCGCCACTGATTCAACTCAACCCCTTTAACTCGGCTATGTTCCCCTAACATTACCTTTAAGGAATACTGAGCATGTGGCACATACGTAACTTGCCCTAAGCAGTACAGGCGGTACTGTTTATTATAAATAATTGACGTAACCAGCAAATGTTGAACCTGTTTCCCCAAGTTGTGGACCTCTTATTGGCAGTGCCGGATTATCCTTAAGGCACATAAGGCACGTGTCTAGAGGTCCCGCACTCACAGAGGCCCCGAACTCACACTTACAGTGATCCCGCGAGATTTTTTTTTGTTTTTTTTTTATATATATATATAATAAATTATAAGACTGATGTCCAATTCCGACCAAATTTAAAGATTGAAGATTTACATTTAGAAGCTACAACTTTTCTCACAAAACCATGAACACTTACGCCAGGCGAATGGTCGTGAAAAGTGGCTCAAGAGAGTATGCCCTGCACTGTCTGATATTATATACGAAATCGATAGAAGCTTTGTCAGAAAGCTTAAATTTCCACCCCCTGAAAACTTTTTAATGCTACTTATGGGATGTTTTGTCTTACTTTAGACGAATTTGAAAACGAAATGATTCTCCATGAGCATCTAAAATTGACATTACAGGACAAAAATTCGAGTGAAATGTTCAACTGTCTAAACTTAATGTTGCGATAGCCTTAAGGACAGATTTAACGACGCCTTCTGTCAGTGATGGAGAACGAAGTTTTTCAAAGTTGGCAATAATTAAAAACGAAAAACGTTCTGTAATGAAGCAAAGGCGACTAAACGCCATAAGTTTAATTAATAGTGACATTGCCAAAACATTAAATAGCAGAGATATAATTCACAACTGTGAAACTGAAAAAAAAAAACAAGAAAAGTATTTAATTTAGTAAGTTTTTGTACTAATACTTTAAATATTTTGTGTTGGATACGATATCCCGCCCATCATATTCCTATTTTTCAAAATCCCGACATTCATAATCCTGCCATTTCAATAATCCCGTTCAATTTAAATACCGCCTAATCAAAATTCCGCCAACTTAATATCCCGTCATTTCAATGACCCGCTAGTTTAAAATATCCATTAGCGGGATTTTAAAACAGCCGAGTTTTAAGAGGGCGGGATTTTGAGGTGGCGGCATTTTGTAATGGCGGGATTTTATAGTGGCGGTATTCTTAAGTGGCGGGATTTAATAATGTCTGGATAATTTTTGCGAAATAAAATATATTTTTCTTATTTCGTAAACTATATTCTTTACGAAAGTATTTCTTACACATAATGTAAGAGTTTTATTTGAAGACAGTACACAAAAAGGGCCCTCAATTGTTTTATGCCTAGGGGCCCCAAAGGGTCTTAATCCGGCACTGCTTATTGGTCACCTTTTTTACCAATAATCAGGAGACCATTTCCATAGTAATCCTGTCAAAAGTCAGAGATAACGGGTGGGCTAATTACAAGTTCGTTTTTAAAAATGCAATAAAATGAACAAAATTAAATTCTTTTTCATGTCTTATGACTTTAGTAGAAAGTAAGTAAGCTCCCATTAATGATGGAACACAACTTCATTCAAGTAGCTGCCCCGGCTGGCGTCGTAGTAGCGCATTCTGTCACACCAATTTTCCGAGACCCTATTGATGGTTTCAGGCTGTAGCTCACAGATTGCTTGGATGATATTGGCCTTAAGTGCTTGAACCGTTTTTGAATTGTTGGCATAACGTCGGTCCTTCACAAAAAAAGTCCAAAGGGGTCAAATCGCAGCTCTGAGGCACCCAATTGACATCGCCAAGACGGCTGATAACACGATTTGGGAATTTGGTGCGTAAAAGATCGATTGTGGCATGGGCTGTGTGGCATGCCGCGCCATCCTGCATGAACCAGAGGTCGTCCAAATCCATGTTTTCAATTTCACTAAAAAGGTCGGATAACATGGCTCTGGGCTAGACAGCACTCACTTTGAAAATAAGTTTTCAATATTTCCCAACGTCGTTCAAGCGTAAATCGACTCATTTCGTTCCGCGGAGGTATGATACTGACTTTCTATCAAGATTTCGAGCGAAAAACAGCTGTCAGTGTCAAACTAACCTCTGATTTAAAAACGAACTTGTAATTGGCCCACCCTGTATATGATTTTTGCCGCTGGATGGCCTTATGAAGGCTTCTTTTTCTTAAGGCCGCCATATACAATGCGATCGATTGTATGATAAACGATCATTTTCTATGGCTGTATATCCTGCCAAACGTTTATCAGAGGATAACACGCAGGGTGTATTGCGACTAAAATTAAAAATCGCTTTCTTATGTACCTACCATGTTAAGAAATGATTTCTAAAATAATTTTTAATTCTTACAGTAAAGGCATTTATTGCAGTTCAAAGGATCATGATTCCCGTTTATATGCCGGAAAAGTTAGGTTCCGCTTTTCACCAAAATCCGCCTTCCGACGTTTCACCGGTCCCTTACCGTCAAATAAGATCTTATATACACTTTGTATGAGAAACCTCTTTCACGTGTTACGGCCACTTTGTATGAGACACCTCTCTTGTACCAGAACACCCTGATTTTTGCACGCCTATTATTTCGTCTCTATTGATTGGAGTAATAAGGAATTTAAGGAATAGTCATGAGTATCACCATCTTGTTTCTATAGGTTGCCATAGACTTAGCGATTAATTGAACAATCAAATATCGTTTCTGTAGAGAAAGCACATTTTCTGTGGAGAAAGATCATTTTCTCTTGCGAATTCGGTAGTGGAACCTAAAAAATGAGCTTTCTCCACATAAATGAGCTTTGGTTGTTCAATCGATTGGCTGTATGCCGATTCTAATAAATATGTCTGACCTGGGGATCAATCCTATTGATGCCAACAACCCCTTCCCCCAGTTCTTATCAACCCCACTGAGGAGTACATTTAGGGCTCCCTGTTTATTATTAACCGAATCATGCCTTCGCAAGGTTCACCACATATTTCCCTCGTGAGAAATTATTCTTTCTCCCAATCCGGGTGAAGGGAAAGGGTGGGGGGAGAGGTAGTATGCCTGAGCAAGTATGTGTACAGCATTGGGTCTTCTGGAGTATGGTCACTTTATTTTAGGCTATAGCCTAATTTTTCAGGAAAAGATCTAAGGTATTATATATTAATACAAAGGAAATAGGATTTCGCAAGCCATATAATCCTTATATGTAACTACTACAACTATTTTTGATGATTTTTTTTTGATGTCAGTTTTTCATAGCTTCAATAAACTCTTTTCACCGCCAAAAGCAAAATCTGGGGATGAATCAAACTTACAGAGCTGCTTCTAGTTTTAATATCTAATCATTTTGCGAAACTTTTTTAAATTAACCACATAAAAAAACTTTTAACAGGTTACGGCTTGGCGTTCAGTCGAAACTCTAAATACGTCCAAATGTTCAACAAGCGACTTTTAGAATTTCGAGCAAATGGCGACCTGGAACGCCTTCGACGTTATTGGATGACCGGCACCTGTCGTCCTGGCAAGCAGGAGCATAAATCATCAGATCCCCTAGCCTTGGAACAATTCTTATCAGCATTTCTGCTACTAATGGCCGGCATACTATTTGCAGCCTTACTTCTACTACTCGAACATGTCTACTTCAAATACTTCCGCAAACGTTTAGCCAAATCCGATCAAGGAGGATGTTGTGCTCTCATCTCACTTTCTATGGGCAAAAGCCTAACATTCCGTGGTGCCGTATTCGAAGCTCAAGAAATCCTAAAGACGCATCGATGCAAGGATCCGATATGCGATACGCACTTGTGGAAAGTGAAACATGAATTGGATATGGCACGTTTGCGAATCCGGCAGTTGGAGAAGACAATGGACAAGCATGGAATTAAACCGCCTCAGATCAAGTAAGTTTGGTCAAAACTATTAATTTGTTTACTCATATATTATTTACAGTTTTCTTTACAGATTGCTTTCGACTTCGGACCTGCTGAATCACGATCATAAGCGTCCGCCGCTTCTGGGCAATTTGAGTATTGGAGGAAGTGCCCAGGATTTATATAGATGGTGAGTGGTGACATCAAATCAATTTCACGAGCATCAGAAAGAATTACAATTACAATTTCATTTCCTTGCAGGTCTTATAAAACTGAAATAGCCGAAATGGAAACTGTCCTTTAAAAACCAACTACGATAACTAGAACAATGCTTAAACAGTGTTTGACAAAACTTTTTCTAAAAAAAACCAATAAGAACAACACAACGGAATTAAATACGGATATAGGATGGGTCTAAATTAAATTTGTTGTTAAAAATATTTGTTACACGTATCGTAGATCTGAAGCCATAAATACTTAACTAAACATAAAAAATTATGTCGTAATGTTCAAGAAGTAATTGACAGTTTTATTGTAAATCCGAACAAAAATTAAGGATAACATTTTGATAAGATTGGTGTATTAGGAAATTAGAGAATTGTTTGGGAGTTGATGTAGTTAATAGGTTTGTTTTAAGTAAGTTTCAGACAGTACGCTTTTCTTTAAATTATATCTGAAATCCTCATGAAGAGCCGGAAGAGAGTCATCCATTACCTTGAGTACGTTCCATTTATACAATCTGAGTGAAAATAGTTACTAACATTGACTTTCCGTTGTTCCAAAACACCAATACAGTAAAACACGGATAAGTGCACATCGATAATGCACAATTTTTTCGTGCACTTAAGCGTGTTGTGCACTTATCAGTGCTGCGTACAAACTATCTAATTTACGTAGCATAAATGGAAACTAGTGGTAAAAACTGATACTGTGTGGACTGTGGCTTTACTTTGTTAAATTGGAGAAAATTAAAAACTAACTAGATAGTAGCAAAAATAAATTTGCAAGGAAAATTTTCCAGTTTATACCAAAAAAAAATGAATCTCATTCCTAAATTACAAGCCTCGGGTGGTAAGGAATGTTCTCCTTAAATGGAAATCACATTTTTTTATACAAAGCAAAATGTTTCGCGATTTCAGTCTAGACTAAAATACGTAATTTCATTTTTAAGAGCTCGAACAATAAAAAAAAACTTTAGGACCTCACCATGTTTAGGACCATGATTTTCAAACAAACCTAATGGCCTTTTTAAGCAGCATTCGGTTAACTTGACCTTGTGTTCGCTACAAAACTGCTATTAATATTTTCCGACGAAAAATTAACAATAATATTTTTGCACAGAACAAAACCGATACCGAATTTGAACACAAAGCTGATATGGAATCCATTCCAACCATAGTTTAGAGGTTTAGACCAACAATAATTCCATAAATAGCTTGCAAAAGAAGAAGAAGAAGTAACAAACTACCTATATCTCCGATGTAGGATTATAAGGCTTTTGTTGGTCTTGGTAAAGATTGAAATAGATTGGACGCGTCAGCGTCACACGCATTTGCTTTTGATGACCCACATTGACAGCAGCAACAGCAGCAGAAGGCATATGCGTGTGTTAAATTGAAATGTTTGTGTAGCCTAAAATATTTTTTTTGTACATTTTCAATTACAATTTGAGGGTGACAAAATTGTGTGCATTCACCTACAAGTGAGCGGAGCCGAATTTTGCAGCGAATTCTACTTATGTTTTCCTCCACCAGGAGGCACACGCAAATGAGCGGTAAAGGTAGTGTGTGAATGGAATGTAACACTTATGTCAAACACCATTCATTATTATGACGAAAATATCATGACAAAAATATGTAGATGAGCATAATCTGCGTTACATTATTTCAACAATATATTTCTTCATAATTTTCAAAATTGTTTTCCAGCCATCTATTCCGATATATGGCTGCATCGTTGCGAAGCGTAGAAATTTTGCGCTAAGTAGAAGACACTGCGATACGTATCACAAACACACAGTGCCTTCGGGTGGAGAGTAATGTAAGCAAAATTGGCTCAATTTTTCTCGGTGAAATGTACTGAGCGTAGTGTACGTGAACACACTCATTATCACTTGCTTGCAGAAATGGAAAAACAACATCCAAAAACATCCAAAAAGTTTTGTTCGCAAAAAAGAAACACCAAAATTTTCAAACAACCTAATGGCTATCTTAGTGATGTCCTGCGATCGAAATGAGGAGACTGACTGATACTGCTAACATGAACGCTGGAATGACAAAGAGACTGCCACTTTTGCTAAACTTTTTTTTATTAAGACAATGTTTGGTCTTAGCCTTAAGCTGCTCCCAAAAAGAGCAATTTTTAACTCTCAGATTAATTAAAGACAAAAATTATCCAGTAAACCGGATTTCCCTTTTTTCTACATTCTCATAAATTGAATCAATAAATATTAGATACTTCCGGCTGCGGCTAGGATCGCATAAATTCGTAAAATAGTCCACTGGTTCGAAACGTATGCACTAATAAATTTTTCAAATGCACATGTGCACTTATCCGTCATAAGTCGTGTCCAAATGTTGTTAACCCTACCAAAAAATTGCGTGCACTTAAGCGTGTTGTGCACTTATCCGTGTTGCACTTATCCGTTTTGAAATGTATTGAAAATCGCATTGCATGGATGGTGCATGAAAATTGTGTGCACTTATCCGAGTTTTGCACTTAAGCGTGTTGCACTTGCGTGTTTTACTGTAGTCACAAATAGCTATCTCTCCGAGTCAACTTTTGACGTTTCAAATTTCAAATGGTCCACTATCGTTGATAGCTATTTCCACTCGCACTCTCGAGATGATCCATCGATAGCTATGGAAAATGTCCGTTGGCAAGTTCAAGTATGTGAGGTTATGTCGGGTCGGTTGTTGATGTTATTATCAAATGTTGCGATTATTAATTACTAGGCAATGTTTGGTTTTTAAATGGCACTAAAGTTAATAAACTAAGTGTACAGATAGATTTCGATGAATGTAAACACTAAATATGGATCCCATCGAGTTATAAATTGTTTTTGGTAAACATATTTTTGAATTCAACGGCTGTTGTGACATTTCCATATTATGTTCGCCTGAGAGCCCTCTCACAACGCTCATAACTACGAAAATAGTCATGCGATGACTACAGCTACAACTATATTTAATTCCGGAACGAACTCCTTATGAAACTCATTTTCGCTAACAGGTCAACATTATGCTTTATTCTGAACTCCGAAATGTGATGTCTTCTGTAAACTCGCCGACTATCTGGTGGCAATTTCCCCGGTATATAATATTGAGAGAATAGGCTTTTCCACATTACACGATGCCAACCGGTTCGGTTTCATTGCTGACGCAACAAAATACCGCTCCAAACGTGCGACTAGCCAATGGGGAGGACAGCTTAAATTTCATATGAATTTGACAAGAGCCAGCTGCCCTCTCATTTACTCGAGCCAATAAAACGGAGCTATATCTTTCCTTTTTTTAATTGAAATAAGCATAAATACTTTTAGTTAATTGAATTGGGCCTACGATGTTTTTTTACATTTGTCACGACTAGAAAAGCCTTGAACTTGAGCATTTACGACATATTGCACCGACAAGTATTTTAAATAAAATAAATTAAATAAATGTATCAATGTTATAAATAAGTGTCAATTTAACATAAAAATAAATAAAACAAAAACGTTACGTATAAAACAACCCATTAAAGAAATAATCCAATAAACTAAACCAACCGAAATTAAATAAAAAATTTCATATTAAAAACTATAGAAGAATTTAGTTAAGTTTCAGATTTACAGATTCTAAAATTGTTTTTTCCATCATAGCTTTTCTTGAAATATTTCAATTTCAGTTTTTTAACACTAGTTAGTTCATTATAAAATATTTTTTAAATTTTTATTACAACAAATATAATAATAAAAAAAAATATTAAATACTTGAAAGCAAATATTTTATAATTGTTAATTCGCATATTATATATTTTTACGATTTTTATGAATGCATATTAGTAGAGAAAACAGATTACAAGGTTGATGTTAACATAGCATGTAGTGTGACGGACAAGAGTTTTTATTGGAATTGCAGCAAATTAAATAAAAAGAAGGATACATCTAAAATGACATGTTTTAATATGAATAATAAATGTAATCAAAACTATATAATAGCAGAATGAAAAGGAGAGTCATTTCAAATGGCTGGAATAATTGCAAAATAAGAATAAATGTGAATTGGAATATATACGTAAATGTTAGCCGAAAGTGATAATTCTTTTATTTAGTTGTTTGACATTTTTGGCAGGTATCGATATGAAATCATTTCGTCATCTTGCAAAGATCCAAACAGTAGATGCCCTACCGAATACACCAAATATGAAAATAAAAACGAGGCTAATTTCTGGCGTGGTCGAAATTTGGATACCCTTCGGTCTCCTTGGGCTAAAAGTTTTCTCGGGCGTACCTACGACTTGTATTGAATACCCCCCCCCCCCCTCCCTTCTTTTCCTTCTGTATTCACAAAAGTTCCGTTGCGTCGACAAAACAATATATTTGTGGAAGGTTTGGTTGAAATGAGAGGGAATTAAAAAATTTACTCATAAAAATTTTATTGGGAGATGCGGGAGCATGGCCCCATAGTACGATTCCATTTGTTTTTACCTTTTTGGTTGCTTTGATATAAAGACACATTAATTCAAGGTTTTGCGAAATTGGTGAAAAAAATGTTTCTTAGAAGAACCAAAATGGGGGGTAGGGTTTGTGTGGCCGCCCCATGACCCCATGGTCCGATTTGATCCAATCTTACATATGTTTTGTGTCATCACTAGAAGAACATTTGTGTGGAATTTGGTTGAAAGTGGTGCACAAATAAAAAAGTTTTTCTTATAAGAACCTAATTTGGGGGGTTAGATTTGTATGGCAGCCTCATGATCTGATTTGATCCATTCTTACATATGTTTTGTGTCATCAATAGAAATGCATTTGTGTGAAATTTGGTTGAAATTGGTACACAAATAAAAAAGTTTTTCTTAGAAGAACCTAATTTGGGAGGTTAGGTTTGTATGACAGCCCCATGACCCCATTGTCCGATTTTACCGACTCAAACATACAAACTGCCAAACTGCCAGCAAAAAGAAGCATTTGTGCAAAATTTCAGCTTCATAGCTTTTAAATTGGTCGAGTAAAACGCGTTGCAACAGACGGACATACGAACAGACTGATATCGCCCAATCGACTCCCCAAACTCATGCTGATCATATAAAATGTATACCTTTTATATGGTCGGAGATGCTTCCTTCAATGCGTTACAAATCCCACTTCACTACCATCCTCATTCTTCTATATCCAGAAGTAAAGCCTTTCTACCTAAGGCACACAACTTCTGGCGAAAACATTCTCATTAGGTATTCTATGGTAGAATGCGGAGGGGGAAACCACAACCTCCTAGCTAATACAGAGGGGGATCAACTCCGGAACGGAGCACCGCGCCTCTACTCACATTTCAGAGAGGGGAACACCACAACCTCCCAAACACACAACACGAAGAGGGGAGACACCACAACCTCTTCAAACATTAACTCAACGAGGAGAGGGGAGACACCACAACCTCTCCAACACGTAAACTCTGTGCAAAGAGGGGGAACACCACACCCTCTCGAGTTTATCACAAGTAGAAAGGGGAGACACCACAACCTTTCTACGAACGTCAACTCAACATGGAGAGGGGAAACACCACAACCTCTCCAAAACGTAAACTCTGTGCAAAGAGGGGGAACACCACACCCTCTCGAGTTTATCACAAGTAGAAAGGGGAGACACCACAACCTTTCTACAAACACAACGCTGAGAGCGGGACGACCACAACCTCTCAACGACTCAATCGGAGGGGACCAACTCCGAGGTGAAGCCCACACGGCTCTAAACATCTCACTGAGAGGGGAGACACCACAATCTCTCAAACTATCATTAATTTCCGGAAAGGGGGAAACCACAACCTTTCCATACAACACTCACTCAATACTGAATCTTAGAATACCTGTAGGTAATTTTCGGTGCTGTACACACAGCAAAACCTAGTCCGCCATAAATCAGATCTCACACAATTAGCATAACAACAATACAAGCAACTACAAGCTCAGTGTACTCACCTACGCACAACGTCTTTTCCTACCGACACCTTAGCAACAGCCAACAACCATCGAATGTGTCGTGATATCTTGAAATGGATTTCACAAACACCCTGAAAAAACACTTGACGCGAACCACGCTCGTGTGGAATAAACCTAGTTCTAAATGTCGATGATTAGTCGCGTAATTTGACCACGGGAATATAACAAAACCAAACCAGGAACATAAAAGCGCTTGACGTACCACTAGGAAAAATGACCGATTTTATTTTATTTTTTTCAATTGTCATTTAATTTCATGGCCTACTATGAAAATACAATTCTTCAAAAACACCAAGCATCCTACACACGGGATAACCAAAAAAACACACCTTATGATTGTACGCCACTGACCATAAATTTAGGCCACAAACCGCTTTCGTTAAGTTAGGTCTTCCATAAAAATTCCTTCCAGCGACACTAGCGCCTCCAAATTTTTCAAAACAGCTGAACAAATTTGACATTTTGTGTCTATCTGTCATCCTAGCTTCCCGGTTTTCCTGGGTTTTCCTTTTGCTATTTTAGACTCTGGTAGCTAGTGATTTTCCGCCGAAAAATACTCCAAAATGAGCGAAGAATACGACGAAAGTGCTGTGAACAGCGATGAAGAAGCCAACGACGAAAGTTCAGCGGTCCCCAGCACAGCAAATGAAAGCGATTCGGACGCAGCAGCAGCGGCAGACGACAACGATGAACCAATACCGGCCAAGGTGCGTAAGCTGGAGGATCACACAAAACTCGTTGCGACCCACTACAACGAGATCGAGGAAAAAGGTCTGGCGGAGCGTGCCAAATCCCGCATCGTGTACATGCGAAATTTCAACAATTGGGTCAAAAGTATGCTCATCAACGAGTTCTTGACGAAAATCAAGGCATCACAGAAATTGGGGTCACCGCTACGTGTACTGGATATGTGCTGCGGCAAGGGTGGCGATCTACACAAGTGGGAAAAGGGCGGCATCACGCATCTCATTTGCACGGATATTGCCGACGTGAGTTTGGAGCAGTGTCAGTCAAGGTATGATAAGCTTGTGAAGCGCCCGGATCATCGATTTGGTAAGCCTTTCTCGGCCGAGTTTTTCGCTTGCGATTCGACGCTCGTTCGTTTGCGGGAGCGCTACAAGGACCCGTCAATGGATCTGCATTTGGTCAGTTGCCAGTTTGCTTTTCACTATTGTTTCGAATCGATGGGACAGGCCGAGTGCATGATTCGCAATGCGGCGGAGTGCTTGTCGCCGGGGGGATATTTTATTGCAACAATTCCTGACGCCAATGAGATAATGCGGCGTCAACGGGCCACCGGGTTGAAGTCGTTTGGCAACGAAGTCTACAACATTGAATTCATCTGTGATACGGACAAACCTCCACTGTTCGGTGCTAAATACAAATTCAAACTGGAGGGCGTAGTCGATTGTCCTGAGTTTTTGGTGCACTTCCCGACGTTGGTGAAATTGTGTAAGAAGTATGGCTTGAAGCTGGAGAAGAAAGAGGGTTTTGCTGATTTCTTCCAACACGCATTGGCCGATGGTAAGTTCGGATTTCATGTTGATTGTCCCTTTCGTAAGTTTTTTATTGGTTTTCTATCATATAGGAAAGCCGCTGCTCTCGCGGATGCAAGCACTCGAAACATATCCGGCTCAACGAAACAACACATTGGCGGGAGGTGAGGAGTGTTATGCACACGCTCAGAAGTATTTAGGAGAAAATGCAAAGGACGATCGATTCAAAGTGGTCGGGACACTTTCGAAACCGGAGTGGGAAGTGGCAAGTAAGTATTCAGCTTTGAAATTAGTCAAGTCAGCTTTGCTTTGACGCGTTCTTTTCTTTATTTTGCAGCACTTTACATGGTGTGCGCATTCAAGAAGTGCAAAACAATGTGGGACGCGGAAGGGAAGCCAGTCTACGACTGCTAGTCTTAAGATTTATTTTCGTGTTGTTTCACGAATACGTATATTTTCATTTTGACTTGCTTTTGTATTTTTTATCCGATCAATAGAACAGGTCATTGGTTTTATTAAATATCCGTTGTTTCAAAACTTGAGCTCGTCTGCTTAGCACTCTTCAAGGTTTGAACAGATGAGACATCATACCATCGTTGAAAGGCCAAGTCAGTGATGTATCTTACTCTCTCCACGGCCTGCTGGTAATTATCGTTATTAACAGTTCATAGACCAATTTATAGGACAATACCGACATTCTCGGTGAGATATGTTTGCAAATATTGCACATTGCGGATTCATACACACAACTAGAGACTCCGTGCGACTTCCACTCTTGTTGATGTGTTGGGGCAGAACAGGAAGAAGTTGAAAGTCTTCTTATTCTTGTTTTACCCAACTCTTAGTGGAGCATGGTGCGTTGACGACTACCGTGTGTATGACAACGATTCGGAGTGTGATACGGTTGTCAGCCATACCGCCATAGCCGCATTGCTAGTTTATTATTCTACGAGAAGCATATTTCTTATCATCTTCTTAATAATAAATTTGCGGCAGGTTATGCCGAGTTTGAAAACTCATTTCTCTATGAATCTCATCACAGAGTGGCGACCGGCCACAGGCGTAGTTAATTACCTTAGGTCCACAAGGGGTATAAACCAGACGTTGTTCTTAAGCCGGTTGTCATTATCATGCAGTTGCCGGTTTATGAGAAGCAGGCGATTGAAATGCGATTGAGAAGAAAGTGTCTAGGAAGCTAAACCAGAGGAGAGTTGCATAAATCAAAATATGGTATCATCAAGACGGGAGTTCCATATTTTATCAAAGACAGATATCATACAGGGTGCGCCCTTTTTTATGTCGGTATGTAAATAATGTGAATAATTTGACATTCACCAACCGATTGACTTGGTTAAACATGTTTTCTAAACGTCAATTCAGTACAATTTTAACCATGAATCGCTTCATATCGAAACAACGCGCCACAAACGCAACTCAAACTATGGAGTCTCTGCAACGAAAATTTCCTGGATGTCAAAGAGAGGTGACATTGGGTGAGGTTATAAAACACAACGTTCGCGTAACGTTTCACGTTTTCCGAAACGTTTCCTATTGTGTTCTGTAAACGCATAGATCCGGATCAGACTTGGTGTTACCATCGCCATCTCTCGGAAAGTGACAAAGGTGACAATTGACACATCACAGCTGATACGTTTTGCTCGAAAATTAAAATTTCCAGTTTTAAACGAGATGCAGATACATTTTATTTTGATTATAAATAGTTTAATAAATAAATGAGGGCGTAAATGCACGGTTCGACGGCAGATTGTAAATTTCTGCCAATCAATCAAGCTATGCCTCGCAAGGGGGCGCTTAGAGGATCTGTTTGTAGGGAGAAGTTTCTGATCCGTAACGGCCGGTTGATTTGAAACGTTGCGCGAAACGTTGCGCAACGTTGTGTTTTATAACCTCACCCATTGACTGGCCACGCAGATCTACAGATTTGACTGCCCGTGACTTCTTTTTGTGGGGTTATTTGGAAAGTGTAAGCCAGCAAGCCTCGTACCATTGACGAGCTCAAGGCTCATTTGTGCCGAAAGCGACGCTATTCTGCACGAGATGTTCGAAAAAACTCATTGAAAACGCAGCAAAAAGGCTCATTTTGCTGTGGCCAACAATGGCGGCCACTTGATTGATGTAGTATTCAAAAAGTTGTAAAGGGCCAAATTGAATAACAATTCCTCAAATATAGAAATTGTTTTTATATCCGTCATATATTTATTGATCAGTGTGATCTTAACCAAACTGCACCAAAGTTTGTTCCTATTAAAGTTCAAAACATATCTAGGAACGGATGGAATCGGAACATCACGTCATAGGGCTGCCATACAAACGGCCCCTGAAAAATAAGTTCTTCTAAGAAAAATTGTTTTCTTTTTATTCCGACCTTATTCAAACTTTACCCAAATGTGCTCGTAGTAAAGCCGCAAACCATATCTAGGAACGGATGAAATCGGAACGCTACGTCATTATAATGCAGGGACGCCACTGCCTAGTTCTTAATTCACGAAAAAACAGCCAATTCCTACCGCTATCTCGAATACACCCGGACATCTGGAACATTTTGTCCGAACTTTGCGGTGGTGGTGATGTGAACCATCTGTTTTAATGCTCCGCTGCACCCAATGACCTCATTCCGCTATGGGACAACTCTTTTTCCGCTGCTACGTCCTTGTCGTTTGATACAATTGGCGAGATCGACGACGAAAACCTCCCGATATGCCTTGCTGTGTCTTCACGATTGAAACATCAATGGCCAAAAGTTGCCAATGGAAAAAAACGATCCTTACCTTGCCACACGTTTTTGGCATCCTTTTTCACTGGGACCAGAAACTCCATCGAGTTTTTATATTAAAAAATTACGGAAAATATTATAGTATTGGTTCATATCCACCTCTTTATTGATTTCCACCACTCAACATTGAAATGCAAATGCATTGATTTCGAAAATTGCACAATTTTGACATTGACAGTATTCATGAAGAATTTCGCGTTAAATGCCGATCACAGCACTCCGCTATCTAGAACTAAACAAACATTTAAAAAATACCTCAATTTTGATTTCACGAAAAATCCCTAAAATAAGAGGAGCTACAGTGCGTGTAATAGCATTTCTTTTGTTTTTAAGCGAAAACACAAGCATCGAACTTTATTAAGTTGCCCTAACCCCTAGTGGGGCAAAGCGCGTCTACTACCAACGCCATCTAGAAATATCATAGCCGCAACTCAGCTGTACAATGACGTTATTGCTTAGCTCTTAAATTATTTATTTACACGAACAAACAACAAAAACAAGTAGTGACGTAATAAAAAGCAAAAACAAAACAGTGCAACATTGGCGAACATAACCTAAAATTATAAGCTGATTTTGACGTCTAAGATTCTACATTGCGGCCTTAATATCTAGACGGCGTTGCTACTACACCTACTCGCCATCGCGTACGGTTTCTGGCCATGTATTGAAGTTGACCCCAGGTCTTTCTTAATGACGCACACTCTCTATCCACCGATCTGCGCCACGTGATTTTAGGACGGCCCTTTATCGGCCTCTTTGGGAGAAGGGGTTCCATCTCATAACGCGACCAGCAATGCAGTTATCACCCTTTCGTAACGTATGACCAATCCACTGCCACTTTCGCCTGCGAGCCAATTCGTCGATAGGCATTTGACCCGTGCGCCGATGTAGATCTTCAATTGAAATTCTTTCGGGCCAAAAAATACTTAATATTCGACGAAGACAAGTATATATGCAATTTCTTGGTAACTGCAGCGGTAACTTTCCAAGTGCTGCTCCCTTATAAAAGCACCGAAAGAATCAGGGAGCGGAACAGCCCCAGCTTGGCCCTAACACTGAGATAAACTGCTTTGCCAGAGTTTGGACAACATGCCGAAAGAGCACTTTGCTTGGTGATCCGTACCGCCATCAACAGCAACAATGCTCCCTATAGTAGACAAATTCGTCTACAGGTTGTCCGTTGGTTGATACGTATGGGAAGAGCGGGATTTCCAGTCAGGTTAAGAATGTTGGTCTGTGGTTGTGTTAATCTTTAGCCCGACACCATTTGCCTCCCTCTCGAGATCCATCGCCATTTCGCTCAGATCCATGATCTTATGCGAGAGCAGCAAATGTCATCAGCGTAGTCCAGGTGTTGTAGGTGAGACTTCAGAGTCCATTGAATGCCGCGGTTCTGGCTTTTCGCAGGTAAAGCTACATTGAGTACATCACCAATCACTATAGGAGATAGAATTGGTGAGAGAATGCAACCCTGTCTGACCCCGCTAAGAACTTCAAAGTCCTCCGAAACCTTACCTTTGTGGAGTACGCGACATTTGGCACCCGACGTATTTTTCTCTGGGACACCCCTCTTGCATAAGGCCGCCCAGATACTAGCTCGGTTCACACTGTTGAAAGCCTTCTCAAAATCAACGAAGAGCAAATGCAACGAAGAAATGAATTCGATGCATTGCTCCATTACAATACGTAAGGTGTTAATGTGGTCGACGCAAGAAAACCCAGATCGAAATCCAGCCTGCTCCTCATCGATTTTGCTTTCTAAGTGGTCCTTAATCTTATCCAAGACTATTCTAGCCATTTTTTTAGCGACCGCGGGAAGCACACATATACCCCTCCAATTATTGCATTCTGTCAAGCTGCCCTTTTTCGGAAGTTTGATAATCAACCCTTCCTTCCACTCAGTGGGAAAGTTTCCTCGTCCCACACTCTAGTTATTAGTGGATGTAGCAACTCGGCTACAAGATCTCGTGCTGCTTGGTAGAGTTCGACAGAAATACCGTCGAGCCCAGCAGCCTTACCACGTTTTAGTGCAGTAATTGCATTAATTATTTCGGTTTTGGTTGGAGCAGTTGACCGTATATTTACGTTTCGCTGGGCAGCTACATTATCCTCATGAGTGGGATCTTCGCCATTTGGCATACGGTTTAAAACCGCAGCGAAGTGTTCTTTCCAACGCCTCATCTGGTCCTCCTAATGGATAAGTAGCCTTCCATCAGTATCCTTTACGGGATGTTGATAGGAGCTCTTCGACCACCTTTCAACTCCTTGATGACACAAAATACGGTATTTAAGTCCCTGTTCCGTGCAGCTTCCTCCGCCGCTGCAAGAAGAGAGTTTGTGTACGCCCTTTTATCACGACGTACGCATCGCCGAACTTCTTGGGCTTTTGAACGATACAGGAGCTCGATGTCGTGACGATTGTCGTTTGTTGGCGATGCAAGGCGCACCCTGAGCTCTTTCCGCTCGACAATCCGTTGCCATGTTGCGTCAGACATCCAAGACTTTGACCGACAAGACGGATTTGGGCTTTCTACATACGCATTTTTAATGGCATCCCAGTGCACATTTAAGTCACTAACCGGGAGTCTAATGATCTCAGCTGTTTTCTGCACAAGATGGTTACAAAATTATTGTGCAACAGCTGGATTATTTAGCTTGGCGGTGTCGAACTAAGGCGTCTTGATTAACTATATCGGCGAGATTGCACGGCTGCAATCCGCAATCGAACAGTAGCAACCATCAAATGGTGATCCCTACCCAAACCCACGTCGGCGCCTCTCCTATTACGGACATCCAGCAGGCAACTGCTGAATCTACTGCTAATATGGCAAAATGGTCAATTTGATTCTCAGTCCGGACCCGATCAACAGAGGTCCAGCTGATTTTATGGCACCTCTGATGTTCGAACATAGTGCCTCCTATGACGAGGCGATGGAAGTTGCAGAATTATACAAACCTCTCACCGTTATCGTTCCGGTTACCCAGACCGTGTGTCCCCATCACGTGTCTCAGTCCATCGTTATCCGCACCAACCTTTGCATTCAAATCTCCCATTACCATAACAATGTCGCCTTTAGCTAATTTGCACTGGACAGTGTTAAGTTTTTCGTAAAAGGAGTCCTTAGCTTCGACGGTGTCAGGTTCGGTAGGAGCATAACACTGTATTATCGTAATGTTTCTCATTCTTGTCCGAAACCTGGCGGTCACAATTCTATCTGAAACGGGTTCCGAGCTAATCAGGCAGCTATGCGCCGCTCTGGTTAAAAGAAGCCCAACTCCGGATTCGCGGAGACTACCAAAAGCTTTTCCGGAGTACAATTACACCGTGCTACGTGTTGGAGAAATATATTCCCCACTGTTCCACCATCTAATTTCGCTCAGCCCCAGGATGTTTAGCTTGTACCGCTCGAATTCACTCTCCAATTGCAGAAATCGTGCGTTTTGTGGGGCTTCTGAACCATTGTCCAATAGGGTGTGCGAACATTCCAGAATCCAATCTTTGTCATTATACGATAGCCAAAAGTCGTAACCGGTAAGTCAGTCCTAGCTCGAGGCCTAGTAGACGTTTCGGTAGCATATTAGAATTTCAGATGCGCAAGTTGCTGGCGTACACATCCTTTCCCTTTAGTCGCCTTATACGACAAGCCGGGAAAGCTATGGTGAAATTCTATCCCCTCATCACAGGGGCTTACTCGGATAGTGCGGGAAAGTCATGCCCCGTGCCCATCGAGCGGAGGGTTCCTCAGTTCACTGACTGGCCTGGGTATTCTGAGACACTCAGGGAACACCTGCAGCACATAGACAGGAAGGCCCCTGGGTGGCTGAGCTTAGAAAGGCTAGTCGACGATACTACCAAGGCAATTGTATCTTCCTACGAAGAAAATTTCCCTTTAAGGATCATTAAAGACAAGAAGTGTGTATCGTGGTGGAACAATGATCTTGCTCGCCTCCGAAAAAACGTGAGGAAATTATTTAATCGGGCCAAGCGTAACGGGGATTGGGACGTGTATCGTTCCACCCTGACAGAATATAATAAGACAATTAGGGAAGCGAAATGGCGCAGCTGGATGACCTTCTGCGACAATGTTAATAGCACCACAAAAGCGGCTAAGCTGCATAAGGTGCTGGCGAAAAATTGGGCTAATTTGATCAGCACACTCAAAAGGCCGAATGGCACAATCACTGAAAACTCGAGTGAGACAGGTTGACTGCTCCTGGAAACTCATTTCCCAGGATGCAGATTAAATCAGACCATTTTCCCACACAGCTGTAATTCCTTCAGGAGGTCCAACCGGTCCGATTGGAGTGCAGCAAGGGCTACATTTACCTAGGATAAGGTTAGATGGGCGATTAGGACATTTGATCCCTTTAAATCGCCTAGCATGGATGGTATCTTTCCAGCGCTATTACAGAAGGCGCAAGAGGAGTTGATCCCATTCCTAGTTAATATAGAAGTAGTTATGCGTTGGGAGATATCCCAACAGCATGGATCAGTGAGGGTGGTCTTCATTCCGAAAGTGGGAAAAAGGTCGACAGACGATCCGAAATCGTATCGACCAATTAGTCTAACCTCGTTCCTCGTGAAAGCAATGGAGAAGATATTAGACGCACACATCAGGGGTACGCTTCTTAAGACGAGTCAATTCGCCTACCAACCAAGCAGATCCACTGAATCTGCACTACATACCCTAGTGGACGAAATCGAAGTGGCCATATCAAAGAAGTAGCTGGCACTTTGTGCATTCCTGGATATATAAGGGGCCTTTGACAATACGTCCTTCGAGTCAATCGCTACGGCGCTAAGAACAAAAGGGGCAGATGAGGGAGGAGGGAAAATTTAAGGAAGTCCTACTCCTACCCCATGTGCTCCACACCGCTCTGCGAATAGTTCAAGATTGACAGTGGACAGTGGTCTACGGGTCAACCCATCCAAGACCACGGTGGTTCCTTTCAGTAGGAGCAGGACAACAAAAACCCTGAGTTGTCCTACTATGTACAACTCCCAAATTAAAATGACTAACCAAGTCAAATATTTGGGAGTCACTCTTGATAGCAAATTACTCTGGGATGACCACCTGAAATCGGTCACGGACCTGGTTATGGACCTGCAGAGGTTATGTAGCTAAGACCTGGGGAATTAAACCACATTTAATTTTGTGGATCTACAAGACAGTTGTTAGACCTATAGTGGAGTATGGGGCGGTGGTGTGGTGGAAAAGGGCTTCAACAAGCACTGGTAAGTCGGACCTGGGTAAGGTCCAGAGGCTTGCCTGTCTAATTATCACTGGAGCTATTTGCTCCATGCCCCGCCGCCGCCCTGGAGGTTCTACTTGACCTCACTCCACTTCACATTCACGCTTTAACGTGTCCTTTAAATCAGCAATCTGGGCGAGGGAAAGTTGGACGAACATGTTCAGGCCCCGTCACCCCAACACTATCATCTTTGACACGGATGGATCCAAAACTGACACAGGCAGACACTGGAGCTATTTGCTCCATGCCCCGCCGCCGCCCTGGAGGTTCTACTTGACCTCACTCCACTTCACATTCACGCTTTAACGTGTCCTTTAAATCAAGAATCTGGGCGAGGGAAAGTTGGACGGACATGTTCAGGCCCCGTCACCCCAACACTATCATCTTTGACACCGATGGATCCAAAACTGACACAGGCAGACACTGGAGCTATTTGCTCCATGCCCCGCCGCCGCCCTGGAGGTTCTACTTGACCTCACTCCACTTCACATTCACGCTTTAACGTGTCCTTTAAATCAGCAATCTGGGCGAGGGAAAGTTGGACGGACATGTTCAGGCCCCGTCACCCCAACACTATCATCTTTGACACCGATGGATCCAAAACTGACACAGGCTCTGGAGCGGGCATCAGTGGTGCAGGTGTAAGCTACTCAGTCCCTATGGGGAAATTAGCGTCTGTGTTCCAGGCGGAAGTACATGCAATAGAAGTTTGCGCTAGAGAATGTCAGAACAAAGGATATGTTAACAGAAAGATAGCGATCTTTACTGACAGTCAGGGGGCTATCAAAGCTTTTACAAAACATACCTTTACTTCCAAACTAGTGTGGCTATGTCAGGAAATACTTTAGTCAGTAGGATCTCGCAATGATCTTACACTCCTATGGGTTCCGGGACACTCAGGAATTGAAGGGAATGAACTTGCGGACGAAATGGCTAGAGCAGCCTCTGCTAGCCCCTTCTGCGGCCCAGAACCCTTCTGCGGTATACCACAATGTCTATGCAGAAACGAAATCACTGAGTGGGAAAAGACGACAGCCACAGTATGCTGGGATGCCCTTCCAGGACTAAGGCAGTCGAAGCTTTTTGTAGCAACCTACTCCCAAAAACGCACTCTGGAGTTAGTCAAACTCAGCAGGAACAGGGTCAGAATCATAAGTGGCCATTCCCGTCTGAACGGACATTCAAGAACCATGCGCTTTGTCGCGGACGCGACCTGCCGCTTCTGCGAGGCCGATGACGAAACATCGACTCACATATTTTGTGAGTGCGAAAGACTGGCGATGAGACGAGAGGAGTGCTTCGGCATAACTTTCCCTCTTGCAGAGGACATCGCCTCCCTTAGCATGGGACAAATCAATCGATTTATCGACATATGTCGGTTAGAGAAATTTATCTAAGCTGTAGCGTGGGCAAAGGCACAATAGTGCTTATTGCACCGGTCGCAGTGCTTATTGCAAATCTGCCGATGCCCTTATTTAATCTAATCTAACACCCCGTGGAGAAACATAGGAAACGGCTGGAAGCCGATTCCGCCTACGAAGCTCCTCCTGTATAGCTAGGGGTCCGCAGTTTTGCCACAACTGAAAAAGATATAGGAATCGGCCGGAGCGTTTCAACCTAAATCTTCCCCCTTACGGGTATTCCCATACAAATTTCATTTATGTTAATTTTTTAATTTTTGTATGACCGGTGAATAATCATTAAAGGTAAGTACTATGTTCACCGAGCGAAAAACGTATGATACATTTATGTCTCCCGTGAAAATTTGCCTTTTATGACCTAAATTTAAAGGTCCATCTAGATTAGTCGCCAAATGGCAACACGTGCAGGCAAGTGGCTGTTGTCATTCCATCCAAACATGTCGCCATTTGGCTGTGCGTCCAGTTTTGATATTCAATATGGTAACTCAACCAACCGCTTTGACAACCGCTTGTCAAATTCAAAGTGACAATTTTCCAACTTTTGTTCGTTCTTTTGTGTGAAAATGAATAATTCTTGAATGGCCGTGTAATAATACAAACGCGCAGAGTCCGATTTTGATAATTGAATTTAAAACGAGACCGAGGCTAATTTCGGGCGCGGCCGAAATTTGAATACCCGTCACATTTTAATGAAACTTAAGCTCCTTTTGTGTTAAAAATTTCTACCGCAGCCCTATGACGTGTTCCGATTCCATCTGTTCCTGGATACGTTGGGGTTAATGCAGGAACACACTTGGATGTATTTTGGTTAAGATTCAAAAAGAAAAAAAGTTGTTCTTACAAGAACCTAATATTTGGGGGTTGGTTTGTATGACAGCCCTATGATGTAATGTTCCGATTCCATCCATTCCTAAATATCTTTTGAGGCTTTACTAGCCAGATTCCCGAAGGTCCAATGCAGTACACATTCCGGACTTCGGTTTTCAGGCAAACCCTCAATCATACTATTTTATTATTTGTTATCATTCGCTTAATGTTATCAAAACAGCAAGATCCCGATGTGATCGCATTAAGCGGCGTCGATTGTATGTCACGAGGCTACCACCATGACGGATGCCAAAAACGACCACATATTCTCCATTCTTTCATAAGTGATATCTTCCTAAACGGAATACAGCAAGAATAGTAGCCTTTATTCTGGGAAATGTGTGGTGAACCTTGGGAAAGCAAGGTTCCAGGGACGTAGCCAGAGGAGGAGTCCAGGAGTCCCTAACTTCCTACAGTATTTCTAATTTATTCATTCCTAAAACTCTGGCGAAATTAAGCTTGCAGTCAGATAAATTGTGTCATCTGGACGAAAGTAGTGACTATGGGTGAGGTTATAAAACACAACGTTGCGCAACGTTTCGCGCAACGTTTCAAATCAATCGGCCGTTACGGATCAGAAACTTCTCCCTACAAACAGATCCTCTAAGCGCCCCCTTGCGAGGCATAGCTTGATTGATTGACAGAAATTTACAATCTGCCGTCGAACCGTGCATTTCCGCCCTCATTTATTTATTAAACTATTTATATTATAATAAAAATAAAATGTATCTGCATCTCGATTAAAACTGGAAATTTTAATTTTCGAGCAAAACGTATCAGCTGTGATGTGTCAATTGTCACATTTGTCACTTTCCGAGAGATGGCGATGGGAACACCAAGTCTGATCCGGATCTATGCGTTTACAGAACACAATAGGAAACGTTTCGGAAAACGCGAAACGTTACGCGAACGTTGTGTTTTATAACCTCACCCTATATAATAAACAATTTGGAACACACAAAAAATCTGGTGACCCAAAATTGGGACCGTCTTTCATAATGGAAACTTCAACAAATTTCGTAAGAACTCATCAGGCTACACAATTTGAAATAAAATATGTAAGAATGAATATTTTTTTTTTTGGGCCGTGGGAAGGGAAGGCAAAAGCAGCATGACGCGGGCACCGAATACGCGATCGTACTTTCCATATTTCCATAGTTGCTGCTTCGTGCATATACCATGGCCCACGAGCCCTTCTATAATTGTACAGAAAAGAAGTCTTTGGCATTGTAGACGTGTCACTCTCTGCTTCCGATGATAGCGGAGCAATTAAGTAATCGTGCTGCACTCGTGCTCGCCCAGCCTCGTCAAGCGATAAAATTGGATTCGACACAGGAACAGTGGGACAGGAGGCATATTATGCATTGGGGCAGCGCCGAAACTAGTGTCTACAATTAACAACAAGATTCTAATAATGTCCTAATTTCTGATATCCAGCTGAATCCTGGCTACGTCCTTGCAAGGTTCTGTTGGTACTAAACAGGACCCAGAAAAGATCCCTCAACTTCTAAATGTTCTCATAGACAAAACATCATCAGCATGTGAAGTGCAAATGTATGTTTTAAGACGCAAAGTTATAACAGGCATGGGAGAAGTGTAGCCAGGATCTCGTTTAAAAGGGGCAAACCCAACATTTGTTTAACACAATGAACCCGAATTTTTTTTAGGGT
Source organism: Microchrysa polita (assembly GCA_949715475.1). Taxonomy (NCBI): domain Eukaryota; kingdom Metazoa; phylum Arthropoda; class Insecta; order Diptera; family Stratiomyidae; genus Microchrysa; species Microchrysa polita. Next base: position 79,847,681 of record OX454417.1, read on the forward strand.
TAGGAATAGGTATTTTTCAACTTTTTTTTTCGGTGTTTGAAACTGCAGTCTCAGCAGCATTGTTGGGATAATGATGGCCCTTTCCCTATCTCTGACTATCCGTGACCCTGAGACAAAAATCATGAAGCTGTTTATTTGAAGTAGAAAATTACACCTCCTTGTACCTACCTATTTAAAAGTTTCGTTTTGTTTATTACAATAGATAAATTAATACCTCATTGCGTAGAGAATTCTGAAGCGGATGGCGACTCTCTGGGGATTTATCGCTACTTTATTGGATTTGGTCAACATATAGGGGAAATCATTGCAGAGAGGTTGATAGGGGAATCGGATGGAGTACAGTAATTTTTCCATCGTTTTGTGAAAAACTTAAATCGCATCTTTACATGGCTGTTACTTCTGAGTATTGGCAGCTATGGATGCTTGGGATTTTCACCTAATACGGGCAGTGCGGTCCTCTATACATGGCTGTTAAATTTCAAAATTTTACGCTCAAAAATTTCCGAATTAGGGACAATTTTCGATTGAATCGATTGAACTCCCGAACGCAGATAAGTAGGACCTTGAAATTTGGAGACAATGTGAGCGGTGAGCGCGAAGTATAGCTCTACAGCTACAAGTGTGAGAGCCTTGAAATATTCACAAGTCTGCCAAATTTCAAATTTATTGGACACATTTTATAGAGTTTTCGATTAGAAAAGTCGAAAGTGCGATTTGGGCAGCTGTAACTGTCGAACGCAGATAGGCGACCCTAAAATATGGAGAAATGTAAGAAAATGTAATCCCCAGGTTGTGGAGCTACCTGGCGCTTACATTTAGGTACATTAAATTTCAGAACGATTAATCAAAGAGTTTCGAAATTATCGAAAATGAATGTTTGCGACATGAAAGTGCGATTATCCTGCTAATAACACCTTATGAAGTCATTTAGGCTTCTTTGGTGTGGCGTTGGGAATGCTGTACATTTACTAATGCTGTACGACAGGTCAAAATGCTTTAGGTATTGTACAGAAAAATGGCGTTCGTCTGGCCACACATTTGGGTGAAGTTTGGTTGATTGATTCACAAAGAAAAAAGTTGTTCATGCAAGAACCTAATTTCCAGCGGTTGGTTTGTATAAGAGCCCTATGACGTAGTGTTCCGATTTCATCTGTTCCTAGATATGTTCGGTGGCTTTACTAGAAACACATTTGCGCAAAGTTTGGTTAAGATTGGTTCGTTAAGAAAAAAGTTTTTCTCAGAAGAATCTAATTTCCAGTGGTTGCTTTGTACGACAGCCCTATGATGTAGTGTTCCGATTTGATCTGCTCCTAGATATTTTTTGAGGCTTTACTAGTAACACATTTGGATGAAGTTTGGTTACGGTCGGATTAAAAAGGAAAAAGTTTTTCTTAGAAGAACTTAATTTTCAATGGTTCGTTTATATGGCAGCCCTATGACGTAATGTCCCAATTCCATCTGTTTCTAGATATGTTTTGAGGCTATACTAGGAACACACTTGGGTGAAATTTGGTTAAGATTGGTGCATAAAGAAAAAAGTTTTCCTTAGAAAAACCTAATTTTCAGGGGCAGCCCCATGACCCCATGGTCCGATTCCATTCGTTCCGACATATATACAGCGTACACTAAAAAGAAACTTGCATACAAATTTTCAGCTCGATAGCTTCAAAACTGAGGGACTAGTTTGCGTTGCAACAGACGGACAGACAGACAGACAGACGGACGGACAGACAGACGGACATTGCTCAATCGATTTCTCTCGTCACGCTGACCAATAATATATATACTTTATATCGTCGGAGGGGCTTCCTTCTGTGCGTTGCAAACTTCATGACAAAGTTAATATACCCTTTCACATAGTGACGGGTATAAAAATCACAAAAATGAAATTTTAGTTATGTCATTTTCTGTCTACATTTGGCCGCTAGTGTGGATGCCAAGTAGCAGCCAAATGGCTGCACGCGATGCCAGTTTTTGGACGCGCCTAATCTAGAGGGACCTTAAGATAAATGTTTCCTCGCGGCCTGATTGGGTGTCGATGACACCATTTCCCTGTGTAATAAAGAGCAACTGCAATGATTTTGCTTTCGAAAGGTTAAAAATTGATATGGCGAGACTTTCATGTGAAGTGAAGTGAGTACCACCAAGCGAATTCGATTTCACGATCAGCAAAATTTTGACAGTATTTGCATGAATTTCACGTGAACGGACAATGTTAGTACCTATTCTAATCAACAATTTATTAAATAAAGGAAAAAAGCCGTTATAAAAATTTAAACGAATTTTCATTTTGAAATCATGAAACGACGCTATTGCCCGCTTTTCCGTCATTCGTTCATTTCGTTCGGTATTTCCGTTTTGTAATTGAATGCACCCGCAGTGCTGCCCTATTGCAAAGTCTTCACTATCCGTCAAGTGTTGGACGCGACAAGTGTGTCTCTTTTCAGTCGATGAAAACAACCTAAATTTCTCGTGATTTTCAATTCGCAATTGCAATTATAGTGCGTGAGTGGCGGCTCGCGTCTATAGCGCGTGCCCTCTTCCTCCAATTATAGCCGGCCAGCCTGAAAAACCCGAAATTTCGCGTGAACTACCGCACGCCTGCACTCGCCAAGTGGCCGCAAAAGTGACAGCGGCTCTGCGTGTTCCGATAATCATCGCACGGCAACGCACGCGAACGCATCTCGGCCAACTTAGAAAATTGCCTTTGTGTCGAGCGCTTAGGTCGTCGGCGTGTGGTGTTGGCCGTGGTGACGCGCATCGACGCAGTTGCGAGGACTTTGATTTTTTTCCGTCGTTGTCTGGCCTGCGAGTTGTACTGGTTGCTGGCTCTGGCTGTTGACTGTTGTAAATTTTCACTCGCCGTGAACGTGTGAAAGACTCTGTGCGCTGTGTGTGACGGGCCGGGACTTAGAAAAATTTTCGCTATCGCGTTTCAAGATGAGCGTCGAAATTGCTGAAAATGCCAATGGTGGCGAAACGGTAAGTAACCAAAAGTGACTTTGTGACAATTGCATGAATTTTTCCGTGGAAAAGTGTCGCGGGCCACAGGATTTTCACGGCACTTTGTCGTTTTTGTCGTGGAAAAATGGCGACAGCGACTAAGTCCCACGTCGCTCATTTTGCCTAAGTCTCGCGGAACGTTGCGGAACTTAGAAAAATTTCGCATTATTTTCTGTGCATGCAGACGGACGGATGGAAAACTTAATGAATTTTCTAGTGGAAAATTGAATGCATGGTGGCAAAATGGTGTGAAAATTGGTCGGAATTGAATTTCTCTCTGTAATGTCAGCGGATTTGTGTGAAACGCAATGTGCCGACAGTCTTGCTGGCCTCGGCATTACATAAAAATTTTTATTTGTCGTCATTTTCAATTGTAATGGCAGAGAAATCTCGGCCACTCGAATTTCCTCGACGACTCGATGGTGTAGTGTGTGCTCTATGTGTGCCCCCATTTTTGCAGTCGCATCACATTTTTCTGTGCACACACAACACTACGTACGTAGGTTCCCTTTAAATTCGGCGATCGGAACAAGCCGCCGCAGCCGTCTGAACCGCGGTGTGGGCTGCTGACTTTCTAGCTGGCCCACAGACAGACTCGCCAATTGTTTGTGTGATTTGTTTTGTGTCGGCTACACAAGAGTGCAAATCATGCGGTCAGTCGCGCTGGGGAGAATTACACTCTGGAGCGCACTCCCCATCTGGTAGAAATTTGGCTAACCCAAAATGTGTGTGTCTGATAAGAGCAATCGGCAGCCTGCCAAACTGCTGGCTTCCGACTTGGCACCGGTTTCTAGAAAAAATTCGATTTCTCAGCCGACACATGCAGCGGACACAATGATTAAGCTGAACACACATCGTGTGGCCTAATTTGCTATTGTAGAAGAAATAAATCACTGCCAAAATGACCGATCTGATCTGCCGATTTTTTTACAAGAAGGAAGATTTCGGTTTTCATCTTGGCATCTGCAAAAGTTAACGGCTCTTCGGAGTTGTGTACCATGTGCAGCGGAAGCAGAAGTTGGGTACAGACCCGCACTGGCCTCCCTTGATTTTGTTATCTTTCAATCACTCAAAAGATATACCGACGATTTACATCCATAGATCATATTGTTCCGAACACGTGTTCAGTCTGAACAAACATTCGGGTCTTTAGTTGTGGCGACTAGAGACCACTCAAGGGGAATGAATTCACATTCCCTTTTAATTCACACAGCGGATGTGGTCTGCAATTCTAATATGATTCCTTGAATTTATGCAAATGGGAGTGGACATTACTCGGATTACAATGAGCTAGTTGTGCACTATATTTCGCTTCATAATTTGTTTCTCGTCTTCTCCCGTGAATGTCTCTTCTGATTTTTTTTTAATATTAACTCAAATTACTAAAGTGAGATTTCTCTAGCATCAATTACAAGCTCGATACACTTGATCCAGCGATGGTCAAACTTCTTTTAACCCGTCTGAATAATACGTTTTTTCGGGGCCTGCAAAGTGGCCCTCCGTGGCGGCGATGACCTCCTCATTCGACTGAAATTTCTGCCCGGCGAGTGACTTTTGCAAGTTTGGAAACAAAAAGAAGTCACACGGGGCCAAATCTGGAGAATACGGTGGATTGGGCAGCAGTTCGTAGTCCAATTCGACCAGTTTGGCGTTTGCGGGCGGTGGTGTGAGCCGGTGCGTTATCATGGTGGAAGAGCATTTTCTTCTTTACCAAGTGGGGCCGTTTTTTCTTCAATTCGTCGTCGAATCGACCCAATAATTCGGCATAGTACAGCCCTGTGACCGTGTTGCCCTTCTGCAGGTAGCCGATGTGGATCATACCTTGTGAATCCCAGAAAACGCTGGCCATCACCTTCCCGGCCGATGGGACAGACTTCGCCTTCTTCGGAGCACGTTCGCCGGGTGAAGTCCACTGTTTCGACTGTTTCTTGGTCTCTGGTGTGCAGGGACGTACCGAACACACATTTGTTAGGGGGTGAAAAGTAAAATTTGCCGACTACATTTGAAAATTCACCAATTATAACTAGAGGTACGGAAATTTCGTTTATACGCAATAACGAGATGCGAATTCCGGCAAAAATTGTTCCGGAGATCATTTCTTATTCGTAAAATCGCAGTTAGAGGATCAGAATGGACAACATGTTGTGGGAACATATGGGAACCGTACCCATTGTTAAATGCAGAGAGTTTGCTGAATCATGAGCAAGATGGCTTGCCGAACACCGAAAAACCTCTTTAGTTGTAGGTTTGATGAATGAACTTTGTTTTCTGCAATGCATTTTTTTTTCAGAGAGAGCTTTTCTCTTGGTTCGGCGGGCCCCGAAATCGCAATGAAGTTTACATAAAGATAAAGGCCGCATATGCCGCAGTTTCTAGTTTTGCCGTTACTGTAACTCCTTGAGGAGTGGTCTTGTCGACTAGTATCTACGTGTGTTGTCTGAATTCGTTGATGTAGTTGGCAGACGTTTTTTTTTTGTGCAACGCGAGACTAGAAAAGTTGTTTAACTGTGAATCTACATAATTTCTATAGAGTTATAGAAAATTAAAATAACTACAAGAAAATTTACAAAAGTAGGTGTTTATGCAAATTTCAGCGAATGTTCTAATATCCAAAATTAGTTTATGTGAAATTCCTGTTTTTTATTTGCGAAATTTCCGTATATCTAATTTATGATATATTTTTTGAGCGTTCCTGTAAACATCGAAAAATGCAAAGACAAAAACACGAAATTTGATTCAACCAGTTAAGTTGTGACCCGCCATAACTTAATTTTGGACCATCGCTCCACAATTCGATGTAAATCCATTTTATCGACAATATCATTTGCAGAAATAGTACAGTAATCTGGTATATTTTACTTAAAAAAATACGTAATGGCTGAAATTTGGTGAAGATGTTAAGCAACGTGCCCTAAGCCTAAATCTGAGTTTTCGTATTTGTGGGAGTGGGGGAAGTTATAGTAATTTGCCTACTTATAGGGGAATTTTGCGTTTTTTCTTAATATCATGCTTACTGGTATTCCTACAGTAAAGTGATGTATAAAAGTTTTGTGTCCAATCAAATTGTCTATTCAACGGTACCTAAGCTAATATCGTAGGCCAAATAGTTCCGTTATAATGACCAGTTAAAGGGCTTAAGTAAAACACGTAATGTCTGAAATTTGGTGGAGATGTTTCGTATTTATTGGAGAGGTTGTTGTAGTAAATTGCCTACTTATAGGTTAAATTTGCGTTTTTGCTTAATATCATTCTTATTGTTGACCCTACAGTGAAATGGTAGAGGATTTCTTTCCAATCGAAATCTATTCACCGGTACCTTAACAGTATTAACAGTATTTCCTTTACGAATAGTGCATAGGGTTTTGTAGTTAGTTATGCAGCTCAAAACACATACATATGAAAATATCGTCACTATATAAACTATCATAATTTCCAATTAAAATAAAATTTCAAGCCAGTGGCAAAGAGGCGAAAATGGTCAGAAAATTATGACATGCATTTTATTGCTCTGGTATTAAAAAATGCAAAACCCGTTCTTATTGGTCTACTTGACGTATGACATTGATTTAAATACTGTTTGATAGATTATTTGATAAGAAATGAAACCTCTATACACCGTTTTACTGTAGGATCAACAATAAGAATGATATTAAGCAAAAACGGAAATTTAGCCTATAATTAGGCAATTTACTATAACCTCCCTGGTATATACGCAACTTCAGATTTAGATTTATAACGCATCCCTTAACGACTCCACCGAATTTCAGTCATTTCATGTTTTATTTAAGCAAAATATTCCCATTATTGGTCCTATGTATTTTCACCTTTAACTGGTAACTATAACGGAACTACTTGACGGATGAAATTAATGTAGGTACCGTAAGATAGATAATTTGATTAGAAACAAAACTTATATACATTTCTTTACAGTAGGGTCAACAGTAAGAATGATATTAACGAAAAATGCAAAATTTGCCGATAAGTAGGCAATATACTCCAACTTCCCCCACCCCCACAAATACGAAAACTCAGTTTTAGATAAAAGACATGTCCCCTAACATCTCTAGAAAATTTCAGCCATTACTTACGTATTTTTTTTAAGTAAACGGCCGTTTTGTGTCTTTAAATACTGTACTAAAAACATTAGCATGGAATTGTTGATTATTAGTCTTAATTTACTAAATGATCGCTCACTCGAAGCTAAGGTCACTGGACATGTCAAAATAAGCTGAATAACCTTGTAAGCTATCAGTCCTTAGTTTGAAAGCCTCTCTCGCTATCATCCTAAAATTTTGACACTCGAAGCAATTATCAAGAAGAATTTGAATTTCAGCATGAAGGCATTCCTGTCGGCCGAAATTTGAAATATATCTTGAAATGGTTGGAGCAGTTAAGCTGTTTTTCCAATTCTTCTGTGGAATTCGAGATAAAAACGTCAAGAAGGATTTTGAACTTTTTTCGGTAAAATGTTGCAAAGTCTATTTCGGCTGTAGTTTGAGATGATTCGTCTCCATTTTTTCCGGAGCACGACGAGTTCGGTGTTGTTTTTTTGTAGCCAGATTCAGGGACAATATTTATTTTTTTAAGAAAATCATGGAGCTTTGAACTGACGCATTGATTTCGCTGTTGTTGTTAATGTCTTTAAAATTCTTTATTGTACTGCGAATGAGTTTCACAGCGTCAATAATGTCAAGGTCCTGAGCTTCCAAATTTTCAGTCAAATTTTGCAATTTAAACATGAGTTTTATGTTTTCATGCCGAGTACCTCTGTTAATAAGTATGCACATCCGATTACATACTTTTAGTATTGTAACTTTCAAATGTTTATATCCTTAAACATCGACAGGTATTCTTTTGTAAATTTATTAATGCCGAAAATCGCAATCCTACATATTCCCACTGAGGTCAAATTTGCTGACTGCGGATGAAAATGTTAGGGGGGTGAGATTTCAGTTTCTGCGGCGCTAAATTTTGACGATGCCATTTCATTAATATTTGCCTGAAACGACCGAATCTGCAATCCTTTTTTGCGAAATCGTGACGGTTCTCCAGATATTCAATGTCAAAGTTTGACTTTTCTATGAAGCCAGTTATGAAATTTGATAAGAAAAGGGGGACATTTCCGCTTTACACATTGGGGAAAATTTTCGATGCCATCAAATTGATGTTTTAATTTTAATCAGTCCCACTAGAATAGTAAGTCTTACCAATTTGGCAAAGATGTTAATAATATGAAAAATCGGAATATATTTTCTAGCAAGACTTGTAAAATTTCCTAGACATGGAGGGCAAATGAAATTTAAAAAGTTATTTTTGGTGCAATGCTATTGTTTCACATCAATATTTATTAAAAATTCCCCCAATTTTCCATTAAAAACTAAACTACCCCATATAAATGTCAAACTTTGACATTGAATATCTGGAGAACCGTTACGATTTCGCGAAAAAGGATTGCAGATTTGGTCGTTTCAGGCCAATATTAATGAAATGGCATCATCAAAATTTGGCGCCGCAGATACTGAAATCGTGCCGTCACCATACACAGCATCTAAACGCTCTTTGATTTCGCTGCGCGATTTCCCTTCCAAAAACAAGAATCGAATCACCGACCGATATTGCTCTTTTTCCATTTTTCAAAAATCGGCGGACACTCCAGCTTTCAGACGCGGCCAAAGCAAACTTGCAAAACTACGAGTCTGATCCGGCTGAAATTTGGACAGTTGCCGTCAGGAAGAGTGTACTAACACGATAGTAAATTGCTCTTGCGATAATGACACCATCAGGCGGGGAGGCTGGGTACTTATCGGACTACCCTCGTTTCAATTATTCCATATCGATACGGATCAACACAACCATCCTTCCAGGGATATCGCTTTTCGCTCTTGTCTGCCGCTATTAGGTCGCACACATGAAGAATCCATGGATTCCAAATCCATATAAAAAAATGACAGCTGGGCAAGTTGTCATTTTTCATATGAAGCTCCGTTGCATTCGGAATTCAAGGATTCTCCGTGTGTGCCCGACCTCAGAGGGATCAGTCGGATCAATAGTTGCGTATTTTCGAGCTGTTACTGGACAGCACAAAGACGGCTGCTCCATAATTCAGTAATCAACCAATAGCTTTGTAGATGGTAAGCAAAGTTCCTTTTTCGGTTCCCCATGCGCTGACAGCTAGAGCCTTAGGATTTTATTCCGCCCTTTAATTTGTCACAAATACTGACTGCGTGGCTGTGGAAAATGCCTTGGTTGTCGATTGTGACGCCGAGAATTTTGGGATACCGGACGTATGTACCATCTACGAGGTATACCGTCAGGGGAGCACCTAGCCTTTACGGCCTTATCTCCCGGTCCTTCGGGCGGTTTGGATCTTCGGTGTTTTACTGACAAGGTCTTAATTTCAGATGGGGATTTTTCCATCCTTGATGGGCAAGGACCATGGTCCCCTGGGCACACCCATTCCCGAGGTTCACTATTCGCTAAAGACTTGTCTCTAGCAGGTGTGATCCTCCTTCGGCCCCCTATTGGTTAAGCCTCACGTAAGAATTCAAATGTGCACATCCCCGCCTCGTTGGTCTGCTTAAAGCAGACTCGTAGCGCAGCTTTTCACATCGGGGCGGCGGCCCCTTCAGTCATGGTCATGGTCATCAATCCACAAACTAGTTAAATATAGACCTGTATGGTGGCCCGGTGGGAACCTGTATATTGTCTACGTTGATGTCCTAGGTCATATTCCTGGTTGAACGTGGTGAAAAGAGTGGCCGAGGGTTTTGGGCGCTGATATTGCGTTTGTCTGTCAGAAGAAGCGAGTGATTTACCGTATCAACTACTTTATTGTTGTTGTAGCGATTCAAGAGATTTTTTTCTCTTGAATCGAAGGGGGTTTTGGCAGCTCTTGGCCGTTTTAACAACGGGTAGCTCCGGGCCGATTTACATCGAAGAACCGGCTGCTGTAGGAGCATTTTTATGGACAACACAAACATCCATGGGCCACAGTGGGATTCGAACCCACGCACCGGCAACTCAGAGATAGAGTGACATCTCTGCCACTGAGCCACCGAATGCCCCCATCAACTACTTTCGACATATTTTCGGTGGCTCAGTGGTGTAGATGCCACTCTATCTCAGAGTTGCCGCAGCGTGGGTTCAAATCCCACTGTGACCACGGATATTCGTGTTGTCTATAAAAATTATCCTACGGCAGCCGGCTCTTTGATGTAAATCGTCCTGGAGCTACCCGTTGTTACAACGGCCAAGAGCTGCTAAAACCCCCTTCGATTCAATTGAGAAAAAATATCTCTTGAGTCGCTACAACAACAAATAGAGAGCCACTAGGATGAAGTGTTTGCAATGCTTACGTTGATTTAGTCCATTCAAGAGCTCGGACATGATCTGGTTGTTGTTTCCTGGCGCAGGTAAGGGGGAAGCTAGTGTCGTTATTCATATATGGTTGGCATCCCTCCTCAAGTTCAAGATCTAAGAAGATTGCCACCTCAATGGGATTTTTCCAAAGGGCAATGTTGTGTTGTGTTGGCAGTGCGATTGAAAAGATGGTCCACGTTGTGCGGGCTGGTTCCACACCGTGGACAAATGTCAGCAATGGCGTTATCGATGCGGAACCAAAATAAATTGAGTCTGGAGCACCATCCAGAGCGAAGCACACACGGTTTTCAGATAGATCATGCGTGTCTTTGATTAACTCGCTGGTATGCAACTGCTTTAGAACCGCCTTGTAAGTGTTTGTGTTATCGAGAGGAACTCTTTTGAATTTTCGGACTTCCCTTTCCTTGTCCCTTAACGTACGTCTAACATGACGTGGTGGTGGGGTTTTGTCCATAAGATAGAGATTCGGATGTTGACTACGATAACAACCAACAAGATATTGCTTAGCGAGGAGCTCATTGTGAGTTTTCAGATGTAGCAGCTTTGTCTCTTGGTGGAGGTGATGTGTTTGCAGAGATTGTTTGTCCATATTGGTGCTGCGTAGTTTACCACTGAACGACCGATGGCTCTATAAGTGGCAAGTAACGTCTCCTTATCTGTTTCTCATTTGCTGCCAGCAAGAGATTTTAGGATTTTGTTTCTACTCTTTATTTTGTAACAGATACGTAGGCTACTAAAAAAGTTTTTAGATTAGGCATGTCCTAGTACGTTTTCGTCAAATACAGTCAAACCTGTTAATCGGACCCTTGGTCAATTTTATTTGGTTTTTCATACAAAATAACCTTTATAAACGGACCACCTCTTAATCGGACCATGGACCACGATCGGTGTCTCCAATTAGATGGATCAGTACTAGACGTACCTCCACAATCGGACCAAAACTTCAAATTGATTCTTACTTGAGCAGTACGAGGAAATTTTTAACCAACAGACAGGCAACGTGGCCAGACATTTTGTTGACTAAACAAATCTTAGAAATTTCGTTACTACATTCACTTCAGTTCCGATTACAATGAGCTATATTATTTCCCATGACCACGGGAAATTTCGTAGACAGCATCAACCATTGAATCAGTGTTGGGTAGATACAGTGGTGAGACAATTCTGGAGTTTCTGAGACAAGAAGATGCAAGTGAAGTTAAAGGGAGGATTGCTTGAACCATTAACCATGACTTTGATTATAGAAACGCTTGATAAAATATATTGATATTGAAGAATATTCAAAATTTCGGTGGAACTGCGTGTGGGGAGAATTTATAATAAAAAAAACTCACAAAGGAGTTACGCTGTTGAGCGGTTTCAAAACATTAATTGCATAGGGCATAGGTAACCTTTGTACAAGTTCAATGTTCATGAATAACGTTTAAAAATTATTTCATTAATTTTTTGTACTTTTCTGGCATCCCTTAGTAACCGGACCACCTGCTAATCGGACCAAATTTGATCGGTCCCGTCAGTGGTCCGATTAGACAGGTTTGACTGTATGTATGTTGTTTCCATCAGAAAGTTTGACCTTCTTTAGCATATACCTGCTCAGAACACTTTGATGACAAGTGATACTCGTGTAAGTTACAGTTAGTTAAAAAAGTCAATTTAGCAAAAAAAAAAAATGAAATTAACACGTGAAAATTTTCGTGCAAAGATTCTCTACGATTTTAAAGTTGGATTATCACAAGAACAGTGATTCGATCGGCTTCATTTTGCTTTTGGGAATGAAGCACCATATCTCTCGACAATTTATAACTGGTCTAACGAGTTCAAACGTGGCCATTGTGCCGCAAAACGTGGATGCCGTGCGTGTAATGATTACGCAAGACCGGCAATTGACATACCGTTAGATAGAGACATGCTTGGGCATTTCTCCCCCGGCCATACATTTGATGCTGCATGAACACTTGGCCGTAAAAAAAGGTTTGTTCCCGTTGGATCCAATATGACAATAGCTCAAAAAAAGGCTTGTGTCGATTGGTGCAGAAAAATTATAAAAAAAATACCATAACGGTGTATCAAATGACGTGAATAAAATCGTCACCGGTGACGAATCATGGAAATATGCCTATGAGCCGGAAACTAAACAGCAGTCGACCGTGCGAGTGTTCTAAGACGAGCCCAATCCAACAAAAGTTGTTCGCGCACGAAGCACTGCGAGGCAAATGGTGTCCTGTTTCTTCGGCCGAATGGGCCCTGTGGCCATTGTTCCACTTGAGGAACGTAGTACGGTCAATTTCGAGTGGTACACGACCATTTGCTTTCCCGAAGTCTTCGGGGAAATTCGCAAAACGAACACGAGAAGACGAATCATTCTTCATCATGACAATGCGAGCTCACACATCAGTTCAAACTAGCGCCTATTTAACCGGTCAAAATATTGAATTTACGGGTCATCCGCCTTACAGCCATGACTTGGCACCGAATGATGTTTTTTTTTATGTTCCCATTTAATAAAAATAAATTACGTGGTGAACGGTTTTCAACGCCCGAAGCAGCTGTTGCAGCGTCAGAAGACATGTTTTGGAGATGTCTCCATCGAAGTGGAAAAAATGCTTCGAAAATTGGTTTGAGCGCATGCTAAAATGTATAGATGCTCATGGCGAATATTTTGAAAAACAACAAAGCCATTTTTGAAAATAAAAAAAAAATGTTTTTATCTGTTTTCTAGAAACTTTTTTAGTAACCCTCGTATTATCAACGTGGCTGTTGAATATGGCATGATTGTCGATTGTGACGCCAAGGATTTTGGGGTGACGGACAGTGGGAAGTTCGCTATTGTTTATTTTAATATCTAGCCGTAGGTTGTATTTCTGGTTTTACGTGGTAAAGGGGGTGGCCGAGGATTTGGGCGCTGATAGCTTCAGGCTCTTGCTATTGAAGAAGGTGCTGAGCTCTTTCAAGTAACCATTGATAAGGTCGCACATGTCGGAAATATCATTTCCGGATATCAGGATGGTACAGTCGTCAGCGTAGGATATTATGTCGATTCCTTCGGGTCGCGTGGGAAGCCCTGACATGTAGGAGGTTAAACAAGGTGGGGGTACACCTTGTGGTACTCCTTGTTTCATGCTTCTTAGATTAGATTTGCCATTTCTAAACTCCGTGCTGGATTGACGTCCGGCAAGTTTGTTTGCGATCCATTTAACTATATGTGACGTTGTGGATGAGCTACGAAGATCCGTCACTAGGAGCGAGTGGTTCACCGTATCAAACGCTCTCGACAGATCTAAAGCCACTAGAATGGTACGCTTAAACGGCTTGGGCTGGTTAATTCCACTAAAGACCTTGGCCATGATTCGGTCTAGTGCAGTGGTGGTGCTGTGCATTTTCCTGAAGCCGTGTTGGTGATTGGCTGGTTGTATGTGCGTCGCAAGAGTTTTGTGTATCAAGGATTCCAGTATCTTTGCCACAGGAGATAAAAGAGTGATCGGGCGGTCCGTCCGGACCAAGTGCTTTTGAGTTTTCGGCGTTCTTTATTGCATTGGTGACTTCATCTTCATCTACCGTGGGGTTTGGGATGGCTCGTGTGATTTTGTGCGGATGCTCGACGAAGTGTTTCTTAAACTGATTGGCGCATTTCTTGTCGTCCCTCACGGTAGAATTGTTAAACTTGATAGCGACCCTCCCTTGAGTTTTAGTGGGGTTTGATAGGTTTCTAACGGTGTTCCATAGTTAAGATAAGATTGTTTTAGTAGGTGTGAGTGTCATATACCTCTCCTGTTGTCATTGACTTGTTTAACGATGATATTGTTAAGGTCACCATCACAAGGATCTGCACTCCTTAGCTGATCCCTCGTTTTTGCCAATTTAGCCGCGGATGTTGGAAAGTTGGGTTTTAGGCTGGGAATGCGGCCAGCTGGAATTAATCTCTTGCCTGAGTGAGAAGTATATGTTCAAGTTGTTTTTCGGCCATACGTACATCACTTGGGGGTAAGACTAGCAAAAGCATCGCTGGTGAACCTTTTAAAGCTATCCCAGTCAGCTTTCTTGAAGTTTGTGTACGTTTTCTTATCAAGATGGACTAATTTAGACGGCATATCCAGCGTTAGTACAATTTGTAAGTGATCAGAAGACATAGTGAGGATTGGCTCCCATATGATGTCATTGATAAGTCCAGGGCTAGCGATGGAAATATGTATATAGTGAGCTAGTGCAAGATCCAGAGATACGAGTCGGTTTATCGTCGTTTAGTGGACAGAAATCTGATGCGTCCAGCTGATCGGGGATGATGTTACCTCTGGGGTCGTTGTGGAGGTTGGAGTGCCATAGATCGTGGTGGGCGTTGAAATCACCAAGCAGAAGATGATATTGGCCGTTTAGTAGGGAGCTAATATTGACTTTGTAACTAGCGGGACAGGTGGAATATAAATGTTGTAGATTTCGAAGTCAATATTTCCCGATTTGACGATTATCGCTTGTTGTTCCATGGTGTTATCGGCGGAAGCATTACTTTCTCGGCCGCGTCTGATGACTTTATAATTCCGATTTGAGCTGACCGAATGGAGTTGAGTTTAGTCTCCTGAACAGCTGCGATCTGGATCTGGTGTCTGTCCATGGATTCAGTAAGTTCGTTAAGGTACGTGTTCGTAGAGCCATATTTGTATATTTTTTGAATGGTACTACTTTCTTTGTGTCGACTATGACCTATGCACGAATGTGAGCCTCTGGCATTTTTGCCCAATCACGGCGAAGAGCTGCCTTGAGCGCATCAATACTCTGGTATCTTTTAGTGTTGACATGGGCCTGCAAAATCCCCCATATGGAGTAGTCCAGTGGATTCGCATCCGGTGAATGAGGAGTCCACTGTTCGGTCGAAATGAATTTTGGAACATTGTTTCTTAACCAGTCTTGGTTTGCGCGTGCTTTGTGTGACGGTGCAGAGTCTTGGTGAAATGTCCATTCTCTTTCAGTAAAATGTCTGCGTGCCCACAGCTTCAAAGCACCTTCCAAAACAATTTCTCGGTAAACATTCGCATTCATCTTGATGCCACGATCAAAAAACATTAGCAGAGATCGACCATTCGCCGTCACGGCTGTCCAAACCATCACAAACGGTGGGGATTGAGTTTTGGTGGCCATCCGGATATCTAAATTCTCGGACGACCTTTCTGTTAGGTAGACACGATCGTTTTGTTTATTTATAAATTGCTCAATAGGGAAATTTTTCTCATCGAAGAAAATGTTATTTGGTAATTGGCCACGTTCGTGCAATCGCAATAGCTCTTTTGCCCTATCGAATCTAACTTTTTTTTGGGCTTTGGTTAGATGTTGTCCTTTTTGTATTTTGTAAGGCTTAACTTTGAGCTCATTTTTCAATATTCGCTGAATTGTTGATTTCGAAATGTGCAGCTCAGCAGCCATTTTCTGCCACTCCGTCGAGAATTTCGGCGAATTCGAGCCTTGATGTTCCGTACCATTTCCGGCGTTGATACAGTTTTTTTAAGGCCATATCGTTTAGCAACACTACCAGTTTCATTGTAACGAGCTATGGTTCGAGACACGAAAGATTTGTTGATATTTAGATGTTGAAGAGCACGAACAATTTCCACTTGCGGCTTTCCAGCCAAATATAGCCCAATCACACTGTTACGTTTTACTTCCATCACGGATAAAGTCCCAGCCAGCATCGGCATCATATATCGTAAACATAGACCAAAATAATCTTTACTTCATGCATCACAAGTCGACGTTCTGTATCGATAGACCACGCTGTTGAAATGCAACACATGATGGCCAGCTGAAGGAATGCCCACGCATCAGCTATTCACTACAATGTATGGCTATTTTTTTTCTTTTCATTTGAAACCCACTATTTGGATATTGGATGGGCTTAGTTTTCGTGATTTCTTCCGTTCGTTGAGACTGCGTACCTAAGTCCGCAACAATCGGATGAAAAAACAAACTTTTTTTTAAAACGAAAGTGTTTAAAAAGTGTGTAGGCCGCGATTGCAGTGAAGTAATTATTTATTTTTGATGTACTTTTGCTCAGTGTTATTGTGTTTAAAATGTTTCTTTTTTGTGCGTCTGAAATCATAACGTTGCAAGTAAGTGATAGTTTATTTACCTAGTTCCAAAAGGACCATGGTCTCGGTTTGTTCAAAACTCAACAGATTTTTTTATACACATTACTCTTGTAAATAATCTAATGACTA
Organism: Microchrysa polita; assembly: GCA_949715475.1. NCBI lineage: Eukaryota > Metazoa > Arthropoda > Insecta > Diptera > Stratiomyidae > Microchrysa > Microchrysa polita. The sequence goes on from OX454417.1 coordinate 79,864,267, forward strand.
AAAAAAACTTTAGATAAAACATTTACTTACAATCCTTCTACATTCGGAAATCGTAAGCCAGGTGATTTATAGATAACGTTGAAATCACTAGTGATTCACAGCGTAGTATGGTATTGGGCGCAGCGCATAGTGTCCCATTGGTCTTCATTTTGATACCTCGCATAAACTAATTTTTATACTCTTTGCTTATTAAGCGAAAAGGGTATATTAACTTTGTCATGAAGTTTGTAACGCATTGAAGGAAGCATCTCCGACCATATAAAAAATGTCAGCGATTGGACCATGTCCGTCTGTCTGTCTGTTGGGACGCGTTTTACTCGGCTAGGTTTTGGTTAATTTACATATATACAGGGTGTCCGGAAACTGCCGCATAAACGCACCGGACTGTGATTCCTCATGTATTTTCCAGGAAAAAGTTGCATGGAACATACCCTCCTAGCTTAACCCTTTAGCTGCCACAGGCATTTGAAGATTTTTGAAAAAATAATTTTCTTGTACGACTGAAACTTCAATATCTCAAAAGCTAGACTAGCTAGAAAAGCAAAATAAGATGGTTACTACAGCCAACAAATTTACCTAAAAAATAAAACTAACGGCACTAAAATCCGATAAGAGGTTCGGTTTTTATAAAACCTCAAAGTCAAATTTTTGTGATTTGACCCAAAAACAATATATTTTTCCATCTCAATTTTCTCCAACTTCTGCCAAGGTGAGGTGCTCGTACGATTCTTTAAAAAATTGGCGCATAGTCTAACGATAATTTCTTTATTACATCATTTTATCCTATCTTCATTATTTCTAACAGTTTGAATGCCTTAAATGCAAAAAACTAAGGGTTAATTTTAGCTCGATTTCGACATACTTTGAATAGATTTTACCAATTGCAGATTTTTAGGAGCAGTGTGAATTGAAATGTATTGAATTCGAGCTAAAATTAACCCTAGTTTTTCACACTTAACGTATAAAAACTGTTAGAAATAATGAAGCTACAATAAAATTATGTAAGAAAGAAATGGTCGTTAGACTATGCGCCAATTTTTAAAAGAATCGTACAGGCACCTCTCCTTGGCAGAAGTTGGAGAAAATTGAGATGAAAAAATTTACTGTTTTTGGGTCAAATCACACAATTTTGGCTTTGAAACTCTGTGAAAACCAAACCTCTTAGGTTAGGTATAGTAGCAAAAACTATGCGAATGAATACTAAAATTTCCTTCAAGAAGCTTTGTTTAATTAAAAAAAAAACTTAGAGTTACACTGTTTTCATACAAGTACCTATAATCCTATTTTCGGTCGGTTTTTTGTCTCCGGCCGATTCTCTCCATAAATCATCAGTAAGCTTTGATAAAATTGGTACAAAATAAAGATGAGACATAAAGCTTTAATATGATATGCGACTTCAAGGTAACCAAGGCCAACTTTTAAAATATACTTGAACACATTTAATTTGATTCAAGTGTTCATATATTTTCAATTCCATTCAAGAACATCGTCTTAAAAACTCTATCTCTCAAAAAATATAACATTCATTCCATAATCTTCAGTAAACATATAAACCATTATAAATATATGTAGCATAATTCATTTTTAATCTCCACGAATCATGCGTTATTGATCCATTTCGTATAAGCCATTAACATTCTTTACGAGCAATGCAATAAAAATATATGTTACATAAGTATTGCGTAATCTTTATGACTAACGATTATGTAGTCTTTACGATTGATGCATTAAAAATGTATGCAACGTAACTATTACATAATGTTTACGAATAACGATTTTATAATGATTATCCGTAATAAGGCGCAAATGCGTATATACATGAAATAGGGGGACATCGTCATATACTGCTTGTATGAAAACGTGATGAATGAATAAGCAATATGTGCTTACGCGTGTTGCATGAAATAATGATTACAAATGTGTTAAATGCTGGCTGGGGTGTTTCTGACAACACTCAGGCGCAAACGCTTGCGGATGCTTAAACACAACAAGGTAAACTGTCGTGGAACAAAATATGAGGGCGCTATCATTAGCGGTCACAGATTTACAGTTACCTACATTTGGTTGCAGTTCAATTGGGCCACCCTTTATTTCTACACCGACTCGCTGTATAAGTTGATCCCCGTTGATTATTATGGGTAATTACCGAGCAGTTCTTTAAGTGAACCCATTCTCCGCAGCATGTTCATTTAACCGACGTTTGAACATTGGACCAAATCCTGTTACCGCAGACTGAGCAAATCCATGGACCTGTATTGGATTCAATGCCGGCACGTGAGGAGCAGCTGGGCCGGCCAAGACTGCTTCCCCAAAGAAAAAAAACGGTAAGAATGTGACGACACATAGTTTCCTTCCCCTTCTTGCGTCGGAGGGGGTCGTTGCGACTCTTGGCCATGCCGATGGTTTGTAGACCCTGTCGCAGTAGGAACGAATGACCTACATTATGAAGCGCGGCGGCGCAGCTTGGACATATGTTTTGGATGTTTGGGCCTATGCGAGGAAAAATAGGAATTAAGGCGTGAACAGAAGCCAGATCGAAGTTGTCCTAGTGGCACTCGGGAGCTACAATCCGTGCTGGTGTCCAGATTTCAAGGATGTCAAGCCAGCGTTGAGATCGACAAGTTAAAGGCGGTTGTGAGATACTCAATGGCTGGAAGGTCGAGATGTTTTGGCATGGTTATCGAAATGGCCATCTGGTGCGAGGGCATTGGAATCGAATAATTTACGCTTGAGCCTATCAGATTGGGATGTTCAATAAATTGCTTATTGAACAGCGCGGAGTGAAGAGGATTGCTGGTGTGTTTGCGGCCAAAAGTTATGGCAATATTGTTTTTTCCTTTCCTAGGACTGGATAGGGTGCGGACGGTTGACCATAACTAGCTTACATCGTCACTAAGGTTATAGCCGGCATTGATGAACCTCGCCGAAGTATTCAAAGAAAGGAGTCAAAATTGCTCTAGTATTCAAGATGATTTTGTGGGGGTCGGGGGTAATGGTGGTGAGGACGGGTCTGATGTACCCGAGGTCTCCCAGTAAACCTACGACCCGCTGCAACATATAATCCTTCAATGTACGGATCCATCATTCTCAAACCTATGCGCCTTAAGCGAACCTACTCTGAACAGCAACTAGTGTTTTGCCTGGCCTAAGTGGTAATATGTTAGCCTGAGCTAATGTGAAAGCATTGCCATGGCTATAAAATCGTCCTCTCTTGTTCATTTTAGTAATTTATCCAATACTTACAACAAACAATATTTGTGAATCATTCAGAGGAACAGGCAACAATTTGTTTGGTGTAGAGGTTCGTCCGCAAACAACTTCTGTTGCATTAGGACACCCGGCATACAGTAGAGTCGATTTCCGCCTTCTCACACTGCGTCGTTTTCGTGCTGCGCCGTTATTTACCTGTCTCTTCGTTGCAAATATCTAAAATATGCTAGCGTGAATTTTGCGTCGTTTCGCGTTGCGTCAGATTTTCTAGGAACCAATAACCGATGCAAACCGAGGCCCTGCTGTATATTGTTTCCTGCAATGCAAATTTTTGTAGCAAGACCTGCAGATTTTTTTTTGTAAAGAAAACAACAACAATAAAACGTGTAAAATTACGTTTTTATGCGAATTTTAGCAAAGTTTTTAATATTTAAAGTTAGTTTATGCGAAATTCCTGTTTTTTATCTGCGATATTTCCCTATCTCTTGGCATCATTTTTTTCTGGGAAAACGACCGTTTTCAGCCATCCTCATGAATATGCGAATGGCCCCCAACTAATTTCACCTGTTTACCCCATTCATCGATACCTGATTCGAAATATAAATGCCCCATCTCATGCTGCATGCTGCATGTTTCTACAAATGTTACTTCCTTCACATATCGACCGATACCTATAGCCAGTTCATTCGAATCCCAATTGATGCCGGATAAAATTTATTTTCTAGTGGGGCAACAGCAAAATGTATCGCGAATAATTGACTGCTTTGGCTTCCACACACGAAATTTAAATGTTATTTTGACAAATGATTCAAACGTGTAATTTTCTTTCCAGGAGGTTAAACCTCAAAATGGCGATGCTGGTGAGCATCGACCCAATGGCCTAAGCAATGGTCACATTGAAAGTAGCAGTAGCAGCAAACATAAGTCGTCCAGCAAAGACAAACATCGGGACAAAGACAGGGATCACAAGAGCTCGTCCAAGAGCAGTAGTAGTCGGTAAGTCAAAACATAAATAGCATCCAACGATATTGGTAGATTAACGCTAACAATTCTTCCAACTGTCCAGGGACAAGGAATCGGACAAACACAAGAGTTCATCGTCAAGCAGTGGCAAAGACAAACATCGCGATAAGGATCGTGACAAGGATCGTGATCGCGATAAGGACAAGCATAAGTCCTCATCATCCTCGCACAAGTCATCGTCACGTGACAAAGATCGCGACAAGGACAAGGAACGTGACAAGGATAAGGATCGTCATCGCGACAAGGATAAGGAACGCGATAAGGACAAGGATCGAGACAAGACTAAGGAAAAGAGCAGTCGCGATGGCGACAAGGATAAGGAGAAGGATAAGGATCGCAAAAAAGATCACAAGAGTAGTTCGCGTGATAAGGATCGCGACAAGGACAAGGAGCGTAGTCGCGATAAAGATCATAAATCATCATCGTCCAGTTCCAAGGACAAACATTCCAGTTCATCGTCCAAGTCCAAGGACAAAGACAAGGAACGTGATCGTGACAAGCATTCGTCCTCGTCCCGTGACAAGGATCGTCATCGCGATAAAGATCGCAAAGATAAAGATCGTTCGTCGTCGTCCAAGAAAGAATCGTCTTCATCGAAATCGGAAGTTGTCGAGAAAGACCCTCTGGAAGTCAAGGAGGAAATCAAACAAGAAATGGACGATGCCCATGATGGACATTTCAATGAACCGCCGCCAATTCAGTTCATCAAGAATAAATCTTATTTTGAGAGTAAACACGAATTCAAAGAAGAACTTATTAATATTTCGCAAGCCAGCTCGTGCGACTATTCCATGTCACAGTTCCGGTCGGATGAGCCGGCTTTTATTGCAAAAGAGGAAGCTCCCGATGAGAGTCAGGACGGTGAAATGGACGAGACGGCCAATGACGAAGAAGGGATGGACGAGACAAATAACACAATTCAAGATACTACACAACAGGAAGTAGATGAAGGTGATGACGATTTGCCGTTGGTGAGTAATCAAGTTTGCAAATTTTTTGTTATATGAAGTCCTCATTTTAATTTTTCTATCAGACGGCACACCGTAACAAACGTCCTGCAAAACAAGAGTCCGATTATGATAGCGATGACGCACCTCTGGCTACAAAGAAAAAAGCCAAAACCACCAAGACCAAGGAGAAGGCAACGAAGAAGGGTAAGAAGAAGCGAGAAATTGAAGAGGATGAAGACGACGATGATTACGGAGAGAAGCCTAAAAAGAAGAAGGCCAAGAAGGAGAAGGTAAATGACTTATAAATTTATATGCGAATGATTGGATTGAATTTATCGTGTTTACTTTATATCTTCAGCCGGTGCAAGTCAAAAGTGTCTCGACTACGGAACAGTCTCCCACTAAAGGCGGTCGTAAGAAGAAGAACGAAGAAGAGACTGAAGATGTATGGAGATGGTAAGCTGTTTGTTGCCTCTAAATGAAAAAAAAAAATAATATCTGGCGCGACAGTCCAACTTTGAACTGTTTCGGTTTCGGTCTTAGCGACATCCCATTTATGTGTTGGGTTTTTGGTACTGGGAGGTGTTGGTAAGAGTAAGCTGTGCCAAGTTAAGGTCGATCCACACTTTTCAGTCATCGTCACACTCATTTTCCATACAAGTTGACAGATTGGCAGTTTATTGACTGAGACAATCTGTTAACTTGTATAGAAAATGACTGACACTGATAACTGAAAAGTGTGGAATGCATTTTATTCATTTTTGAAATGGGTACCTGGGCAATCGGTTGTCGAAGGCAATCAACAGGCAGACGAGCTTGAGTGGAGAGCCTCCGCCACCTCCTTCCTTGGCCCAGAATCCTACTGTGGGATACCACTCCTACATACAGAAATGTGATAAGTGATTGGGACAAAGCCAAAGTCACCTTACCCTGGGGAACTCTTCCAGGGCATCGGTAGTCAAAACTTTTCGTTTCCTACTACTCGCCCAAACGTACCCTTAGTCTAATGAACCTGAGCAGAAACTGCTCATTTACAAAAAATGCGCATTGTTATCGCCGCGAACTGTCGCTTTTACGAGGTTGACGACGAAACCGCTTCGCACATCCTTTGTGAGTGCGAGAGGCTAGCTATGCGCCGCTTGGAATGCTTCCGCATCGCGTTCCCTTTAGAGGAAGATATCACCTCCCTGAATATGGGCCAGCTAAATCGATTTATCGAAAGAAGTCTGTTAGATGAGTTCATCCACAAATCTAATCTAACATCTGAATGAGATCATAGTCTGTCGCAAGGTTCCCGAATTCGAAACCATCACAAACTGAACATTTAATATTTTAAATTCTGTAGTGATCTCCACGTGCTTAATTTTATCTCTATAAAAAGCTTCGACATATGTCTACAATTCAATGACCTACATTTCCGAAATTCATGATTCATTGACATCACCTGATAAACTTAGTAAATACAACTTGGCAGTAGCGTGTTGGATACCCTTATGTCGGTTGTCGTCTTTGAATGGTTCGTCCAATTGGTGGTTCGGATCACGGCTGGTGACATACATTTCGTTCAGTACATGTCAAGAACATTTTGACATTTAATCGTCGGTGTTACGTCACATTTGCTTATCTGACAGATTCGTGGTTACTGGAAAGCGATTTGCGCTGGGTACGATGGGGAACGTAATTGAGAAATACAAATAGAATGGTGGTCCTGATATGCCAATTCATTACATCAAAAAGATTGCATCTCTTTTTCCAACATGCTCGTGCCTTTTCGCATACAGCGCCAAACTTTATCCGCAAGCGTCCACCATCCGCCTGGTACATAACCTCTCTACTTCATCATGACCCATAAAAAACTCAATTTAAACCCATTTTCCTTTCGATTTATTTCAGGTGGGAAGAAGAAAAGCGCGAAGATGGTGTCAAATGGAATTTCCTTCAACACAAAGGTCCTGTTTTTGCTCCCGAATACGAACCACTGCCAGCCAATGTGAAATTCTTCTATGACGGCAAAGAGATGAAATTGTCCCAAGATGCCGAGGAAATCGCCACCTTCTACGCTCGCATGTTGAATCATGACTACGTGACCAAAAAAGTGTTCAACGATAACTTCTTCAAGGATTGGCGCAAATCGATGACGTCCAAGGAGAAGGACACCATTAAAAATTTGGACAAGTGCAATTTCGAGCCAATGCATCAGTACTTCCTCGCCCAATCCGAGAAGAACAAAAATCGCACCAAGGAGGAGAAGCTGGCACTGAAAGAGGCCAACGAAAAGCTTATGGCCGAATATGGTTTCTGTCTCATCGACGGTCACAAGGAGAAGATTGGCAATTTCAAGTTGGAACCGCCCGGTTTGTTCCGTGGACGGGGTGAACATCCAAAAATGGGTTTGGTCAAGAAGCGACTTATGCCGGAAGATGTCATGATCAATTGCTCCAAGGACAGTAAGATTCCACAACCGCCAAAAGGACACAAATGGAAGGAGGTGCGACACGACAACACGGTAACATGGCTTGCCTCGTGGACTGAGAACATTCAAGGACAGGTCAAGTATATTATGTTGAATCCGAGCTCCAAGCTGAAGGGCGAGAAGGATTTCATGAAATACGAGACTGCCCGTCGTCTTCACAAGCACATCAACAAAATTCGCGATACCTATCGCGATGAATGGAAATCCAAAGAGATGAGAATACGTCAAAGAGCCGTAGCACTCTATTTCATTGATAAGTTGGCGCTGAGAGCGGGTAACGAAAAGGACGAAGATCAAGCCGATACCGTGGGTTGTTGTTCGTTGCGTGTCGAGCACATCAGTCTTCACAAGGAGCACGAGGGCAAGGAGAATGTGGTCGTGTTCGATTTCCTCGGTAAAGATTCGATTCGTTACTACAATGCCATTGAGGTGGAGAAACGGGTCTTCAAGAATCTGGAATTGTTTATGGAGAACAAGAAGGAGGGTGACGACTTGTTCGATCGTTTGAATACCACCGTTTTGAACGAACATTTGCGTGAATTGATGGAAGGTGAGTACTTCTATCTCTCTGCACAGATCGACTGTGAAAACTAAACTCAATTTATTTACAGGACTTACCGCCAAAGTCTTCCGTACATACAACGCTTCAATCACCCTACAAAGTCAATTAGATGAGTTGACCGACCCGAAAGCCAGCGTACCCGAAAAATTGCTTGCATACAATCGTGCCAATCGAGCTGTTGCCGTTCTATGTAACCATCAACGTTCCGTACCGAAAGGACACGAAAAGAGCATGACAAATTTGAAGGAGAAGATCCAGGCGAAGCGTGATGCTATCGATGATTGTCAAACTGAACTTAAAGTAAGTGTTGAAAGCGGCAATTGAGCTTAGATTTGGTCTTAATGTTTCATCGTTTCCTTTACAGGATCTTCTAAAGGCGGCCAAACGAGGTTCGGTGAAGGAGAAAATCAATTGTGACAAGAAAAAGAAGCAATTGGAACGATTGAAGGATCAACTGAAAAAGTTGGAATTGCAAGAGACTGATCGTGATGAAAACAAAACTATTGCGTTGGGTACATCAAAATTGAACTATTTGGATCCTAGGATATCCGTTGCATGGTAAGTGTATTATTTTGCTTATATTTTTGTATCAGTTCAGAGCGGTACACTTGCCATGCCTAGAGGGCATTTAGAAACTCCGCGAAAAGAATGTCTGTTAGGAACATTGTAGCCAGCTTTGTTGTTGTAGCGGCGCAGAAAGCGTGAACCGCTGTGTATGGCTATGAATGATGTTCAAGTTTCATTGAAGCAGCTGAACACAGGTGGCGCAACTCACAAGCGGCACTACCGCAGCTCAGACAAATGTTCTAAATGCCCGGGTTTATTCGAGATATGTAGCAAGTTTTGTTTAGAAAGATATTGTATAGGTCTGCTTTATGTGACACTGCTACAACCCAACCCATCTACCTCAAATCTGGACATGGTTAGGATATCAGCAATTTGTTGGATGTTCAATAAACGGCGGGGATATCAAAATTCGCGCAAAAGATTAGCAACTTTGTCGGTTCTGGTTTCTCTTGGACATTCATAACGGAATGCGTTGGCGTTTTTCCCACCACTCTTTGAACGAATTTTACCATCCTTCATCAGTCACATTAAAATGCACTGTTAAATGTCTCCCTTGACGGCCTCTTGGAAAATCTGGAAAATTATGGATGCACATTTTTCAAGTCGCATACAAAACCGCCAGCTGTACTGCCAAACTCATGTTACCACGCTGTGATAGGTAGTTGCGGCACAATACAATCATGCGCATTACTTTCATGCTGGACCCTGCAGAAGCCGCAGACGTCAACCATGAACGTGAGCAACATACACAAACTTTTCGCCGCGAGTGACCTCTTGGCAGCAACATGCGCTTTGTTGCACTTGGTTAATGGACCACCGTAATCCAAACATGACGTTACCAATGGTGCATCGCTTCTTCCCATTTACCAATCAAGAATCGAAACAGGGGCCTTATACAGCGAATATTCTGGGAAGGCTCCATTGAGCTTAAAGTTCAAAAAGAGTTATATGTGTGACCTTCTTCGATGTTTTGATAAACGATTAATATCACTCTAATTTATCTGGTAATTTCGAACTTGTTTTTAAGGATACAGTCGTTTACAGTGAAAATAAAATCTCTTCTATTACGACATCGTTCCAGCCGATTTACTCGGTTCAATTACAGCGTCCTCCTCATTTTAGAATTATTTAAATTTACCCCTGGCGCAGGAGCATTTGAAATACATTTTTAGTTACTGATTTCATTTTCTGTCTTTTTTTAAATGGACTATCTTACCACTGCGTCAAAGTTGTCTCTGGAATCTTTATAGACTTCAAGGATCCACCAGCTGTGGAATGCAATCCTGCATAAGCTCCCTGCCTGTCTGCTCTCGCACAAGATCATGGATCTGCGCGAAATGGCGATGGATCTCGAGAGGGAGGCAAATGGTGCCGATTAAAGACTAACACAAAAAAATCCAAAAATTCTTAGCCTGACTGGAAACCCCGCTCTTTCCATACGTATCAACGGACAACCTGTAAAACAAGTAGACGAATTTGTCTACTTAGGGAGCATTGTTTTTGTTGATGGCGGTACGGATCAGGACATCATTCGCCGCATTAACGAAGCAAAGTGTTCTTTCGGCATGTTAAACAAACTCTAGCAAAGCAGTTATCTCAGTGTTAAGACCAATCTGGGGTTGTTACGCACCCTGATTCTTTCGGTGCTATTATATGGGAGCAACACTTGGAAAGTTACCGTTGCAATTACCAAGAAATTGGAAACTTTCGTAAATATACTTGTCTTTGTCGAATATAAGGAATTTTTTGGCCCAAAAGAATTTCAAATAAAGATCTACATCGGCGCACGGGTCGGGAATCGACTCGCATGCGAAAGTGGCAGTGGAGGGTGATAACTTCATTGCTGGTCGCGCTATGAAATGGAACCCGTTCTCCCAAAGAGGTCGTCCTTAAATCAGGTGGCACAGATCGGTGGATGGAGAGTGTGCGTCATTAACAAAGACCTGGGGTCAACTACGATACATGGCCAGAAACCGTACTCTCGATGGCGAGTAGGTGAAGTAGACGCGCTATGCCCCACAAAGGGTTAGGGCAACTTCGTATAAGCTCCCAGCAGTTGGCTGTCCAAAAAAATGCTTTAAAGGAGTTATTTCTCGGTATGTGTGAGGTGGTTGTCTTCTGGGGCCATCGTCGGTCTTTTTCTATGGAACCTGATGACGGACTGGTGGTGCGGGAATATTTGTGGAAGTGTTGCGGGCGATATGGGTGGTGGATACTCTGGGACACTATTCCTTTCTAATCTCCATATTGACCGATTCACAAAGGTTGTTTCAATTCTGCGATGGCCGCATGGTAATTCTGTGTCATCAAATATATCGGGAGGTACCCGTTTGTATCTCTGGATCACTCTTGATGTTTTGGGTGCTCCTCTCGATAACAACCGACCAAAAATTGAAGAGACAGGAGAAGATTATGATCACGCACTAATAACCTGTTGGCTTGCTGATATACATAGATGATCCTGGGACGCCATCAGGTGGCAACCTGTAGAGATACGTAGATCAGCATTCTAGCATGTCTGGACCTTATTCCAGTTTGTGTCACAAACGGTTTGTGACCACACCTTTGTCCTTGCCCCAGGAGATGCCGGCCAGTGCCTTTAGAGCGTTGTTTCTACGACTGTTTTCTGGACATTGACGGACTTTTATCATGTTGTCTAAGTAGACCCTAAGAATCCTAGGATTAGTAACAGTAGAAGCATCGTCATGGTTTCCAGCACGAATCATAACCTCCTCTGAAAAATTCTTGCGTCCAGGTGGAGAGAAGTGTCGCAATACATTTAGACGGCGAAATGACTAGGTTGTGGATATTGAAAAACTCCACTAGCTTTTCATTCAGTCGAGCACACATACCTTACAAATCATTCGCCGTGGTGAGTACGGTGCAATCCGTCCGCAAAGGAAATTAGTTCGATACCTTCCGCGGGGTTGGAAGGCTCGTCAGGTAGATGATAAACAATGTAGGAGAGAGTACGCTACCTTGTGAAACCCACTGCTTAATTTTTCTATGCTTCGAACAAATGCCTAGAAATTCTGTATAGGATTGTCACCCTGCTAGATAGTTATGCAATCCATCTGACCTCTTGTACAGGAATATGCCGATTAAGAAGATCGGCCAACAGCGCAGAGTGAATGATCGTGTCGAAGGCCTCGATAGGTCCAGAACAACTAGGACGGTTCTGTCAGAGGGCTTTTTCTGGTGGAGGCCATTGAGGATGTGATGGTTGGTCAGATCCAGAGGCGTTGTCGTACTATACCAAGCTGGTGGGATGCCAGTTCAGCATGTGATACAAGAGTGGAGTGGATGAGGGTTTCCAGCGTCTTTGCAACGCTTGATAGTCTTGTGATTGGACGGTAGGATTCGGCGAGTTTTGCGTCTTTACTGGGTTTTAGAGAGGGGGATTGCAGTTTGGACAGATGTTTTGAATGTCCGGGTTTATGCGAGAAAGGTACGAATTGAGGCGCGAACAAAAGCCCGACCGAAGTTGAGCTAATGTCACTCTGGTGGCTCTCGGGAGCCTAATCTCCTCAAGCGAAATGGGTGGAGGGCGCACTGAGATGACTCTATTCGCACCTAATCTCGCAATAGACCGACTCACTTCTGAAGTGTTAATCTCAGCGATGGCAGTTCGGTATGCATCATCATCGTAAAGGGTCCCTCTTGTATCCCTGGACCTCTCTCTCTATCTAGGTCTCGTAAACCACGCCTGACATGTGGTGGTGGTATTCGGTTCATGAGACTGTGGTTGGGATGATCCTCACGGTAGCAACCAACAAGATATTGTTTAGACAGTAGGAGATTGTGGTCACGTATTGACATCAATTTTTTCTCTTGATGTAAGTGATCCTGGGCAGACATCAAGAGGCAACCTGTGGCTGTGCGTAGAGCAGCATTTTGGCAGACCTGAATTTTGGACCAGTTTGTATCAGATAGACTATGTGACCAAACTGAAGCTGCATAATCAGCAGCTGCTCGACCCACCGCTTTGTATGTGACTAGTATGGTTTCTTTATCCTTGCCCCAGGTGCTACCAGCTAGTGCTTTTAGGATTTTATTCCTACTGCGCATCTTTTCGCAAACGGATGCTGCGTGATGAGCTGACGTCATCATGCTCTCTAAGTGGAGCCCAAAAATTTTAGGATTAGCAACAGTAGGAATTGGATTGTTGCCAATACGTACATCAACCTCCCACCGACAATCCCCCGACCAGGTGGTAATAAATGTCGCAGAAGACTTAGACGCGGAGATGGTGTGATTTACGCCTGCCGTCCATTACCTGCTTCGAGCGGCGCGGCGCTCCCGCGTTTAAAGCTTTTCCGAATTTGAATGGCGTAACCAAGCAAAATATGGCGTAACTATGCAAAATAAACAAAAATTCCATTCAATACAATGGAAAAGCTTTCTGAATATTGTGTGTGCTTATACCTTTTACTAGTAAAAGCTTTTTTTCGCACATTTTGTGAAAGCTTTGCCGCTGGAGCGCCGCGCCGCTCAAGTTTACGCTTGCAGTGGAAGAGAGCCCTTAGGCTTTGGAAGAAAGCCTGTAATCGTCCAAGATAGCGATTAATTTGGAGGCGCAATTCATCCTTATCCTCCCCTGTGGCGAGTACGGTGCAATCGTCAGCATAGGAAATCACCTCGATTCCTTCAGGTGGTGTGGGAAGGCCGGACATGTAGATGGTAAACAGTGTGGGGGAGAGTATCCCCCGCCCCCCGTGGAACACCTAATTTGTTTTTTCTAAGCTTAGAACGTTTGCCTCGAAACTCGGCGAAGGAGTGCCGACCAGCTAGATAATTGGCAATCCAACGAATCTCTTGTGCAGGAAGATGCATATTCAACAAGTTTGCTAAGAGCATTGAATGATTGACCTTATCGAATGCATTTGATAGGTCTATTGCCACCAGAATGGTTCTGTGACAACGACTGCGTTGATTTAGCCCATCACGAATGCGTTTAGTGATCGCATCGAGGGCAGTGGTGGTACTATGCATCTTCCTGAAGCCATGCTGGTGAGGTTCTAGCTTCGCATGTGCAACAAGAGTGGGGTGAATAAGGGCCTCCAGCGTCTTTGCGACAGGAGAAAGTATCGTAATGGGGCGGTAGGATTCCCCGAGATTTGCGCTCTTCCCTGGCTTGAGACAGGGAACAATTCGACCTGTTTTCCAGATTTCAGGGATGGCAAGCGTGGACATCGACAAGTTAAAGGCGGCCGTGAGATACTCAATGGCTGGAAGGTCGAGATGTTTCAACATGGTCATCGAAATGCCATCTGGTCCGAGGGCCTTGGAGTTTTTAGCATTCTCGATGACTTTTTTAACCTGGTCCGCGGTAAAAGATGGTATGGTGTCAACATTCCGGCTGCGAATCCGTCTTCTAATTTTGCGCTTGAGGCCGTCAGACTTGGGATGTTCAATAAATTGTTTATTGAACAAGGCTCGCACACTGAAGAGGATCGCAGATTTTTGTGTTGTCAAATTCAATGGCGTTGTTGCCCTTTTCTTTCCGAGGATTGGAAAGGGCGCGGACGGTAGACCATAATTTGCTGACACCTTCATTGAGGTTACATTCATCGAGGTGCTGATTCCATTTCGCCCTCCTATAGTCTTTAACTTGTCCGTCAATTTCGGAGTTAAGCTCCTGAATTCTGGGATCATCAGTGTGAGCGCTTCTGATCTGATCACGTTCATCGGCTAATCTGGCGGCACTAGTGGGGCAGTTAGGCCGAACTTTCGGGATACGTCCTGCAGGAATAAAACGTGCCGCGGTGAGAGCAGCCGCGCCGAGATGTAATGCTCCCAATATGACGAAAAAACACATATATCGTACCCACACATATACACAGACAAACACAACCTTCCTGCATCGAACCTTCAGGGCTCCTGTCGGGGCTCTTGCCAGGAAGGCATATTGGCAGCTTTTGGCCGTTTTGCAACAACAAAACGGGTGTGGTCCGCCCCGTAGAGGCAGTTGCCGTAAGACCACAGACCATAATCTACCAGCCTCGTCGTCGCCATCATCCGGCTCACTAGCAAGCTCGACTGTTTCGCCCTTACACACAGTTTGCAGTCGATTGATTAGTTGGGCCTTCGAGCCTCCCACGAGCAACTGCATGATGACGCCTGCCGTCCATTACCTGCTTCGAGCGGCGCGGCGCTCCCGCGTTTAAAGCTTTCCGAATTTTAATGGCGTAACCAAGCAAAATATGGCGTAACTATGCAAAATAAACAAAAATTCCATTCAATACAATGGAAAAGCTTTCTGAATATTGTGTGTGCTTATACCTTTTACTAGTAAAAGCTTTTTTTCGCACATTTTGTGAAAGCTTTGCCGCTGGAGCGCCGCGCCGCTCAAGTTTACGCTTGCAGTGGAAGAGAGCCCTGACTTAGCACACGCGGCGCATCTCCCATGTCGTCAGGGACGATATTTGCACGATTTTCATTTCGCACGTACAAAACGAATCGCGATCCCACTTCTAATTTGTCAGGATTATGCGGAATGAAAACTGAAATGAAACGCGGCGCGAACAAATTAAATTATTTTTTTAATATCTCTGAACTGAACGCAGACTGACTATCCTGAGGTCGGAGTCTACTCTCCTCTCTTGATACGTTACACAATAAAGTGCAAATTTCTTGATTTGCTACACGTATTGTACTTTGATTTGCGTTTGAATTATTACCCTTTTTTAACATAAATTAAAAAAAAAAAAATATTGAAAATTTGTGATTTAGGTATCCGAGGGGATACCTAAAACCAGAATGAATCTCGCCCGTTTATAATCCTGCATTTGCAAAAAATCTCTCTGGGTCTCGAGATTTAAGTATTCCCATGTGACGAGACCCATTATTTTAACGATAAATGTAGTGGCGCTTTTTAATATCCCGTCAGAGAATTACTGCATATTAAAAAGCGGTATTTTGAATTGAAGCGGTTATTCAAATGGCGGGACTTTTCACAAAGGTATACCATTTTTTAAAACTAATTTGGACTGCGCTGCGAATAAATTCAAAACGACGATGTCTCATTTCAACCGTGTTTTTCCAATACAATTGTTTTCGAGATCGAAAACACAATTTTTTCGTGAATTCTAAAATGACTATCGCAGTTTTTCTTCAAAAGGCTAAATTTTTTTTTTAATTTTTTTTCATATTTTAAAAGAATAGAAAACTGCGCGATAAAACAAAAGTCCTGAATCTCTAAGAAATTCCACCTACACGGAGAGATAAACAAGATTTATACAGCGATGTCCGGAAAGTGAATTTTGCTTTACGCAAAAGACCGATTTTCCGGTAATTTCAAAACTTCTTTGCACCAAATACAATTCTGTAATGGAAGAATTTCGAATTTTATTTGTGGAACTGTCCGTTTATTAGAGACTTGCTTGTTCAGAAAGGGTATTTTCTTGTCCGTGTCCAGTTATGGGAGTGTCCGGCTATTGGAAGTTATTTTTCTAGTAAAATATAAGGAAAACGTTGGGGAAAATAAAGGTGTCCGTTTATGAGAAATGTCCGGTTATTAGAAGTGTCCGTTTAGGGAAGTTCGACTGTACATGTATAAATGATAAATTTTAAAGAACATTCAAATATGTATTAACAATTTTTTTTCATTTTTTCTTGTTCCAGGTGCAAAAAGTACGACGTACCCATAGAGAAAATATTCAATAAAACTCAACGGGATAAATTCCGATGGGCCATTCACATGGCCGATGAAAATTATAGATTTTAAGCAAAAAATAATTTATTGGATAGTCTTGATAAAGTTTTCAACTACACTTGCAAGCGAAAGAATTAACAGAAAATCATCAGGTGTGTTTGTTATAAGTTGCCCCTCGTCCGCTAACGAAAAAAAACGTATACAATTTATTACGTTGCATCAAACCAAAATACAAAACCGATGTATTTTACCCGGGGCGGGCAGGGCTTCAAGCACAAACACACACACACACAACACACAATTCATTTAGACATATAAATTATTATATCTATAGATATATCACGTTAGTGCAGTAGTAGAAATATTGATCCTTATCACAGGATTCATTTTCGTATTATTGATATTTTTATTTTTTGCCTCCTATAACGGTTAAGTAACATAAAGAAAACGACAAAAAAGAAAGTTTATGATTGATGATTTGTTTAAAAAACGCCAGAGATCATAAAACATAAACGGAAATACATAATTATCTTACAGATACACAATATTTAGATTTTCTATATAATTTCACGTAGATTTTAGATAGATTGATTTATTTTATGTTCGTTCTTAATTATACAATAATGACCTAATTTTAAATTGTATTTTAATATAAAACAAACAAACAATAAAGAAAACCCACTTGTCGAATAGCATGAAATTGTTCACTTGTGCGCCGTGACTTTCAAACACGGCGGTTGTCAAGTGTTTTCGTCAACAGATTTTTACTACAAACTATTAAGACACATTAACCGCAAAACAAAAATATTCAAAACGCATAATGCCAGAGAGTGCATACGGAAATATTTTAAGATATACAAAATACAAAAATCTATTTCACCACCACCACCAATACAAATTAGACAAATTTTATAAATATAATTCCAACTGGAGGGAGAATATGAAATTGCCCATTTTCGGGGGGCAATAACGATAAAAATGGACAGAATATTCAATTAAGTACTAATAAATCAATCTTGTGTCTAACTGAAACATTCATTGAAGAGTGGAAGAGATAAATGTGTATTCCTCAATCGTTTTTCGTGTGTTTCAAAATATCTTAGCTAAGATAAAATTAAGATTGTGAAACGTATTTGCAAAGTGCAAAAACTGAAAATTATTATTATTATTTTTTTTTCGAAAAGATATTTTAGATATAGTTGCGTTGTAAATAAAAGTACAAAAGTACATGGTAAAATTAATAAAAATATGATTGATATGTCATAATTGGATTGCAATAAGTGAAAATTGGTTTGTGATTTGTATGTAGAATTAGTGACGGTAATACTAGTTGGAAGGGATAAGGGTGTCGTAGATGATCCATAGGTTCTGCGAATATTCGTAGATTTTTTTTGCAATCTAAAAATTGCGAAGATTTTTAGATTTTTTCAAATCGTCCAATGACACCGTGAAGAAATGCGAAAAATATCGAGGGTTATGCACTTACTTCTTCCCTCTTTGGAGGCTAGTGCAATTCGAGCAAGCTGACTAGGGAATTTCTGTTGTATTATGTTCTATATGAGGGAATGATTCGATATGATGGAAATATGCGTCTTTCTTTGTGATTTCTATATTGAAAGTTTTTCTTTCTGTTCTCTTGGGCTTCATGCACACGACGCGAAAACGGCTCGCAAGCTCGACACATCGAAATGCATTGGCTCTTATGGGAAGCTCATGACGAGCGACAGCAAGCGAGAGCCGTGCACAGTCAAAACACGGCTCGCGAGCCGTGAATTTGCGGATTGTGGTGCACGATATGTGAAAACACGTCTCGCGAGCCGTGTTTTAACTGTGCACGGCTCTCGCTTGCTGTCGCTCGTCATTAGCTAACCATAAGAGCCAATGCATTTCGATGTGTCGAGCTTGCGAGCCGCTTTCGCGTCGTGTGCATGAAGCCTTAAACGATTCAGAACTTCAAGCGTTTACTAGTTTTTTTTTGCTGTACTCGTTTTCACTAAATATTTCATCACACTGGACTGAATTGCATTCGTCAACTTGCTAAGGGTTAACCATGGCGTTGGGGTAGTAAGAAAGTATATATGCAAAAATGAACGCTTTACAGTATGGTAAAATGACGATCAATATAATTCTGGATTCGTTTTAATTTTTTTATGTTGTTTGGCCTATAAAAAGAATCGATTGACAATGGCAATTTGCCATCCTAATCACCCCGTTTCATAAATACGAGTACATAGTCCTTTTCTAACAAAACATTCTCCTGAATTGACAAAAATTGAAGATTTCATATTGATTAGATCTTCAAAATAGATTTATATTTAAAAAGAAAAATACATATACACGAAATAAGATATCACTAATATCATTTGAATGACAACGCAGTTGCACACAATTGAAAGTGCACATATTGAAGAAACAAAAAAAAAAATGAATAAAATAAAGACGTGAAAAAATGGAAATAATTACCATTTATATAATCATGAAATAAACGATGCTGTAAAGTGGAAGTAAATAATTGATTTTTAATAAAAACAATTAGCACATGTACTATTCAATAAACAACAAATAATTTCGTGGCCCAATATTTTTCAATAATTACTATATGGTTTTTTTGTTTTACCCCTGAAAGTTAATGTTTGCCGTTTCCCGTTGATTTATAGATCTGACATTTTCGATTCATTGAATGTCAAATTTCATAAAAGGCGATAAACCAGAAGCGAATCATTTTGGTAAAGGATCTACGTTGGGGACAATTCGTTAATCCACCAAATCAATCTGAAAATAAGCAAATGAGGACTGGATTACCGATTTGTGACATGATTTTTGTGTGGAATGGAAATATTTAAATGGTGGTAGCAGCATTCACTTTCCTAGTCAATCTTTTTATCATTTCAACAATCAAGGTAAGGTAAAACAACTATTGGCCGTGCTAACTTACAGCCCATTCACACTCCGGGCGACGCGATGCGATGCGATAAGCTTCCCATCGCAAGAAAAAAAAATTTCTTAGCATTTAAATAGGAACCAGCACGAACCTGCTTGTACCATTCAGACTGCTTGCGATGCGACGTCGGGTTGTACGATGGAGAACTTTTCCATGTCGAATCATCGTGCTTTCAACAGCTGCTGCAAGGTGCCTTATCGCCGATGTGAGCGACATAGACGATGCGATTTGTGTTTGGATCGGGTTCGTAGTGGCATGTGGTTGTAAGATGGAGAACTTTTCCATGTCGAATCATCGTGCTTTCAGCAGTTGCTGCAAGGTGCCTTGTCGCCGATGTGAGCGACATGGACGATGCGATTTGTGTTTGGATCGGGTTCGTAGTGGCATGGTGTATTGTATGTATGGAATCGTACATAGAGAGACTGGTTTCGTACTGTTTGATGCTGATAGGGAGATATCTACATGAGAGGCATGCTTTGTGCAGATCGAGTTGCATTACCATTGGGAATATTTATACATAATACATACATAGGTGACGTGTTGTATAGTGTTAGAGATTTGTAGATATTAAATGAAGGGATAGAGCCGTATGTAGGTGATGTAATAATGGATTGGTCTACTAAATAGCCTTTGTGGAAATTTACAGTGCTGTCCAACTCAGATCGTAGCGTACCCGGTTTGTGGCGTACGCTTACGTATAAGAAAATTTCGTACAGCGCATGTATTTGCAATGAATTATTAAAGGCAGCGGTAGATAGTTTAGTTGTGGGAACATATGGTGATGTGAAAATCGGGGTACCTTTTTTGGGGCGTGCAACCCCGAGATTTTTTTTCTTGTTTTGACCCCAAATTCGGAATCAGCGACCCAAATTTACCTTAGTGTTTCTGCCACGCCGATTGGACGAGTATGTCCCCGAGAAAACTGGGGTACAATTTTGGGGGCGGGCAACCCCAAAAATTTTTTTTTTGGTTTTTGACCTCAAATTTGGAATCAGCGACCCAAATTTACCTAGTGTTTCTGCCACGCCGATTGGACGAGTATTTCCCCAAGAAAACAGGGGTACAATTTGGGAGCGGGCAACCCCAAAATTTTTTTTTTGGTTTTTGACCTCAAATTTGGAATCAGCGACCCAAATTTACCTAGTGTTTCTGCCACGCCGATTGGACGAGTATTTCCCCGAGAAAACAGGGGTACAATTTTGGGGGCGGGCAACCCCAACAATTTTTTTTTGGTTTTTGACCTCAAATTCGGAATCAGCGACCCAAATGTACCTAGTGTTTCTGCCACGCCGATTGGACGAGTATTTCCCCGAGAAAACAGGGGTACAATTTTGGGGGCGGGCAACCCCAAAAATTTTTTTTTGGTTTTTGACCTCAAATTTGGAATCAGCGACCCAAATTTGTATATGTCCTCTTCAGCGGTCCGCATCCGGCGTTTTAATTGATCCCAAAGATGTTCTATCGGATTTAGGTCCGGACTGTTGGCAGGCCACTCCATGACCTCCATATCGGCCTCATCGAAAACAGACATTGTCGCCCTGGCAGTATGTTGTCGTGCATTATCCTGGATGACGATAAAACCATCCAACGCCTGTCGTGAAAAAGGAATAATATGTGGCCTAACAATCCTTTCAATATAACTTTCGGACGTAATTGTCCCGTTATTTAGGATAACAAGGTCAGTTTTGCCTTGCAGGCTAATTCCGGCCCAGACCATCACACTGGGACCGCCTTGCCTCTCAATTTGATTAATGCAAGGAACCAAAAATGGTTCTCCGCCAGACTCTTATGCGTCGGTCGTCACTAAAAAATTTTACTTTGCACTCATCCGAGAAGAGCACCTTGCGCCATTGTTGAATATCCCATTGGATATGTCGACAACCAAATCTTAAACGATTCGTACGATGCATCCTGGTCAGTTGTGGTCTGGTAACGGTCTCCTTGACCGTTGTTGGTCTTCGTGCAAATTATTTCTGATTGTTTGAGGGTTAACAATGGTCCCAGTCGTCCTTAATAGCCTACTTTGTAGTCCACGAGCACTAATGGTACGATCCCGCCGCGCACAAAGTCTCACATATCGGTCTTCTGCGGGGTTGGTTATTCGAACTCGGCCTGAACCATGATGCCAGGAGACACTTCAAGTCTCCTGGTAACGGATCCAAAGATTTTGAATGGCTCTTCGCGAATACCCTAATTGCAGGGCCACAGAACGTTGCGAACGACCTTCCTCCAGCATTTCTAAGGCTCTGGACGAAGCGTTTTAACCCTCTAGCAGGACAGACCGCCTTTTGGCGGGCTCTGAATTTATCCACCTAACTCCTAATGTGATGACTTTTTTTGGCAACTAATGCTATAAGAAGCTGTGTTTGGTACTGTACAAGCGCCTTAATATTCCAGAAAACCGGGCAAATACCGTTATCCTATTCTATTGCCAGTTGAATGCGAGTTGGTGCGAAAATGGACCAAATAAATTATTGACGCAAGCAGTGCGCATTTCGCAATACAAAAACACCTCTTTGTTATTAGGTTTGCTCTACAGATAAATTATCATAGATGAGAAATATTGTTTATTTCATAATAATATAAGTGAATTTGATTTTTTGAAAAGTAATATGCATTTTAGGTCCGATAAGTTAAGCCCGCCAAAAGGCGGTCTATCCAGGTAACCCAAACTTTTTTCTACATTTATCGTATATACTCATGTATTTTTTTCGGAATAATTTTCATTGAATTTTCAACAAAATTATTACTGCTAGGATATGAATCGATATTATTTGAATCTTTTTATGCTGTAGCGTCTTTCCAGAGCAATCGATCAGCTAAAAAATCCGATTAAGCTCTGGAGAATCAGCTGATAAATTTAGAGCCGATTGGGACTATGGAGCGCGCTTGGAATGATGGGGCCGATACTCTACATATGGCCAACAAACTGGAAAAGGCGGCATTTGTATAAAACAGGAATATGAACCGGAAGTAACTGTTATAACTAATTTAAACTCAGGATCAATTACAAGATGAAATGGGGTCATATCGTGTTGTAAAGATTTGGGAACAACGGTTATCCACAATCCTAAGAAGACTCAAGAAGCTAGTTTTCCTAGTGATTGAAGTCAGAGAAGGAGAATCATTTAATGCTTCCTAGGGAGAGTCTAATCAATACTAGTCTGCATTGAATGTGTGAGATCCGACTTTGCAAAGGAGGACTTAGGAATTCTAGGCGCTATATCAGTTTCATGAGTGGTCGGCCAAACCAGGGTCCCATTTTTGACATACCCAAACTGGTGCTGTGTATTGTGATGCAGCTGGTAGTGTTAGCGGTGGTATTTGCTTTAACCGACAATTTAGTAGCTATACAGACGACAACCTACATCACGATGACTGGATGACTGCCCATAATCATGCTGTTATGCTCCTCCTTCTCCTAAACTGGCATATGTATTTGAAACACCCAAAACTGTTTCTAAATTCACAATAAAAAAACCTAATAGTAATAGTACTGATTGGAACTTACCCAAAAGTGGGCACAGATGTATGTATTTTTGTCACGATCCACCATGTAGAAAATCCTTTATAAAAGAACTAATAAGGGCTCAAGAGTAAACAAGATGGCCCAATCTTGCAAGCTCCTTATTTCTACCTGTGTAATCCCCAATACATAAATGGAAACATAATTCTTATAAATTGTTAGGTATGTACTCAAACCAAACCAATGTCGAGTGTTGTTAAAGCACCCCCAAACCATTTTGGATTAATTTCTGGGGATAGAGCTTTGACTAAAGACGCACTGCTAGTCAGAAGAATATAGTGTTATGGTCGCCATAGAAACCGCTCCCAGTATCTACCTGCCGCAGATTTCAAACACTTCAATACATAAATCTATAAATACGCAGAAATCATAATAAATGTCCCTTCTACCAAACACCGTTTTTTTAGAGTATTTATAACAAAATTGAGAACACACGGCAAAGTACGCAAATCTACCAAGCAGGCCAGGCGCAGTCTCTTTTTCTTTGTCGTTCCCTGGATAGACCGCCTTTTGGCGGGCTACACATTTTAGTGTCTAAAAACTAAACCACTTACCAAATTCAGTTTTTGGTTCGTTTTCTTTGGTTTTTATGCTAGTATTAACCTATCATAATTTTTCCGCCAATAAAAAAAATTGTCTGGTTAGAGGGTTAATATAAATGGCTCCGAATTGCTGGCATTTTGTATTTTACAGATTCTCATTATCTTTAAAAGTGCAACAAATAATGTTGCAGTTAAAGAACTTGGCGAAAACTAACTCTAAATCAAAATGAGAAATAAACAAAATTACCAAATGTATAACTAGAGATGTAACAGATCTTGTTTAGCGGATGAGGATGCGGATGCGGATGCAAAATAGTATAACATTGAGGATGCGGTTGCGGATGCGGATATTAATGGAGAAATTTTTGAGGATGCGGATGAGGGTGCGGATGAGGATATGATCGAATATGTAGACAAAAATATTTAGGTTTGACACTTTTCATGAAGATGAAAAAAAGTTGAAATTCCTCTGATTAAAAAGTGGTTAAAAATTAAAAAGTTGCATACTTCCTTACTTAAAAAAATAGCAGGCGCGACAATCCAGCATTGGACTAAGGCCGCAAGATGTGTTAGTGGCATCCTATTTCCAAGATCTTATCTGCTTTTTGTTGAGGTAATGAGATCAGCATCACGCTCAGCAGTGTTATTTATCCCCATAAATGGGTACTTGGTTTAACATCTGAGTGAGATCATAGTCCGTCACAAGCTCGTGAGTTCGAAAAACACCATGATCCACGGTGAGATTCGAACTCATGACCCTGTACACCGAAGGTGCGCGCACTAACCGCTGGACCAGCCAGACTACAACTTCCTTACTTCGCTTCACCTTAAAAAAAACGCACTTCACCCGCCTCAGTTCAGTTCATTTAAAACAAAACCACTCAAACACTAGTCACAAAAATGCGAACCGGAGTGCGTTCCTTAATTCACTCGTAGTCGTAGCTGTAGTCATCGCTGACTACTCAGAGCATATACATAAATGGAACGCGCTCCTGCTGTGCTGACCGACAAACTGAAGCTCAGTGTTAATAAATAAATGAAAGTTCTGTATACGATACAGAATACAATTTGTCTCAATGCATTTCTTTATAGTTACAAAGTAGCACGAGGGTCGCATATATCCGCTAATTGTCTGCATACAAAAATGAGGATTGCGGATGAGGATGCGGATGTAAATATTTATAAGATGAGGATGAGAATGCGGATGCGGAGTTTAAATTTTATGCGGATAATCCGCGATTGCGGATGCGGATGCGGATATCCGTTACATCTCTAGATGACTCATAACCCCAAAAGAACTGTTTAAGCCAGTTTCGTTAATTTTAAAAAAAATCGTACATCACTTTGGCAGAAGTTGGAGAAAACTGAGATGGCAAAAAAAGGTTGTTCTTTGGTAGAATCACACAAATTTGACTTTGAAGCTCTGTAAAAACGAAACCGATTTCCGATTTTAGTGCCGCTAGTTTTATTTTATAGGTAAATTTGTTGGCTGTAATAATAATTTTGTTTCACTATTCTGGCTGGTCTAGCTTTGGAGATATTAAGCTTTAAGTCGTGCAAGAAAATGATTTTTTCAAAAATGTTCAAATGCCTTTGGCAGCTAAAGGGTTAAGCTAAGGGGGTGTGTTCCGTACAACTTTTTTGCTGGAAATCAACTGAGGAATCATAATCCGGTGCGTTTAAGAGCTGAATTAAGATCCAGAGTGAAATTTTTCCCGCTGCGATTTTATCAATAAAAATGCATACTTACTAACGTGAAATATGTCATAAACGGTGGGGAATTCGATAAGCTACAATCCGAGACCGGTTCTATAATTCTCCTCGGCCATTTTATGTATTATTTTTCGATTCATTTTGACGATTTGACATTTCACGATGAAATAACCGTGGAATCGGAAAAAAATACATAAAATGACCGAGAATAATTATGGAACTATTTCCGGATTGTAGCTTATAGAATTCCCCAGCATTCCCACATATTCCACGACAGTATGAATACATTTTCATTGAAAAAATCGCAGCGGACAAAAATTTCACTTTCGATGTCAGTACTAGGCTTTATGCGGCAGTTTCCGGACACCCTGTATACACTCGGCTTCACAAAAATCGGGCCACTCGCCACTTTCGAACTCAAATTCAATTTTCTCAAAAAGTATGAAGCTTACAACTATGAAAGTTATATTTACGGAAAGTGCATTTAATGGCAATTAAAATGACTATGATTTTTATCTGTAGTACCGTTAACTCACGCAACAAACACAATGCCTGTTTTGATTAGAGTTCGCGCTTACCGTGTGGCCCGGTTTCATTGAAGCTCAGTGTATTTCCTATCCGCACATGTACGGATATTTTGGACTACGCCGAGATTCGATCTCCAGACCTCTATAGATTACTAGCAACGTAGCATCGCAACCAAGTGAGCCACAGAACGTGAAAAGTGCCAGACTTGCCGAACTAAATCATAATTTGCAACACCACCAAACATTTCATCCGAGATATAACTCCACTTTCTGAAACTGCTTAGAATTTCCAATAAAACGATACCTTGCCCGTTACGAAGTTGCTCGTATATTTCGAGATACACCCGTTCAAACTTTAAAGAAATTTTAAAATCTGGTCATCTCGGAAGATACGATAAACAACAAACTTTTCGAATAGTTTCCCTATATGTACCAGGTATAATAAATTTGTCATGAAGTTTGCAATAACGCACAGAAGAAACTCGTAATTTTAGAAATTTAAAATTGGGGTAGCAAAATGAAAATAGCAATGCGGATATTAAATAATAGCCGCGTTTTTTCGTATCGGGGTTAAATCTGACTCCAAAAAAATGATCGCGGTTAACTTACCGGTTACCGTTGGCTAATTTTGTACATTTGGTGGATTTTCATTTTATCACAAAAGATGATTATTTCTTTGCAAAATCTTTTCTCATGATGAGCAAAACTCTCACATTTGGTTTGAAAAAAACAAATTCCCTCATATTTCCCCTATGCGTCCGCTATCTACATTTGATTCCTCTAAGCTCTATCCCGCGTAGGGTAGTTGCACGCGTGAACTTTACCTGAGTAAGTGTCATTTTTTTTAAATGAAGTTACTTCAACAATATATTTCTTAACAAAAACTTAGAAATATTGCGCTAAGTAGAGAACACTATGATACTACGTATCACAAACACTGAATACCTTCTGGTGGAGAGTAATGTAACCAGAAATCACGATATTTTTCTTGGCAAAATGAACTGAGCGTAGTGTACGTGAATACAATCAATGTTGCCACTAAAACACTCACCACAGTTAAAATTTTTAGATGACACCCGTGTATAAAATTTCATGTCAAATAATGGTTGCCATTTTATTTACCTTTGAACCGGCAAAATGCGTCCTAGGGTATATGAGGAATGAAACATCAAATATTTTTATCAACTTGTAATAACTTTTTATTTTTTTCCAAAGTTTACCAATTTTTATTCCAACTAAAGTCAATCCAATAAAAATTTCGGGTTAAAACACAACAATAAATACTTTTCGTTTCGTCTTTGTTATTGCTGAATGTAATATCATACTAAATAATACCTAACATCCGTGATTATTTCATATACCCAATAATTATAATATTATGATGTAATAATAATAATGTTTTCCTAAAAAAAGACTCATAGACCTTTGCTTTGCTCTTTTCTATATAAAACAATATAATTTGTTGTCTTTTTTATAAGTACGCCTATGATTACTTATAATTTTGTTTGAAACGATTTTTTGAATTGTCATTTTGTTTTTAAGTTTCATCTCTTGTTTTTATTGTGTTAATTTCATTAAATTTGTTTGTTTATGACATATTTCACTAATGTTATATAATACCATTTTCACTTTATTTTACGTAAATTGAAAAAGTACAAAATGGAGAAAACGTGTTTTGTTTATAATTTAATTTTACATTGAATTTTAAATTCTTCTTTTCTTTTCTATTTGTTAATGTTAACATTGATTTTCCTTATGTGATAAAAATGTTTTTTTTCTTTACATTATATTTTTTGTTTATAGTATGTAGTTACCATTTTTTATTTTCATTTTTTTTCGTATTTATTTTATTAATTTTTTATTTTGTTTAGTTTTGACAAAATATATACGAATTAACTTTTATTATCAATTAGATATTTTTGGTTTGTTTCTGGCAAGAAAAAAAAAGATTTATTAAAAAGTTGGTTAACGTCTTAAGATTTAAATAAAAATGTTTAGTTTTAGTTTGAAAATATTATCGAAATTTATTTAAAGGTTGGCACCTGTTTTTATTTGCTTTAAAGTCCAAAAAGTAGATTGCATACGTAAGTTGTATATAATAATGTGGCACCAAAAAGAGTATGACTCGTACAAATTAATGAAAGAAACGCTAGATTTTGCATTGGCTTTTTTTATCCTTTTTTTTTTGTTACCGCAAGCAGTATGGGGTGTTACTATCTTTTTGGTGTTTTTGTTGTTTTTTTTTGTTATTGTTCTTAACTAGATAATTTGTTAGATTTTTGACATTTGTCTTTGTTATTCGTGCCTTTCGATTCTTTACTTTTTTTTTGTGATGTTCATTTATTTCGTTTATTAATTTCATAAAACTTAGATGTTATATTTTGAGCAATTCATTTTTATTGCGAAATTGTTTTCATGATATCGTGAGCTTTAATCATGTGTAAGTGTGAGTGTGTGATTTCGTTAATTTGAAGGAAGAGCACAAGTTCTGGTACGGAGGATATGAACAAAACTCCCCATTAAAAATCGTACGTATGTATGTTTAATGTAAAGCTTATTAATTTGTTTTCCTAACTTAACAACCAAAATTTAGGACGTACTAATTTATATTCGGTAAAAAATCTGAACTGTTTTCGTTCCCTCAAATCTTACATTCAAAAGTAGTGGCATTATCAGTATTATTAATGTTATTAATATAAAACACAAATCAAAGTTATTATTGATTACTTTCATTTTCAGTGTTTTATTATAATGGATTGCGAATACGTTTGTGATGAATTTCTTGGAGTTTATTTTTTAATTTATTTGAATGTCTTTAACGTTTGTTTCGTGTGTGTATGTATGTAGTATTTTTTTGTTTGTTTGTTTTGTTATTTTATTTTCCACGATAAATTTCTATAATTCGATCTTGATCTACGTATTCGAAGATATGTGGCGCATCCATTAAAATGCCAATTGTACCGGCTGTGGTTACAATGAAAAATATGTAGAGTTGAAGACGATCGATAACCATGGCAACATATTTCCAATCTTCTCGAGTCTGCAATAAATAATATAAAATGGTTCATAGATTAGTTAAAATTCAACCTGGTTCATTTGTTGTAACGATAATATTAGTTTTAAGAAGCCTTAACGCTGAACTGTGTTAGGGCATGTAATATTCAGTACTTCTTTCTGGTGCATTTTCGGAGCGCGCACAAAAATTATTGTTTGCCACCGTCGTGGGGCTGCCATACACACCTAGTCCCCCAAATTATGTTCTTCTAAGAAAAACTTTTTAATTTTCTCATCGATTTCAATCAAATTTCGCACAAATGTGTTTCTAGTAATACCACAAAACATATGTAAAAATGGACCAAATCGGACCATGGGATCAAGGGAATGTCATAGAAACCTAGCTCCCCAAATTAAGTTCTTCTAAGATTTTTTTTTTTATTTATACACCAATTTCAACCAAACTTCACACAAATGTGTTTCTATTGATGACACAAAACATATGTATAAATAGATGGAGTCGGACCATGTGGTCATGGGGCTACCATACAAACGTAGCCCCCCAAATCAAATTTGTCTAAGAAAAACGTTTTTATTTGCACACCAATTTCAATCAAACCTCAGAAAATTATATGTACATATATGTAGTCGAGAACGCATAACTGCAAAACGCTTAAGTGCAAAAAACGCATTTCTGCAATACTTTTGAAAGCCCCATGATTTTTCACATGGTTTTCATATAAAATTGTCTTGATAAGTGCAAAACGCATAAGTGCAAATTTCGCTTAAGTGCAACGAAAATGTATGAAAGGTAATGCATACGCACACGTAAACTGCAACGGATAAGTGCAAGTTACGAATTTCGATGTCGTGCATTCGTTTTGTACTTAAAAATCCAGTTTGTTTGTCATGAATATTGATGCGATTTTTGTTGTTGAAGGTGCTGTGTACTTAAGAGTTAAAAAATGCGGATCACTGTAAATTTAACAAGCAATTTAAAATCGAAACACGCCTTTTGACTGGATCAAACATGATACATACTATGAGTGGCAAATTTATTAACACAAGGAAACCCCAAAATAACAAAATCGGAACGAGTGACAAGATAATAGAAGTATACGGCGCCCAATTTTGATTATCATTGATGATGACAATTCATTGACTTAAATTGGACATTGGGGCCTTTCTGACTCGATTTTGATATTGAATCAATTGCATTCTAATGAAAATTACGCTCTGATTTATCCAGGATTGCTTGGCTATTAAACTTAATTAGTTTTGCCCGTTAATACGTTTTGGCATTTCATATAAAAACATCTTGGACAATTTGTTAAATATTCTATTCTCGTGGGGCTAATCAAAATTAAAACTGATTTTTTTTGCATTAATTTGTTTTACTAAATCACGAAAACTGAAATATCTTTCTTTTCCAATGAAATTACTGAACCATCCTCGTGGAAAAATCAAAATTTGACATACTGAATATCTGGAAAACTCCTATGATTTCGCTTAAAGGGATCGCATGTTTGATTATTTCAGGTTAACATTAATAAAATGCCATGATCAAAATTTGAGGACTCCGGGAGGTCTATTTCAAGTCTTTCTGATTTATTTCGATTGAAAGGTTTTAATCTTCTAATATATCAGCACTTTATCCTGTTTTGTAGACGAAATTAATACGAAATTGGTAACTTCTGATACAGTGTGGCGATCGGTGGACATCATTTGTATTATAGGAGAATCTTACATGTGGATTTGCAAAATATGCAATCACATATTGTATCTTTACTATCATTACCTTACTTCGATACACAGGCGTATGTATTTTTTTGTTGATGGTTAACCTACTTTGTAAGAACCTTTTAATAATCCTGTTGTTT
Organism: Microchrysa polita; assembly: GCA_949715475.1. NCBI lineage: Eukaryota > Metazoa > Arthropoda > Insecta > Diptera > Stratiomyidae > Microchrysa > Microchrysa polita. Next base: position 79,894,829 of record OX454417.1, read on the forward strand.
AGCTCTGCCAGTATCACCGATGCCTAATTTTAACATTGTTCTTCTTGCAACGAAACCATTATTTATTTATATTTTCTTCTTTCACACTCCTAATACAATTGTCCTTTTCCGATTATGTGGCATCTCCAGTATTTATGCTTTGGAATTAAAAGGCGACAAAAAGAATATATTCCATTGTGTCGATAAATTTAGCACAAACTAATTTAATTAAGTAAAACTGGGACTCTGGGAGCAACTTAGATATTGAAAATGTTTGAAGAGAGCAATTTACTAAATGATTAAGAACTACTCAGCCTATCACACACTTTAATACACTTTTTGCAAGCCTAATATCCTTTAATCTGAAATTATGTTTTTTTTTTTGTAAATCTGTCCGAAAACGGATAAGTGAAAAAACCGGATAAGTGCAATTTTTCTTGTTGCCGGAGACGATTGCACTTATCCGTTCTCGACTGTATTTCTATTGATGCCACATAACAAACGTGAAATCGGACTATGGGGTCGTGGGGCTGCCATTCAAACTTGACCCCCAAAATTAGGTTCTTCTAAAAAATACTTTTTTATTTGGACACAAATTTCAACTAAACCTCATGGAAATGTGTTTTTACACCCAGAAAAAAAATTACTTTTATTAAAGAAAAATTGCACAGGGCGTATGAAATTTTGGCTATGATTTGGAGCCGATGAAATAGCCTTTTTGGAACAATGATAGAAATATCATTGAAAATATTAAGTGAAAATTCGATTATAACAATGAGATTGTTCATCGATTCTATGTACAAAATTCATTGAATTTTATTTAAAAAGAAATGAAAAGCATATTTTTTTTATTTTTTTTTTTATTTTTTATTTTTTTTTCTATTTTTTTTATTTATTTTATTTGTTATTGTGATTTAATTTTATTTCAAATTCTTATATTTTTTTATTCATAAAAAACCTTATGCCGCAATTTGGATTCGAACGCGGTCCGCCTGCGTGCCAGTCCGTGCACATTGCCATGAGACCAGAAGTGGAATGTTGTCAACGTTTCTAAAATCTCAACTACTTGATACGCGGTGCGATACAAACTTAAAATGTTTATACATAGAGGCTATGGAAAATTTTCATAGTTCCCATGAATTTGATTTACTTCATTCTATGTAATTTGTTGCATTAGTTGTATGTGGGCAGGTTATAATTCTATTACTACTGAAATCATAAATTCTATGAAAGTGTATTTGACCCAATGGCATTTTTAATTAATTATGTATATTCAAACTTCATACATTTAAAGAAATTTTACTAGAAGTAAAGTAAAAACTTCATTGGTTTTAAAACACGTTTTTGCTGGGTGTAGTGATGGTACAAAACATATGCAAAAATGAATTATATCGGACCATGGGGTCATGGGGCTGGCATATAAACCCAACCCCCAAAGTAGGTTCTTCGAAGAAAACCTTTTTGATTTGTCCACCAATCTGAACCAAATGGGTTTTAATTGATGCCACAAACATACGTAAAAATTGATGGGAAGGCCATAGGGCTGCCCTACAACCTCCTTCCCCCTCTTTTTGGTTCTTATAAGAAACCCACGTCCCGCTTCGCCCAATAAATCTTCGCCACGGCACTTATGAGAAAATTCAAAAGCATGGAAGCGGGGAGGACTGAACACTAGTCATAGGTACGCCCGAAAAAACGTTTAGACTGAGGGGAGCGAAGGGTATCTAAATTTCGGCCGCGCCCGAAATTAGCCTCGGTCTCGTTTTTATTTGTAAATGTTATTCTCTTATCATCTCTCACACACACACACCTTTTTCTCGCATTGCATGGAAGCGATGGGTTGATAAGACAAAGATAACATGCAAATGCAGTAATTGCAATCTATCGAACCTGTTTAGCTAATCTTACGTTTGCCCGCATTACAATTTTTATTAAATATCTGTACACAAGAGAACTTGTATTTGCAGTCATTTTTAATAGTATTGCAATACTAAATGTACATTTTTTGTAGGCGAGAAAAAGACGACACGAATCTCGTTTTTTTCGATAGTGTCGAATTTATATTTTTGAAATTGGTCCTAAATAGGCAGGAAAGGGACAAATCCAATATTTTTTTTTTCGGTACCGTAAGTCTGGGTTGGCGGTGCACGAAGATGGGAAAGTAGAGGACTTTAAATTTTGTTCTTGAAAACGTTGGTTCATTTTTTTGGAAGCTGCGCATAATTTAAAAAATTTTTTTATAAAATAGTTGGTTTAAATTAAAAATAATTAAAATTGAAGTTCACGGAGTTCCAACATTATCTGCAGTTTTGTGGAATTTTCTTTTTGCGAAGTACACGGAGTGCCTGCCAACATTTCTGAAATTTTGTGGAATTTTCATTTTGCGAAGTACACGGAGTGCCAACATTTTCTGCAATTTTGTGGAATTTTCTTTTTGCGAAATACACGGAGTGCCACCATTTTCTGCAATTGGAAAGTTTGCGAAGTCCCAGGAGTGCCGCCATTTTTCGCGTTTGCATGAAAACCGTCTGCATTGAACTTTGGCTCAGTCCGTCTGCCTGTAAATTTGGCGAAAACTATAGGGAGTCCTACAGTTTTTCGTAACTTGTGCAAATTTTGCACGTTTAAGGAGCGCCGCCATTTATCAGAGTCCACGTGGAATTACGCGAACGCGAAGGAGTGCCGCCATTTTGAGACGATCGGTGGTCACTTTGTGTGGGCTTAAGAGCACCGCCATTTTTTTCGAGTCCGCGGGTCACGCTATTATCTTTACGTTTTTGAAATCATTCGTAATCCTGCCTTAACTTACAATTACGCCTATAGAAGATACATTTCAATTTTCAATATAAGGATGGATAAACGCTTTTTGTGGAATGCTAAAAATGTTTGTTTTTGAATCTCATCGCTAGTATTGCATTGTATCATAAATTAATTTGCATACAGTAGAATCTCGATAATCCGGCACCCGGATAATCCGGAACACCTCGTAATCCGGTACCGTCGCCGAAAAAGCATAGCTCTTGTAATCCGGCACTTGGCCAGTCGAGAGCTTCTATAATCCGGCACCATCGGTGAAAGGCGTGAATACTACACGAATTTACCTGTTATGTCGTTTTTGTGCATTCAGTTGGATCTTGAGACGTGTTCAAGTGAAACACAAGTTTATTTTTGTCACAAATAATCAAATTTACCAGTGTAACCGTCATTTGAGTGTGAAAATAGAAAGACAAAATTGTCAATTTCCGTGTTAACAAGGTAAAATATCCATGAGTTAATATGTTTCTTTGGGAAAGTAATGAATTCTTTGATTAGATCATTCTATTCATTTTCGCGAAATGTCCCCGCCTGAACAACCGCGACGAAAACTTCAGACTTTGTCTATCAAAAAGAAAAGCGAAATTATAGACAGATTAAATCGCGGTGAAAAGCCAGGTGAAGCTAGCTTCGGAGTACGGGGTTGGCAGGGCAACAATATGTGACATCTATAAGAATTGCCATAAAATTCAAGCATTTATGTCAACGGCGGAATGTGGTCCAGGCAGAAGGCAAACCTTAAAAGCCTCCGAAAACCCTCAGGTGGAGGAAGCGCTTTGTACCTGGTTCCTACAAGAAAGGCGACGTCATACACCTATATCCGGTCCTTTTTTGGCAACCAAGGCTAAGTATTTTTACCAGCAAATTATGAAAAAGGATGATTTTGTTGCCAGTAGCGGTTGGCTAGACGGTTTTAAAAGTCGCCGCGGCATCAAATTAAGAACATATACTTGGGAAAAGCTATCCAATGACACAACCTGCGTGAAGAGTTTAAGACTAGGTTCTTGCAAAAAGTGAGCGACCTGCAATTATCCCCCTCGCAAGTATACAATGCCGATGAATCTGGCGAGTATTGCCCAATAAAACATTTGAATCGCGTGACGAAACGACAGTGCCCGGCCGAAAAATATCGAAGGAAAGAGTATCATTTTTACCTTGTGCGAACGGTTCCAGACTACATTGTTTGAAGCTTTTCGTTATAGGAAAAGCTCAAAAGCCGCGATCGTTCAAGAAAACCCAGCTTCCAGTGAAGAAACCGTTACTACTGCTGGACAACGCTCCTAGTCATCCTCCCGAAGAGGAACTGATAGCAGAAAATATGGTAACATTACCGTTATGTTCTTACCATCGAACACGACAGCCTTACTTCAGCCAATGGATCAACATGTTATCCATTTTGTAAAACAAAATTATAAAAAGAACATATTGTTGACGGCCATATCGAAGGATCAACCTATAGAGAAGACCCTGAAGGAATTCGATATGAAGGACATGATGTTTTCTCTGACCAGCCTTATTAATAACAAGTCGCAACCGATGGCTAATTCCGATTGCCCGTTAGAAGTCTTACAAGAGGTAGCTGAAGAAACACAAATTCCAGTCGAGGAATTGTCAGGATGGATCAATGGGCCAATGGAGGAGAATTTTATTGAACATTTGTCGGATGAACAAATTGTTCACGAAGCTTCAACAGTAGAAGACAACTCAGCTATTGATGAAGATGATGATCAACATCCAGTTTCATCGATTTCATCTGGAGAGGCTATTCACAGCGTCAATATTTGTCTACAGTCGGCCGAAGAGAATCATTCCAGCTCAAGCGAAATTCTACTTTTAAGGAGAATAAGGGATAGGGCGCCATTCTCAAAAGCGCAGACAGAAGACTATTGACGAATACTTCTGAGTATTGTTTAACAGTAAAAATAATTATTTATTTCACATATCTTCCTTATAACAAGCTCATTATTCTAACTGACACACATTCTTGCTGGACGGAGTTTCATAAAGCAGAGCACAAGAATAAGCCTTGTGTACCAATATTTTACGTGAGAAGTAGTGTGGGATAAAAAAAAAATACTGAAAATTGAAGTTGAATTGAAAACTTATATTCCGTCTGAATATGAAACTAAATTGAATATTCTGTGTATGTGGGTAACGTCCTTTTAGCCTGTCTCTCTCGAACACTACTTTCTAATTCCAGCTTAATTTATGTTCACAGTTAAAATTGGAATCTAATGTTAAGAAGCATAGTCGATATAGCTGAAATATAATTTTTAAGGTGGATTATTTTAATTCCATCCTCGAATTTCCAGTAAAATTGCCTCAATGCGGAAAACTTATTGCTTTTCTAGCTATTAGGGTAGTCCTTTTTTAGTGTTCTAAGTTCGCGAGTAAGTTTAATGTCATATGGATATCGTCGCTTCAATTTTCGAAATGGAAATATGTTTTTGTTATGTCTTAAAATGTATGTTTGCTGTTTTTTTATTATATCGTTTTAATTATTTCGTTTTTTTTTGGCAAATTAATTTATGAATTTATTTTGTTATTTAGTTACTTAAATAATAAGTATTGTTTATTTTGTTAAACTGTTTCAAAATAAAAACACCAAAAACGATTAATTGGAGATGATATGTTTTACTTTCAAACAATTACGTTATGCTTATTCACATTGTTGTTATGCCGGATTATCAAGTAGTCAGCACAAATATCTGCCGGACTACAAGAGTTTGAACTTAACCTTCTATAATCCGGCATTCTCGGTAATCCGACAACAGTGTGCAAAACGAATGCCGGATTAACGAGATTCTACTGTATTTTAGTGTTGAGAGGGCTCCAACATAACCCGGTGCCGGCTCGAAAGAGACGTGAGGAATTTCCTTTTCGAATTTTCTTTCAGCTGTTGAATCGCTACTTAACTCCGGATCCTTCGAAACGGCCGTTGCGGATGGAATCTGTGGTGAGTTTTTCATTAATATTACGTTTAATAGACCTTTGCGCGTTATTTTTTCCACGTCGAATTCTGACAGCTTCCGGAAATTGTTGTTTGCTTTGTTATTGTATTTTCTTATATAAAGAAAAAAAAAATAGAAAAACTACTTAATTTACTAAGAAATTAAAATAAAGGCCTTAAGCATTGATTGATTGAGTAGCTTTCCTTATTCTTATATTTTGCTCAAATTTGTATTCCTTATTGTAATACATCATATTTAATTCAATAATGATTGTGTAAAGCGTAAACTAGTCTTTCCTTTATGAACTAGTCTTTCCTTTATGCCATTCACAGGATGTAGATGTAGAGCAGAAGCGACGTAAAATTTTGTGAATCCCAAACAATTGTGTTGGCCACGGGATTCTAAGGTTGGGAGGTGTTAAGAATGGCCGGGATTTACCTTTACACCAGACTCCACTACATGAGCGTTGTACCTTTTCTTTAATATTTCAGAGTTTTCGTTGCTGTTTTTATTTCATTTTTTTTATAGGCTTTGAGGTACGTGAGATCAAACTTTTTGAGTAATGACTAGAGTTCAACTTTTGGGCAAGAACCTTCCCCACCACTCCCGGAACTGATGCAGCCTACAAGCACGTACCGCCGCCCAAACAGTTGTAGGAGGAAAGACAAAGGAAACATATTTTTACCACTTTGTTTGATCTCCTCCTTCTCTACTCTGACTGCATTTCTAATAGAATGCTGTCATTACAGGCATTCGGTGGCTCAGTGGTAGAAATGACACTATCTCGGAGTTGGTTCGAGTCCTAATGTGGTCATGCATGTTTGTTTTGTCTTTAAAATGTTCCAACGACAGCCGGTTCTACGATAAAATCGTCTCGTAGCTTGTAGCTATCCGTTGTTACTACAACAGCCGAGAGCTGCCAAGCCCCCACTCACAACAAGGTACCAACTCGTATCCACGAGAATAGGCAAATATGTTTCAATGCAAAAGCCACACTAGCCTAGTCACATTTACGGAAACAGGATTCTACCAACGCCATCTAGATATATCATAGCCGCAACTCAGCTGTACAATGACGTCATAGTTTAGCTCTTAAATTTTGGATTTACTCGAACAAACAACAACAACAAGCATATGACGTCATTAAAAACAATAACAATGCAATGCAATTTCAGCTCTTAATTTGACGTTTAAGAGTCTACATTGCGGCCTTAATATCTAGACGGCGTTGATTCTACTCGTTCGGTGTCTAATTTAGTCGTCGCTTCGATTTACAGACTACAGTCTTGCTGCTGCTGTTTGGAAAGCATTGTGAATGCTACTAACGGTTCTATGTACTGCATCAAAATTGCGTGCGAGACTCCCGACATCAAGTCCACCAAATTGATGGCTTAATGTTTTCCTCGTCGGACTTCCATTATCTGCGTCCCGCTGCAAATCTGAGGTACTCAAGCACACTGCCTTGTGACCATTTTTTTTTAACAAGGTGGGGAAATAGAAAGATACTGCTAATGCAGTTATGCCGGATTTGTACTGGCTAAAACTAGATCACCTTCATCGCCATGAACCCTGTGGGACCATGTCCCGGTATTACTTCGCATGCCGAGTTGCTGACTTCCGTCTAGCTCCTTTTGGATGGTGTACAAAAACTTACTCAATGCCTGCCAATTGTGTTGGCATTCCATCATTTATTTCATTCTGTAAGCCTAACCGTTCCCCGAATTCCACATTCAGTTGCACGCGCCACACGTCAGATCTAGGGAACTCAAAAGATACGTGCCTTGCGACTTCCTGGCAGCCAGGACATTCTCGCGAGTCATCAAAACGGAGCAAGTTTTGTCACTATCATCACCCGCTAGGAATTGAGTTAAAAAGTGATTCACTTCGCCGTGTTTGCGTTTGAACCATTTTGCAATATCAGGAATAAAAGCGCGAGTGCATCTACCGGTTACAGCATAATGAGACCAATGTCTCATGTTTTCTTGTCTTTTTTTTTATTGTTATTTTCCAAGTCCACCGACTTGTCGTTAGGTCCATCGCCGTACGATCTGCGTGACCATGGATATGTTGTCTATAAAAATGTCGTCCTGGAGCTACCCGGTGTTACAATGGCCAAGAGCTGCCAAAATCCCCTTCGATTCTGATATGTATTGAAAATACTAGAGTAAGTTACTTGTATGTATTAGTAGAACGAGTTCCCGCTCTCTGCCCATTAGAAGTAAGTTAGTTTTAGTAGAGTCTTAGCCGAGTATAGAGCTCGTAATAAAATGGATTACGTTTAATCGGAAACCGAGTGTTTTAGTAAATCTCCTCTAAATTTGGATCATTTCAGATTCAAGACAAAAAAAATCTCTTGAGTCGCTACAACAACACTCTATAAATCGAGCTTAATTTCTGGGTGTTCCCAGAAAAGTCTAGTGAACTAGCCCAAGCCGGTGAAGCAAACATTAGTATGGATGTAACAACCTTGGCCAACAACAATGTCCTTGTTGATCTTGGGCTTCCTATATTCCGTATAATCCTTGCTAAAGCCACGGTGGACACTGTCGCCTTTTCGCATACAAACTTCAAATGCTCTGCGAAGTTCAGTCTCGAATCAATCATAATCCCCAAATATCTAATGGCTTTTTTGGAGGTTGCTTGCAGCATTGAGAACTTTAATTGGGGTGCTTTTTGTCCTATTTCTTTCACCACCACCTTAGACGCGTTGACGATTGCCGTATGTAGTCGTCAACGTTTTAAGGGCTGAATTAAGATCGAGAGTGAAATTTTTTGCCCAGGGATTTTATCAATAAAAATGGATACTTACTGTCGTGGAATATGTCACAAATAGAGGGGAATTCCATACGCTACAATCCGAGACCGGTTCCATAATTCTCCTCGGCCATTTTATGTATTATTTTTCGACTCCCCGGTCATTTGACATTTCATACATTTTCATTGAAAAAATCGCAGCGGCGAAAAATTTCACTCTCGAGGTCAGTACTAGGCTTTAACGAAAACTGAATTCTGAGTGTAATACGGTCGTTAGCCATACCAGATATTACTTCCTAGTCGCATTTGTTGTTTATTATTTTATGGTAGGAAACTTTCTTATCTTCTTCTAAATAATAATCATGCGACTGGCCATGCTGAGTATCGAATCTCTATTTCTCACGGGACAGAGCAGAGCACGGCCTCTCTTCCTAAAGGGTACATAAATGATTAGTGATCGCTATATGAGTATAGAGCTCACTGACTTTCCACTCCATGAAGGGCGCCAATGAACTGCTGATAAATTTGAAATCGATTGGATCCCACCTTTCACCTTCTAAAGGTAGGGGTAAGGTTTCTATACCCTGTATTTAATTATAACAACATCAAGGTGTCGAAACACGTCAAGGCGGAGAATATCGCCTATTGGTCGTTCGGCAGCCTCTTCCGTGGCCCACGCGTTGAAGCCCTCCGCAATTACCGCAGGGCTTTTCGTACACCAACCCGTCCAGAAATTGTTTGAAGTCTATGTCGTTCCATCGTGGTGGAGCGTAACAGCTGTTAATTTCGTCGACTTTCGCTTCTACAACTCCTCTTAGTTCTGCGGGCACTATTTGCTGGAAGAAACAGACTCCGCATGTCCAGATGATCTCCGTTTAGTAGCTAAAGTCGTCCAAAAGGCAACCCTTCAACATAAAAGAAAAATATCGCAAAGAGCGAACGAGGTAAATTTTTCGACTTGTTTAAGAGCATGTTGCGGTGCACATTTTGCTGGAAAGGTCAGAGTCCTATAGCTGCCTGAATTCAGAAGTCTATAGTCGATTGTAAAGAAAGGACTTTGGCCATTGGCCAATGCGTCTTCAATCGTAGGTTAGATAACGAAGATAGGGCTACTCAACGAGCCAGCTGCTGAGGTAAACGATACCCACAAGGGGGTTGGAATGGGGAGAACTGTAAAAAAGAAATAACCGACTCGTACAGATGCCATCTTATTTGAGCTCCGAGGATACGGATGGCAACGAGTTCCGGCCAAACTAAACCCATAAAAATTGCCAAAATTAAACCGACCTGAGGCGCCCGCGGGCACACAAAATATGCACCTACCTTTAAATCAAAATGTATAGTATAAATTCGCCCCTTAATTAGGGGTGGGAGGAGATGATCACGAAATCAGTGATTAATCATTTTAACGTAGGTCAACCAGGGCTCGTTAGTGAGGCGAAAATTTATATATCCATACAGCATATAGGACAAAGGACAACACGTAAGACAAAACTATCGAAACTATATCACAATTAAAAATTTTGCGACGGGTTATCTGAATCCAAAACCCTCTCTATTACAAGCCTGGAACCACTGCGAGAAACTGGGGAAATAAGTCAACCTTTGCCTTGGTAAATTCGTCAAAATTGTGGACAAATACGCGAAATCCCCTAAAACTAAACATTTCTTGCGTTTTTTTTTTGATTTTACTGTTCTAATAACCTTTTAGTGCCTAACGTATTAACTTTTGACGACGCAATCGACCAACCAACCAATATTTTTCGTGTAAAGTTTGTCGCGGCAGTGTCCGATTCCCCTTTAACGTGTAGATCATGTTGCGCCGCACAATTTTTTGAACATGACATCGTCCCAACGTTTCAAAACATAATTCCATTCCATATTGGTCACAGATAATAGCGACGTGTCGATGCCGTTATCTTTAGTAGATCCTGTGTCGCGCCTAGCATTGGTTCCAATTAGGGATGTCAAAACTGGCCCATAACGCGGTTTTCATTTTTTTCTCGGTTTCTTGCAAAGCCGGTTAGACCGGCCCGTTTTAACCGGGCTCAAAGTACCGGTTTTCCGGTTAACCGAGCCTTTTCATTATTCAGAATTTTAGTAAAAATGCATACACAGTCGTAAATTGCTGGTGTTCGTATCGTATGCAAAATCAAATCAACGATACAAGGAGAGGTAATTTAACGAAGCGATGGTTCTACGAGTAATAACAATAAGGAAAATATGAAAACCAAATTTTTCATTGGGGACAAGTAATAGAATTCCATACTGAACAAGAAAATATAAAAAAATGTATGAATTTTCAAAGAATTTGTTTTTTTCCGGTTTTAACCAGATGGACAAACAACCGGGGTAAAACCGGGAGGAGGAAAAATCCGAAAATAACCCGCGGTTAACCGTTCTGAAAGTACCGGTTTTCGGACTAACCGTCCGGTTTTTGACATCCCTAGTTTCTATTCAACTGAATATCATCTTCCACGTAGCGCTTCACTACTACTACCTGTTGAATGCATGCCACCGAATGGCTTACTTCTCCAAAATATAAGGCGGCAGGTGTGCTTGCTAGTAAAGTCCTTTGCATTTCTTTGTGATTTTCGTAGGCATCCCGCCAAAACCTGAAAATTTAGTTTCTGGTATGTAACTGATTTCACATCCACATCCCATCCTGACATCTAGAATTTCAGTTGGGAGGAAGCGCTTACTGACGACCCGACGATGGCTGACACCACACTATACTTCCAAAGGATTAGTATTTCTTCTTCCTTGCCTCGTTATTTATACCGCTCCATTGCGTCGCGGCGCTCGGTCTGCGTTGTAGGCACATCTAACTTTCGAACGGACAGCCATTGGCCTTGGTACCCTTATGGACCTTTGTTCGTCTTGAGTGGCATTTGTGAACGGCTGTAACTTTCGAACGGAGACGGCTAGGATTCTGAAATTTGCAGCAAAATGTGCGCCCGAACGTTATACCTACACATAGACTGCTTCACCCCCGCTCTATAAAAAAAAATTAAAAATAGACCCCCATTTCCCTTGGTACCTAGCCTATTCTACAGGCAGCTCTATCTTAGATCGTGTCATCGCCGACACCAATGGGTGGCCGTTTGCCTGTTGCTCCCAAAGGATTAGCATATATTATAGAAATTAGATACACTCACCTGAATATATAAATCCTCATTTCTTAAATGTTCAGCAATAAATTCAACAGCTTCTGTAGCTTTACTGGCTTCAGGCGATAATAGAATCGAATCAGAACTTTCACTTTCTCTTCGACACGAATCACCGACGCCCAACTCTCCGCCGCAATTCATCTTTCGATTGATCTTACAATTTGGATGATGCAAGTCGGATAATTCCATGACCTCCATCTTAGCCTGTTTTGCTCCGATGGCACTAAAATAAAATACATTTTCTATAAAACTCAAAAAAGGACTCCCTAATAAAATATCCAAGCATACAACACCTACCTTATGTGTTTTGGCATCTCCGTTGGTGAGCCGTATGATGGATGTGGATTTGGTGGAACACTCATACCTGGCATCTCCATCATCCAGCGAAGGCGTGTCTTGCGTGGACGTTTCATGAGCAAAAATGCTGGCAGATAGTGTAGAAAAACGGAACGTATCCACATTGGCATTCGATGTGTGCGTGGACCCCGAAAATTCCAATTGATAATAACAACAGTGACCAGAATGGAAACGGTATTCATAATGAAAGTGAAAAGTAAATATTTGGCAATAAGTGGAAGAACAAGTGACGTAGGCGGAAGAATTTTCGAAACTAACAACAGGAACACAACCAGTGACAGAAGGATACTAATGCCCAATGTGACCTGGAACAAAAAAAAAATCATCGATTAACGAATTCTCAATGTATGTATGGATGTCATTAGTACCTTTTCTCCAGCTTCGGCGGGCAAGTAAAATACTAAGACGCACAGGAATGAAATCAAGACCGTTGGAAGGATCAAGTTGACCGTGTAGAAGAGTGTCTTTCGTCGAATTATAATGTAAAATGTAATATCCGTTTCAGTAGGATGATTTCCATTTCCTTCGTAGACATTCAAGTAGGCCGGTACCTCAATTATATCCCATGTACCCGATTTCCAGTAGTCCGATAAATCAACAAAATTCTTATTATTGTACAGGGCCAATGAGACTTGATCACCATTAAACGTCCACGATCCAAATTTCATAATACACGTTTGTTGATCAAATGGAAAATATGTGACATCTATTGTACAGGAACTTTGGTAAATTGCTGGCGGTACCCAAAGTACTTCTCCATTGGGATAAATCAAAACGTTCGATTTGTATCGTACCTCGTAGTTACCATCGGCACTGAAAATACAAAAAAAAAATAGAAGTTTAGGTTGAATGATCCTTTGTGAGGGTGGAAGAGAGTAACTTACTTATTGAAAAGGACAATATCAGGTTTCCAAACCTTATCAGGCGGAAGACGTAATACACCAATGCCACCGTAGTCGGCTTCGTCCCATTGCAGTTGATAGTCGCTCCACACGAGACGTAACCAAACGTTGGATTTCATAATTTGATTTTTTTCGTTCTGAAGTATAAAAATTGGAATGTTATTTTTTTTAATTTAATGGTTTAATTTTAATGGTTTATTTTCTAAATTAATTTGCTTTAAAATAAGAGATCAAAATTTTTATTTTTAACAGTCAGGATTGTAAAAGAAGTAATCAAAAGTGGATTTATTTTAATTTTCTGAAGCGGAGTTGGTTCCGAGTTGATGCCCATTGGTGAAATGACAAAATACCGAATACCCACTGTTTCATTGGCGTGAATACAGGAAAGGGTTTGTTCACTGCCATCTTGATAGACAGGCCGAACTGCAGAAACCTAAGGTCCACCCGAATCCACAATTTCACTTACCACTGACAGTTGACCTGTTGTTGTTGCTATTGTTGTAATACGGGATACTTAAGGGCCATTGACAATTGGAAATTGGTTCAATTTAATCAGCTGATAATCCGGCTTGTATATCTAGATGTCGTTGGTTTGTTCCATCCCCTCCTCCGATTTCTTTAATTCTTACCAAAAATTTCGTAAAATTAAATTTTAATTTTTATTTTAAAATCAAGAGAGAAAGATTGGTTTCGATATTCAAGCAGCCATAAAAAGTTTAGATTTTGGTTGGAGGATGTGGTGGTTAACATTTGCACCTACGAGACACAAGGCAGTGGTTAGAGCACTAGACTTGCTTGTTATGTTACGTAGTGCAACTACCAAACGATAATGTTCGAAACTACAGTCATGATAGTAAAATGTAATGCGAAAGCCTACAGCTTTAAAAATATACATATTTGAATAGTTAATTGAATCATTAATAGTAATAGCAGGGGCGAACCCCAGGGGGGTTAAACCTCCTACGAAATTTAGAAATCGTTTTTCAAAAGTATAAATTTTGATAAATAAAAAAAACATATTTATTTATATAACAAATATGTGATGATTTTCACAGTTATTTCCAATAAAAACGAGACCGAGGCTAATTTGGGGCGCGGCCGAAATTTGGATACCCTTCGCTCTCCTCGGGCTAAACGTTTTTTCGAGCGTACCTACGACTTGTATTTAATTCCCCCCATTCTTTTCATTCCGTCTTCACAAAAGTTCCGTTGCGTCAACAAAACAATATTTGTGTGGGGTTTGGTTGGAATAAGTGGGCAAATAAAAATATTTACTCAGGAAATTTTATTGGGGAATGCGGGAGCATAGCCCCATAGTATGATACCATTTGTTTTGAGCTTTTTTGTTGCTTTGCTAAAGACCCATTAATTCAAGGTTTTGTGAAATTGGTGTAAAAAATGTTTCTTTCTCTTATTTGGGGGGTTAGGTTTGTAGGGCAGCCCCATGACCCCATTGTCCGATTTTATCGATTCAAATATACAAACTGCCTGCAGAAAGAAGAAGCATTTCTGCAAAATTTCAGCTACATAGCTTGTAAATTGGCCAAGTAAAACGCCTCGCAACAGACGGACAGACAGACATCGCCCAATCGACTCCCCAAGTCATGCTGATCATCATATACACTGCCTGTCATAACTATAGCCGCACCATAAAACAGAGTAATCCTTTAAAATTCAAAGCGATCACAGTTATTCCACATACTATAATTATAAGGGATAATAAAAAGACAAATAAATTCACAAGAAGTTTCCTTATATCTCAAACCGTTATTTCTCCGGAAAGGAAAATCTAAATTTCCCGTCTGTCATAACTATAGCCGTACTTGGAACAAGTTTTGGAAATACTGATTCAAAATCGGAAATTGAGGAAAATAATACCGGGAGAGATCATTTTGGAATAAACTAGACTTTGAGGGATTGTTTTCTTTATTTTTCACGAAATAATTTTAACGATTTTTCGAGTTTTTGTTGCTTATTAACCCTTAAGCATCGATAACCGCTGCTTTTACATAAGAAAAACTCTTCGAAAACGCGTTTGTTTTATAAATTGTACGTAATAATGTTTCTCCAAGGTTTGCTGTTAAATTTGGATAGTGGGGAGGCCCCCTCCCTTAGATTTGTATCATTGGAACCTACTTTAAGTACGACGACTGGTGAGAGGTGATGCAATCTCTTGCTACAAAAACCGTTATGTGTCCTATCTTCTGTATAAAACGGAAGCTGTTTATCGTCAGGACATTCCCATGCAATTTTTTCTATGCTAGAAGTGACGAAATAAACTGTTCTGTAGGAAGAATATCCTGGCTAATACTTTTAATGAGCACTTGCCGGATTTCCATAGATCTCAATACAAACTTTGGTCGGAGTTCCTTAATAGTATTAACCAGGGTTGTTTATGTATTTAAAAGTTGTTGTAACCACCTCTAATACAGTGGAATTTCTCTGGATTATCCTGACCATAAACTGTATTCGTTTTAATACAGAAGACATGACACATAAAGGAATTTGTAGCAACAGATTTCATCATTTAATGTAACAAGTTAGACAGGAAATCTTTAAGAATCATTATTACGTAAAAAAATAATATTTCAAAGAGTTTTCTATCTAAAAGAAAATGTTATCGATACTGAGAGGTCAATAAGCAAAAAACCCAAAAACCGTTCTAACTATTCATTGAGAAATAAAGAAAATAATCCCTCGGAGTCAATTTTATTTAAAAAAGATTTTTTCCCGTTATTAATTTCCTGAATTTCCGCTTTTTGATCAGTTTTTCCTTACTAGTTCCAAGTGCGGCTATAGTTATGACAGACGGGAAATTTAGATTTTCTTTAAAAAAAAAATAACGGTTTGAAATTTAAGGAAACTTCTTGTGAATTTATTTGTCTTTTTAATATCCCTTATGTTTTCAATTTTGAAGGATCAGTCTGTTTTATGGTGCGGCTATAGTTTTGACAGGCAGTGTATGTATTTTTTTTTATATGGTCGGAGATGCTTCCTTCAATGCGTTACAAACTTCATGACAAAGTTAATATACCCTTTCACCGTATGAGCGAAGGGTATAAAAACGAGACCGAGGCTAATTTCGGGCACGTTCGAAATTTGAATAAATAAAAAAGTTTTTCTTAGAAGAATCCAATTTTTCAAGGTTGGTTTGTATGACAGCCCTAATTATGACGTAGTATTCCGATTTCATCCGTTCCTAGATATGACTTGAGGCTTTACTAGGAACACACTTGGGTGAAGTTTGGTTAAGATTGCTACATAAAAAAAAAGTTTTTCTTAGAAGAACCTGATTTGATGTTCGTGAATTGGAATTCGCTTAGTGGTACTTACTTCTCACGAAAGTCTGCACATCTGTTTTCGACATTTGGCCGTCGAAAACAATTCAGTTGCACTTTATTTCACAGCGAAAAGGTGACATGGGTAATCAATCAGTCAATCTTAAATTTAGTGAATAAAAGGCAAGTGTCCACCGCACTTTTTTCTCGGGAGATATAAATGCAAGTTTTTCGCTCGGTGAACAGCCTCGTTATACGGCCTCTCTTTTTACGGCATTTCGCTATTACGGCTCTTTTTGATTATGGCACTGTTTCGATCTACGGCATAATTTTATTCGTTATACGGCCGAAAAAAATTGGTTTTCCCTAGAAATACGGAAAACACTTGTTTATTTTATGTAAGAATCAACTATATGCTTCTACATTGTCCTCGGTTTAATTCCTCAAAAAAAAACAGGAACGAATGAAGCTCCGAAAGGCGTTAAACTAAAAGGCAGACATGATTATCAAAATTTTTATAAAAACATATGTTAGAACTTAGACATTTCCCGCCTAATGAACAGAGAATGAGTGTCCGAGCTCCACCCATTGACAGTACAACATTGGACACCACTACTCCAGCCGGACTACAAAAATCAGAAATCTATAGATGGACACATTTGTTTAGACTTAAGTGAGTCGGTTTTCAAAAAATGATAAAGGAAAGCAAAATCGAGCATTCAGGACATTCCATTTCTGTCAAAGGTAAATCAGTTGAATGAGGGCGAATACGTTTACCACCGTCAAATTTTTATTATAGTTTATTGCAATATTGTCATAGCAATTGGGTGGTAGATGAAGCTTCGCGATTGTAAAAAAAACATGCAACGGCTATCAAATTAAGGCAGGAATGATCAGTCAAAATACAAAGTTTAGGAATAAAGAAGGTGATAAATTGGGAGCCTTAAATTCTGACAAGGAGAATAAGACGTTTTGAAAAATTTAAACGTTTGACCTCCCGAATGGAGCAAATGCAAATGCTAGCGGCAAACGTTTTTTAACTGCATTCCTGTAATTTTACGAAATTCGTTCTTTTTGTTGAACCGATCCTGACGGTTAATTAATGCAGCACAAGAGACACAATCTATGTAATGATATGAATTTCATTATTTATTTTATTAATAAATAAATTTCCTTTTCCAATATGTTAAGCTTAACATTTAGTTATTTCAACAAATTTTGATGGAATTCGATATACGGCAATTTCACTTAACGGCCAAAATCTTGGGAACCAATCTAGGTCGTATAACGAGGTATGAGTGGAGTGTACTTACCTTTAATAATACAAGGTCTCAAATCTTACGATAATTCTTAAAAAAAATACAAAGGTGAAAGTCATCAGGATAGTTCCAGATGATATAAAACGCAAAATAACGGTATAAAAAGATAATTTTACTTTGGAACATTTGGCTGGTAAAGAGTTGAACTTCCGTCAAATGATATGAGTTCAAAAAGTCTATCCGAGATCAAATTGTATAGGTTTTGTAATGTATTGAGAACGCACAGGTTTACAAAAATATACTGACTAATGTAACGTCTAAAATTACTGACATTTTCCATGAAACTCCTTGAAGATTTTAACAAAATAATGTTCCTATTCACAAGGCAAGGCTCTTAAAAGATTGGTTTCAAGACCAATCCATCAACGTTATGGAATGACCACCGTACTCCATAAATCTAAATATCACCAAAAAGGTTAAGGAATGGATGCGAAGAAAGATCTACACCGGTAGACGGTAGTTTTACCCTGAAGAGCTTCTGCAAGTAAGCGATTAGGGGAGCTTGGGACGAAATTAATTTAAATTACCATCAAAATCTATATAATTATATTCCAGAAAAACTTGTTGAGCTCATATCACTTAACGGAAGTTCTTCTTTCCAGAATAAAGTTATCTTTTTATACCGTTATTTAGTGTTTTATTTCCACTGGAACTATCCTAATGACTTTCAGGTTTGTACTGTTTTTAGAAATTGTCGTTAGAAAATCCTAACGGGACTCCAGACTTAGTACCTTGTATTATTAAATGACCAGTCAGACGACTGAAAATATTGTCACCAAGTTTGAAGAAAATACCGTTATCACTTTCCAGTCATTTTCAAGTGGAACTATCCACACACTCCCAATCAATAGGGAGTGTAGATAAAATATGAGTCAAATGTAAAATGGAATAAAAATACATTATCGTAGTATGTATCAGTATCTGCAAATATCACACTTAACACAAGAATAAATTTTCTAATATTTTTAAATTAAATGTTTATCCTAATTCCCATTTTCTACATACAATAATTCAAAATTTCCGACTAAATCAACAAGCCACACCTCTTTCATAACTAAGCAAGTTTGACATCGCGTCTTCCCAAATGAAATAAAATACATCATACATAGATGCATTCATTTTTTCAATGTTAATCACCTCTCATCATTGTCAAGACACATTGTCAAGAATAATCCATACAACATATCCCTCCAGGCGAAAAAAAGTAGACATGCCTCTATATGATACAATTCGGATATCCTGCATCATTCGAAAGAATACGAGTACATTATAGTGCATTGAAGCGAAATGACCGAAAGTATAACGAATGTCCTTTCAATTGAAAAGAAAACATCAAACAAATCTCAACAACAGCCACTTCAGAACACTGCAATACACCCATATATCCAGCACAAGAATAGTTTCGAATACGGTAGCGAGTTAAAAAAAAAAAACTTAAAAAATACACTTCTTACCACATTGATCAGTTGAACGAATGCCAAGCCAAATCGCACATCAACTTTTTGGGTCATATTCTGTACAGGCCGAATCAATTTGTTGTATCCGCGAAAGAGGTCTCGTACAAGCCGCTCCTCATCCTCGGAAGATTTCACTGCAGCATGAAAAAGCAATTATGTTACGTGTCACTGAGAAACATCTGAATTGGAAATGTATGTGTATAATCCGAAAGGGGCGCGGAGTCTCTCATACCTGGACTAAGCGCTGCTATTATGCATAATAGCAACGAAATCCGTAATATTCCCTCCATTTTGCTGACTATTACACAATCACGTTGTCGTCAGCCACTCAATTTTGTATTATTCGTCGATTTGCATTTTCGTTGTATTTTTATAAAAAAATTGGAAACTTTTCTATAAATTCGAAACTCGTCTAATGGACATTGGGGAAACGCCTTAAGTGTATCAAAGTCCTGATGGTATGTATGAGTACCCTATCTATATCCCGTTCACGTTCAATCTATCAACTGTGATTCGCGGACGAAATCGTGCACATCGAACTGTTTTGAAACCGCCACTATAATTAGCTCAACATTTTTAACACGATTGTTTAAAAGATCTACAAAATTTGCGAATTTTATTTACAGGATGTGAATATATTTGAACTGAGACGTGAGTGACACTACTTGTATGCCGTGTGTTCGAAACGTGAATAAAAATAATACGAAAAATCGATTAGGGCTTGGAGTAAGTACGCACGCTTCATACGGATGTGTTGCAAATATCCTTGTATCCTTCATTGGATGCTGGAACCTGTCAGAGTAGAAGAAGCAAAGATGTACACCAGACGATGCTCAATGCGCAAACCTTTCGAATGTGTAGAAGACATTTAGAAGGAGGATGTGTTGCCGGTTATGAAGGATTTAAATAGATTGAAATTGTAGAATAAATGAAATGGGAAGTATTCTTTAAAAGATATCCAATTAGTTTAGAAGGAAATATAATCTGCAGGGTTATTAGGAACTTTGCAATGGGATTATTGTAATAATGAAATTATGCCTAAACTACTACTACATTCAAGTAGATTAGATAACATAACTTCCAACAAAAATAACCGAATAAATTTGTCCTGAACAAGTTTTGGAAAGTTTCGGGCGCGGCCGAAATTTGGATACCCTTCGCTCTCCTCCAGGCTAAAAGTTTTTTTCGGGCGGACCTATACGACTCGTATTTAACCCTCCCCCATTATTTTCCTTCCGTCTTCACAAAAGTTCCGTGGCGTCGACAAAACAATATTTGTGTGGGGTTTGTTTGGAATAAGTGGGTAAATTTTATTGGGGGATGCGGGAGCATGGCCCCATAGTTCGATTCCATTTGTTTTGACCTTTTTTGTTGCTTTGATTTAGACACATTAATTCAAGGTTTTGTGAAATTGGCGTAAAAAATGTTTTTTTAGAAGAACCAAAATGGGGGGTTGGGTTTGTATGGCAGCCCCATGACCCCATCGTCCGATTTGATCAATTCTAACATATGTTTTGTTTCGTGTCATCAATAGAATAACATTTGTGTGGAAATTGATTCAAATCGGTGCACAAATAAAAAAGTTTTCCTTAGAAGAACCCAATTTGGGGGGTTAGGTTTGTATGGCAGCCCCATGACCCCGTGGTCCGATATCACCGATTCAAACATACAAACTGCCTGCAGCAAAAAGAAGCCTTTGTGCAACATTTCAGCTTCATAGTTTTAAATTGGCGGAGTAAAACTCGTAGCAACAGACGGACATCGCTCAACCGAATCCCCATGTTGTGCTGATCATATATGTATACTTATTATATGGTCGGAGATGCTTCCTTCAATGCGTTACAAACTTCATGACAAAGTTAATATATCCTTCGTTGACTCTACGAGCGAAGGGTATAAAAACGAAACAAAGCTAATAATTTTAATGGTGAATATACACCCATATAGTATAGTGACTTTAGCTCTAGACCCAAACATCCAAAAAAAGAGCTGACTTTTGATGCCAAATTGTTCTATGGCCTGACCGCATTACGCAGTAAAAAGTTAGACTTTTTTGCGCGTCACATTTGGGGGGGAGGGGGTGGCAAAGGGGTGAAATTATGATTTTTTGCCAATATTTTGTTAACTGTAATATTTACAGTAAAATGTTCTGAGGACGATTTAAACTACACAAAATTTCCTTTCTACTGATATATTATATCATATACCTTCTCCTGGCTGATTATATACTAGACCTTAAAACATTTAGTGTAATTTAGATTTTTTGATAGTTACATTTGGCGCTCTAGCTCCTGAAGTAATTAAATTGGAGCCATGGTAATTGGGATAACTATTCCTAACAATATATAGCTGTCTCACACGGAGACTCAGGCTGCCCCGACAAAGCATTCCCCTATACTCCCTATTAACATTTAAAAAAAAGACATGCCTGTAACTTTTCGCCGAATCACAGCAGGCGGGAAAAATTTGGGTAAACGTTAAGGCTAAGTCCCATTAGACCCTCCACCAAATATTACTTCGATCGGATTAAAACAAAGGGTACCTCCCATACAAATTATTCAAATTCAATGCCACTAGTTTATTAGGAAATAAGGGAACAAGTCAACCAAAATTAAAGTTTTGCTCGTAGGCAATTTTCCGGTCATTTTGTATGGAAGGTACCCTTTGTTTTAATCCGATCGAAGTAATATTTGGTGGAGGGTCTAATGGGACTTAGCCTAAACGTTTACCAAAATTTTTCCCGCCTGCTGTGATTCGGCGAAAAGTTACAGGCATGTCTTTTTTTTTTAAATGTTAATAGGGAGTATAGGGGAATGCTTTGTCGGGGCAGCCTGAGTCTCCGTGTGGGACAGCTATATATTGTTAGGAATAGTTATCCCAATTACCATGGCTCCAATTTAATTACTTCAGGAGCTAGAGCGCCAAATGTAACTATCAAAAAATCCAAATTACACTAAATGTTTTAAGGTCTAGTATATAATTTGCCAAGAGAAGGTATGTGATATAATATATCATTAGAAAGGAAATGTTGTGTAGTTTAAATCGTCCTCAGAACATTTTGCTGTAAATATTACAGTTAACAAAATATTGGCGAAAAATCATAATTTCACCCCTTTGCCACCCCCTCCCCCCCCCCCCAAATGTGACGCGCGAAAAAGTCTAACTTTTTACTGCGTAATGCGGTCAGGCCATAGAACAATTTGGCATCAAAAGTCAGCTCTTTTTTTGGATGTTTGGGTTTCATAATTTTTTCAGCTAAAATCACTATACTAATAGGAATAATGTGTAATCCAGGTGAATCAAACATGATTTATTTGTTTGGTACAAAATTTTATTGCTGCTTTTATACTTTTTTTTTATAAGAGGTGATAATTGATGAGTCCAGATGTTCTATATCGCGTTCGATGGATATACACTGCGCGTCAAATGCTTAGGTTCACTCATATTTCTTTCCATCAAGCGGTAGAATAAAATCTTACCGGTTCAAGAAATGTTATTTTCGGAACTATTAAATATCACAAACAAAATGAATAGACTGAATCCCCACTGGACATTTTCCTTAAATTACAGTAATTTATTTCATTCAAAGAGTCAATTTGCAGTGCGACAATTGCTTAGGTTCAGGGATGATTTTACCGTTTTACATAATGTTTTCGCTGAAAAATATTTCAGAAAAGTATGAAAGAGGATAAATACGACAAAACAAGAACATTTTTTGTAATTTAATAGTGTGTATTTCCGCCATTTTTATTTATAATTTCACAAAGCCTGCGAGGCAGCATGAATACAGCACGGTTATCGGTATTTTAGACCAAGCTGTCTTAATTCCATAAATTACCTCTTCTTTAGAGTTGTATTGTTTACCACTACTGTAAACCTCCCGAACAAGCCACCCCCAAATGTTTAATGCCAGGGGAGATTGGCACCCAGTCTAACAAAGTCACATTTTCCGCCTCAATAAACGATTTAACCACCCTCGCTGTATGAATTGGGGCAAGATCATGTTGCAATATCCAAGGATCGCCTCCGTGCATGACATTAATCTTAGTGATTTCCTCTTCTAAAAGCTGTTTATAAGATGAATCCGTTTGGCGACCACGTACGATGACCAAGTCGATAGTTCGAGGATATGATATTGCTCCCCATAGCATAACGGAACCTATTCGGGAGCGATGGTGTGACAGGTACATAGGTTCTTCCTAATATCATGATAATAGTAGGAGAACCCATCTGGACCGTCCAAACAAAACCGTTTTTCATCCGTAAATATTACCTGCCTCCATTGTGATGTCCAGTTCATGAATCTTGAGGCGAATTCCAGGCGCTGTAGGCGATGTAGCGGGGTTAAGGCTGGTTTTTTCTTTAACCGTAAACGTTTCAAACAAGATGACGATCTAAGAACTCGTTGGATGGTCCTTACACTTGCTGATAACACCAAAATCTCCCCAAGCTTACGCGCAGTAAGGGGCGAATTCGAGGCTTCTCTTAAGAGTCTTCGCCTTGATGCACCGGAAATCGCTTTTTTTCTGCTTCCTACGTATCGTCGGTCATCATTTTCACTATTTCGTATAAAATTATTAACAACGTTCGAGCTCCGCTGAATCCGTATTGCAATTTGTCGGTTTGAATATCCTTCTTGCTTTAGTATGGAAATTGTCGCCTTTTCCTCGGCAGAAAATTGCTTTCCTCTTGACATTATCCACTATATGACTCACAGAGTTCAACGCGAAAAAATTTTTTTCCACAAACACTTCTCACCACGACGAGACAACTCTTTAACCCTAGTTTACTGTTTGGGGTGCAAATGCACCCCAGCGCATGTTTAACTTAATATAACTTCGAAATTTTTCAAGTTTTCATTATAAATTTTTCAATAGCTTAACCAAATTTAGTTTTGTTTTATTTTTAATGTTTGTACAATTGTAGCTACATAAATTTATTTTTTACGATTTTTTTGTAGAAATAAGGTATTGGTTCTGTCGTGGGGTGCATTTGCACCCCACATAATTTATTTGAGTTCAGAACTATTTATTTTGATTTTAAATTGATATTTATTTTAAAATAAGGATAATAATATCTAAACTTTCATCTGGGATGATAAAGAAACTTTAAAAATGTTAATAATATTACGAACTATTGTTTCTTCGGAATGACCTTTGGGACATCAAATGTGGCTGTGTTTCCGACACCGTTTCAATTTGAAACTGTTTCATATTTCTATAAATTTCATAAATAAACAACAGAAACTTAGTCAAATGATCAGATATACTAATTAGAGAAGAGTTTGCTAACTAAGATTTCGAAAAAGAGCTGCATTTCGGAATTTGTGAACAAAACTCCACTTCGAGCCCATTTGTCTCGGCCTGCTACTCTTATCTATGTAAAGCGATTTCACTTTTATAACTGAAGTAATAAGTTCTGCTGAAATCGTCAAATGATGAAGAACCCGAAGTGATGCATAACACCCGCGAAATCAGTGAATCGAAATGCATAATAAATGGAAATTTCACGACCATCACTCTTGTTTGAGTTTATCATGTCATTTATAGTATGAATATCAGTGCCTGCCGTCTAACCAAACTCAACATGTATGCCTCCCGTATTTCTGAATTCGCACTCACTATCTTACTTTTGTTTTCCCTATTTAACTAACATAAAACACAACCAAAATGAATCAAATTCAAAAAATTTGGAAGTCAGTTAATGCTGAAATATGGGCATACATACTGTGGGGTGCATTTGCACCCCATAACATGAAACTAGTAAGAAAATTGTTGCGGTAAACTAGGGTTAAAGTAAGTGAACCTATACAATTGCCGCAGTGGAAATTGCGATTTTCATCTTAAAAAATTCCGTTAGCTATGCGAGTTGCTTGATAGAATTGCAATATTTACTAAAATAACCGTTAATTGAAAGAGTATTATTTAAAAATTATATCCGATCAGAGTACATAGAAATTATATCATTTTAAAGCAAAATATCCATGAACCTAAGCATTTGTCGCGCAGTGTATGTACCTACAAATATGGATTTGACGTCGAAGATCTCGAATCAACTTATGCACGCATAATAAGTTTCATTTGTTGTGATAATGAACCGTAAAAAATCTTTTGTGATCGTTAATATAACGAATAAATAGTATTATTGAAATTTAAATTAATCGGTAGACAAGTTGCTTGAACCCACCGATATAATCGATATAATACGACGATTAAGTAGATATTATTATGCAGGGTGTCTGGAAACTGCCACATATACACACCGGATTGTGATTCCTCATGTGGCATCATTAAGGCTTAAGACTGTTAGAAATAATGGAGCTAGAATAAAATGAGGTATGAAAGATATGATTGTAAGACTTTGCGCCAATTTTTTAAAGAACCGTACAAACACCTCACCTTGACAGATGTCGGAGAAAAATGAGATGGAAAAATAGATTGTTTTTGGGTCAAATTACAAAAAAAAAAAAAATACTTTGGAGCTCTGTAAAAACCAGACCAAACACGACTTAAACATACAAGAAAGTTATATTTTCAAAAATCTTCAAATGCCAGTGGTAACTAAAGGGTTACAAATTGGGGAAATCCCATGAGGAATCACAATCCTTATGCGGCAGTTTCCGGACACCCTCTATATTTTTTCATAACTTTGAAAGGTAAAATTTAGAATTGATCACTCGAAACGTAAAACTCCCCATAGTCGGATACCTATATGTGCTGATTTGTCATATATGGATCACGTTAAAAGACATTTAACTGTTTTTATCATTTTACTTGGCTCAGTTGCTTCCAGTGCCAATGAAAATGATGGTAAAAAACTTTCAAGACGGAAAAGATACACCGCATTTCCCGATGGATCATCGTTTTCCGTAAGTTTTGCGATATCAAATTTAAAAGTGATTGGTCATAATACTATGCTAAACTAGCTAGAATTTAATTAAATTAAATTGTTAAGTTTCTTTCACAGTAAAACATTTTCTAATATTTTTTTTTATAAATTTACAGGTTGCCGTTTGTACGACTATCGGTCAAATTGGAAATCCAAATGTAAATTTTCTAAGCTATGCTCTGAATTGGGGAGTATCTTATGAACTTCCAAACGATACTTGGGTCACTCAATATGCCCACGGTTTTAAATATAAAACTGTCGACGAGCCAAAGCATGCTGTACAAAGAAGGTCGCGACGTAGCTTTTACGAAGAAGTGGAAGTTATTTTAGACAGGTAAATGAGTTTTCTTCTCCTGTGATTTTGGCTTTGTAATCAAAATTCCTTGCATCCATGGAACTATCCTTTTTGCCAGCCAGTTAGTGTCTTATAATTATCTGATAATTTAAGAATGCCCTATAAACCGATTCCAAAATTGATACTCAAGTTCTTTTTTTTTATTCCCAACACAAGAAATAGAGGTTGGCTATTTCGTTACAAAGCGTCTCGTATTGGATGGCAATACTCAGGTGCGCACACAGGATTTTGGGGGCCCGCCAGGGGCAAATTCATGAATGGGACCCTTTTGAAAAATATGTCATCTTGGTGTGCTGTAACTCCTTTTAGCATAGCGCGTTAACGACTATAGCGTGTGTAGTTGTCAACGTTTCTACGACAGGTTTTGATTCGTTGATTGTCAGCTATACTACTTCCTAGCCGCAATTTCTTTGTGTATTATTCTACAATAAGAATTTTTATCATATGGCCCGCGGCCAGATCGAAAAACTTAATTAAAAAAATGTGTGGCAAAACAAATTCCAGCTGTTGAACTCATTTCAAAAATTTACTAAAACTCGTCAAGAAGTCGGTGGCTTATGCACGCTTAAAAAAAATCGCCGACGATTATTTGAGTTACATTTGCTTAAGGCATCCTTTTTTGAGGAGGAAAATATTAAGCCTTTTCGTGAAATTGTTTTGTCCCGAAATTCGTTCCAGATTTTTTTAGTACATATTAGCCGAACTTGCTAGTTATCTGCCACGTTGCACAATAACTTCAGGTTATTGGACAAAAACATCTTGGGCTGAGATTTATTTGAGGGACAAAGTTGTAAGGCCTCGAAATCGTATATTTGATGAGGGAGGAAATCACCTAGACGTGAAATGTTGTAAGTATGGCCATTTCAGACCAAGTACAGAGTTTTTTCCTCTTAACTTACATATTAAGCTTTACTGGTACATGCGTTTGTTTCACACCTCATCACAGAACAATTTTTTGTCCATTTTTAGCCTTTCTTTCCTACCGGACTTGATATAACTCAGACTAACTAACTAAGAACTTTCGCTCCCAAGGTTTTTTGGGCTACCTGGACGCTTATGACCGGTTCTACAATGTATGGATCAGCTGTCCAAAATTTGACAAATAATGTTGGTGTTTTAACTTCTTATCTAAGGTTCTCAATTTATTTGAAGAACGTTTTCAAAGGATGTAATAATTTCTATAGGGCGTAGTCCCTAGGAAGCTACTGACTTAGATTAATAGTCACATCTTAAAGGCAATATTCTGGGATTAACTTACAAAAATACATAGGTTTCAACACGCGTTTTAATTTTTTTTTATTCTGCAGCCCACTGATATTGGGCTCAGGCCAGGCTTTGAGTTTGACACCCCTGACATAGAGCAACCAGCGGTACCGTGCGGAAATCTGCCATGTGCCGACTACTTGGAAAAATACGCGACGGAAATGCAGTGGGCCTGCCATTCCAGTTTCTCATAGTCTCTGAACACTGAGGGAGAAAGAACGATAATCGGATATACTTCGGCCGTCCGTCGTACATTTATCTTGACGAGTGGTCGGTGCATGAAAAGAAAAGATGCGCGACGAAATTGCAGCACACCCACCGCTCTCTTTCTATTTCAACGTAAACAGTAAGGAAAGGTTGAAACTATTTCAGGGCGAAACCACATTTGGAAATTGTGCCTTACCGGGCGTATAAAGAAAGCCATTCTTTTTTGTTTGAAGGTATTCGCATACACTGCTGATCTCATTACCTCAACCAAAAAAAAAGCAGATAAGATCTTGGAAATAGGATGTCACTAACACATCCTGCGGCCTTAGTCCAATGTTGGATTGGCGCGCCTGTTATTTATTTTATTCGCATACACTTAAAGATGTATTAAAAAAAAATATGTTGAGGAAAGAAACATCGATAGTTGAAAACCATCGATGGTGAAAACCATTGACCATCGAAACGCAAACCATCGATGGTGAAAAATATCGACGCAAAACCATCGATGGTAAAAACATCGACCATCTGACCAAAAACATCGATGTTCGATACTCATCCCTAACCATCAGTCGACTGGGATTAAAAAAACCCGCGCATAAGTTCGGTATATCAAGGCCGCAACTCAGCTGTACGATGACGGCATGGATCCTGCTTAAATTGTTCGTCGGACACGGGCAAACAACAACAATATCTTGAGAAGCAACAACAATGCAATGGTATTTAATCTGCGAATTTGACGTTTACGAGTCTACATTGCGGCCTTAATATATAGACGGCAGTGCTCTAGGATAAGGTTAAGCGCTGTTTTCACGATGGATTTGTCGGCCATATCGACGAGCATTCAAACAAATCCACCGTGTAAACAGAAGTTGGACAACTTGTTTGAGATGCATTGATTATAGTCCAATCGAAATAGAATTATACTTTCTAATAATAAAGAATTTTTGCGCCTAGCGTTTTTTTTGTTGTTGTGAATTTTAAGAGATACAGAGATTGATTGTCCTGGTAACCATCAGACAGACCATATAAAATATACATACATATATTTGTATGAATATGTGTTCAGAAATAAGAATACAAAGAGAATAAGGAAGTAATATCGTGTGAGAGAATTGAAGCAATTTTGCCTGATAGTTTGGTTAGTGTTAGTACAAGGGAAATTATGCATAGGCGCTGTATAAATCTGAGTGCCTTATGAAGATGGGCTTGGGGGGAAATTTAAAATGTGTGATTAATTTGCATTGCGTGGTCAAACGTCAAAGCCCGACGTCGGGCTATCGTGCCACATTGATGATGATGAATAATTTGCATGTATATTGTTAATAATAAATAGAAAATAAAACACTAATGATATGTCTGATGCTGAAAAAATTAAAATAAGGAAATATGAATGTATGTATGTCTGTAAAGTTATCTACGACAATTTTTGGAATAGAAATGATGTGGAGTAAACCTGAATATCCGCTCCTAGCGTGGTCCGTCCAGATGGATGCACTCTTCAGGTCTTGCATCTTCGCGTCTATCTGAAAGTTGTGATCTTGTCTATGTTTGTTCCCACATTGAACACTAAAGAGATGGATATAAACAGAGGTTATGATCACAATGAAATTATCTGTATGCCGCACAATAGCTGATCAATTACATCAAAGCTGCCTACTAAAGTGTGAACAAACAACAAAAACGATCAGATGACGTCATTAAAAGCAAGAACAATGCAGTGAAAAAACTGCGAACATAACCAGCATAGGTATGTGTAAGCTATGAAATGCTGCCGCTGCTGCTGCAATTCAAAGCAGTAACAGCTCTCGAGTCGACCGAAACCCCCCTTTAGGGCGAATATATTTGTTTATACATATTTTTTGTAGTTTCGATAAAGACACACTGATATAAGGTTTGAATAGAATTTAAGCTAAAAAAATCTTAGGGGAACACCATTTTAGGGGTTATATGGGTGGTTGGTGCATAATGATCCAATGGTCCGATTCCATCGACTTTGACATATATTTTGTAGCTGGCAAAGAAACACATTTCTGTGAGTTTTGGTTTGAATTAGCGCACAAATAAAAACCAATTCTTAGAAGAGCTTAATTTGGAGGTTTGGGTTTGTATGGGAGCCCATGACCCCACGGTCCGATTCCATTTTTTCGCAGATATTTTTTGTGTTTTCCATAGAAACAGATGGGTCAAAATTGGTGCGCCAATAAAAAAGTTTTTCTTAGAAAAGCTTAATTTTGGGGTTTGGGTTTGTATGGCAGCCCCATGACCCCATCATCCGATTTTAGCGATTCAAACACACAAACTGGCTGCAGCAAAAAGAAGCATGTGTGCAAAATTTCAGCTTCATAGCTTTTTAGACGGCCCAGTAAAGCGCATCGCAACAGACGGACAGACTGACGTTGCCCAATCGACTCAGCTCGTCAGGCTGATCATATATGTCTACTTTTTATATGGTCGCAGATGTCTCCTTGAATGTGTTACAAACTTCATGGCAAAGTTAATATACACAGCATTCATTGAAGGAAAAACATTGGTTTCAAACAACAGTATTGATTATAATCACTGCAAATCACGTTGTACAAGTCGATATTTTTCGATATACATACATACATCCAGTTTAATGTTTTTTTTTTTACTACGAACTGCCATGTAACCTTCTTCTTCTTCTTTATGGCACGATAGCCCGACGTCGGGCCTTGGCCGCCTGGATTGAAGACTTCCAATTGTCGCGGTCACGCGACCTTGTCCTCCAGTTCCGAAAGCCTAGCATCTGGTGGGCGTCCTCAGATACAGAATGCTCCCATCGGGCTCTCGGTCGTCCACGCAATCTGGCTCCGTCCACTCGTTGCGCGTTCATCACCTTTTTGGGCATGCGATCGTCGTTCATCCTTTGTACATGTCCCGCTCATTGCAGTCGCTGCAATTTCACGATCTTCGACACCTGTAGCTCATCATACAGCTGATACACACAGAGAAATTTTGTACTCATTTTCAATCCAAGTGAAGGGATTAAACGTTATTTGAAACTTTCTTATATTAAAATACAATAATACTCAAATATTATGTTAAATTTTAATATCATGGGTTTAAAATATAATACGTCTTTGATTATTCGTGGCTCTTGTATTAAAGTATAATAGACTTTGTCTTATATTTTAAGTCTTAAGATTGTTCTTTAATCCAAAATGGATTAAACAAAGTACAGACATTTTTATCAGTTCAAGAATGTCAAGGCCAACTACCATTCAATACATTTAAATATTAGAATTTAATAAAACTCTAAATTAGTAAAGTAAATATAATGCATTTAGTATTTTAATTTAATATTTAAATTATTATATTATAAGAATGGCCTCTTTTATCCCACTTGTTGCATTTTTTAAGATGAATTCATAGATGGAATCAATCAAGTGAATATTATACTTTAATAGAATTTGGATTTAAAGCCAATATTGTTGAGTTCGACGGTGCAAAATTATACGGAAACATATTTTCAGTTCATATTTCATTTATTTATTGGACAGTGTGTGTGTGAAGTAAAGTGAAAAAATATGTTAAAATTGGGAGTCCTTTTATCGAGTAAGTATCAGGCATTAAACTATACTATTTTTTTTAACAAATTGATTTCTGTCTAATTCCTTCTTTTTCAGTGCTCCAGCGTTCAAGAGCTCTAGCCAGTATATTCCACATAAGGGACCCGGTCTTTCATAGTTTAACAGAACAATTTCTCGAGAAGTTCCTGCAAGAAAATCCATGCTTTTCGAAAAAAACACCAAAACCATCAGCAAAAACAAAGGTAAAGAAAAATCTTACTGTTTTTAACTGAAATTATTAATTTTTTTCATAAATTCTACATAAAAATCGTTATATTTTTTATTCTTCCTCTCTTTAGATAATTTTTGACAATTTTGTTTGAAATATATGCCACAGTCACAGTGATCACATGAGGTACGGAATCGCGAATACTGGAATATTGGTGCTTGTATTTATGTAGGAACTCAATAATTGAATTGAATTAGGAGTAAGTTGTATTTTATTTATATATCTGATCAAATAAACATTTCATTAAAAATAACACGAGTTTTATTTAATCAAGTAGAGTTTAATAGGAACACATGATAATGAAACCATACATTGGATTATCATTTAATAAAAAAAAGCAATCCTAGATTACCTTTAAAGGAATAAGGTGCGCATTACAATTCAATCCAGTAGCAGATTGAAAATCAATAAAGAAATAGGTTACTATTAAATAAACTCAATATTAAAAAATATTACACTTCTGTATTAAAATCTAATCTGCGCGTATTCAATTTTCCAATATTTGTTGGATTGCAGTTTAATATTTAATTTTATTATTATTTTTAATAAACAGCATTTATATTAAAATTTAATACAAGTTTGGATCGGACTTTTATGTAATCCGAAAAAGATTGAAAATTTCTTTGTGTGTACAACTCAAAGTTGTACCGGATGCGCCATTCACCTCGTTCTCGAACGGCCCCGAAGATTCTTCGGAGAACCTTTCGCTCGAATGTGTCCAACAGGTGTTCAGAGTTTTGGGTTAGGGTCCATGCCTCGCAGCCATAGCATAGCACAGGTCGGATTATGGTTTTATATACGTGGAGCTTCGTCTTCCTGTGCACCAGCTTCGAATTCATAATTTAGAGGACCGCAAAATAACACTTATTAGCTAGTTGTATCCGTCGCTTTATCTCATCTGTTTCGTTGGCGTCCTGGCCATGTAACCCTATGTAAAAAAAACAAAAGAAACTATGTCCCCCGTTTCATCACTGTATACTCATTCGGACATGTTTCCTTCAAACTTCAATGTTTAATAAAATATTCACCAAAAAATAAAAGAAAAGCAAATATATTTTTCCTGTACTAGTACGTAATTGCAAAAACTGATAACGTTTTACGACCGCTCCAACTTTCAACTACTGTTTACACAGCCAACAAGTTTGATAGGATTTGTTTGAGAGAATATCGTACGTGTAAACAGCCTTCCAACTTGGATAAGTTTGACGGAAAAGTTGAATGCAAACAAGTCTGAAGCCATCTAAACGCGCCTTGGTTGCGCGAGTAATTGTGATGTAATAAATTCAATTAAAATAAATTATTATACATTCATGTTTATTTAACCCTCAACTCAATCATAAAAAAAAACAAAAAAAAAAACGATTTTTTGTTTATTTCATTCATCATCATCATTTATTTATTAATTTTACTTTTAGTATGGGCTACAATGGAAAGGATTGCATCATGAGAGCATTGTGTGAAAGCAGAAAACTTCTTGGGAATACAAAAGGCTCCATGGAAATCGAACTACTGAAGAAAATATTTAGGTTTAAGAACAGTTTTCCAATCAATTAACTTGCTCTTGCATGAATAATTATTGATAAAATTTATTTCATTAACAGTTTTCCATCTGCTGAAATAATGTCACGGGAACATGGAAGTACTTATCAGTACGATAGAGCCTATAGAGGCAGTCGTCAAACAGAAAACTGTGCCTCCTTATATTCGGGATGTGGATTTTCATTAATAGCACTTGCATTTGGAAAGCATTCAAGCAATACTGCGAACAATATGATGTAGCTGAACTGTATCTGTGACCTTGCTTAATTAGTGCATAATTGCTAAATAAATACCCGTATCCGTATGGTTACACAATTTTTTAGGTTCGAATTCAATTTTCCCTAAGTATGTTTTATTTATATTTCAATTATTCGAGCATAACTACATTTAATGCCTAATGTTCCTATAAACGGACACTATTCCCTATATGTACAATATTTACGATTGAGGTCTAACTGCAACTATGTACTAATTTGACTGTTAAACGCTAAGTATAAAAATCAATAAACTGAATCAACATCATTTGCTGATCTGAATAGTTGTACTATACAATTTTAGTTCTAAGTGAGGTACGATCGAATAAGTACAAATATGAAAACTACGTTTGGAAATTGTTTATCATATTTCTTAGTTGGGATATTTATAGCTTCGGTTGTGGAATGCAGTATTGTGCATAATGGAAAATCAAGGCAGAAACGATATGTCGCTTTTCCGGAAGGATCATCATTTTCAGTAAGTAACTGAATGGCGTTTCGTTACCCAAAACTACACTAAACTACTTATGAAAAATATCATACTGTATTATTTCAACAGGTTGCAGTATGCACAACTATCGGTCAAATTGGCAATCCTAACGTCGACTATATGAGCTATGCTCTTAATTGGGGTGTTGCCTATGATTTACCGAATGAAACGTGGTCAGTCCAATACGCCCACGGCTTTAAAAATTCAATCATTCCGGAAAAAAAGCCAGTGATGCAAAGAAGATTCCGGAGAGATGTTTATGGTGAAATGGAGACAATTTTGGACAGGTAACTGTGGTACCTTCATAATAATTTATTGTTAACCAGCGTAAAAAGAAATTTATATGAATAAGTATTTTTGCACGATTTCAGCATGGGTTTTGACGGAAAAGACTGTGTTTTGAGAGCTTTATGTGAATCCAGTAAGTTTTTACAAAACCGAAGAGGAACTATGGAAGAGGAACTATTGAAAACAATTTTTAGGTAAATATCTGAAAGTTCATTAATCAAGTTTTTTTTTGTATACCCTTCGCTCATAGAGTAAAATGGTATATTAACTTTGTCATGAAGTTTGTAACGCATTGAAGGAAGCACCTCCGACCATATAAAAAGTATACAATTATGATCAGCATGATTTGGGGAGTCGATTGGGTGATGTCAATCTGTCTGCCTGTCTGTCTGTCTGTTCCGACGCGTTTTACTCGGCCAATTTAAAAGTTATGAAGCAGAAATTATGCACAAATGCTTCTTTATGATGCAGGCAGTTTGTATGTTTGAATCGGTAAAATCGGACAATGAGGCTGCCATACAAACCCAACTCCCCAAATGAGGTTCTTCTAAGAAAAACTTTTTCATTTGTGCACCAATTTCAACCAAATTTCACACAAATGTATTTGTATTGATAACACAATACATATGCAAGAATGGATCAAATCGGACCATGGGGTCATGGGGCTGCCATACGAACCGAACCCCCTAAATGTGGTTCTTTTAAGAAAAACCTTTTTATTTGTGCACCAATTTCAACCAATTTTCACACAAATGTATTTCTATTGATGACACAAAACATATGTAAGAAAGGATCAAATCGGACAATGGAGTCGAAAGGGCGCCATACAAACCTAACCCCCAAATTAGGTTCTTCTAAGTAAAACTTTTTTATTTTTGTACCGATTTGAATCAAATTCCACACAAATTTGTTTCTACTCATGACACAAAACATATGTAAGAATGGATCAAGTCGGACCATGGGAAACCAGAAATTGGCACCCCCCCCCCCCCCCAGCAGTGTTGTTTATCCGCATAAATGGGTACTCGTTTAACATCTGAGTGAGATCATAGTGGTGAGCTCGGAAAAGACCATGATCCACGGTGAGATTCGAACTCATGACCCTGTGCACCGAGGGTGCGCGCACTAACCGCTAGACCAGCCAGACTACAACCAACCAAACCCCACGCAAATATTTTTTTCTCGACGAAATCGAGCTTTTGTGAAGACGGACTGGAAAAAATGGGGGGGGGGGTTAAACACAAGTCGTAGGTACGCCCGAAAAAACTTTTGACCCGAGGGGAGCGAAGGGTATCCAAATTTCGGTAGCGCCCGAAATTAGCCTCGTTTTCTTTTTTATTATCTTGAAATATTCACTGAATCCAATCTATCAATCGAGTGAAAAGCGTTGTCGAAACCCGATCAATAGGAGGTGCACTTCGTGATGTAAGTCATCACGCAAATTTAATTTTTTTCGGAGGTAGCTAACAAACAGGGTAGTGTCTGTAGTACTAGTAATAATTGCAAAGGCGGTCCAATGAGGCAACTAATCAGCCAATTAGAATCTGTTTCTATTTTACTTTGTCAGAAACGCTCATCAGACAATAGAAGCCAGCCGAATAACATGCTCTCTCTTTTATTATTTACAACACGATTCGAGCTATTTTATCGTTCTGGACATATAGTCTAAGAGCCCAAGTGGAAATTATTTACAACTATTTCCTGGTCATTCTGTTACACATTATCGCAAATTTCATGATTGGCGATGCCCTAAAACGATAGTCCCCCTCCTGGACAGTGGGGCTAAAGGGGTGGCAGACAACTTCAAAGCCGTTAATAGTTGCAAATATTTGCAACTATTTCCTGGGCTTTGATTCATATGCCATTTCATAGAGGACGAGTCCCCGCATATATACTCCAAAAGGCAGACAAATATTGGGGGGCTAACATGGTGGCAGACACGCTCCAAAAATTGAAATTTGTATAAAAAATGGGAAGTGCTTCTACAAAAATAGCGCTAACTCCATCATGCTAAACCATGTAGGTACAGTAAGAGCCTAAATATTTTCCAGACACTTCCCCCAGCATTTAAGCCAAATTTCACTTCAAAATACCAATTACAACCCGGTTGATTTATCAATCGAAATTTGACTATTTTTTTAAGTAAATTCACAGGCAATATAGTAGAGCAAATAGTAGCACTTTCCCCTAATATCACACAGATGGCCAACAGCAGCGATTCCTTCTGGAGGGGATATAATTGAAAACACCGTGCTGAGCTTATATTTCCAAAGGCAGACAAAACCCTTTAAAAGGACGATCAGCAGACGAGCCCTTAAATGGGACAAAAAGTGTAATTTTGCTTGCAACAACAATTATCTCTGGTGACAGCATTTTCCCCTAATATCAGAGGAATGGCCCCCAGCAGCGATTCTTTCTGGACGGCATATCATTTAGAACACCATGCTAAGTAAATATTTCCAAAGGCAGACATAAAGCATTAAAAGGACGATCAGCAGACGAGCCCTTAAATGGAGCAAAAAGTGTAATTTTGCTTGAAACAACAATTATCTCTCGTGACAGCATTTCCCCCTAATATCACACGGATGGCCCCCAGCAGCGTTTCTTTTAGAACGGTATATCATTCAGGACACCATGCTTAGTCTATATTTTTAAAGGCAGACATAAACCATTAAAAGGACAATCAGCAGACGAGCCCTTAAATGGGGCAAAAAGTGGAATTTTGCGAGAAACAACAACTATCTCACGCGGCAGCTTTTCCACCTAATATCACACGGATGGCCCTCAGCAGCGTTTCTTTTTGAACGGTATATCATTCAAGACACCATACTAGGTATATGTTTCGAAAGGCAGACATAAAGCATTAAAAGGACGATCAGGAGACGAACCCTTAAATAGGGCAAAAAAGTGTAATTTTGCGAGAAAAAACAATTATCTCTCGTGGCAGCATTTCCACCTAATATCACACGGATGGCCCCCAGCAGCGATTCTTTCTGGACGGCGTATCACTTAGGACACCATGCTAAGTAAATATTTCCAAAGGCAGACATAAACCATTGAAAGGACGATCACCAGACGAGCCCTTAAGTCGTGCAAAAAGTGGGATTTTGCGGGAAACAACAATGATCACTTTTTTGCCACCACTTCAGGCACGTCTACTGATCGACCTTTTTTAAGTTTTTGTCTGCATTTGGAAAAATATACTAAGTATGGTGTTCTGAATAATATACCGTTCGAAAAGAAACGCTGCTGAGGGCCATCCGTGTGATATTAGGGGGAAAAGATGCCGTGAGAGATAATTGCTGTTTCTCGAAAAATTCCACTTTTTGCCCCATTTAAGGGCTCGTCTGCTGATTGTCCTTTTAATGGTTTATGTCTGCCCTTAAAAATATAGACTAACCATGGTGTCCTGAATTATATACCGTTCAAAAAGAAACGCTGCTGAGGGCCATCCGTGTGATATTAGGGGGAAATGCTGCCACGAGAGATAATTGTTGTTTCTTGCAAAATTCCACTTTTTTCCCCATTTAAGGGCTCGTCTGCTGATTGTCCTTTTAATGGTTTATGTCTGCCCTTAAAAATATAGACTAAGCATGGTGTCCTGAATTATATACCGTTCAAAAAGAAACGGTGCTGAGGGCCATCCGTGTGATATTAGGGGGAAATGCTGCCACGAGAGATAATTGTTGTTTCTTGCGAAATTCCACTTTTTTCCCCATTTAAGGGCTCGTCTGCTGATCGTCGTTTTAATGCTTTATGTCTGCCTTTAGAAATATATACTAAGCATGGTGTCCTGAATGATATACCGTTCGAAAAGAAAAGCTGCTGAGGGCCATCCGTGTGATATTAGGGGGAAAAGCTACCGCGAGAGATAATTGTTGTTTCTCGCAAAATTCCACTTTTTGCCCCATTTAAGGGATCGTCTGCTGATCGTCCTTTTATTGCATTATGTCTGCCTTTGGAAATATTTACTTAACATGGTGTCCTAAGTGATATGCCATCCAGAAAGAATCGCCGCTGGGGGCCATCCGTATGATATTAGGTGGAAATGCTGTGACGAAAGATAATTATTGTTTCGGCTTGTTCTGCTATCCGCTCTCATAGGGGGAACTTTTGTGTTTCCGATATTTTCCGCTATATCGCGGACGGTAAGATAAGTGTCGCAAGTGTCGATAACAAGAACAAGAAAATTCTTCTTGCGAAGCTGATAGCGTAATGTTCCATTGTTTCTCGCAAAATTCCATTTTTTGCCCCATTTAAGGGTTTGTCTCCTGATCGTCCTTTTAGTGCTTTATGTCTGCCTTTCGAAACATATACTTAGTATGGTGTCTTGAATGATATACCGTTCAAAAAGAAACGCTGCTGAGGGCCATCCGTGTGATATTAGGGGGAAAAGCTGCCGCGAGAGATAATTGTTATTTCTCGCAAAATTCCACTTTTTGCCCAATTTAAGGGCTCGTCTGCTGATTGTCCTTTTAATGGTTTATGTCTGCCTTTGGAAATATTTACTTAGCATGGTGTGCTCAATGATATGCCGTCCAGAAAGAATCGCTTGTGGGGGCCATTCCTCTGATTTTAGGGGAAAATGCTGTCACGAGAGATAATTGTTGTTTCAAGCAAAATTACACTTGTTGTCCCATTTAAGGGCTCGTCTGCTGATCGTCCTTTTAAAGGGTTTTGTCTGCCTTTGGAAATATAAGCTCAGCACGGTGTTTTCAATGATATCCCCTCCAGAAGGAATCGCTGCTGTTGGCCATCTGTGTGATATTAGGGGAAAGTGCTACTATTTGCTCTACTATATTGCCTGTGAATTTACTTAAAAAAATAGTCAAATTTCGATTGATAAATCAACCGGCTTGTAATTGGTATTTTGAAGTGAAATTTGGCTTAAATGCTGGGGGAAGTATCTGGAAAATTTTTAGGCTCTTACTGTACCTACATGGTTTAGCATGATGGAGTTAGCGCTATTTTTGTAGAAGCACTTCCCATTTTTCATACAAATTTCAATTTTTGGAGCGTGTCTGCCACCATGTTAGCCCCCCAATATTTGTCTGCCTTTCGGAGTATATATGCGGGGACTCGTCCTCTATGAAATGGCATATGAATCAAAGCCCAGGAAATAGTTGCAAATATTTGCAACCATTAACGGCTTTGAAGTTGTCTGCCACCCCTTTAGCCCCACTGTCCAGGAGGGGGACTATCGTTTTAGGGCATCGCCAATCATGAAATTTGCGATAATGTGTAACAGAATGGCCAGGAAATAGTTACATTTGAAGTGTCGCTGGCTCTAGGTCTAATACCCATTGCTCACAAACGGGACACTAGTATTGACAGCTCTAGATCCTTTTTTTCTGAAATGATCTCAGATAAAGATATTTAATAGGCACTTGGGCGTAGCCAGGGGGAGGGGGGCAGGCCGATGATTATGGTAAAAAGAAATCCTTACCAATGTAGTAAACAAAATCATTGCAAGCACTACATAAAATTTTCTGCTGCTGAGACTGTACTCTCGAAAACTAACCAGATGCCTTCTTTGCCGCTCCATATACTGCCGCGGAATGCACGACCGCGATAGTTTCCAGCACGGACAAATGGACAACAGCAAGTGGCCACTCGTAACTGACGGGGGTGCGGAGGCTGCGTCCCAATACATACGTTTCACTCGTGGAAAACTAAAATATTTGTTATAGTTTTGGGTGATTTTTCACTATATCTAGCTTGATATGTCACAATGAAGTCGCTCCGGGAAGGTAGTGGAACTTATCAACATTCCATCTGAAAGGGATTTTAGTGAGAAATGGTATACAGCTTTGCCCAGTTAGGGCAAAGAAAGAATCTCACTTTTCCGTGTCTTTCAAGTTATTTAATCAAGATTCATTTTGTAGCTAAATCATACCAGCAAAGAAATTTAGATCTCACAAGAGGAATATGCAGTCCGAGAGACAAAAATAGCACCGAATATAGACGAACTGACGTCTAATACGCAGAAATTGGCGGCTAGAATGTAATCAGAATGATCAGTGAATGTCTAAACACTTGCAGGGTCATTTTTCGTTAATCTCGACTTAGTGTAGTTAGTACGTGATAAGCCTAGTACATCAGATTGCAAAATCTAGTGAAGAAAATTTTTTTTTGTTTCTTATGGTTTTTGGGGTGCTGAGCACGAATTCGGAGCTTCCCACAAAAACTTCGTTGTGAAACAGGGTCAAAAACGCGGAAAACACTAAAATGTATGCTAATTTTCGGTTTTTTGATCTCCAACTCTGAAACTATTTATTTCTGCGAAATACTCCAGGCGATCGGTCGTGAAATCGGGCTTCAGAGTGCATGCCAGGCACTGTCTGAGATTATTTTAGAAATCGATAGGGTATTAGTCAGAAAGCTTAAATTTAAGTTTGCACCACTTGAAAAATTTTCTAACGGTACTTATTAAGGTTTTTGTCTTGTTTGGGTTTCCGGCGTATATCTCCGCTCCCAATGGTAGCATTTCCAAAAAAAGGCCACCGAATTGTTTGGTACAAAATTTTCTTCATCTTTGGCATAGCGATTGTTCACCATAAAGCAGTAGGTAAAATGTTACAGCGTGTCAAAGTTGAAAAAACAGTTTTTCAAATCAGGTTTTTGCAAATAAGTCAATAACGGTAATTTTTCGCGCAAAAATTAATAAGAGTGGACTTCTACCTTATTAGATTCCCTACAATCCAGAAAAAAAATTAAGTCGATACGATCAGCTGCAGCCGAGATATACCTGAAAGAAAGTGAGCATTCCGAAGTAACTATGCATTATACTCGTACATACTTATAGGTATAATTTGTTGCAGATGCAGTTAGGATGGTGAAGCTTCGGGTCTTTGCACGACATTTTGGAAAACAAGTTGGAGTGCGACCGCTGTGATCTGCGCAATTTCTGCTCAAATATTCTATTTTAACACTGTTAAAGTCTGTAGTTTGTTGACGTATACTTTCTTTTTGAGGGAAAAAAAGTCTGAAGCCATCAGAACAGGCGATTGCGGTAACCATTTTATGTTAGCATTTTTCATCATTAAATTTTCCAAAAATCTTTCCTCTTCATCGGAAAGGGACGTTTTACCCACCCGGTATTTGTAATACAGTAGCGGAAATTGAAATAGGTTCACCCCCATAAAGTAAGGTTTTCCAAAAACCTGGCAGTTCACTAATGGGATAAAGTACCTAATTTACTTTCTTTTAATTTTGGATGGTTTATTTAGTGATGAGGGTACGTTTTTATTATTTTCTTCAGTAGAATATGATATACAGATCTACTTGGTTGTGGAAGGGGGACCAACGTTGGAATATCATAAATGTCATTGTAGCAATCTTCATCATTTATGTCTTCGGTTATGACTGCGACATTTGAGAATATTTTGCCACAACACGTTCTACAGATATTGGTACATGTGAGTCCAGCCTTACACTGAACCAAATATTTTTTCATATCAACGAATTTTTTTTTCATAAAATGTTGATTAAAATTTTCGTTAATTTTACATCATAATTTGTTGCATTGAATATTAATCACTAGTATTTTTAAAGAAAAAATGCTTTTTATTCAAAATGAAGATTTCACTTTTCTTACATTTCCCAAAATTTCTTCATGCTCCCTAGACCGCGTTCAATGCAACTCTCAATCAATGTACGGATACAACGTCACCTTCGTTTAAGGATTTTGCACAAACAAAACAAAAACTCATGGCGAAACTAAACAAACAAACAAAACTATTTCGAAAAAAAAACGAAGTTTGTCAAATTGACTTTCATTTACAAAAAATACCGCTAATGGAGTCACTGTTTGCAAGCGTGTCGCGTAATGAACATATCTCTCTCTATCTGCAGCGAAAGACAACTGGCCGCCAAGTAAAGCCCAACTGAATGTTGGTACATACTAGGGATATCAAAAACCGGACGGTTAGTCCGAAAACCGGTACTTTCAGAACGGTTAACCATTTTTTTTCGGTTTTTTCCTCCTCCCGGTTTTAACCCGGACGGTTGTTTGTCCATCCGGTTAAAACCGGGACAAAAATTCTTTCCAAATTTATACAATTTTTTATATTTTCTTGATTTTTCCGTATGCAATTCTATTACTTGTCCCCAATGAAAAATTTCGTTTCCAAGTTCCAGCCCTTAAACATATTTTCGAACACTCTCCTTATTGCTATTACTCGTAGAACCATCGCTTCTTCAAATTACTTCTCCTTGTAGCTTTGATTTAATTTTGCATACGATACGAACTATATAGCAATACGCGTGTGTATGCATGTTTTTACTAGAATTCTAAGCAAATCAATGAAAAGATTCGGTTAACCTGAAAACCGGTACTTTGAGACCGGTTAAAACTGGACGGTCTGACCTGACTGGCTTTGCAAAAAAAAAACGGAAAAAACCGAAAATCGGGTTATGGGCCGGTTTTTGACATCCCTAGTACATACCCGTAGAATGTATTGCTATCTCAGATCGTCGACTTTCTCTTGGGCATATCTAGGTTGTGGATGATCGTATCGATTTATTTTTTTTCTGGATTGTAGGGAATTCAATAAGCTACAAGTGAACTATGATTAATTATTTAGTGAAAATTCACCGTTATCGACTTATTTGCAAAAAACTGATGAACAAAACGAGTTTTTCCACTTTGACACGCTGTAGCATTTTATCTACTGCTTTGAGATGAACAGTCAGTATACAAAAGATTAAGGCAATTTTGTACCGAACAATTTAGTGTCTTTCTTTTGAAAGTCCAACCATCAGGAGCGGAGATATACACAAAAAACCCAAACAAGACAAAAACCCTGTTAAGTACCGTTAGAAAATTTTCCAAGTGGTGCAAACTTAAATTTAAGCTTTAGGACTAAGCCCCTACCGATTTCTAAAATAATCTCAGACAGTGCCTGGCATGCACTCTGATTTTACCAAACGCCTGGAGTAAAAAGCTCTTCATGAATATGTTAGAGAACAGATAATTTCGCGTCCAAAGAGACATAAATATTGTAAATCCGTTGAGCGGTATTATTACAATACAATTGATAAATTGAATTTGTCATTTTTAACATAGTTCCATATTATGAATAACATTTTAAGATTGAACGGTTTTAGGGTTTTTTAGAATTTTTTTTTCAAAAAACCCTTATGAAATCGATTTTGTCGGTCCGTCCGTCTGACCGTCCGTGCGTCCGTCCGTCCGTCTGTTCACTAAATAACTCGCTAACGGCTCAACCGATTCTCATGAAATTTGGTAGGAATGTGTAGAATGGTTGCAGTCTTTGGCACATATACCTTAGAAGCTGGTAGGAAGAAGATAACAGGGTGTCCCGAACGTTTGAAAAAAGTCGACTTTTTTAGTTTTTATCGGAGATTTACGTATGGGTATTTAAATCAAAATCTAAACGAGTACATCTCATATCAGTTAACATTTTCCAGTTTCGAGTAACGGTAAAAAAAGTTATTGGCATTTAAAGTTAAACTTCCTTTTCGACCTCCGTTTTTCTAAACCGTTATAGGGATCGATATGAAACTTTGCACATAGATTGGTCAGTATGGCCTTATATACGTTAAATATTAAGACTGTTAACTTTTGCTAAGGAAAAGTAAATAACAGTAAATTTGTAGAATTTCAATTTGTTCGTGTGTAGCCCCTCTTAGGTTTTCAAATATGAAAATTCTGCTAAGATTTTTTAGCAAATTACATAGGGAATATGTCTACGAATTTTCATTCGAATAACTGTATCCAAACTGGAAATAGCCAAGTACGTATATAGTAAGGGCCTTTCACAATGCAAGAGTAGCCTCTTAAGCATTTCTTCAATGCATATCTTTTAACTTGATGAAACAATGAACAAGAAATTTGGTGGAAATGCATAGAATGGTAATAGTGTTTTCCACAAATATTTTTAAGTTTGTAGGACCAAGTTAACAGGGTGTCCCTGAATAGCTGCAAAAGTATACTTGTTCAATACTCATAGAAAAGCTTGCGTGGGCTCTTATTCAGGGGACGCAATATAATAATTTCATGTAAGTTGCTTTTCCTTGATTAAAAACAGTAACAGTAGATTTACAGCTAATAATTCAGTTCATATCTAAAGCCAAGCCATCTTACGTTTGCCTGAGTTTCTTTTTGCTGAAAGGCCATCAGAAATCTTAAATGGAAAAATGCCTGTAGATTTGCCTTGGAGTACTTTTATACAAACTGGGTAAATAGTAAATAAATAGTTTAATTAGACCAATCCAAAAATAGATTTACAGGAAGCATTTCATTAATGTTGTGCACAACTCTTATTTATCGCTTATAAAATATATGTACAAAAAATATTCACTATGCATTAAAATTCTAAAAAAACCCTCGTATTGCGGGCGCAGCCCTCTGTACGCCGGTATTTTTTCATTTTTGGCCGCAAAAGTTGCATTTTTCTTGTACATTATGTAATTGTCGTGCTCTGTGGCCGTGATGGTTCGGTCGCCACTCTGTGAAATAGACACTCATAGAGAAACGAGTTTCCAAACTCGGCACGACTCGTCGCAAGTTTATTATTCAGAAGAAGATGATAAGAAATATTCTTATTGTAGAATAATAAACTAGAAATGCGACTAGGAATAGGAAGTAGTATGGCTGACAACCGTATCACACTCCGAATTCAGTT
Organism: Microchrysa polita; assembly: GCA_949715475.1. Classification (NCBI taxonomy): domain Eukaryota; kingdom Metazoa; phylum Arthropoda; class Insecta; order Diptera; family Stratiomyidae; genus Microchrysa; species Microchrysa polita. The sequence goes on from OX454417.1 coordinate 79,939,562, forward strand.
GTCTTTGTAACGTTGATGACTACACTCGTTAGTCATTAACGCACCATGCTCCACTAGGAGTTACGGTAATCAAGAGAGATGTAATTGGGGTGCTGAACCTGAATACGTAACTTCCCACCAAAAATTTTGTTGCAAAACAAGGTCAAAATTGCCAAAAAAATACTGTCAATTGTAGCTATACCGCTTAACGCATTTTAGAGATTAACGCGCCCATTGGACCCGCAATTATGTTTTCTCTAACATTTTCATGGACAGGTTTTCGGAGAAATGTACACTATCGGAGTTATACTCGTAAGTCAAAAAATGGGAAAATTCTGAAAATGTTGGGTTTTTGCGCGGTTTTGTTCCGCAACGAAATTTTTGTGGAAATCTCCGGATTCGAGCTCAGTACCCCAAAAAATAAGAAAAAAAAATTGTCTGCACCACACTTTGCAATTTGCAATCACCTAATGGCTACATTAACTGTCCTTCGTTAAAATTTGGCTCTAAAATTAAAAAAAAAAACTAACAGGCCTGACAGTCCATCTTTGGACCAAGGTAACAGACACGTAAGTTACATCCAATTTCCAAGATCTTACCTACTTTTTTGTTGAGGTGTTGAGATCAACAGCACACTCAGCAATGTTATTTATCCCTCTCATAGAGATCATATTCCGTCACATGGGTCGTGAGTTCGAAAAACACCATAAACTAAATTCGTTTATGGTGAGTCTCGAAACCATGACTCTGTGCACCGAAGGAGCGCTCAGTAACCACTACACCAGCCAAACTATTTTAAAATTTACCTAACAATATTTTCGTGACCGACAATTTCACTTCTAAGAAAATCATGATGTAGAAAAAATTTCGGTTTTGGGCCCTCTTCGGATGGTGTGACCTATCCATTGCCACTTAAGTCTTTTGATCGAAGTGCCTATCCTTTCCTGGCCAGTTATAGTAAGGAGTTCCTCGATCAAAATGATCTCCGGCCAACGAATATTTAGGAATATTTAGGATGCGCCGTAGACACTGATTAACAAAAGTTTCCAACTTATCAGTGATCCCCCCCCCCCTGACCGAAATCCTAGCTACGCACATGGAAGGTCTGACTAAATATCGCTAGAACAAACAATATTGTTATCTTGACTTATCGTTCCATTCTGTACAGACATGCACCGCAGTTGGTGTATAGAATGGAACGATAAGTCAAGATTTTCACAATTAGTTAAAACTCGCACCCACGAAATTGGGAACCAGAATTAATACAGTAATTGTAATATTGTTATATTTTTCTCGTCTTTTCTAGACGTTCCAGTGGATTTGATAGATTTTCGCCTACACAATAATAAATAACGCTCGCTTTACTGTAACACTATTTATTACAACACACACGGATATATACACGGTTTACAATTTCACTAATAACTTTACTAATTATCGACACGACATAATCCACGCGTAAAACTAGACTGACTCGTCGACACTAGTCGACGCCCTTATATACTCGTTTCCACAGTTCCGGAAACTTCGGTGATGCACTTTCCAGCAACGGCCAGAAAGTCTTTATGCCATTTCCTAATATGTCTCGCTAGTGGCACTAGCGCCATCTGGTGCCAAGTACATAAATACCACTTGGGTTGACGTATAGACTAGGCGCATTACAATATTTTAGTTGTCACTAGCTTTCATTTGACATACGTTTCACTGCTGTTCATCAAACGACCATTTTGACTATCCTACTTTCTGGTAATATATCATCTTTTCGGTATATTTTTTACTCCACACCTTCAAAAAATTGGGAGCCACAGCAACATAATTGTTTCTTTTTATTGGCTCGAGTACAAGACAAGATGCTGTAACTTCCCTAGAAATTTGACAGATTTGTTGTTTTATACATATAGAAAAACTCCTGTCAAATTTATACGGAAGTTGAGCTGTATGATGTATTATACTCGAGCCAATAAAACGGAACTACTATTTTATCAATCTATTTTTCAGTTCGCTTAAACATACTTTTACTCTTTTTAGGATGCCCACTTCAACAATTTTGTCTCGTGAGCATCGCGATATACTGCATTACGATCACGCATATAGAAAAGCAAAGGATACCGAAAGCTGCTCGTCATCTTATCCAAGATGTGGATTTTCCTTGCTGGCATTAGCCTTTGGTAAACATTCAAAAACGCACCACATCAATAACTACCTTTGATAAAAAATGTGCCAAGCCTTGGGATCAGAGATGTTAAGGAATGAAATAAGAACACCTTTGAATTTCATATTGATTGTTTTTTTTTCTCTTTAATTTAAGAATGATGAAAGAATACAGGAATTCATAATAATAATATTTTTTTGATTAGTTTAATTATAATTAATAATAATCAGATAGGTACATAATATCGAACATATTTTCGACCAATTGATATTTTCTTACATGGAGGGATGAGTATTCTGTTTATTATTTTCTCTTCTAATTTACTCGTTTTTTTTCTTTTTATTTTAATTTCGTCTCTTTATATACTTTTCATTTACGCACATATTGTAAATACATTATTCTGGTGTGTTTAATGTTTTTCGTTTTATTGTATTACTATTTTTGGTACAGGAACTGAAGATCGTTTTAATTTTATTTCATTTTTTTCTTTTGTGTTTTCAATATATATTTGCGTCTAATCGATGCGCAATGCGGAAATGTGTCTTTTATGTAATCATACTGGATGTACGCGGATTCAGGATTCATAAATAGATTTTTTCTTTATTGTGGATTCGATTATACAGATTTTACTTTTACATGTATGAATAAATTTATAATAATGCAATTGTGTTATGTTTTCATTTTTGTAAATTTCTTTTAATTTTATTAATGAAACGATTAGGCCTGTTTACTATTTAACTTGGAATAATTTTACCGTTACAAATTGGAATTTAAATATCAGATTTTAATTTTCAAAAGTATTGAATTTCGTTCAGTTTATGGCAATATGACTGAAATTAGGGTATAGTTAAGCGTTTTAAGTTTACCAGTATTGTGTTTTTCATTTTATCAATTATTTTGTTTGGCTTTGACTAACTGGAACCGATTCATATATATATACGTTGTACGAATAATAAGTTGTCATCACTCTATTGGTTGAATTGAATCATAATGTAAAGGTATGTACTAAACCTCTTGACTTTCAGCTATAGACGAATACAACGAGACATTTATTTATAATAATAGCATTAAAATTGTTGATCGTCAGTTTTATAAGATATACGATTTTTGTTTTTACTTTATACGTAGCAATACATACTTTAAAATTAGTCTGGAAATTATGCAGGGTATTTTCTTTTCGTTTTTGTTCTAACTTATTTTCTATTCATATCTAGATGGTTGTAGAAAATTGTTGGTTACTTTTTTTTTTGTGTGTGTGTTGTATTGCTTCTCAAGCCTCTTCTATTAAGGTATGAATATTTGCTTTATCTTTTTTTAATTTTGTTTCTTTTTTTTTTACTAGAAATACTGTTTTTTTATGGTAGATTATGTTCACTTTGTGAGCACCCTGTATTTGGTTTGTGTTATGTTATTCATTTCGTTTGTTTTGTTCCTTCTTCCTATAATTTATTTCATTTTCTCGGATGTATTTGATTGACGTATATTTGCATGTACGTGTTATACCTATCGATGTGGTTGCTTAAAAATTTGCGATATTTTGTCGAAATTCCACTATGATAAATGTATCCTTATATTGTGGTTTTCTGTAGAGTCAGTAAAGGTACAAACGTTATAGTTTGTGCTAAAAGCTTGGCAATTAGATTCAGATTTTTTCCGAGTATTTAGACAATACTCGAGGGTTTAGTATGCATTTATGAATGCAAAGTTTGCATTTCGAAGACGAATATTTATGTAAAGTGTTTCGTAAAACATTTTAGGAAACTTGAGGCAGTACAATTAGTCTGTAAAGGTACATGTTTTCTATTGTCCATTTTAAATGAAAATTGATCTGCGTATTAGAATGTCAAAGATCTCATTAGACTAGTCAAAATTCTCCTGGCGCACGCGCTAACATCCACCCATTCAAAATCTATCAAGTAAAAAATATCCGATATTTTTTGTGATTCTTTATTTCTTTATTAAGTTAAGAAAATAGTCCCCATTTCTGAAGTTCAAATCCCATTGCTGCGTTATTCTGATAAAGCAAAAATTTTTTAAATTTTAAGTTTCAGCAATGACCACAATGATTCACCGTTAGAATAAAGGATTTTCTCATGATTAACTTAGATTCTCTCCTATTTGTCCTAACTCGTTGAGAAGCATGGTGCATTGACGACTACCGTGTTTACCGTGCGACAGGCCATGCCGAGTTTCGAAACTGGTTTTTCTATGAATTTTTATGTCACAGAATGGCGACCAAACGATCATGTTTCAAAGGTGAGCCCACTGATCTTACCCCTATTTCACTGTAGGAAAACCCTATTGCAGCAGCTATCTTTTTGTTCTTTGGCATCTCGGACGAAAATAATGACGAACCATAACTCGAATCCACATAGATGCACAGCGGTGTCACACCTTTCTACACCGCTAGAAGTAGAAGTTATAACGACGCGCGTTCGTTTATCAACCACAAAAAGTCATATTGGAATTGTATATAAATCACAGCGACCGCTCCAGCGCTTACGCCGCCCCGGTCAAGTGGACAATTTGCCGCTCTTTTTGTACTATCCTAGGCAGATAGTATTTATGTCGTAATTTTTCCTAAAAGCGATTCAAGAGATTTTTCCGCTCTTAGTTGTTGTAACAGCGAGTAGCTCCGAAACGATTTACATTTTAGCATTTTTATAAAGACAACACAACAATTGCTGGTCTCTATGTGTTTTGCACCAACGTTTCGGTTATTCAGAGAATAAATCCCAACTCAAGACATGGTTTGGAGCTACCCTATTCCGCTATCATAGAGGCACCATAGACCCTTGGATCGGTCGGCCAGATTTTTTGATTGCGAGATAAATCGAAAGGTCCGATGGTCCCATCGGATTCATTTTTTTGATTTGACATGTGGAACGCATTGCCAATGCAATTTTCCGTACAAGCTGTCCAATCATGTGTTCTCAGTTGCTGCTTTTTTGACATAAACCTGTGGTCGTTTTTCATGCTGTGGTTGTGGCGGTCATTCTCCAACAAAGTAGCAATGGATGTCCATCTTCCATCGCCAAAAATTGTATAATTTTCGCTATTTTATGCTGTGTCTTGTGGACCGTGAGACTGTCTATTTCAGATTGCCCGATAAATTGCCTAATGCATGTGCTGTACGGGCGGCAGATCGATTGTGGGCAATCGATTGCCCGATCGATCGGCCGAGAAATCGTCAGGTTTGTGGCGCACTATACAGATTCTTGAGAACAATTCAGCACAGTTCAGGAAGTTTTTGTAGAGAGTTTGGAATTAAACATTCTTCAAGTGGCTTATTTTTCACCATCATAAGGTAAGTAGTATGTTCACCGATCGAAAAACTTACATTTATGTCTCCAGTGAAAAATGCGCCGTGGAGACTCGCATTTTCTTCACTAAATTTAAGATAAATGTACACTAGCGGCCTGACTGATTATCGGCGAGACCTTTTCCATCTGAAATAAAGTTGCACATTGTTTTTGCTGGCGAAATGTTAAAAACCGGCGTGGAGACTTGCGTGTGAAGTGAGTACCACCAAGCGAACTCGATTTTACGACCATCAAAATTTTGACAGTATTTGTATGGATTTCACGTGAAATGGCGATGTTAGTACCTACTCTATGTGAGTAGGTACCACGAAGCCAATCCGATTTCACGATCATCAAAATTTTGACAGTATTTGCCTTGATTTCATGTGGAATGACGATGTCAGAACCTACTCTCATCGACGTAGATACATTTTTTTTCACTAAAACACTCGACAAATTTTCGAAAACTCTGAAATGTTATGCCAAAAAATGATGCTCGTTTGCATTGCTAACATTTTGAAATAGTTCTCGTTGAGTTCCTTAAAGTGCATCTAAATTGACGTCTAAATGGACGCGCGTCAAAAACCTGGCATCACGAACCGCCATTTGGTTGCTACTTAGCATCTACACTAGCTACCAAATGGAGACGAAAAATGACATAACCACAATATTATTTTGGAGATTTTTTTAAATTTAATTATCAAAATCGGACTCTGCGCGTTTGAATTATTACTCGGCCATGGGCGTAGCCAGGATTTCGGTCAGGGGGGGGCAAGCCCAAAATTTTTTCAACATCATGATTTTCTTAGGAGTTGAAATTTCCGGTCGCAGAAATATTGTTAGCAAATTTTAGAGTCGCCTGGCTTGTGGTTGGATTGGTGCACATGGTCATGGATTCTAGACTCACCGTGAACGTATTCATTTTATGGCGTTTTTCGAACTCACGACCTAGGTGACGGACTATGATGTCGCTCAGATTGTAAACAAGTATCCATTTATGGGGATAAATAACATTGCTGGGCGTGCTGTTCATCTCAACACCTTAACAAAACAGCAGTTTAGATCTTGGAAATTGGATGTCACTCACACATCTGCGGCCCTAGTTTACTGGTGGACTGCCACGCATGTTATTTCTTTTTTTTCTAATTGTAGAGTCAAGTTTTTAAAACGGATATGAGAATGATTATCTTCTGCATTCTGGTTACATTCAACTGGCCTCCAATATCTGCCTTTTAGAGCGTAGTTTGTCTATTTTCAGTGCATTTTTTGCATCTCGGACTGCATATTCCACTTGCGAAATCAGTTTGTTTCGTCTGTCACGTTCATCTTAGCAAAGTAGCATCGTTAGAATATTTATAAATCCTTTATTGATTGAAATAATAAGATTTCCTCTAAATTTATCAAAGTATTAACAGTGGCTAAATTTTATTGCTGGTATGATTCAGCTAGAAAATAAATTTTGATTTAATAGCCTGAAAGACCTGCTCTGTGGCTCACTTGGTTGAATCGCACTCTACGATGCTAGTAATCTAGAGGTCCGGAGATCGAATCTCGGCGTGGTCCCAAATTTCCGTACATGTGCGGATAGGAAATATATAGTGCCTGCAACATTATATACACCTATATGGTACTGAGAGGAAAATGAAGAACTTGAAAGACACTGAAATATGAGACCCGTTCTTTACATGGTCCTTAACCCTGGAACGTCATGCTTATTTTTAGTACGGAAAGGTCATGCTTCGTTGATTTGACGACGCTCTACTTTGACGCTTCATACAAATCACGCTTTCTCAAAATATTTACAAAATCTGACAGATTTTCAATCGTAAGTTTATTTAGAATGGAAAAACATGCATTTTCGAGCCGATTTTTATGAGTTCGAAATTCAATCTTCCTATAATGAGGAAGAATTTTTAGCCATTTTCCTGATTTGTCCTAGTAAATATTTTTTTCCATAATTTGAATAATGAAAAAATATGTCCCGCATTTCAAAGATAAGCACATTTGTTACGAGGTAGTTGTATGGACGCAGACTTATCGTCGAATTGACAACCAGCCATAAGAAATACTGGAGTTCTAAAAGCTACACAAAGTTCATCCTTCGTCGTTTCGACGACGCCAATTTCCAAAAATCCAACTTACCCTGCATACTTCGTCTAGCCGCAATGTACCCGGCAAGTACATCGGCACGGTAAGTGCTGTACGAGAACTCAGCTCCAAATAATGAGAATTGTCACGAAAAATGGGATAAATTTGATGATGCGTAGTCGATTCGACAAAGCATGACCTTCCAGGGCTAACAAAGCAAAAGCTGTATACCATTTGTCACCCTTTCAGATGAAAATAAGTTGAATTCCACTAACTTGCCGAAGGGACCTAACGGTTGAAATTGTGTACTCGAGCTCAGAAGCCATGAAATGAAACAGGAAATATGGGATCCACGCAGCCATAGTAGCACACTCACAAGTGAAATGTGTTGGCTGGTATGCAGCCTGCGTCAGTTACGAGAGGCCACTCGCTGTCTATTTGTATCCGCCTCCTGACTGCAAACTGTCCCAATCATGGTTTCTCCGGCAGAATTTGGAGAGGTAAGAAAGACATCTGCTGCGCCAGCAGCAGAAATTTTTTGAAAATGTTGTATGGTGCAGCGATTTTTTTTACTACATCGATAAGGATTTTGGACCATCTTCATCGACCAGGGGGGGGGCGACCGCCCCTCCCTGCCCCCCCCTGGCTACGCCCATGTACTCGGCCATTCAAGAATTATTATTCAATTTCACACAAAAGAACGAACAAAAGTTGCAAAATTGTCACTTTGTATTTGACAAGCGGTTGTCAAAACGGTTGATTGAGTTGCCATATTAAATATCAAAACGGCCACCCAAATGGCGGCCAGTTTGGATGGACATTTACACACTGCGGAACAGATAAACTTCACTAAGCCGGATCTCTTTCTTAGAGAATAAAATCAGAGCTAATTAAAACGCGAAAACCTAGCCGAATCCCTGCACTAGAATCTTAGCATATTAGCTGAAAAGCGAGGACTCTGCGGCTCTGGCACTTTAGCCACATACCTGATCTTGCTAAAATCCAAATCACCTTGTTCCATATTTGTTCTCTCACTGCTGAAGGAATCAATGCAATTGCAAGCAACTGAAGGAAGTTGCGAAGATATTGGGAGAATTGAAGTTGAATTGATGCGAAAAGCGGGTGGGCGTTAGCGTAAGCGGCTCCAAAAATTAGAGATGAAAATGGTGAATTTTGGGCATGAAATTTCTCACAGTTTTTTTAAACACCTCTATGTGCTGAGTGTTTATGCGATTCCCTGTTTCTCTTTTTATATGATTTTTTTTTAAAGAGGAACCTAATCAGCATATAACTGAGCAATCGCTTTTTGGAAGTAAAAAATATATGATGAAACGGTTAATAAATAAAAAAAAACTCTAACGCTTTTTTTTAATTAATAAAAATAAAGAAACCCCTATTCCACCCTCTGTAAAAAATGTATTTGTTTGGTTTCTGCTTCCCGACACTTTATTTTGCCCATTTTTATTTCATCCTTATTTTCTACAGTTTCCTTCCCACTAAATTTTGGTATTGAATTTTTCCTTTTCGCGACTTTTGCTTATTTGATTGCTAGCCACAAAGCCGCCCCCAAAATTTGACACCCCGAGCGACCGCGCCCCGAAAGATGGGATCTTGTAACAAGTGTCAGTAAACTGCGATCGGCAATCCGCGCCTTGTCGCACCATTAAGGAAAGATTAACGTAGCCAAGACCAAAAGGCTCAATTGCCAAATAAAAAGAAGGAATCACGATTGATCGCGGTTGCCGTCATACCAGTGTATACAGGGGACTTGAGTAGCGGTTTCGGCTGCTATCAAGAATGCCTCTAAGGCCATCGGACCAGATAGCATTTCAATGGTCATGCTCAAACATCTCGACCTTGCTACCATCGTATACAGTTCTGTTTTTTCGACCCTAACCTGCCGTTCCGCCAGACGTATTGGTATCCCATCAAATTACGAATACATTTCATGGAGATCCATCCAGAGTAAGGTGATAGCCGACCAAGTCGAGCAATTGTTTTTCCCATAGCGTCCTGGGACATTATTTACATACACTAAAACAGGCTTTTGAATTTGCGAATATTCCATCCACACTTATTGCCGACAAATTATGTCTAGTTGTCCTTCTTTCTGTTCTGCTTTTTTCCTAGCACTGTCCTGCCAAACAACGGTTTTTGGTGAACTCGTCCTGTTTTTTTGTTTTTTTTTTTTTTCAGAAAAAATATACGAGCTTTAGTCATGAATGATGCAAGGTGGCTTTGATATGATTGACTTCCCCCTGCGGATCGTCAGTCGTTATTTAAGAGGGGCACGTCTTACGGTGCTATTTCGATTGGGAAGGAGCCATGGTAAGCTCGAAGGGGCTAGGTGGGAAGGATAGGCAATGCGGTGGTTTGATGTCCAGACAATCCGAGTTACATTACTGGCTCCTAAACAGAATGAACCATCCGGATGTGAAAAGCAACGCTACTCGTCTGCTTAGGCCGGTAGACGCAGATGAAACAAGCCTGTGACATGCACGTCAATATGTGCGAGACCTATCCTTTGAGAGGGTCGAAGAAGGATCACACCTGCTATCCAGAAGTCAGAAGCGAAACGAGAATCTCGGACATGGACATGCCACATGAGATCACGATCCCTACCCATCAAAAGGTTGACTGAAAGTGGTGGCTGTAGGTTGTTCCAAAAGACAACCATATCTTACTGAAGGAGATTACATGCTCCGGACGCAGAAATCCCCATTCGACAGTTCGGCGGGAGGTAAAATGAACTCTCTGAACGGTGTTTCCGTAGATGATGTACTAGAGTCCAGATCGCGTTGGGATATTATTATAGTTCACACAGAGATCTTTGGTGATTTGCGACACCACGTACATAGCAGCGCAGGGAGGCCCCTGGTATGGTTGATACGCCATGGCGTGGATCTGTACAAAGACCATTCGGGCGATAACGTTCCCGAGCTCCCTAGTTATGTACGGGTAGCTCTTGGCATGACCGACCTCAACCCATAACTTACGGGAGGAAAGTCATATAAAGGCCGAGCACGATAAACGGTGTTCCCTGATGGGGGGGATCACCATACCGTTAATCGTGTGAGCTTCGGAGCTGGCGGCTTCGCATAATCTGAGCCTCGAAGGGGCTAGTTAGGGAGAACGGCCTTGGTGGAAGATGCCTACGCGCCTATATCTAACTAGTTTGTGGATTGATGACCACACTGCCCGAATCGCATTGCTGACTAGTAGACTGAAGGGGCCGCCCTACGAGTTTGCTTTAAGCAGACGAGTAGTCACAGGTCCAACGAGCCTGAGATGTGCACATCTGAACTCTTACGTGAGACTTAACCAATAGGAGGCCGAAGGAGGATCACACTTGCTATAGAGAAGTCTTTAGCAAATGATGTACCGCGGAGATGGGTGTGCACAGGGGACCATGGTCCTTGCCCCTCAAGGTGTTGGCCTCGTGGTGGCTGTAGGTACCCGAGACATCGAGCTGATGCAGCCCCGGGGTTGGGTTTCTAAAGGTGAGTGCATTCACTGGATGGAGAAATCCCCATCTGACAATAAGACCTTGTTAGTAAAACACCGCCCGAAGGACCGGGAGATAAGGCCGTAATCGCTAGGTGCTCCCCTGACGGTATACCTGTAGATGGTATCTATGACCTCTTGTACCTTGTGGTCTTCATCAGACGGTATAGACACCCTTCACGGGGATCCACATCAGCAGATTTTGAGTTCCTTACTTTTCTTACCTTCGAAGCTGCCACGATGGAACTAGGGAGGATATTCTCACTCATACATTTTCTGAAGATTATCAGCCTTATCAGGTACAAATATCGATCCTAGTATGATGATTTAAAATATAAACTATAAAACTATATGGAGAAATCATATCACCCGAGAACACAGAACTCATCCAAAAGGACAACTTCAGGATGCTGGGTAACTAGCACCGAGTCAATCCAAGCATCCACCATTGTGTGCTTTCCTTAGTCATCCAACTACTCAGTATAAATATATACACATATGCCCAAAAAATAAGTACACCCATACGATTTTTTCTTATCACCCTGTAGTTATTTCAGTAAATAAAATCATGTGTTAATATTTAAATACCTAATTGTTATGAAGGTAAATAATATGCAAATAAGCCACTTAAAATAAATAACAGCTATCATTTACCTTGTCGTGCTCTGTGGCCGTGATCGTTCGGTCGCCACTCTGTGAAATAGACACTCATAGAGAAACGAGTTTGGAAACTCGGCACGACTCGTCGCAAGTTTATTATTCAGAACAAGATGATAAGAAATATTCTTATCGTATAATAAAACGAACAATGCAACTAGGAAGTGGTATGGCTGACAACCGTATCACACTCCGAATTCAATTGTCTTTGTAATGTTGATGGACTACACACGGTAGTCATCAACGCACCATGCTCCACTAGGAGTTACGGTAATCGAGAGAGCGGAACACGGGCCCCCAAAGATGGAAATGTCAAGGTTTTTTTCTTTGTTACATCCTGTGGCTAACTTATCTTGTAAAGACAATAATTTTTATTATAAATAACAGGCGCGACAATCCAGCATTGGATTAAGGCCGCAGGATGTGTTAGTGACATTCTATTTCCAAGATCTTATCTGCGTTTTGTTGAGGTAATGAGATCAGCATCACGATCAGCAGTGTTATTTATCCCTATAAATAGGTCCTCGTTTAACATCTGAGTGAGATGATAGTCCGTCACAAGCTCGTGAGTTCGAAAAACACCATGATCAACGGTGAGATTCGAACTCATGACCCTGTGCACCGAAGATGCGCGCACTAACCGCTAGACCAGCCAGACTAATTTTTATTAGTCTGCGAAAAAAAACTTGCGTGTCCATGTCCACTGATTACTGCCTCTACTGATGATCCAATGGCTGTAGAGGGTTTTTTCTTGCTTCTTTCCATCTGCAGACTCTAAGATGGAGACAAAACATTCCGAAAATATCAATTTTTTTGTACGAAGAAGAAACTTCATAGTATTGAGCAGCATATGGTGGAGCCATAACCTTACAATTAAAGTTTAATCTTGCAATAAAGCAATCATCTGAACAATCAATAGATTACAAGGATAACGTCTTCCAAGAGTGGGGATTTGTATTCGTCTGAATATCAGTTTCTATTGAGTTTTTGTTAACACGAATAATGAAGAGATATAAAGGTTCAACTTGCAAGAAGGAGTGCATTCCTTGAAGGGTTTTGTGCAAAAATTGAGCCACGGGGATTTACTTTTTTGAGTGTTTGACACTTGAAGAAAAAGTGACTGCTGCATCAAGAAAAATGTGTTCACGACGTTTATATAAGAGGATAACTGAGCTCTACATAAATGTAATCCTTAGGTTTGGGATGAACACTTCTCTACTCTAAAATCAACGACTGTTACGAGGCTGGCATGTTGATAAATTCCCCTCAATGTGTTCTTTTGACGCGTATCTCGAAATAAGTGATAAGTAGGTAAATAGTCCATTTAGATTATCTTTAAAGTTTTCCCGAACTACTTACTTAAATCTCAATTTCATTTTGAAAAAAAAAGGTTAGATGTTGCTCAAGCATAACATTTTTTTTGCGCTTACTTACTGTGGACTGCTTAAAATGCGTTTTCCGTCAATATTTTCTGGTTAAAAAATCGAAGATAAGGGACCTCCATTCCAATTTCGAACACAATAGATTTGAGAAACGTTACGTCACTCGTGGCAACACTGATAAATCAGGAACACGACAGCCCTACTGACGAACGATGTCATTGTATCTTCATAGAGAGACAGGATCGAAGGAGTCGCAGTCTTAAGGCCCAATCGCAATTCTCCGTTCCGTTCAGCTGTCAAAGTATAGGTCTTACGGACTGGGCACACAATGGTTGTAACGGAACGAAACGGATCGGAAGAGTTGACCAAAATTCAACTTTTACGGATCACATTTATGGAAAATGACAGTTCAGGAGCATGGATATGGATGACGAGTAGTTCGTCGAAGCCGTACATTAGGTACAGTAAGTATAAATGAAAAAAACAATTCTAACATTTTAAGAAACTCCGACAAAAAAAAACTGTTATACGTATACGTCACGTATGACAACTTCAGAACGGAACGGAGCATTGTGCTTTGCACTAATATTTTGACAAAATTGAACGGATTTTCAATGGTTGACGGAATGGAACGGAACGGAGTATTGCGATTGGGCCTTTACACGTACATTCGAATCGACCAGTCGCACACGAACACACAGGACAACGCGTATCCGAGAATAATATTTCAATAAAATATTTCGTTAAAAGTCAATCGGTAGTTTCTCATTTGTGCCAATCGCTAAATGTATCTGTGTCCTCGTCCCAGTCCAGGTAAAGCGATCCACAGAAAATGTTTGAACTCCAATCTAAAAACTCTGATTTGCAAACAATTTCATATACAACCTGAAAAACTTCGACTTGTTAAAAGCGCATATTGATACGACATATTGTCCTGATTTATTCACTGAAGTTGCTTGAAAATGGAACGATCACAACATGTAACAGGAGACTCTATAAAAAAGCCAAAAAGGAAACATTTCAACTTCATGTACGCCTCGATGTTGTTGTTGGGTCTACTTCCCAGAAAACTGCATTTATAAATCTAGTCTGTATAATATCCTTAATTTCCCTTCTTTAAATTTTCTTTGGCTATTGGAATTCAACAATTTCACAAGTCCGTGACGCGATTCCGGTACTGAATTATAAAATTGCAAATTCATTTTTATAAATCCTATAAAATTTTCATAAATTTCACCATTTTATTTTTTTCTCTATTTTTTTATTTTTTTCGTTTTTTTTTATTTATACTCACATAGATACAGTGTAAAGCTCTGTATAAAATTTCAATAGTATCTTAATTTTTTCCCTTTGGTTTCTTTTTGAATATGTTTGTTCGGTATGTTTGTTATACATACAAATTATTTGTTTCACATTTGTTTATGGATCTTAGTACACAAGTTTATAGTTTATTTTATAAACATTATTTTTTTCGGTTCACTCATTGCATATATGTTTCATATGTGTTTTATAATAATAATAGTAGGTATATGTGTGGTTTCGTTTACGTTCTAAATGTACGTAGTATGCATACGCGGACGCGTTTACACGTTTTGTATAACTGTGTGTTGTATGTAGTGTGATTCGGGAGCATTCATTGTTTGTTTTCAGTTTGGTTTATTATATAGGAAAAAATGGGCTCTTATTTCACCTAATACTCGTACAATGGTAAAATTTTGTTCTCATCATAATGTGATAGTGTTGAAGCAAAAATTTACAAGAAATATACAGAGATTTTAATGTATGTTTTTATGTTTTCATAATTTTTTTGGTTGCGATTTGGTGTTTTATAAAAAATCACGTTTTGTCTGATTTCAGTCGTTTTTTTGGTTTCATGTTTTTTTACTTAATCTGTTTCATTACATCCTCTCACATTATTTTCTCGCCTATAATTAGTACAATTACCATAAATCGGTTCTTAATTTTATAGAATTATTACAATTATTTCTTCCTCTTATAATCTTTCATCTACAAGTTTTTTTTTTCTTTGAATATTATCTCTTATTTAGTTCTGTAAAATTTAACGTTAGGTTTTTGTTTTTGTGTTATTTTATTAACGTCAGCCTCATTCATAGTCACCTTCACGAACACTTTTTTGCGGTTTTTTGTTAAATATGTATTGCAATTTATTTCACATTCAAGTTAATTCATAATATATGTATATATATATATATTTATATAATAATATCTATTGGTTTGGAAATAAATTTCATTGCACGATTATTATTACAGTTGTTGGTATTGTTCAGTTAGTTTTCGGTATGTATAATTATAGAGGGGAAAATTGAATAAATATATATGAAAAGGAGAACTACAGAACGCAGTGAATACTGTGTATGTCTTGTAATGCAGCAAAATTGCGACGAATAAACATATTATACTTATTATAACTAGTTAATATACAAATGAATTGAAGCATACACATCATTATATCAGTACGAACGAATTAACTAACATTGAGATTTGTTAATTTTAATTTATTTTTCATTATTTAATTTTTAAATGTTAGATTGGAATAATATATGGTTGTAATTAAAAATACCAAAGACATTAAAAACTAAGATTTATTATTGATTGCACAATAGCCTATTGCATGGATGCTTCACATAATTTACACATATAAACGTATATTTTCACACAGAATACGAGTGCAATACACTTTCAAAATTCCGCCAATGTTAATGTGAATTTTTGTGAAGATCTATTATTCGATTATGCTCAACAATAAGAGTAAGAAAAAATTGCAAAACACATTCCAAACAAATTCAAACACTAAATAAATGACAGAATGACAATTATATAAATTTGAATATAAATATATTTTAAAAAAAATCATTTTTTTGGTTTATACGTTTTATTTTGTTTTTGTTTTTTTTATATATTGTAAATTTGCGCTAATTTCGATAATTTGTTATAATAATTTTAAGTATTCATTCTTTCTTTTTCATTTAATTTTATAATATGTTGTTCCTTTCGATAGTTAACTTTTCCTTTTAAAATGTAAATTATTATTTTTTATGGTTGGAATATTTGTAAGTAATAATGTCAGAATAATATTGTTAGATTAATTAATTTATTTTACCATTTTTCTTCTAATATATAGTTGAAATAAATTGATGATTATGACATTTAACGCTTTCAATTAATTGGAGATTAGAACAAATATGTCTCCCAAATTGATTGTTAAGGGTGCACAAATGTCGCATTTGGATTTACTTTTAATGTATCTTCTCTTTGGTTTTAATATATTATTGGAATAATTTACCGTTATTTTTTTTTATACCAAATTAACTAATTTATAAGACTAATTTGATGAAAATTTTGTGCATTATTATCATTTGACTAGATGAATGTTATCGAATACTGTTTGCTTCTGGCCGTTTGTTTATGTTCGTATTTTTTGTTTTTTTTTTTTCGATTTTATCTACAAAAATCAATTGAAAGTACCAAAAAGATTGGGAAAATAGCTTTGAGAATTTAGACAAAAACGGATTTTTCAATGAAAACTTCATAGAAAAAGGAAAACCCAATAATTTTTATATTGTGCCTTACATTTCTATAAAAAAAAAATTCACAAACCTATCTTCCAATTCAAACACAAACCTAGTTAGGGATGTAACGGATGTGGTTCAGCGGATGCGGATAAATAAAATAAATAAATAACAGGCGACAATCCAGCATTGGACTGAGGCCGCAGGGTGTGTTAGTCACATCCTATTTCCAAGATCTTATCTGCTTTTTGTTGAGGTAATGAGATCAGTATCACGCTCAGCAGTGTTATTTATCCCCATAAATGGGTACTCGTTTAACATCTGAGTGAGATCATAGTCCGTCACTAGCTCGTGAGTTCGAAAAACACCATGATCCACGGTGAGATTCGAACTCATGACCCTGTGCACCGAAGGTGCGCGCACTAACCGCTAGACCAGCCAGACTACATGTGGATCAATGAAAATGTAAATTTGCGGATGCGAATGCCGATGTCATAGAATTTGCAAATGCGGATGCGGATTAGTTAAAAAATATATATGAAATGAATTTTACTAATTTTACAAGTACAGAAAATCAGATACTATTCAGTTTTCAGGAATATTCGACATGTTAAGATCCATCCAGACTGATCGCCAAATGGCTGCGCGTCAAAAAACTGGCATCACGAACAGCAATTTGGTTGATACATAGCATCTGCACTAGCAACCAAATGGAAACAGAAAATGGCATAACCAAAATTTCGTTTTGGTGTTTTTTTTTTAATTTAATTACCAAAATCGGACTCTGCGCGTTTTTATTACACGGCCATTCAAGAATTATTTAATTTCACACAAAAGAACGAACAAAAGTTGGAAAATTGTCACTTTGAATTTGACAAGCAGTTGATTGAGCTGCCATATTGAATATCAAAACTGGACGCACTCCCAAATGGCGATCAGTTTGATGCAATGACAACTGCCAGTTGGTTTTACGTGAAATCAGTCTGGAAGCTTAGAAGTAAAAGTACAAGGAAGGGCCAGCTTAGCTAAATTTGCCATCTTTTTGAGTGCTAGACACAGTCATTAAAAAAAATCAATCGTATTGCGATGGAAAAGTATAGAGCAGCACGAAAGGACTTGCACTTTGTATTCATCGATTTGGAATAGGCATTCGATAGAGTACCTCGTGATCTGATATGGTTGGCCTTGAGAGCACTTAATGGCCCAGAGGCATTCGTCAGGATGATACGAGACATGTATGATGGAGCTACGACTAAGGTTAGATGCACAGCCGGTGAATCAGAAGAATTTCCGGTGAATGTCGTACACCAGGGCAGCGTATTGAGTCCGTTGCTCTTCAACATCATCCTGTGCTACTTATTAACACGTATCTCCGACGGCCTAGAAATATCTCTTCATTTTGCCGATGATATAGTCCTCAGTAGCCCAAACATCGTTGCCTTGCAAGCTGTATTTACCAAATGGTGTAACATTCTGGAGGAGCATGGACTGAGGGGTAAGTATAACAAAGACTGAGATCTTATGCTCCCTATTCTCATACCCAGATGCACCGATACCAGATATGTATGTCGAAGGAGAGCAGCTTAAGTCTTGTAGCTCGATGGTGAACAACGAAGCTACATGCGATGATGACATCAAACATGGCACAAAGGTTGGGTGGATGTCGTGGCGAGACAACTCTGGAGTTTTCTGCGATAAGAAAATGCCACTGAAGATAGAGGGCAAATTGTACAAAACGGTTGTACGTCCCGCACTCATGTATGGATCAGAATACTGCACCATGTATGAAAGAAATTACAGCAACTGAAATGAAAATGTTACGCATGTCAGTTGGTGTGACCAAAAGGACCACATCAAGAGTAGCTACATCCGAAACAGCTTGTCCAGAAACCAACCAATCACCGAAAAGCTCGAAGATGACAAATGGATTGGTATTGCCATGTTCAAAGCCGTCCGCTACAGAACCCCGCAAATAAAGCGATATCAGTGGAAGTTCCACTTGATGAACCCAAGGCCAGAGGCAGACCGAAGAACACCTGGATGTGTCAAATGAAAAAGCAACAACAACGCATTGGTCTCGGCGATGAAACGACCCAAGATAGAGCAGCCTGTAGAAACATGCTGCGATATTACCGCCGAAACCCAGATGTGCCTACACCGCTCGTAACTGACGGGGGTGAAATATTTGTACTTTTCAGGCCATTGATATCCAGAACATGGATACTTACGTGTCAGTATCACGAATCGATAATATAAGCAGATCAGAAATCTTTCCGTTTAGGGCAGTGGTTCCCAATCTTTTTCAGCTCGTGCCCCCTTGCAAGATCTGTTGGCCCTGGCGCCCCCAAGAAAATGTTAGCCAAAAACCGAAAATAGATGCAAAAATTGCCATGGGCTTGCTTTTGATTTTGGACATAACTTCAGAATCCATTGTCGCAATTTAAATTGTTTGAAAATTTTTTTTGTTAGTGCAGCCCATATTTTGCAACTACTGGATTTCCGCATCCTGAATTTCGTCGTGAGTTCGGCCGCCATTATATGACTTCAGTGATACGTCGAGTAGCAAAATTGCTATTAATATTCCTGGAGCCACCAAATTCCGTAATTTTTTTTAACAAAAATCATTCGAAGACTATAGTTGGCTGATACAGTTCATATCAGCATTTCCAGTGGAAATCACTGCTTTAGGGAGACTCTTTTTTCTTTTGCGACGTTTTGCATGGTTTCTGAGCTGCAGAATACAATTTTAACTGTCACATGAAGGCGCTCCGGGAAGGTAGTTGAATTTATCAACATTCCATCCATTTTGGTGAGAAATGGTATACAGCTTTGCCCAGTTAGGGACCTTGTAAAGAACGAATCTCACATTTCTGTGACTTTCAAGTTATTCAATATACTCGTAGATTCATTTTGTAGCTAAATCATACCAGCAATGAAATTTAGGGGCCGAATTCGTAGTCCCCACTTAAGGAATTCCTTAAGGAATAAGAGTTTTCTCTATATAAGTGAGCCCTTAAGGGAGCTTCGTATTCATAAACATCACTTAATAGGGCACTGCCTCATTTAATAAAACGATTTACTTATTGGGAATATCTACTGGAAGTGACAAATATAGTTTAAAAAAATATCAAGTAGTTAAACATTTAAAATTTTCAAAAAATTTCAAAGTGAACCCTTTAGGAAACCCTTAAGCGTTTGCTTATTGAATGACTATGAATAGCGTCAGTCCCTTAAGGGTTCCCTTAAGTATAAGTGAGGACTATCTCTCGCCCTAGCTCGCAAGTGGAATATACAGTCTGAGAGACAATAATAGCACGGAATATAGACAAACTACGGCCTAAACCCATAAATTGAAGGCCAGTTGAATGTAATGAGAATCACCAGTGAATGGTTAAACACGCGCAGGGTCATTTTTCGTTAAATGGTGTAGAAAATCAATCTCGACTGTCCTTGGCGTGACAGTCCATCTTTGGACCAAGGTCACAGATGTGTAAATAACATCAAATTTTCAAGATCATAGCTGTTTTTTTGTTGAGGTGTTGAGATCAACTGCACGCTTAGCAATGTTATTTATACCCATAAATTGGTACTCGTTTAACATCCGAGTGAGATCATAGTCCGTCACATGGGTCGTGAGTTCGAAAAAACACCATAAACTAAATTCGTTCATGGTGACTCTCGAACCCATGACTCTGTGCACCGAAGGTGTGCGCAGTAACCACTACAGAAAACTATTCTAAAAACTTGCCTAGCAATATTTTCGTGACCGACAACTTCTGAGAAAATAATGATGTTAAAAAAATTTCGGGCTTGCCCCCCCCCCCCCTTGAAGTCCTGGTTACGCCCATGCTATCGAGTACAGGACAGAACAGTCCAAACATCCAAACATCCAGTCAAGACAAATTTGCAAATTTTGTTCTATAAAACAACTCAAATCCAACTTCATTTTGGAATTTGTATGGAAGTTGTGCTGTTCTGTCCCGTGCTCGATAGTTCGAAACGCACCTTACGCCTTTTTCACGATGGTATTATTCCCTCACCTAATTTAAAGGATGCCATTGCATCAGCAACGGCTTCTGGTACAAGCTTCATTATCGGTTGCGACTCTAATGCACACCATGTTGTATGGGGCAGCTCCGATATAAATGACAGAGGTGAACTGCTTCTCGAATACCTCTGGGAACTAATCTTTTTCCCTGCAATGTTGGGCAGGAGCCTACTTTTATTACCAAGAACAGACAAGAGGTTCTGGACATTACTCTAGCATCAGAGGATGTTTTGCATTTAATCAAAGACTGGAGAGTGTCTGCGGAGCACTCCTTCTCTGACCATCGTTACCTGCAATTTGGTCTTGCAGTACGCCCTAATGTTGTTCCGAAGAAGCTTCAATAGAGCTAAGTCTTCAAGGCTTGATTCGGACTGGAAAACATATAAAAAACATCTTAATTCTTTCAAAAAAGAGATAAGAGGAGCCAAGCGCAGTGCTTGGAGAAGTTTCTGCGGAAACATCGAGGGGTCGTCTGAGACTTCCAGATTTAGGAAAGTACTGGCATCAAACCCATCTATGCCAAGCTTTCTTCAGAAAGAAGATGGCTCTTGCACGTCCTCGAGCATCGAAACCATCGAGTGCCTTCTCGAGACGCACTTTCCGGGTAGCTCAGCCGTCGCTCCCCCCGGTGCTCCTCTACAGAACATAGTGCCTTGTGATGTGGCCTCCATTTTCACTCGTGAGAAGACTATGTGGGCTATATCGAGCTTCGAGCCTTTTAAATCACCAGGGCCCGATGGTATCATCCCTGCTGACCTGCAGCAGTGCATTGATATCACGTACCCTTGGGTGGAGTGAATTTTAACAGCATGCTTAAATTTAGTACACATTCCTCACATTTGGAGGGAAGTCAGAGTCGTTTTTATTCCGAAAACGGGTAGAAGCTCGCACGCGTATCCAAAGGATCTTCGACCTATAAGTCTCTCCTCAACTATGCTAAAATTGTTGGAGAGACTCATCGATATCCATGTGAGACAGGCTATCTCACCAAACCTACTATCCATGTCTCAACATGCATATTGGAAAGGGAGATCCGTAGACACAGCCTTACACTCACTGGTTAGTTTTATTGAAACATCCCTTTATCACAAGGAATACACAATGGTAGCTTTCCTGGATATTGAAGGAGCCTTCAACAATATAAGGCCCAATGCAATTACTGATGCCCTCACGAAATTGAACGTCGAAGGTTCAATTTGTACCCTCATCAATACGATGCTCACTTCCAGACGCATTCACAGTGCTTTGGGAACTTCGTCCGTATGTAGGTACGTATGCAGGGGTACCCCGCAAGGAGGTATTCTCTCTCCCTTACTTTGGAATATGGTGATCAATCAATTGCTTTTGAACTTAGAGAGAACTGGCTGCAAAGTCATCGCTTATGCTGATGACGTTGCGATCGCTGTTAGAGGTAAGTTTCCGGATGCCCTTAGCGGGCTTCTGGAGCAGGCCCTAACTATTCTAACTGGTTGGGCTGATCTCAGCGGTGTTGGAGTTAATCCAGGCAAAACGGAATTGGTTCTCTTTACGAGAAAGCGCACGATTCCAACTATTATCCCCCCTAGGATAGGGGATTGTCAACTTGTGTTTTCTGATAGGGCCAAATTTCTTGGCCTTATCTTGGACAAAGAACTAAAATGGAAACCCAACATTGAAGAAAGACTGAAGAAGGCCACCACGGCCCTGTATTTATGCAAGAGGGCTGTTGGTAAAATATGGGGCTTACAGCCAAAAGTTGTATATTGGATGTATACCACTATTGTGCGGCCTATACTACTCTACGGAGTTAGTGTATGGTGGGCGGCACAAAGTAGAATTACTAATTACAATCTGCTTGTAAAAGTACAAAGGCTGGCATCTCTGATTATAACTGGTGCCTTTCGTACCACCCCTTCAGCCGGATTAGATATGTTATTGGGTCTAATCCCGCTTTGACATCTTCGGTCAGCGAATGGCTGCTTTTACGGCTCTGCGCCTGCGTGAAACGGGCTTGTGGCGCATGTTGGACTATGGACACTCAGCGATACTTCGCAACTTTATCCTGCCAACAGCGACTGACTACACTGTTCCTAGGTACTCTTTTGGTAGGAACCATTATAGCTTAATTCCGTCGAGGGAAGCTTGGGATGATACCATGGCCCCGGACAATGGGTCGTGTGCTATCTACACTGATGGATCCAAGACAGAAACAGGTATTGGAATCTACTCGGAGGAGTTGGGCATTCGGTTGTCGCTCCGTTTTCCTAATGTCTGTACCATTCTCCAAGCGGAGGTCTCAGCTATATATGAAGCCTTAGTTTGGTTAGGTAGTCACGTCATCTCTAAAAGAGATATTGTTCTGTACACCGACAGCCAAGCTGCAATTCGATCGCTAGAATCTGTACTGACGACATCTAGAACTGTTGAAAAATGTCGGGCACTACTCAGAGAGTTAGGCTGCTTTTTCAATATAACCATATGTTGGATACCAGGCCATCGAGGGTTTGCAGGGAACTGCTGCGCGGACAGCTTAGCCCGCGATGCGGCAACTGAAAGCGAAGCAGTTGATCGTGTTGACCGAGATGGCATTAAAGCGCCAATTTCCGCGTGCGCTGTGATTATTGGAAGTGCTGCAAAACGCAGGACCAATGCCAGATGGATCAACGGTAACACTTGTGCTACAACGAGATTAATATGGCCAAAACTGGACGCCATTCGCTCCGCCCAACTACTGTCCCTGGACAGGAAACACATACGGAGTGTGGTCGGAGTTATCACTGGACACTGTCCTATTGGGGAGCACGCAAGGAGACTCCGAATTCCTCATAACGACTTTTGTAGGAGTTGCGATGACGAGGAAGAGGAAGAAAGTGTACATCACTTCCTCTGTGACTGTCCTGCCTTAGCGGAGAAACGGAAGCGTTATCTGGGCTCAAGGTTCTTTTTCGATACAGACGATCTTCGGGATATAAGCCCAGTACTACTCAATAAATACATTGTTAGTACGGGCTGGTTTTAAGCTTGGGGCAAAGCTTCTCGCGTTTATAACTGTTAGACAGGTTTTTCTCGGTGGTATCACAACGGACCCAAATATGTGGTCTAAGTGCGCTCGGTTCTCTTGCACCTAGCGGCCCCTGTACCTAACCTACGCCTTTTTCAGGATTTCTAAATACGCAATTGTCTGGACAGAGAGCTACATAAAGTTTGGGATCCCGTGCTTTCCCTGCATAACCACTGCAAACTAAGGCCCGAATTGTTGATTTCCAAGTCATCCCCCTTGTACCTCCACATCAACCACTAAGCACAAGTTCACTAGAGGCAATAATACTCCACCTCAAAGTCCTGAACGAGTATCTTAAACGTACAGAGTATGGCTGTGAGCGATTCCACATTTCCCAATCGGGCAAACAAGATTCATTTTCAAGTTCTTCTTACAGCACATTATATAATTCCGGCACTGCGTTGAATTGGAAGAATACTACTAAGATAAGTTCAGTAAATTCCAATATTGAAAATAATAAGCACGGCAAGAACAAAAATTTCTTTCTAATATTACCATTTCATCATATTTATCTTTCTACTTGTAAATTTTTTCTAAAAATTTTAATTTTAATACGACATTCCACTATATTATTGTTCATTTTTTTAGTGTTTTTCTTTTCTATTTAACGTAATTTTGTTTATATTAACGTCATATTTTTGTCTATTTTTTTTTCTGTGTCGATTTTCTTTTAAAAATATACTTTTCCAATTGTTTTCCTAGGTTGTATTCTTCATGTCGCCATTAATTTATATTTAAATGTAATTGATTAATTTATTTTTATAAATTTTACTTTTTAAAAAATATTTAACATTTTTCATTTATTATCATTTTTTTAAATATGTATATTTTAATTTATTATTTTTATTAATATATTTAAATGCATAGGAATTTATATTATGTAATATGATTTTTTGTCTGTCTTTTTTTTATTGTATCCGCGGTGATTGGAGATTTGGAGATTTTATATTCTATTGTTCGATTAAACACGTGATTTTTTGTATTTTGTATTTCGTCGTCTCGTTAGTGTTGTGTGTAATATTATATGATCCACTGTTGTTGATTTAAATGATTAAAAATCACTACCATTTCTTTATGACATTCATATTGATTAAATCACCTACATATTAGTGTTATTTCCGTTGATTTTTTTTTTTATAAAATCGCCTTGGTTTGCCGTTTAATCGTACGTTTTCTTAATATTTCTAATCATTTTAATCTGTCTGTTTTATTGAATTTTTGGGCTATATTTTTTATCTATAATGTCCAGTCTCATGCTTTTTTTTTGGTATAGTTAATCGTTCATACTTCATAAATACATTCAGTAAATGTTAAAAATCGGCATGTATTTATGAACTTTGAAATATTAACGGATTGTTGATGATACATTAGTTCTTATTTAGTATTTATGGAGTATCTTTCTATTACCCGGTCAAGTGCAAGGCTATGTCCATCCTGCAGTGCAAGAAACCAAGAAACGTGTTGTTGTTGTTGCCTCGATTTAATGTTGGTATGTAAAATTTCGCGTTTATATCCCGGAACAGTGTATTTTTACTTTTATTGTTTTTTAATACATATAAACTATCTTAGATACATATTTTGCTGCTATCATGCCTTTTTTTGAATACTTTTACAAACATTTAACGAATTAAGTAGTTTTTAAAAAATAGAGACTAATTTATAATCACTTTTTCATGTAACTTATGTGCGTTCATATTATTCTACGGAATAAATAATTTTTTTTATTAGTTTTTGTTTTTATCACTATACATATGCCTACGTATAGAATATAGATAAGAAAGAAGTTATAGAGAGTAAAAAGAACATTGCATTATTATAAAGGGAACAGGGTGACGTTGAAAAATTGGCTTAAGTTCTGTATTACATTGAATACATACGTTTGAGTTGTTTAAGCGCGTTGAATTTTATTAATTTGAATGCTACCAACATTGATCACAGTTTTTTTTATTTTATGTGTTTTTTTTTATATTTTAACTTTATGCTTTCTCATTACGTTTAGTCCTACGACAATATGAGATGTCACCCTGTTCTAGACATTTAATATATATTTATAATTGGAAAAAACACATAAGGATTATGAATATATATTTGTTTGCATGTTTTGTTTAAAAATACATTGATGAGATTCGATATTCTACTTTATCCATTGAAATATTTAACTACAAAATTAGTTTACACATAACTACACAGTGAAAACGAATACTCTAGTTCAATGACTGGTGACATTTACTGCCAGAAAGAGTCAAATTTTATTTAATTAATCGTGCTTCCTGGAGAAACCAAATTTTGTTTTTTTAATCATCAAAAATCATTGTCAAAGCTCAAATGATTTCGCTTAAATTAATACTTTAGCGTTTATGTCATAATATCCAGAAATAGCTAGCTGCAAAGTCACATCGTCACCGTCCTGACAATGCACACGCTTTCACCGTTTTACATTTTTAATTAAATTCCATTGCTTTATGCTTCCTATTTTAAAAAATATTAAGACGTATGTGACATTTTACAAGCAGATTAAAACGAAAAACCGAACAAAAGCTTCAGAATAGTAATTTGATTTTTTTTTCTCTTCCTTTTCCATCCCATTATTTTCAAAACAGTACATTTCGACTCTCGAATCAAAACAACAGAAAAAAAGTGGACGTAAAACTTAAATCAAACTCATTCAGTTAGTTTTATTCTTAGTATTATTCGTTTTAAAACTGACTTGTAAAACCCTATTACCAAGAGTGTAGCCATTCAACGATTGAATGGCTACCACAGCCTCATCATAGTTCGTCATGGTAACGAAACCGAATCCCTTACATTTACTCGTTTGCAAATCCTTAATAACTTTGACACATTGCACGGCACCGAATGGTCCGAACAGTTGCCACAGCACGTTCTCCTCCGTTTCGGGTGCCAAATTGTAAACAAATATACACCAGCCGGAACCGTTGATGGCATTTGTCGGAAGTATGGCATTGCCCAATAAATCGCCCGTTAGTGGTGAGAATCTGTAAATATTCACAAAAAAAAAAACAAAACAGGAACAAAACAAAAGAAAAACCGAAACCAAAAATTTTACGTGTTTTAGTCAACATGTCACAAACGTGGGCTAATGGGTCACCTGAACCGTCCGGTTGGATGATGAATGGGCCCGGGGAAGCGACGATTCGATTGTGGCGTCAAATAGGCGGCCAACGGTGGAAGAGCCTTATTCAGATTATTACTAGGATTGTTGGCAAATTTTACAGTGATTGGTTCGCTTGCTCCTTTTGGTGTAGTACCGTTTAGGGCCTGGATGGCACGTTCGGCCTCAGATCGTTGATCGAAACGTATAAAGCCGACACCTTTGGATAGTCCCGTGATGTTATCGCATAGAATACGTGACGTTATGATTTGTCCGTATGGACTGAAAATGCTCTCCAAGTCCTGTTGTGTCATACTCTTAGATAGTCCTGATACGTACAAGTTAGCACCTTTAATTGCATCCGAACTGGGACGAGCAAATGAAACTTTTATTGTCTTATTTTGTAATCGTAATCCGTTGAATGTGTGTACAGCCTTGTCCGCATCTTCGGTTCGTTGATAGTTAACGAAACCATAGCCGAGACTTTGTCCTGTTAAGGGAACGGAAACCAAATTAAAGTATTTGAATATCAAAAGGCAACCGAAAGTTTGGTCAATGTTTATAAAGGTAAGAAAATACTCCTGAAACGTGAAAAGTGATGTATGGCAAATTTTGAGCTCTTGTGGTTTCCAAAAATAATCGATGCAAACGCTCCTAAGGACCCTGAATAGCCTAAATTGCAAAAAAAAATCTATCCTGGATTCGAAAAATGGCGTTGTTTGTAAAATTCGATAACATTTAACATTCACTGTTCTGTATACACACGTGTCACACCCAAATAGGTGCACTCTTGAAAATGTAACATAAGGTCAGAAATTAAAAAAAAAGAATATTGGTAACGGTAATTTCTACTGAAACTGATACTAAACTAGCCTAAGGTTGCGATTACCAAATAGCACAAGATAGGAAGTGTTCGCCATTTCCAAAACAGCCAACTGATTCTCACAACAAAGATTTTTTTGTAGTACGCAAATATTTGGAGAGAGTTTTAGGTTTTGGTCAAGTAGGCCAGAGCGAGTAGATAACGCAAAGCAGTAGTTCTTAATGACCATTTCACTCGTATTGTTGCGGACCACCAGATTAAAAATGCATGCATACAGTACAATTTGTTGGCTGAATAGTGCATTGTGTGTTTTCCAGTCTTCCCGAAAACCTGTTATTCCAAGGCCAAAGAACGGTTGTGAAAAGTGCTATGAACCTGGAAGAGACTAGCTGTCTGCGTTCACAAATTACAGCCGTACAAAGATGCGACCCATGCGCAAACCAAAAAAAATCGCAAGGGGTGGACCCAGGCAAACGAGGTCAATTTACAACTTTTTTGAATTGTTAACCCTAGAGAGATAATCATATTTTTACCACCTAAAAGATAATCATACGTCGATTCGTGTTGCTAGAAAACAAAACGTCCTTATAATTTCTCTCTTTCAATCAATTTGAAGAAATTAAAATATTTTTCAGTACAATTTTGGTATACATTTTTTTACAGACACGGCCATTCGTCCATTCGACTTGTTACCATCTACTATCAAAGGCTGTGTGAAGCCCGCGCCAATAATTTTGCCATGTAGTTACGCCTATATTATTATTACCTGGGTTGCAATTTGTCAAAGGACGCCAACGAAACAGATGAGATAAAGCGGCGGGTACAACTAGCTAATAGGTGTTACTTTGCGGTCCTCCAAATTATGAATTCTAAGCTGGTGCACAGGAACACGAAGCTCCACGTGTATAAAACCATCATCCGAACTGTGCTACTGTGCTATGCTATGGCTGCGAGGCATGGACCCTAACCCAAAACTCTGAACACCTGTTGGACACATTCGAGCGAAAGGTTCTCCGAAGAATCTTCGGGGCCGTTCGTGAACGAGGTGAATGGCGCATCCGGTACAACCTTGAGTTGTATCAGTTGTATGATGAGCTACAGGTGTCGAAGATCGTGAAATTGCAGCGATTGCAATGGGCGGGACATGCACAAAGGATGAACGACATATTGTGCATATTGTGTTCCACAATTACCTGAAAATTTGAGAGTTCTAGCTGTCTGCGTTCAGAAGTTACGGTCGTTAAAAGATGCGACCATACAACCCAAAAATCAAAATCTAAAATGTGATTTATACTTGACAACACACACTATCGTCACAATTTGACAGTACAGTAGAAGTCGTCTAAGTTTCAGTGCAATCTAAAGGCCTGAATAGACCTCGGGCGGAATGAAAATGAAATTTTTGTCCGCTGCGATTTTCTCAATGAAAATGCATGCTTACTGTCGTGGAACATGTCGGTAATGATGGGGAATTTCATAAGCTACAATCCGAATATGGTTCCAAAATTTTTCTCGGCCATTTTATGTATTATTTTTCGATTCCCCCGTCATTAGATATTTTCCACGATGAAATTACCGGGGAATCGAAAAATAATGCATAAAATGGCCGAGAAAAATTTTGGAACCATATTCGGATTGTAGCTTATGGAATTCCCCATCATTTCCGACATGTTCCACGACAGTAAGCATGCATTTTCATTGAAAAAATCGCAGCGGACAAAAATTTCATTTTCATTCCGCCCGAGGTCTATACTGCGCTTAACTTATAAAAATAGACGTCAAAGATTTTTATTTGTAAAAAAGTAAAATCACACTTATAGGTTGATGATGTGGACAGAACAGTTAAATGAGCCGATGGTGGGGTAGATATGGTATCCACAGTAAACCTTACATGTATTTTCAAAAATATGTGAATTGCATTCAATCAGGCAAAGTTGCCCACACTTTACCACGATTTTATGAAGATTTGGGTTGGGGTTTTGTTTGAAATCGCATTATGGAATCGCTGAAACTCTATATCCGCTTTAGTTATAACGAAAAAGTTGGTGGATTTTTTTCAGTTATGGTTTTTATTTTTATTTAATGGGTAAATCTATTTCTCCCGGCCACTTTCAAGATTTCAACAATTTTTCAAAATGATCTTCATTTTAATTTATTGCGAAAAATTACACACTTATAATTTTCAATACTGTAATTCTAACAATATTTAGGGGATGGAGAGCCGGGCGACTAAAATAAAATAACAAAAATTCGAAAGCGGGAAAAATGCGGATTCGAAATTCGCGGAATGAGCGGACAATTAAGCAATTAATTTAGCAATCTGATATTTTTCTCCCGGATGTAGGGTGTAGTTCTTCAGCGCAACCGTCAAGTGCTCTTCGAAGTCTTCAAAGCAAAGATAAGCGTTCAGCTCAAGAGCACCTCTAACTTGTTCACCCCCTTTATGGATTTGATTAATTTTAAATTTTATATACATATGTAAAAGTACCACCACATCCAAAAAATAATATTCACGTGTATGAACTGCTGTAGAGACTACATTTACTTTGGCAAATGTCGACATGTTGGAAGGATGCTAGCTTGCGTTTTTCGCTAGACTTGCGTTACAGATGTCGGCAAGGATGAAGGAAAAGCTTGCTAGGCGTGTTTTTTGTTTGGGAAGTATTTTGTGGAATGGAACAGATTTAACTGTTTTGGCTTCCGAAATAAGAATTTTGGCAATAACACGAGAGGTCACTGTTTGCCTAGCAATCCCCGATAAGTCCCGATTAGTGACAGCTAAGATCTGTAGGCGACATTTAATATTGGTGGCGCTGATTAGTTTTACAACCAGGAGTAACCCGGGTCAAATTTTTTTTTTTAAATAGATGGATTAAAAGGACCAACCAACATAATCTGATCTTTGGAAACTATCCGTATAAACACACCTGTTTCGCGTTATTATTTTCATGTCGCTCATTTAACGATAGAAATTGGATTTATTGACCGAAGTACGAGGACGATGTAAGTTGCATGGGGAAATGAAGGGTGAGCCGCCTATTATACCAAGACAGATTGCGGAACCCCATCATGTCAAGAGACCGTTTTTTCCTTCTAACCAAGTCGTCCCGCGAAATTCCTGAAGTCCTTTTCATATTGCTCGAAACAGGTATTGATTGCTTTTGCTGACAAGTTTGCTGCTACTGTTCAACAGCAAAAAATATGTCAGCAATTAAAAATGCATTGTGCTGCTTTCTTCGGCAGCATTCAACGCGTCTTAGTAAGTCGACCGGACACGACACGACGAAATCATAGCATCATTAAAAAGGTTTACCATAATGTCCAACTCTTGTTTAGAATGATTGGAATCGAAGGAAGTTCTGCGAGGAAACAGTACGAAATCTAGGTCATCTGTGTCCTATACAGAGCCGTGCGAAGACAATTTGGCGCCCGGGGCAAAATTTTGATCAAGGCGCCCTCAATGAAAATTCATACTTATTGTCGTAGAACATGTCGCAAATGCTGGGGAATTCCATAAGCTGTAATCTGAAAGCAGATCCATAATTTTTCTCGGCCATTTTATATATTTTCTTCGATTCCGGTCATTAGATATTTTACAAGATGAAATAACCGGGGAATCGAAATACAGTAAAACTTTGTTATAACGCTCCCGGATATAACGCTTTCCTGGCTATAACACTCTTTTTTCTCGGTCCCGGTCCCATTAGCATTTATTACAGGGAATTTCGATTCGTTATAACGCTACAATTTTTCGGTTATAACGCTCTTTTCCCAGTTTAATTTTCTTAAAATAATTTATATTGACAAATTTATTGAGCACGTAGTCTATCTTTACATTGTAATAATCACAAACAAAACCATGATGCACAAGTTGTTCCGTTTGTTCACATCAAGGTCCAATTTCCTGGAAAAGGGAAAGACATAACAACAATTGAAAGTATAAATTGAAGATCGTCTAATTGCATCAGCATCCGTCGACACCGAAGAGAACAAGAAAGAGGCGTCAAGCATGCCAAAAACATTTGCAGTCTTAGTTGCAATAAAGAAGATTCGAGCAAATGTTGCCTATAACATGGACATAGAGGACGGATCTTTCAATAAACCTCAGTATTACTGAAGTCTGTTGCCAGTTTAAAACAAAAACAAATATCTGTTTTTTTTTTAAACCAGTAATCAATTGATTGCCATTTCCTTACTACTTCATCAATCGAATAATAAATTTTGTCACCTAAAAGGTGCCCATGAATCATATTTCTTGGAATTCCCGGCTATAGCGTTTTCCCGGTTATAGCGCCATTTTAGCTTATACCCCAGAAGAGCGTTATAACGAAGTTTTACTGTATAATACACAAAATCATGGAACTTGTTTTCAAATTATAGCATTAACTACATATTCCACGACAGTAAGTATGCATTTTCATTGAAAAAATTTGTATCTTTCGAGCCTTTATTGTAGCCATCAATGATCTTATCGAAATCGAGCTGTTTAAGAGATTTTATTCTCAATCAATATTATTGATAAATTGGTTAACCATTTTTGGCATTCTTTATTATTTTGAGTTTGCTGAATGAACGTTCAGCAGAAGCAGCAGACACAAGTATTGTCAAAAATATTCTGCACGCCGTTTCCATGTATTTACAGCTCGGTACTAAGTCAAAGCTATGTTTAAGTTGCAGTATTTCGAAGTAGTTAATATTTTGAAAATTTGGATTTAAGGATGGTAAAATTTGTTTTCACGCTCTGTGGCTCACATGGATGAGTCGCACTCTACGATGCTAGTAATCTAGAGGTCCGGAGATCCAATCTCGGCTTGGTCCAGGAAATATATAGTGCTTTGCAACATTATATACACTCCTCTATATGCAACGTAACGTTGACTGGAAGTAGCCTATAAACGGCTGAGTGAACGCACCATGCCCCACAAGGGGGTACGGAACAGAGAGAAGAACATTTTTGTTCGCAATTAAAATTTCACTTTGAGTTCATGTTCATTAAAATCAGTTGAATACTTTTGAGTCAGTTTAGTTACTTTTTCGGCTAGGGTATCTTCGTCAAGGCTGGTCTGTTTTTGGTCAGATAAAAAGCCAAAATTGTCTCCGACCGTTTTAAGCTTTTCAAACCCCCATTTAAGCTGCGTGATAATTGTGTCTAACTTTTATAAAATTTAGAAAAAAAAATTTCATTAGGTATAATTTTTGGAGTGTCATCATCGGCCTCAAAACTGATCATTTTTCGAACTTTTCTCTTCCTTTTTTAATCATTAGATTTATTGGATGCTAAATCCTCCAATGTCTTTAAAAACGTTTGCCTGGTACTTATGAACTATAGACAGAGCCTGCTGCTTCGATGACCAACGAATGTCTCTGTTTTTTTAGCGATACAAGCAAATAGCTTAAAAGGACATTCCATCTGAGGGGAGAGGATGAAAAAAAACAAACAAACTCTGAATTATTCCAAAAATGGAACATAAAACAAAGAGCAATAGAAGATTTAAACGGGAAGAGAGGAACACCTCTGTACTTGCCTGCCATATTTGCCCCATTATCGGAGCATTGAGCTCGACAATATTTCAAATCTAGATCGTCGGACTTAGTAAGTCTTCAATTTCATTTGTCAATGCTTAACCAGTTTTGGACTTCGATTCGACAAAACAAAGAAATCTTTCTTTGATGGAGCATTGCCCATCTTCAGAAATGTTGACGAATCAAAGGATATCGCTCATATGCTCTTTATACGATACGTCTCGAGTACAATCGAATGAAATGGCAAAGTCTTTGGCATCGTGAATTTCTTTGATAATTGGACTCTTAATTTCCTATCCTAAGCGAGTAATTACTTCATTTTGAATTTTATTTGAAAAGTATGTAGTTTTTCGACCAGAATTGACTTAATAATGACGGATTTCAGGATCATATTTTGCTGTCAAATCGATAGTTTTTACTCACTGATAGACTACGACTTTCTCTTCAGTTTTGAATAATTTGCGAGATGACTTAAAAAGTGGATGTACTCGTATTAACACTTTTGCTTTACAATTCAGATTTCCATATAGTGGGCATCCTTTGTTTACTTCCAAGCTTCCTATCAGTTTCCTTGGTCACCATTTTGTGGTCGGAATACCTTCCAACTTTGAGCTTATCCTGCGCTCCCTAGGGGGCGCGTCCCATCGGTTAAGAATCACGGATCTACAATAATAAATTGGTGCGTGTGTGGCAGTATGCCCATGATATGCAAATCGCTATGAGCATACGCAACGTAGATGACTGTCTAAGTTGCAATTTGAATTTATAAAAGCTGTAAATTTTGTGCCAATAATATTTAAAATTGAATTATTAGTAAATGTGAAAAAAATAGCGTGAATAAATTAAAAGTCCACTATCAGAGAATTTCTGAAATTGAAAAGTATGGGCTTCAAAAATGTATAACGAAGTCAATAACTGTATATGATAGTTTAAAGAACAAAGACTTACTTCTCTAAAAAAAATTACGTTATGACGCCCCCTTGGAACACGGCGCCCGGGGCGAGTGCCCCCTTCGCCCCCCTCTTCGCACGGGCCTGGTCCTATATCAGAAAAGGAGTGCCCCGCCAACGCCAAGACTCTCCAGTCCTTAATTAAACGCATTCTTCAATGCTACAAATTCTAAATGCATATATTCAAAATTCGTATCAATGGGGACTTTTGGCATTTTGCTTTGGGCAGTGGTTCTTTCATTAATTTAAACTCATTTTCCAGTTGAAAAAAAAAACAATTTTTTGAAAATTAAATTAAGTTAGGTCATTATTCCCTATGTCATCAAAGGGCTAATCTGAGATAAACGGAAAACCCAACAACAATAACTCGCTAATAACAAACCCAAATTCACCAAATTTTGACAGCAGGTGCCATTCAATGTGGACAGGACAGTGGTGGTATTAGCTCAATCGTCTTAAATAGACTTAAGCGGTTTTTCATAATCACCACAGATATGGTGGTGGGAAATGTCGAAAACGCTGCGGAATCCCGTAAGCTACAGTTCGAAAATGGTTCCACAATTTTCTCTGCCATTTTCCCCTGTCATTGGCTAATGTGTATTGAACATCGACGAATCGTAAATTAGACATACAAATTGTTGGATATTTACGATATTTATGATCGTAAAAATAATGCATCCACAGCCACTTAAGATTCTAAACAAAAATTAAATCGTTCTCTGTATGATTGTATGCATTAAGATATAATGCAACGTATTGATCGGGATTTTTGTTTATAGAACTCGCATATTCGTAAAGTATGATGCATAGTTTCAGATGCATATTTTATTATACATACTTAGATATTTTCGTGCATTATTAACATTCCGATCACAGAGCTATAGTTTAGTTCTTGAGCTGAGCTTCGAGAAGAAAGAATAAAGTTTTGAGATTAACATAAAATAAAATAAAGTGTTTCATTTGAATTAAAGAAGTGTACTATATTTCTAACACAAATATGGCCGAGACGAATTGTGAAACAATTTTTATAAGTTAGTTAATTAAATTTCCGGCAAGACAAAAAACATTTTGGGGTTGTAATAAACTCCCAACATTACTAAATTCCACAACTTTTCCGACATATTCTACGACAGAAGGTATGTATTTTAATTGAAAAAATTACAACGAAGAAGATTTCCTATCATTTTTGCCCGAGGTCTATCCAGTCCTTTACACACAGAAGACGGATCCGATGCGTCTGCAGCTGTGTAGGGAAGATTCCGTATCGAGCCATGTGATGGGTTGATGCCTGAATGAGCAAACAGGAACGAAATTCCGAAAATTTCAAGGTAACAATAAATACATAAACGGTAAAAAATTTTGCAAATTGTATTGATGGCGTTTTTTACTCTAGCAAATTTTCCCATCGATCCTACCAGTATTGCCCACCTAAATACAGAACACTTATTCTAAAATCTTTACATAAATAAATTTAAGCTCACCAGTGACCTTATCCCGTATTAATTTACAACTTTCCAATTCACCAATACTGGAAAACAAAGATTTCACTTCTTCCTGGGTCATAGTCTGTGGCAAATAGTTAACTATAAGATTTGTCTTAACATCATCCTGTCCGCTACTTATCGAACCGGCCCGGCCGTTCTGTTGACTATTATTATCTAAACCGTTGGCAATCATTTTGTTCGTTGTTTCACAAATTCTGTGACTGTGAACGTTACTGCGCTACAACAAATTCTGAAATTGAATTTTAAAAGTAACTATAAATATTGAAGAAAAAGTTTTAGGTAAATTTTGAAAATTCTATACCGGTGTATTGGTTTTCGCGTTGATTGTCCGTCACTCAAAGATTTGAATGAGCTGCGGGTGTTTGACTATAGAATTTTTCTGAAAAAAAAAAGAAAATTTTTTAATTTTGAGTTTTAAAAAACCAATATAAGATTAATATTCACAAAAGTTGAAACAGTTTTTAAAGAGTGAAAAACATCATCTTTCAGTCGTTTATTCTTTTGATTTTCGTAAGCTCCCTGGCGAAAATGGTAAAAAATACCGGCGTACAGAGGGCTGCGCCCGCAATACGAGGGTTTTTTAGAATTTTAATGCATAGTGAATATTTTTTGTACATATATTTTATAAGCAATAAATAAGAATTGTGCACAACATTAATGAAATGTAAATCTATTTTTGGATTGGTCTAAATAAACGCGTTCCAGAATGAAAGGCGTTCCACCTTTAATTTACTATTTACCAAGTACTCCAAGGCAAATCTACAGGCATTTTTCGATTTAAGATTTCTGATGACCTTTGAGCAAAAAGAAACTCAGGCAAACGTAAGATGGGTTGGCTTTATATTTGAACTGAATTATTAGCTGTAAATCTACTGTTACTGTTTTTTTAATCAAGGAAAAGCAACTTAAATGAAATGATTCCATTGCGTCCCCTGAATAAGAGCCCACGCAAGCTTTTCTATGAGTATTGAACAAGTATACTTTTGCAGCTATTCAGGGACACCCTGTTAACTTGGTCCTACAAACTTCAAAAATATTTGTGGAAAACACTATTAGCATTCTATGCATTTCCACCAAATTTCATGTTCATTGTTTCATCAAGTTAAAAGATATGCATTGAAGAAATGCTTAAGAGGCTACCCTTGCATTGTGAAAGGCCCTTACTATATACTTAATTGGCTATATTTCCGGTTTGGATACAGTTATTCGAATGAAAATTCGTAGACATATTCCCTATGTAATTTTATAAAAACCCTTAGCAGAATTTTCATATTTGGAAACATAAGAGGGGCTACACACGAACAAATTGAATTTTTTTTTAGCAAAAGTCAACAGTCTTAATATTTAACGTATATAAGGCCATGCTGACCAATCTTTGTGCGAAGATTCATATCGATCCCTATAACGGTTTAGAAGAACGGAAGTCGAAAATTAAGTTTAACTTTAAACGCCAATAACTTTTTTTACCGTTACTGAAAACTGGAAATTTTTAACTGATATGAAATGTACTCGTCTAGATCTTTGATTTGAATACCCAAACGTCAATCTCCGATAAAAAACTAAGAAAGTCGACTTTTTTCAAACGTTTGGGACACCCTGTTATCTTCTTCCTACCAACTTCTAAGGTATTTGTGCCAAAGACTGTAACCATTCTACACATTCCTACCAAATTTCTTGATAATCGGTCGAGTCGTTCGCGAGTTATTTAGTGAACAGACGGACAGACGGACGGACGGACAAAATCGATTTCATAAGCCCTAAAAACACACATAAGGGCTCGTACATCTTATCTAATGGTTGGTCTTATCGTATAGAGAAGACGCACACAATGTTTAGAAAGCTTTTACATTATATTAAATTACATTTTTGTTTATTTTGCATAGTTATGCCATATTTCCCTTGGTTACGCTATCATCTGAAACTTAAAAAAATCATTGCGCAATTTCTTACTCATCGTAACCAAGCAAAATATGGCATAACAATGCAAAATAAACAAAAGTTCACTTCAATATAATGTAAAAGCTTTCTGAACATTGTGTGCGTCCTCTCTGTCTCTACACGATAACCATTACCCTGCAAGAAACCGCTAACCGAAACTATCCCTGCAAGAAATCGCTATATAACGGTGTGATTTTCAAGTTTAACAAATGATAGCAGTATTCGTCGGTTATGGGAATCACACTCTCTTATCAGTTATCACTGTAGGTGCCAAGATTTAATTGTGTGTACAGACTTTTTGTACTTACATGATGTGTACAACGTGTAAATCTCATAATGCCCGTCCATAAAGGTTCTTATCTAATGTTATTTATGTCAATCGCACGCCACAGTTGTTCTTAATTGGATGGGTCAATTTGTTAGAAATGAATACGCAAGGATATGCATGTTGGTAACTAACAATTTACCGTACTATTAAGGGGATACTTTGTCGAATAAAAGTGTTAATTAGATTATAGTATGCTCATGTGAATACTATACGTGCCGGGCTTAATAATAGACGTGTTAACAAAAGAATTAATGTACTTACATATTACTATAGGCCGGGTTTCTGATAGCTCAGTCCCTCTCGGCTGATTAGTCTTATCGCGCAGAGAAGACACACACCATATTTAGAAAGCTTTTCCATTGTATTGAATGGAATTTTTTTTATTTTGCATAGCTACGCCATATTTTGCTTGTTTAAGCCATCATCTTAGATTGAGAAAATCATTGCGCACTTTCATCCAACAGCGTAAATAAGCAATAGATAACATAACTTTTAACAAAAAAATCCATTCAATATAATGGAGAAGCTTTTTGAATATTGTGTGTGTCTTCTCTGGGCGATAAGACTAACCATTCTATAAGATCTACGAGAGAATGGGCCAAAATATTATAGAAATATATACTTAATATATTCTTCATTCAATATTCTAGTAAAATAGACATCATTACTGCGTGGGTCAGGCCCTGCATGTTTTTGAACACAAGGACCCAAACAAGAAACTTGGGAGCTCATAGAACAATTATTATTCACCAAATTAGTATAGAAAATGAGATTGAGATTAAAAGGGATAGCTAAACTATATGTGTAAGATATGCTCTTATTTTGCAATCTAAATTCGTATAGTATATCTGTAGGTACACAATCCCTAAAACTTCTCATTGCATATAGGGTTAACGAACTTATCTTAAAAAAAACAATTACATTCTTCAATTATTTAATTACAATGTTTTATTGCTGAAAGAAGCAATCAAACGCTACCTCCCCCACTCAATTATACCACAAAAAGCACTTTGCACTAGAAAAACCCTATGAGGAAAAGGACAGATTTACATTTATCGATTTTCTCTGTCTTCCGGTATGGCTCGTCGTGTGGTCCTTTGCCTTGGCTTATAGCTCAGCCAGTAGTACACGAAATAGCAAAGAAGAGTTCCTCATCACATATAGTGCTGTGAACCCTGCACACAGCACAGCATCTACGACCGGCATTACTTTTTGGGGCGTGATTTTGAAATGGTGCCAAAGTTGACCCGGCGAATAATCAGGGGGAAATGTGCCTGGAAAAAAACTGACATGTCCATTCACAAACATATGTACTCGTATACACATCATCCCCTTCGTGGAAGTAATGAATTTTCCCTTAGGTTGAAAGTTGAAACATTGGAATCACCATATGACATTTTCATAGATACGTATACCCTCAACCGCCACCGAAAGAAGGTATGTATCCGTTTGAGTGGGTTGGCTTGGATGTTATGTTCCTTTTTCGCCAAGGCGAGGATAGTACATTTAAAATGGAATCAGTAATTTATTTTCTTGAATTATTCATTATGTTTACAAAGCACTTGAAGGTGCGTGGACGATGTGAAAATGTGCGAAATAGTGCTAAATGGATTTAAGAGGACTGATGTACTTTTTTTTTCATTTTGTTTAAAAAATATTAAGAGGTTTTTCAA
Source organism: Microchrysa polita (assembly GCA_949715475.1). NCBI lineage: Eukaryota > Metazoa > Arthropoda > Insecta > Diptera > Stratiomyidae > Microchrysa > Microchrysa polita. The sequence continues at coordinate 79,979,096 of OX454417.1, forward strand.
ATAAACAGAAAAATTAAATGGATTTTATTTAAATGTCAGCCGCGACTAATTCTTTCATACTTCTTTCAGAAGGAGATAAACGAATTTTGTATTTAATAATTTATACATGCATTTTTCGAGTTTAATTTTTAAACGAATTTACTTCTCTTGCTTCAAAAATTAAATAACATTAAATAAAAATTAATCATAAATTTCGACAGCATGTGTGTCAAAGTTCTCCCACATATCGTACCAGTATTCCAGAATAATGAATCTAAGAATCAATGCTTTTGATGTAATATGATTTTTAAACTTCATATAGGCCAGTCATTTAACGATTTTAGGTCGCAAAAAAATGCTCGGCTCTGTTGTTTTGGGATATTGTTAGGATAGATACCAGAAGTGTACCACCAAGTTTGCCACTTCGAAAAACCTGTGTTAACCCCGTAACCCTCAAAAAACCTCAAAATTTTCTGACTTTTTTCATATTTTTGTTTGTAATTTGTAAAAGGTGCTTTCTACAAGTAAGTCGTCCACTGCACTTTTAAAGCTTAGAAAATCTTCTTTAATTTGATGTCCCCAGCTATCTAGGTGCAAAGGATCCCAAGATACAGCACTTTAAAAAATGTGTTTTTTTGTAAAAAAAAAGTCCGAAAGCGTAGAGGAGCAGCTGGGTTGAGCAACTAAAGAGATCGGATTCTCAGTTGAATAAAGAGGATAGAGGAGCATCTGAAGCGCTTGGGCTCCTATTTAGAAGAGGAAACAACTTAAGAGCTTGGGCTCCTATTTTAAGGAAGAAAAAAAGCATGTGTCCCTAAATGTCTCCAGCCGACTGTCGGATAATGTTTCTATCTATGGATATGCTATGGATGTGAGATAAGAGGCTTCTCGGTATGGAATATGCAGTCCAAAAGCCAAAAATAGCATTGAATATAGACGAGCTACGGTCTAAAAGCAGAATCGAAGGCCAGTTGAATATAATCAGAATCACCAGTAAAAGTGTTAAAACGTTTAGGGGCCATTTTTCCTTAAATCGTGCAGAAAATCATTATCGACAGTCCTTTCCTAAAATTTAGCTCTAAAATTAAATAAAAACTAGATGGCTTCGCCCCCAGCTCGCTTCGCTCGCCAACCCCGGGGCCGAGGCTAATTTCGGGCGCGGCCGAAATTTGGATACCCTTCGCTTGGGCTAAAAGTTTTTTCGGGCGTACCTATGACTTGTATTTAATCCCCCTCCTCATTCTTTTTCTTCCGACTTGACAAAAGTTTTGGGCTTGGTTGAAATAAGTGGGCAAATAAAAATATTTACTCGGAAAATTTTATTGGGGTTGCCGGAGCATGACCCCACAGTACGATTCCATTCGTTTAGAACATTTTAGTTGCTTTGATAAAGACACATTAATTCAAGGTTTTGTGAAATTGGTGTAAAAAATGTTTCTTAGAACAACCAATATGGGGGGTTTGATTTGTATGGCAGCCCCATGACCCCATGGTCCGATTTGATTCAATCTTACATATGTTTGTAGTCTGGCTGGTCTAGCGGTTAGTGCGCGCACCTTCAGTGCACAGGGTCATGAGTTCAAATCTCACCGTGTTCCATGGTGTTTTTCGAACTCACGAGCTTGTGACGGACTATGATCTCACTCAGATGTTAAACGAGTACCCACTTATGGGGATAAATAACACTGCTGAGCGTGATGCTGATCTCATTACCTCCACAAAAAGCAGATAAGATCTTGGAAATAGGATGTCACTAACACATCCTGCGGCCTTAGTCCAATGTTGGATTGTCGCGCCTGTTATTTATTTATTTTATTTACATATGTTTTGTGTCATCAATAGAAATACATTTGTGTGAAATTTGGTTGAAATTGGTGCACAAATAAAAAAGTTTTTCTTAGAAGAACCTAATTTGGGGGGTTAAGTTTGTATAGCAGCCCCATGACCCTATGGTCCGATTTGATCAATTCTTGCCTATATTTTGTGTTATCTATAGAAACACATTTGTGTGAAATTTGGTTGAAAGTGGTGCACAAATAAAACAGTTTTTCTTAGAAGAACTCAAATTGGGGAGCTAGGTTTGTATGGCAGCCCCATGACCCAGTGATCCAATTTAGGTGAATCAAACATACAAACAGCATGCAACAATAAGAAGCACGTGTGCAAAATTTCAGCTTGCTAGCTTCAATACCCGCCGAGTAAAACGCGTCGCAACAGACAGACAGAGACGGACATGCTCCAATCTACTCCCCAAGTCATGCTGATCATATATGTATACTTTTTATATGGTCGGAGATGCTTCCTTTAATGCGTACCAAACTTCATGACAAAGTTAATATACCCTTCTACTCTATTAGCGAAGGGTATAAAAAACCGGAGCTAATTTCGGGTGCAGCCGAAATTTGAATACCCGTCACATTTGAATGAAACCTAAGCTTGTTTTGTGTTAATAATTTCTACCGCAGCCCTATTACGTATTCCGATTCCATATGTTACTGAATGCGTTGAGGCTAAGCCAGGAGCACTCTTGGATGAATTTAGGTTAAGATTGAAAAAGGAAATAGTTTTTCTTACAAGAACCCAATATTGGGATTTGGTTCATTTGGCATGATGGAACATTCCAATTCCATCCGTTCCTAGGTATGTTTTGAAACTTTACTTTGAACACACTTGGAGGAAGTTTCGTTGAGATTGTTTGATAAAAAAAATAATTCTTAGAAGAACCTAATTTTCAGAGGTTGGTTTGTATGGCAGCCCTATGATGTAGTGTTCCGATTTCATCCGTTCCTAGATATGTTTTGAGGCTTTACTAGGAACACATTTGGGTAAAGTTTGGTTGAGGTCGGATTAAAAACAAAAAATTTTTTCTTAGAAGAACTTATTTTTCACCTGTTAGTTTATATGGCAGCTCTTTGACGTAATGTTCCGATTATATCCGTTCCTAGATATGTTTTGAGACTTTGCCAGAAACACATTTGGGAGCAGTTTGGTTAAGATTAGTACATAAGGAAAAAAGTTTTTCTTAGAAGACTCTAATTGTCAGGGGCTGGATTGTATGGCAGCCCCATGACCCCATGGTGGGATTCCATTCGTTCCGTCATATACAGGGTGTCCGGAAACTGCCGCATAAACGCACTGGATTATGATTCCTTAGTTGGTTTCCAGAAAAAAAGTTGTACGAACATACCCCCTTAGCTTAACCCTTTAGCTGCCACAGGTATTTGAAGATTTTTGAAAAAATCATTTTCTTGCACGCCTTAAAGTTCAATATCTCCAAAGCTAGACCAGCTAGAATAGTGAAACAAAATTATTATTACAGCCAACAAATTTACCTATAAAAAAAAACTAGCGGCACTAAAATCAAATTTGTGTGGTTTTACCCAATAACAATCTATTATTCCATCTCAGTTTTCTCCAACTTCTGCCAAAGTGAGGTGCTTGTACGATTCTTTTAAAAATTGGCGCATAGTCTTGCAATCATATCTTCTTACATTATTTTATTCTAGTTCCATTATTTCTAACAGTTTTTATACGTGTGCAGAAAACTAGGGTTAATTTTAGCTCGAATTCAATACAATTCAATTCGGACTGCCCCTAAAGATCTGCAATTGAAAAAATCTATTCGAATAATGTCGAAATCGAGCCAAAATTAACCCCAGTTTTCTGCACCTAAGGTATTAAAACTGTTAGAAATAATGGTGCTAGAATAAAATTATGTAAGAAACATAAGATTGTAAGACTATGCGCCAATTTTTAAAAGAATCGTACAAGAACCTCACTTTGGCAGAAGTTGGAGAAAACTGAGATGGAATAATAGATTGTTTTTGGGTAAAATCACACAAATTTGACTTTGAAGCTTTAAAAAAATTAAACCTCTTATCCCATTTTAGTGCCACTAGTTTTATTTTATAGGTAAATTTGTTGGCTGATAATAATCTTTTTGTTTCACTATTCTAGCTGGTCTAGCTTTGCAGATATTGAGCTTTAAGTCGTGCAAGAAAATGATTTTTTCAAAAATCTTCAAATGCCTGTGGCAGCTAAGGGGTTAAGCTAAGGGATTATGTTCCGTACAACTTTTTTGCTGAAAATCAACTGAGGAATCATAATGCGGTGCGTTTATGCGGCAGTTTCCGGACACCCTGTATACAGCGTACACTAAAAAGAATCTTGTGTACAAAATTTCAGCTCGATTGCTTCAAAACTGAGGGACTGCGTTGCAACAGACGGACAGACAGACAGACAGACGGGCATCGCTCAATCGACTTCTCTCGTCACACTGATCAATAATATATACACTTTATATGTATAGTCGGAGGTGCTTCCTTCTGTGCGTTGCAAACTTCATGACAAAGTTAATATACCCTTTCACATAGTGACGGGTATAACGAGACCGAGGCTAATTTCGGGCGCGGCCGAAATTTTGATACCCTTCGCTCTCCTCGGGCTAAAGGTTTTTTTTCGGGCGTACCTACGACTTGTATTTAATCCATCTCCCCGCGCCCCTCCAAATCTTTTGCTTCCGTCTACACAAAAGTTCCGTTGTGTCGACAAACAATATTTGTGTGGGGTTTGGTTGGAATAAGTGGGCAAATAAAAATATTTACTCCGAAAATGTTATATGGGGAAGCGGGATCATGGCCTCATAGTTCGATCCCATTTGCTTTGACCCTTTTTGTTGCTTTGATTAAGATACATTAATTCCATGTTTTGTGAAATTGGTGGAAAAAATGTTTCTTATAGAAGAATAAAAATGGGGAGTTGCGTTTGTATGGCAGCCCCATGACCCCATGGTCCGATTTGATCCATTCTTACATATGTTGTGTGTTATCAATAGAAATAGATTTGTGTGGAATTTGGTTGAAATTGGTGCACAAACAAAAAAGTTTTTCTCAGAAGAGACTAATTTGGGGGGTTGGGTTTGTATTGCAGCCCCATTACACCATGGTCCGATTTCATCCATTCTCACATATGTTGCGTGTCATCAATAGAAATACATTTGTGTGGAATTTGGTTGAAATCGGTGCACAAATAAAAAGTTTTTCTTAGAAGAACCTAATTTGGGGGGTTAGGTTTGTATGACCCCATAGTCCGATTTTACCGATTCAAAAATACAAACTGCTTGCAGCATAAATAAGCATTTATGCAAAATTTCAGCTTCATAGCTTTTAAATTGGCAGATAAAAACGCGTAGCAACAGACGGACAGACAGACACACGGACATCGCCCAATCGATTCCCCATGTTATGCTGATCATATACTTATTATATGGTTATAGATGCTTCCTGCAATGCGTTACAAACTTCATGACAAAGTTAATATACCCTGCGTTGACTCTACGAGCGAAGGGTATCAAAAACAGGCGCTACAGTCCAAAATTGGATTAAGGCCGCAGATGTGTTAGTGACATCCAATTCCCAAGATCCTAACTCCTTTTTTGTTGACGTGTTGAGATCAACAGCACGCTGACCAATGTTTGTTATCCACATAAATGGGTACTCGTTTAACATCTGAGTGAGATCATACTCACAAGGGGCGTGAGTTCGAAAAACACCATAAACTGAAATCGTTCACGGTGAGTCAGGAACCCATGACCCTGTGCACAGAAGGTGCTCGCACTAACTATTACACCAGCCAGACTACTCTAAATTTTGTCTAACAATATTTTCGCGACCAACCATTTCAACTCCTAAGCAAATATTAATGTCGAAAAAATGTCGGGCTTGTCCCCCTGACGAAAATCCTGGCTACGCCCATGAAATGGCTGCCGGTATAGATGCGATAGCAACTGCAACTGCGATGCAATCCAGTCCGAGTGGCCAGTGCCCTTAATTCAAATGCGTTCAAATAGATAAGAATTTCACTTAGGTAGGAGCAAAAAAACAAGTACTATTTTCCTTGTTTTCCATTGCAAAACTGTGATCAATACTAAAACAAACTTATATTATGTTCACATTCACAGTGGGCGAAAACGGATTGATTTCGGCGCACGTTTTCAGAAATCACCGAAAAGTGTTCATAGCGCACTATTTGTATTATCATTCGACAACCGACAATATTATTTTTCCTATAAATCGTTCTAAGTATAAAAATGTGCTGGCGTAGTCATCGATAGTCATTTGCAACATATTTCGTCACTTCAAACGGTCGACCATTCTCTTATCATGGAGAAATTAAGAACATTGCCCAACACACGAAACTGAACAATTTGGTCGGGTGTTAGTTAAAATATCGGCGTGAGCCGAAATGTGCTGAATAATGGAGTTTAGGTTTGAGTCCTGGGTGGGGATGTCAAAAACCGGACGGTTAGTCCGAAAACCGCTACTTTCAGAACTGTTAACCGTTTTTTTTCGGTTTTTCCTCATTCCGATTTTAACCCGGACGGTTGTTTGTCCATCCGGTTAAAACCGGAAAAAATACCCCCAAAATTCATACAATTTTTTTATATTTTCTTGATTTTTCAGTCTGCAATTCTATTACTTGTCCCTTATGAAAAACTTTGTTTTCAAATTTCTGTCCTTAAACATATTTTCGAACATTCTTCTTATAGCAATTACTCGTTGAACGCTTCGTAAAATACCCTTCCTAATCTTTTCCGAGGCAGATATTGTTTATACATACTTAAATACATTGCGTTTCACGTGTATCTTGGTTGTGCGTCGTGAATGTGATATTCGTGTATAGTGTATCAGTGCATCCGCGTTTCATCGTGTCGATAAAAAATGCGGTACTCCACCCCCTGGCCCCTGTTGCAAATGTTTGGAATTTTTTTTCAAAAACGAATAAATTAATGAAATCACTTGTGACAATTTAATTTGATTATCTTTTTTGTTCAAAATGTTTCTCTTTTAAATTAGCTGTCTTACTACATACATCATGTTCATGAACTTTGATTTGATTTTGCATACGATACGAACACCAGCCATACGAGTGAGTAAGTATTTTTTTTTAAAGTAAAATTCTAAGAAAATCGATGAAAAGACTCGGTTAACCGGAAAACCGGTACTTTGAGCCCCGTTAAAACCGGACGGTCTAACCGGCTTTGCAAAAGAACCGAAAAAACCGAAAACCGGGTTATGGACTGGTTTTTGACATCCCTAGTCCTGAGTGCCAGTGGCGGCTCTTCAGGTGAAGTAGGTGAAGAGACCCTTCACTGCAAAATATAATTGAAAATTTCCTCTAATCTAATACATACTATTATTTTAATAATATTAAAAAGTAGCTTCTAACAATAAACAACTCCTCAATAAATCATCAATGAAAAACCATAATCAAAATGTACATAAAATGCATATTTTGTATATCACAAACCGAAACTTTTCTACTTCAAATTCTGTGCCCTTGAACAGCAAAGTTTCTCCTATCCATAGAATGATTAACAAGTGAAGAAGTAATCGTGTCGCAGCTCCACCTCTTCACTTCAGATACACGATTCTACTGCAACAATGTATTCAGCACGAAATCTTTACACTGGATTTTCTTGCAAGTGAATAGCTTTTTGGCTGGTATGTACCTCATCTTCACTTCCGTATCGTATGAGGTGATTCTTTGCGATTTCTCTTGTGTTTTTAGTTGATGCAGAATTTTATTTTTGGATAATTTGGAAATTGATAAATTGTTTTGGATGTACAAATTTGTTCGTTTGAGTTATGCAAGTCAATGAAATGACAAAGATAGTATTTTGCCTTTGTAAAACAAAAGGTTTGAGAATATCATTTACATTATATCGATCCTTGTTTTTAATGGTCACTTCACCTACTTTTGGAGCCACGAGCCGCCACTAGTGCTTACATGTTTTCATTTAAAAAAATCAAGGTTTCATCGAAAACATGCAAAATAGCGTATTTTCAACGTTTCATTTTGTATGGAAATTAAGATGTTTTGGGTCTATTTTTATTCAAAAACATGAAAATAGGCCCAAATTGTGTGTTTTTGGTCACTGTGAACAAATTATTACTCTCAAAATCGTAACGAAACTTCATATAAAAAAATGACAGGTGGATCAGCTGGCATTTTTTTTATATGGAGTTTCGTTACCCAAACCTACACGGGATAACCAAAAAAAACACACCTAATATGTGGTAACTGATTTTGACATCACGATTTTCACTGATTTCTCCGAATGCTACTACCTTTATAATTATGTCTGCATTGTTTGAAGCGTTCACAATAAATAAGGTCAGTCGGCTATATACCAGAGAACCATAGGGTCCCCATTGCCATCAAAATGTATCAAATCGTCGAACTCACTAAGAACATCCATTTGAAAAATATCGATAGGTAGTTGTCATGGGGAACCGGCCAGTGGACGACCAAGCAGTCAGGCTAGGAATATATTACAACTGGTATCTCCACTATTGGGGTAATAAAGGTCCGATAGATTGTACAATCGATTGGACAGTGTATGGCGACTCTTATAAATAAGGAATACACGGCTTTTACAGTTTTATTTAGAAATTATGGTTTTATAGACCAAGAGAAATACGAATATAAAATCGCCTATGGTCTGCCGATTTTTATACACTTCGCTCTATGAGTGAAACGATATATTATTAGATTTTTATAAGTAAGTCAGTTTCCACATCTGGTTGCAAACAAAAAGGTAAAATAATAAATAATTCGTCATGCATTAAAAGGTCAAATTAGAAATTTAGACGGATTTTAACGTATATACTGTCAAATTATGCAACAATCACATTCCATTCAAATGTTTTGCGCGTTTGATTCATTCAAATGCAACGCAAGTCTTTTAATCCAAGGGTGGAAATTGGAAGTTAATTTAAACGCACATGGGTTAATTCTGAATAAGTGCATCCATTTAAAATATTTGAAAATTCTATTGTTTTGTGTATTTAAAAAAATGTACGTTTCTATTAAGAAAATATTTTTTCTTTTGTATCGTAATTGGTAACTTTGGCACGATGGGTTGAACGTAATCATGATGCAAATGCTTCCAATACGAACATCATTTTTGTTTACCATGTACGAAAATTTAACCACGCCGAGATTCGATCTCGCGTCTCTATTAAAAGCATCATAGAGTGACAACCCAACCGTCTGAGCCACCCAGCATAATGCAAATGGAACATCTGAAACTGCGTTTTGACGTTAACTGCAGACGATCAAATCAAATGAATACACATTACAAAGAAACAAATTCTCTCTTAAAATGAAAATAGCCCAAGCAGCATTTTAAGTAGCGAATACCAATTCTTTTGATACCGCCACTTTATTAAGTTTCGGTTACGTTTTTGACACCAAAATGTTAACTTCATTGTAACAAATCCTGCAAATTATATTTTGGGACGGTTCAGGATGGTGGTTGTTGGAAATTTGTAGTGAACGAAATGTTGCTACTACATATTCGACAAGTACGGGGGAATGGTACGGCTTCGGTACCACACTTTGCTACTACATAGTGAGCAACTCTAAAGTAATATTTTTAAGTGACAAAACCGTAGCCGTGTAATTTCTTTCGACCTTTGAAGGATTTGCTACTTTATAGTGAAATTTAGAACAATGCAGTGGCTATTGTTACTTCAAAATCCTATTGGGTACTTTAAAGTACCATTTGGAGCTGTCAAATGCTTGTCGCCATATTTTCCAATGTTTTGCAAAATCACTTTTTACACATTTTGAAAGTGCAGCTATTTTTTTGATGAAACCAATTAGAACTTTTTTGTTTTAAGTAACTATTTTGGTTTGCTGAATATTTAGAGCGGTAGAATTAGAAAGTGGAAGAGAGAGAAAACTATCTTTAGTTAGGTTACGTTTCGACAATTCCTTTAAGAAATCTTTAGAAAAATGAGAGGGCATCACTTTTTTTCTAGGTAGAATATCCATTTCGTCAGTGAAATTGTCCTGGCATAAAGTTTTCTAGTTAAAAAGAGCTGGCAAATGAAAAAATAATGATTATATTCTTTGATTGTCTGAACAGGCTGAAACACAACTTCAGCAAATGTGTAAAAGTATATGTATGTACATGTAAATCCATTCAATTGATGTTTACTAAAATTGTGTCGGCTTTTACCTACACATATTCACAACTATGTATGATTGTGTGCGAAAACGGGACAAATAAAGTCCCATTTGGGTGGTTGGACAAAGAATGCCACTTGGTTTGTGCGTTCCAATCACGTTGCCACTTACTGGTGGCAAAGGGGCCCTGGTCACCAAGCTTTTCATTCCCCATATTAGTGACTTTTCGGTAACAAAAAGGCCCTTATCACGGAACGATTGAAGGTATTTGCTACTCCCAATAGCAATATTGGAGTAGTACCTTTTCGCTACTAAAAATGCTAGTTGGGAGACGTACGGAAATTTCTTTTTTACGAAGTAGATGCGAATTTCGGCGAAAAATGCTCATTTTTGCGAATAGATGCGTAATGTTCAAGTCTGTACTATTTCCAAGAAAAAGTTAATTTTTATAAAAAAAAAAATCACTTAATGAAGAACATTTTTCATCTGAGATTGATTTTGTTTTTAGAAGATTTCCATTAATAAGAATAGAGGTATTCGTAAATGTAGGGGAATAAGGAGGCTTGCAATCTGATTAGTCGAAGGTGATTTTTTCTTCTTGTCGAAACCCAAAGTTGAAATAAACTTTACATAAACGAGACCGAGGCTAATTTCGGGCGCGGCCGAAATTTGAATACCCGTCACATTTGAATGAAACTAAAGCTTCTTTTATAAAAATAAAAATAGTTAACTTTATTAATTTGTAATGAAAATCGAACTGTCATATGGTTAGCTTTAATTATTATCAACAATTAATTGTTACTACTGTGTAGTGTAATTTTACAACAAAGGAAAGTTAATTTTATTACTTTGTAATAAAGTTTTTCACAACGTGAATAGTTAATTTAACTACAAATGCGATGGGGTCAAAATTAATTACAATTTAGTAAAATTTACGACGGATTTAATGAAATTTCACTATTTTTTTCTCTTCGTGTACGTTAGAAATTTCTAACGAAGCCCTATGACTTGTTCCGATTTCATCTGTTCCAGGATGCGTTGAGGCTAATCCAGGGACACACTTGGATAAATTTTGGTAAAGATTTAAAAAGATTCAAAAAGAAGCTTTTCATACAAGAACCTTATATTTGGTTGGGGTTGGTTTGAATGACAGCCCTATGACGTAATGTTCCCATTCCATCCATTCCTAGATATGTTTTGAGGCTTTACTAGGAACAAATTTTGGTGAATTTAGTTAAGATTGGTTCATAAAGAAAAAAGTTTTTCTTAGAAGAACCAAATTTCCAGGAGTTGGGTTGTATGACAGCCCTATGACGTAGTGTTCCAATTTCTTCTGTTCGTGGATATTGATGCTTTACTAGGAACACATTTGGGTAAAGTTTGGTTAAGGTCGGATAAAAATAGAAAAAGTTTTTCTTTTTCTTTCGATAACAATGTTCGGAGTACGATGCAAGTGTTAACCACAATAATTTCCTAGTCGATTTTTGTTTAATATTATAAAATATGTATTTGGAAATAGTAAACACACCACAGTTTTTGCAGTGCTTAATTTGGCTTGTTCAGCTATCCGTTCTCATAGGGGAAACTTTTGTGTTTCCGATATTTTCCGCTATTTGTCCGCTATATAGCAGACGGTAAGATAAGTGCCGCTAGTGTCGATAAGAAGAACAATAAAATTCTTCTTACGAGAGCTGATAGCTTAATGCTCTCTTAATCTAAAACACTGTTTTCATTGTGAGTCCCTATAATTTCCAGGTTAATCAGGAATTTGACCATAATAAAATGTAAAAAAAAATATTTTTTAATCGAATTCAGCGAAATTTCTAATTTTCAAAATTAAATTTAAATTTAAACGTAACAGTGGAATGTATCTGCTCTGTGGCTCACTGGTTGGAGTCGCACTCCAAGATGCTAATAATCTAGAGGTCCGAAGATCGAATCTCGCCGTGGTCGAAAAAATTTCCGTACATGTGCGGATAGGAAATATATAGTGCTTGCAACATTATATACACTCCGAAATGATATGCAAACGTTGACTCAAAATTGCCTATAAAGGGCTTAGTTAACGCACCATGGCCTCACTGAGGAGTAGAAGAGTGGAATGTATCTATCGTATATCAATTTGGGCAATACCAATTCTCTTAATTCAATATTTATATTAATTTTTTTATTTAATTTGTCAACTTAACGTTTATTTTTCTCAGTGTAGATTCGATATTTCATAAATAAATAAAATAATTTTCGTTGTCTAATGTAAATCACGTTTAATGGTCTTCGAAACCAGTGCTATTTAAAGGAAAGAATTACTAAGGCTTGCGTTGCGACCGCTGTCTTACGATTATAATTTTTGGGTTTCTGTCAGAACACGACAGGATAACATGAAACTCCACAAACATTTAAAAACATTTCTCAGCCAAATGACAATGGGTGTGGTTCTGAAATTCACCGGTCGTATATGTTCCCACAACATGTTGTCCATTCTGATCCTATAACTGTGGTTTTGCGGATCAGCAATAACTTTCAGTGTTTTCCGTATGTCTGCCTATCTGGAATATGTAAAATGTTGTTCGTAAAATCGCAATTAGAGTATCAGAATGGACAACATGTTTTCGGAACATATGCGAGCGGTGCGTTTACTCAATGAAAGCCACCGATAAAGAGACAGAGCTAATTTCTTTGATACAAGAACAGGAATCCCATAAAAAAGAAAAAGGCCCACTAACAGAAAGTGCGCTGCACTAATGCAATAATCTAGATTTGTTCTTCTACGAACTTGTAAAAAAATAATGAAACCAGCTTTAATCCATTTTTTATATATTTGTATCCATATTTTCATTTGTTTATACTAAAGAAAGTCAATTGTGTGAAACTACACGGAAACAAAATCGCGAGAACAAATATGAAAATTGAATTTTTCCTTGCCTTGCTCCTCACGAATCTCTTCTAAAAAACCGGTTTTCATCTTGGTCTTTTTTCGCGTGTAGACAGGTCCATTCTGATCAACTATAGTTTACCTTGAAATTTCATTTAAGAATGTTGAACGAAAAAAAAACACGTTTTTAGAGGAAGAGAGTTAAGAAGAGTTCTTGATATGTTACTCAGGGATTGGTAAATTCGGGAGATATAATCGACTGCTTTGCTTAGTACTAATTATTAATTCGCTCACTATATTAACCCTCAAACCCGCAACTCTTAATGGCAAGGAAAATTTATACAATAATTTTGTATTTAGTATAAGTATGTTCTGGTAAATGATATTCTTAAATCAAATTTATGATTTTTGTCGATGATTAGTTTAGAAATGGAAAATAAGAATACCCGCCTGGAGGCGGGTATACGGATTTACCATGTAAAAAAAATCCATTTGCTCGAACATTAAGAGATTTAATTTTAGTGTGTTTTAATTTAAATGTTTGGTATTAGAGGGGATTCACATTATGGACAGGATTTACTAAGGGGCGATTCAGACTATCGACAGGATTTACTAAATCCTAGATTTAGTTGACAATTGTACCATATTGTACTGCAATTTGAATAATGCAAGTACATTCTACGATGCATTTCGAATTTAATGACACACGATTTAATCTAGTAGGCGGGTGTTGACTCGATTAATTTAGTGGTTTTATAGTAAATCCTATCCATAATGTGAATCGCCTCTAAGCAAAAGCAAGTCGGAAGCACTGTGGATTAAACATGTGAGATGAAAAGGCAAAACTAGCTCGTATGACACAACCCACTAGCTACATGCACAGTGGAGCCGAGTAATTTTCGCCAAAATAGGGGACGCGCCAACACGAGCAACGCGACAGCTTGGACTGTATAATACGGAAAGACTTCAGAAGATCGCGCTAATTTTATGCATTGGATGGTACTAAAAAATCATAGAAACTCATTCACATGTTTAATTATTTGCAGAACAAAGCTTTAATGCCTAACATTCTATAAAAGAGCTCCGGATGAATTAGAATCTGGTTGAAGGCCATTACGGACAAGCGTCCATGGTCAAAAAGACCCTTTCGGCAATGTAGAGGTTTGGGGAAAACAAACGATTCACTGTTAAATGCATTTTTATTAATTTTGATTTAAGTACAGTATTTAGATTAGATCATTTTCTTACGTATTGGAACAATTAGCAAACAGCCTCATAATTCCAAGGGGGACTCTTCTATTGCAGCCATTGAATATTTTGGGGGTTTCAAGTACACAATACATGAATTACTAAGTCTAAAACTGCTTTTAACCTAAAAGCCAACTTAATGCTATCATCAAGTTATTGCAGTACCCCTATTGTTTATCAAAATACTTGAGCATTTTATATGGAATATATTCAATGAAAAATTCCTTAAACCCGTATACCCGCCTGGAGGCGGGTATTGGTTTTTTGTCAACTAACACCTCCAAATTTTAAATTTCTCAAAAATTAATAAACAATCGCATAAACAACCTTTTTACCCATGCTCTCTAAAATTCCGGGTAATATTTATCGATTTTAAATACTCTTTTTTCACTTTTGACTTACGCAATTTTTAAAAAGTAATTTTGGTCGTGATTTTTACATGTATAGTGACTTTAGCTCTAGACCCAAACATCCAAAAAAAGAGCAGACTTTTGATGCCAAATTGTTCTATGGCCTGACCGCATTACGCAGTAAAAAGTTAGACTTTTTTGCGCGTCACATTTGGGGGGGAGGGGGTGGCAAAGGGGTGAAATTATGATTTTTCGCCAATATCTTGTTAACTGTAATATTTACAGCAAAATGTTCTGAGGACGATTTAAACTACACAAAATTTCCTTTCTAATGATATATTATATCATATACCTTCTCTTGGCAGATTATATACTAGACCTTAAAACATTTGGTGTAATTTAAATTTTTCGATAGTTACATTTGGCGCTCTAGCTCCTGAAGTAATTTAATTGGAGCCATGGTAATTGGGATAACTATTCCTAACAATATATAGCTGTCCTACACGGAGACCCACGCTGCCCCGACAAATCATTCCCCTATACTCCCTATTAACATTTAAAAAAAAGACATGCCTGTAACTTTTCGCCGAATCACAGCAGGGGGGAAAAATTTTGGTAAACGTTAAGGCTAAGTCCCATTAGACCCTCCACCAAATATTACATCGATCGGATTAAAACAAAGGGTACCTTCCATACAAAATGACCGGAAAATTGCCTACGAGCAAAACTTTAATTTTGGTTGACTTGTTCCCTTATTTCTTAATAAACTAGTGGTATTGAATTTGAATAATTTGTATGGGAGGTACCCTTTGTTTTAATCCGATCGAAGTAATATTTGGGGGAGGGTCTAATGGGACTTAGCCTTAACGTTTACCAAAATTTTTCCCGCCTGCTGTGATTCGGCGAAAAGTTACAGGCATGTCTTTTTTTAAAATGTTAATAGGGAGTATAGGGGAATGCTTTGTCGGGGCAGCCTGGGTCTCCGTGTAGGACAGCTATATATTGTTAGGAATAGTTATCCCAATTACCATGGCTCCAATTAAATTACTTCAGGAGCTAGAGCGCCAAATGTAACTATCAAAAAATCTAAATTACACCAAATGTTTTAAGGTCTAGTATATAATCTGCCAGGAGAAGGTATATGATATAATATATCATTAGAAAGGAAATTTTGTTTAGTTTAAATCGTCCTCAGAACATTTTGCTGTAAATATTACAGTTAACAAGATATTGGCGAAAAATCATAATTTCACCCCTTTGCCACCCCCTCCCCCCCCAAATGTGACGCGCAAAAAAGTCTAACTTTTTACTGCGTAATGCGGTCAGGCCATAGAACAATTTGGCATCAAAAGTCTGCTCTTTTTTTGGATGTTTGGGTTTCATCATTTTTTCAGCTTAAATCACTATACTATGACACACTATTAGCTGGGTACAATGAAAACTTGCAAAAATGAGTTTGTTATTTAGTAATGTAACGAGATAACTAAATATATTTACAGAAAATGCATAGAATAACTCACTGATGAGGATTTTGTGATACCCGCCTCAGGGCGGGCTTACGGGTTAGAGGGTTAACTTTAAACTCATGTGTGACAGATTGATATTGTTATTGCGAGAGAGCAACAAAAGGGAAGTGAAGTAGCCAATGTGGGAAGTTGTATTAAATTCCGTACGGAAATTTGTACAATTGGCAATGTTCATAAAAATATGTCATACTAAAAATACCAGAAGACATGCCATCTTTAACTACCGCATCGCATAGTAATTCTCAGGAAATCCTTCATCCCATACATTTATATCTATTTCATTCAGTGCCTGCCACGCGCTTTTCTACTCACATTTGAAAATACGTATCTACGTAAATACATGTGAACGTCCTCGTTTGTACATACATATGGACATTCGCAATTTTCTCCAATATCCCAGGGTGCAGTTCACTACGCATGTTTGTCTCTAATTCATTCAGTTTTCCCGGACAAGGGGAAATATTTTAAAATTCAAATTGAAAGATTGTACTCGATGAAAAATAATGGAAAAGCCAAAGTTGAAGGAGATTCGACGAATTATCGGGGAATACACCAAAAACCTCTATACCGGCAAACCTTCTAAATGTATATGCCCTCTACTGTGTTCTGTGTATAGGGCGATGAAAAAATGGTACAGTGAGTGGGTGGGGCTGAAGGACTTTTCCCAATTATTACTGACAATGTCTGATACTGGTTCTTTCAATTGTGATATTTGATGAAGAATAGCTTTAAATGGAATTTTGCTTACCCTAATGAATGGTATTGCACAAAAGCCGGCCTTTTTCGGTATATATATTTCAGATCCGTGTCCTCTGGAATAGTTTGGTGGATGCTGCCGTCTTATATTATAATATTGCTCTTTTATCTATATAGTTGTAAATTTTCCTTACAAATGTGTATGCTTATAAATTTTAACTCCACAATATTTCGATAAAATTTTCCGAAAAATTACTGAGCTCCACACGATATTAGATGAAATCACCCCACAGTATTTCTATGCGAATACTTTTTTTTTTTGTGTAAACTTTTATCAAATTACGAGAATCTTAGTTCACTTTTACTGGTAACTTTAATTATTTTTTGTAATTTTTAACTATTGCTCAAGTTGATAACTTTTTTATATAGTGCAGCACATACACAAGCATAAAAAGCATAGAAAACTCGTTATATTGGAACCGTGGGCAAAGCGAAAAACTTGCTTAAAATTTCACTATAAGAGAAACAAGAACTGCGATTCCAATTTCTTTGTGAAAATTACTTTTTTCCTAGTAAAAACACGATCAACCGTATGAAAAATTGCACACTATTATTCTTTTTTTACGAACCAAATTTGCACGAACGTTTTATAGCTAAACGAAAACCGCAAAGCCGCGACACCAATTTCCTATATATTTACCGGGGCGTAACACTTCTTCTTCTCCGGTAATCCGTCAGGTCAAAATGGGCGAACACTGCGTGTGAAAATTTTCGACAAAGTTTTCTGGACCCTTTGGATCCTACTCTATAAACTCGTTTTTCGCGCACGTTTTCACAACAATTTCGAATAGATTTTATTTTTTCGTTAATTCTCGCAACAATTGAGCCGTCCAAAGGAAATTATTTTAACCGAAAAACCGTGAAAATTGATATGGATATGTGTACGTACACAACAGAGAGGCCGAAAAACTCAAGTTCTAATGTAGTATGTTGTGTCTAGTAGAACAGAACTTAACGCGAACAGGGTTTGTAAGGACTATATGGAAAATTGGAAAATTCTCGTTACTCAGGTGATATCCCCTGCTTTCAGCGGTCTAACTTCCAATTTGCTGTCTCAGTTCCGCTCACTGTTACGAAAAGCCGACCCCAATTACGCGACAAGGGTGAAAATGAGACAATCACATTGTCATAGAATCTGATCGATTTTCCGAGAATTGTTGAATGGAGGTGGTGCGCATGAGTTGGAGTTACCGATGAATTTGCCTGGAGTTTCCTTGGCATTTCCAGCTAAAGCACACCTACTTCCCGTGTTCCGTTTTGACCTGATATTTGTCAAATAAAAAGCACGCGTAAATACGCAATATACAGGGGTTGTCGCAATAGAGTTTGAACTGGTTTTTTAAATAATAAAATTGGAATTATCCGTTTTTCGCTTTTTTTCACTGAACTACATGTAAAAGAGAAAAATAAAACATTCAATGACCACTAAAAAATATTTTCAGTTTATTTTGTCAGGGTATTAAAAACTTTATCGAAATAGGCATATTTTAATCCTTTACAGATTGGCGAAATGCGGTCACACTTAAATTTTTCCAAAATTTAAATCTATCGCACCGAACCAATTATGACGCAAGCGTATTGAACATTCACCCGGAACTTGTATATCGGGCAGTCCCGTGTCGAATGCAAATTATTACGTCATTGAATTGCGCCGAAGTGCACAGGGAAGCGGTGAACTCGCACGGAGGGTTGTTGTTAGATGGGTCGAGTGAAGAAATTCACAAATATTTCGGGATTGTGGACCTCATTCAGGTTGAGATAGTACCACGGTACCACTCCGTGTGTATTGCGGAGTGATACTGAAAGACTAGGATTAGTGTTCGTATTCGAATTTAGCCGAAAATAAGGCAATCAAATGACAAGCTCTCATATACCATTGTTAGAGGTACGGAAATTTAGTTTTTTCGAAATAGATGTGAATTTGAGCGAAATTTGCTCATTTCCGCGAATTGATGCCAAATGTTCGAATTTGTACTTCTTCCACGAAAAGTTACTTTTTCTCCAAAAAAGAATCAATTATGGAATTATTCCATGTGTCAAACGAATAATAAATTTTGTCACCTAAAAGGTGTATGCGTCTATGGACTTCCCGGGTATAGCGTTTTCCCGGTTATAGCGTTTTTTTGGCTTAGACTCCAGAAGAGCGTTATAACGAGTTTTACTGTAATAAGAATGGAGAAGTTTCCGAAAATGCAAGGGTTCACAGACGAGCACGATGTCTTGCCAAACACCGGGGAAGGTGTTTAGTCGGAGGGGTTGAATGAATGAACTTTGTTTTCTGCATCGGGATTTTTGAAGGGAAAGCTGTGCGACGAGCCCCAAAATTGAAATGAACTGTACGTAAAAAAAAAAACAAACAGTACTAGTGAGTTCTGCCTCAGAAGTTTCTCTTTTTACTGTGACTTGTTGAGGGGCACATGTATTGTCAAAAACATTTCTCGACAACTGAACTCGTTCTCGTAGTATGATTCAGTTGTCAGCCACACAGCTTCCTAGTCGATTTCTTAGGATTTTTTAGATTTTACAAAAAAACCCTTATGAAATCGATTTTGTCCGTCCGTCTGTCCGTCCGTCTGTTCACAAAATAGCTCGCGAACGGCTTAACCGATCGTCATGAAATTTGGTAGGAATGTGTAGAGTGGTAACAGTCTTTGGCACGAAATACTTAAAAGTTGGTAGGACAAAAATAACAGGGTGTCCCGGACATTTGAAAATTTGTTCACTAAATAACTCGCGAAGGGCTTAACGGATCGTCATGGAATTTGGTAGGAATGTGTAGAATGGTAACAGTCTTTGGCATGAAATACTTAAAAATAGGTATAGCCAAGATAAAAGGGTGTCCCGGACATTTACAAATTTGTTCACTAACCGATCGTTATGAAATTTGGTAGGAATGTGTAGAATCGTAACAGTCTTTAGCACGAAATACTTAGACGTTGGTAGGACAAAGCAAACAGGGTGTCCCGGAGATTTGAAAAAGTCGACTTTTTTAGTTTTTATCAAATCAAAGAACTCGATGGGTACATTTCATATCAGTCGCTTTTTTCCAGTTTGGAGTCATGGTAACGGCGTTACAGCTAATAAATCCAGTTAATATGTGGAGCCATGATACATAGTAAATCTATGGAACGCGTTTATTTAGACCAATCCAAAAATAGATTTACGAGAAGCATTTCATTAACATTGTGCATAATTCTTATTTATTACCTATAAAATATATGTGCAAAATTATTCACTATGTATGTATCCAAAATCTAAAAAACCCTCGGGCGCAGCCCTCTGTACGCCGGTATTTTTTGCTTATTATTATTAAAAATTTCTGAATGAAATGTGATCGTGACTTTTGAATATTCGTTTCATTGTGATTCTCTAGAATTTCTAGTTTTATAAACTTTAACAGCAACAAAATGTACAAAATTACGTTTTTATGCGAATTTCAGCGAAATTTCTAATTTTCAAAATTAGGTTATGCGAAAATCCCATTTTTTATTTGCGAAATTTCCGTACCTCTAACCATTGTTAATAAATGGGTATATTAGCTTTGTCATGAAATTTGTGAAACATTTACTGACCATATAAAATTTTGTATATGTATATGTATGTATTTGATGAGTATGAGGAAGGGAGTCGATTGTGCGATGTCCGTCTGTCTGTTGCGGTTGCGACATGTTTTACTGGGCAAGTTATGGCGGAAATTTCGCATACATGCTTAATTCTGTTGCAGGCCGTTTGTATGTTCGAATCATTGGAGTCATGGGGCTGTCATAAAAACCCAACCCGCCCAATTGGTTCTTCTAAAAATAGCTGCACAGATAAATATCTGTGCATTGCACCAATTCCAACTGAAAAAATCATTTGCTAAAAACAGGAATAAAAATACAACAAAAAACAGCCAAGGGATAATTTTTTCTGATTTAAGATGTACATATTTCCTTGCTTCAAGAAAAGTCAATGACTTTTGACTTGTTTTTAGCGAATGATTTTTTCAGTGAATGAAATATCATCAGCTTTCCATCCATCGTCAGGTGTACCTCAGGGCTCTATACTTGGACCCCGACTTTTCTCCTTTTTCATTAATTACACTGCGTGACAAATTAAAAAAAAAATAACCGTCATCTCCAATTTTTTTTTATTCTTATCTAATCCTTATTAAAATCTCATATGTATTTACTTTTTCCCTTTACCCCCCAGTTTCAGAGATATGGAAAGATATTGATATTGCCTACACCGCAGGTCGAGCAACGCGAAACCGTGGAGCGGTATAAAGAACGAGGCTAGGAAGAAGGAAGAAGGAAAGATATTGATATTCCCAGAAAATAATACAAAATAAAGATCCAAATCGGTAACAAATCGTTTATTATTTATTAATTTATTTTTTTGTAAAACGGGCATAAAACAATATAATAAACATATTTAAATACTTAAAATTATAAACTTAATTGTTAAACACATTTATTTTAAGGGAAAAATAAAAAAATCAACTTTTTCTCTTATGTTTAGAATTGTCTTCTCGCTGTCAGCGCCAAAAATAATCTCCTAACATCGCTGCATCCCAATTATCTTGAAAACGTTCCTCAAGCCTTTTTATGTCCTGATGAAACCGCTCACCTTGTTCATCACTTACAGCTCCAAGGTTCTCAGGAAAGAAAGAGAAATGGGAGTGAAGAAAATGCATTTTCAAAGACATTCTGCACCCCCATCTCTTTATATGCGTCTAACATATTTGTTTTTTTTAAGCTGAACTATCACTTTGGTTCCGGGCTTCAATAAATTCCACTCCTGTAACCTTGATCCCAACAGCTCCGCCTGCCTACGGACAAATTCAAGTCCCGTACCAAATCATTCAATTCCTCTTGGCGAATTAGGTGTGGCTTTCGTTGATCGCTTGATGAAGGAGAGGGGAAAACTGTGTATCCTGAGGGTCGTTACTTTCATCACTGTGAGGAGGGCGAACAGTGCTGTTTACACTGTGAGGCATAGGTATCGTGACAGAACTCACTATAGGTTACTCCACTTTATATTTATGCTTTTTCGTAGCACCCCGCAAATCGAACACACAAAAATAGCAATCGTCGCGATCGCGATGATTGCTAGGCTCGCTCCAAAGTGCTCGAACCGCGAAAGGCATTTCTCGTTTTCCAGTTTTTTGAGAGTGCAGTGACATACAACACGATATGCAAAAAAAATCGGGTATTCAATGCTTATCGTGACACACAACGCGGCCAAAACGTTCAAAATATGCATCCCTTAATTTACTTTTCTCTCTAGCGATTTAAAAGTATATTTGCTTCCGAAACTGGAGGACAAGGTCACGTAACCGCGACAATTGGAGGTCAACGATTGGCCAAGGCCCGAAGTCGGCCTATCGTGCCACATTGATGATGATGATCTACTTCTACATAATATAATAAATAGGACAGATTCAATAAACAATATTTCATTAGGATTTCAAATACAGAGACTATACATTTTCAATAGGTTCATAATAAAATAACAATGCTTTCAACAAAATAGATAATACCATTAAAGATTGCAAGTACTCCGTTTGTAATACCAATCGTTTTATTTCTGGAAACGGGCTTTGCCCACTCATGGATTATGACGATTCCAGAAGTTACGAAAAGTGCACAACCAATTAAGCAGAATAACACTTCTAAACGTGGGTGCATCGGAGCTTCTGTTAAGTGACCTAATAAGTAAGGAGTCAAATAAAATTAAATTAATGAAAGTTGCATACATATGTTGCATTTTATTGTAAATTTGTGGGTTGGATACGATATCCCCAGTCACAAAATCCCCAAACCAAAATCCCCAAATCAAAATCCCCGTAATCAAAATCCCCGAAATCAAAATACCCAAAACCAAAATCCACAAACGAAACGCGCGCGCGTTCTTAGATCACACCTCAAATGGGGAATGGGGAATTTCTTCAGTCTATTGTAGATGGTAAATGATAGATGTTAAATGGCAGATGATAAATGGTAGGTGGTTAATGGTAGACGGATGGTAGCTTGTAAATGGTTGATGACAGATGGTAAATGGTAGATTGTAAATTGCAAATGGTGGGTGGTAAATAGCAAATAGTAGATGGTAAATGGTAGATCATAAATGGTAGGTGCTTTAGACAATTGTAATTGAATAGTCCTACTATGCAATAAAAAAAATCACCGTCGTGGACTGATATATGTATATGCTAATCAACGGCAAACTCTTTGAAGTGACACAGAACAAAATCAGATAATGTGCGGGCGAATCGGTTCCAACAATAAGCCAAGCAAGTTTTCCGCGAATATTCGTTCGGATGAGGACATGTCTCGACGATGTTAAAGAAAACTTAATATGTTTAGAACGATATATGCAAACGTTTATTCAATATAATGTACTCGAACATTTTGTTTGTGCTAATCAAAAAAAAAAAGTTAGTATCGATTTACGACCCTCCTAGTGGCATTTACCATCTACCATTTAACACCTTCCATCTGCCATCAACCATCAACAATTTACAGTCTTTCATCAACCATTTACCATCTACCAGCCATCTACCATTTTTTACAACCATTCATTTACCATTTACCAGCATATTTCGGGTGGTTGGGGATTTTATGATTGGGGATTTTGTAAATGGGTATTACGATTATGGGGATTTTGAATATGGGGATTTTGATTTTGGGTATTTTTCTACGTTTGGGGATTTTGTGATTGGGGATTTCGTATGGTTCCCTAAATTTGTTTGCTTTTTTAAAACAATGTGTAATGAAATTAAATGTTAAGGTTTTTCTTGTAAAACATTTTGTCGATTAATTATTAAATAGGTCATACTAACTAAAAACATGCTTTGGTCAATACCGGTCGACTAACATGTAAAGTCGACCTGTTTAACCAACCATACTAAGCAAATCATTCGTTTTATTCATATATAGGCCCGGTTTCTCAGAACTCTTAATGGTTGGTCTTATCGTATGGAGAAGACGGACACAATTTTCAGAAAGCTTTTCCATTATATTGAATTGAAGTTTTGATTGTTTCGCATAGTTACGCTATCTTTTGCTTATTTACGCAGTTGTATGAAATTGCGCAATGATTTTTTCAAACTCAGATGATAGAGTCACCAAGCAAAATGTGGTATAAGTATGCAAAATAAACAAAAATTCAATTCAACACAATGGAAAGCTTTCTGAAAATTGTGTGCGTCTTCTCTGCACGATAAGACTAACGATTAGATAAGAGTTATAAGAAACGGGGCCATAGTGTAGTATCCAGGTGATAAACCTAATATACATCAAATTGCAAAATGTGGTTGAGACAAATTGTTTGTTTGTTTGTTATGTTTTTTTGGGGTGCTGAGCACGAATCAGGAGCTTCCCACCAATATTTCGTTGCGGAAAATCGCGAAAAAAAAACCCTACATTTTTTGCTGTTTTTCCGTTATTTGGCCCCTAACTCTGAAAATATTTATTTCTGCGAAAAACTCTCCATGAATATGTTAGACAGCATAAAATTGCGCGTCTAAAGAGACATAAATATTATAGATCTGTTGAGCGGTATTATTACAATTGAGAATTTAAATTTGCCATTTTAACATAGTTCCATATTATGAATAACATTTTGAGATTGAACGGTTTTTCATTTTGGTCGCAATAGTTGCATTTTTCTTGTACATTATGTATTTTGGGGTGCCGAACCTGAATCCATAACTTCCTACCAAAATTTCGTTGCAAAACAGGGTCAAAATGGCAAAAAATGACTATCAATGGTAGCAATACCGCTTAAAACATTTAAATGATTAATGGCGCGTTAGACCGGCAATTATGATTTCTCTAATATTTTCTTGAACAGGTTTTCGGAGAAATGTACACTTTCGGAGTTATAAACAAAAGAACGGGAAAACTCCGAAAATCTTGGGTTTTTTTCGCGGTTTTGACCCTGTTCCCCAACGAAATTTTGGTTGGAAGCTCCGGATTCGAGCTCAGAACCTCAAAAACATAACAAACAAGCAAAAATTTCTCCACCAAACTTTCCAATCTGAAATCACCTAGTTACTACACTAATAATAATCAATAATTGTAATGTATTTTTTTAATTTTTTTTAAATAATAATTAATTACATTTTACTTACCAGTCAAAATAACTAGCGATATAATAGTATATCCTACAAAAGTACCGGCAATCAAAACTTTCGTAATTTCAAAAGCTTCATACCAAGAATCTAAATGCAGACCAAGGCAAGTAACTGCCAGAACCTAAAATTAATATCTTTCATTGATTGTCCATAGATAGGCCAATATTACAAATTTTTGCAATTTAAAAAAAATAACATGTTGCGGTAATTCATTATAATTATAGTTCATTGTATTTATTGTTTTAATTAAAACTCACCAGTATGATAATTTTTACAAGTGTTCTTTTCGTGGAAACCATCTATAAATATTTTTGTAATACTCTGAAGGGTACAGGTTGATCCTTTTAAAATCTTGGATTATTTTTTTTTTGTTGATGCGGTGATGTCAAAAATTGGGTTTG
The DNA here is from genome assembly GCA_949715475.1 of Microchrysa polita. Taxonomy (NCBI): domain Eukaryota; kingdom Metazoa; phylum Arthropoda; class Insecta; order Diptera; family Stratiomyidae; genus Microchrysa; species Microchrysa polita. Next base: position 80,004,322 of record OX454417.1, read on the forward strand.
TATGTTGACAGTTCAGCAACACATTTATGTTGTACACGTGAATAATATAAATTCATTAAGGCAATGAATACGTAGATCAAAATAATAGTAAGCACGGTATACATTATATCTAAGCACCACGAGAATAAGGGCTTCTTAGACAGATAGCAAAATCATTATGACGAAAATGCATCATGATGATGAAAGTTCGAAATTGGGGTGACACAAGCTTGACACTCATATTTTCGAATGACGCAAATGCGTCATTATTACGAAAATTTACACAAATTCTTAATTGCGCATTTGGATGATGCTCAATAATTACAGGAGACGCTATCTCAAATTCAAATTCAAATTCAAATTTATTTTCATAATGTGGTACATCTGCTTAACAGTTATCTTAATCTAGATACCGGCCAATAGGGCCTTAACTCTACATAATATTTAATTTTTGCATGCAATTCAGATATTAGGATGTAATTAGTAGAAGTATTTCAAGGAAAAACTATAAAAAACCTTATTCGAGAAAAAAAAAGTAAATAAAAACTTAAAATCTTAATCTAATCACAGTGTTCAAGCTTATATCAGCATATATATTCAAAATAGCTTAAGTAAGTAATATTTATAATTAATTAACAGTATATTATATAGGTGTATTTACATACTGAGCTGAGCTGAGCGTGATGCTGATCTCATTACCTCAACAAAAGCAGATAGGATCTTGGAAATAGGATGTCACTAACACATCCTGCGGCCTTAGTCCAATGCTGGATTGTCGCGCCTGTTATTTATTATTTACATACTGACTAAATGTGGATCTTATTATATGGTTATTGTTTATATTTAAGCAATTTGCTATAAATTTAGAGTTTTGGTGTTCCGCAATATTATTAATTTTTTTAACATTAGTTTCGTTGTGTAATCTTTCCGTTGAATAATAAAACGGCTTATCAATGATATGTTTTAGTATTTTATTTTGGGTGGTTTGCAACTTCCTTCTCACAGATTTGCAAAATGTTTTCCATACTGGACAGCCATATATGGCAATTGGTTGGATTATCATTATATATTAGCAGTTTATTATCTGTGGATAACTTCGATTTTTTGTTTAGAAGCGGGTAAAGAGAACAAAAAGATTTTGTCATTTTTTCAGAAATAATTTCAATATGTTCATGACCCGTGAGTTGCTTATCGAATGTTATACCTAAATAGGTTAAGTGTCTCTTCCATTTTATTTGATCACCAAGAAAGTTCAGTGGCGAGCTTGGTTTGTTGGTTACTTTTCTTTTTTTGGTAAAGAACACTGCTTGCGTTTTGGAAGTGTTCAATTTTATTTTCCACTTAAAGTAATATTGGTAGAATGTTTCTAGTTGATGCTCAAGCTTAGACGTTATATTGGTGGGAGTATCACCATTACAAAATATGCAAACATCGTCTGCGAAACAGGCAATCTGGCAGTTGCTGTTTACTGGTATATCAGCGGTAAAAAGATTGAAAAGGATTGGACTTAAGCAAGAACCCTGAGGGACACCCGCCGGTATAGTCTTTGAGGAAGATTGAGACTTATCAACTTGGACGATGAATGTTCGGTTAGACAGAAAGGATTGAGTTAACTTAACTAGGTACGTAGGTATACCAAACTTTATCATTTTAAAAAGGAGACCATTGTGTCACACAGAATCAAATGCTTTTTGAATATCAAGCGCGACGACGCCGACTGATTTTTTATGTTCAAAAGAATTTTTAATGTATTTATTGAGTCCTTAGGCTTGGTGAGTTGTAGAAAGTTTTTTCCTAAACCCAAATTGAAATTCGGGTAAGATATTTAATCTTTCAACTATCTCGTCAAGTCGAGTAAGATTAATTTTTTCGAAGACCTTACTTAAAGCAGGTAAGAGGCTTATTGGCCTGTAATTTTCGGGCGATCTGTTATCTTTACCTGCTTTTGGAATTGGAATGATCTTAGCTAGTTTCCATACTGAAGGGAAGTAAGTTTTGCTAAGACAAGCGTTTATTATAAAATTGAGTTTAACAATTGCTTTTTTTGGCAAGTTCTTCAATACCAAGTTAGAAATGTTGTCGAGTCCAGGTGATTTTTTAACTTTAGCGGATTTAATGATTTTATTAAGTTCAGCTGGACTTGACATGTAAACTGGATTGAAATCACTTACTGTAGTGGAAAGGTTGTTAATTTGTTCCTGTACCATTCTTAGATGTCTCGGAATGCAGATATTTTATGGGCATGATGGAATGACTCTGATATCATTTCAGCCTTTTCCTTGCTATCAAAGACCAGATATTTATCCCTGGATCGCAATGGTGGCATGTATTTTCGCCGTTGGAACATTTTGTTTAACTTACAAATTTTATTACAATGTCTCGGGATGCGGCCTAACATGTTGTTCCAATTACGATTTCGGGCGGTAAATATCTGATTTTGTATTAGCTTAGATAACCTATTTACAGTAGTTTTTAATATTGGGCTTCGATTTAATTGCCAGTTATGCCGAGAGAATTGCGAGTTTGGATAAGTGCTCTGGTGTTGTCGTCTATTATATTATATGTGGGTTGAGCACTGTTTAAGGTGAATGCAGCAAATTGCAAGGCAGAGTTTAATTTGCGATAAAACTGTTCAACGAGCTCATCTATTTGAGAAGAAGTTTCAATTGCAGACAAATCTTGGTTTCTAAGGTTAATGTTATTGTTTAAAAATCTTTTAAATTTTAGGAGACGCTATCTGTTGTAAAGTTGAAGTACAAATATTTTTGCAAAAATATGATGGCCGGGTATCTGATAGCTCTTAATGGGCCATTTCAGACTGTACGAAAACGGCCGTACGATCGAGCTTTTACTAAAACAAAAAGCATGGATATCCGTATGTATGTACGCGTCATATGACCAAAAACAATTGTACGTACGCTTTTTATTTTTGTAAAAGCTCGATCGTACGGTCGTTTTCGTACAGTCTGAAATGACCCATTCAGTACCGGTCGGCTGGTTAGTCTTCACCAGGGGCGGCGCATAAGGGCCCGCGTGGCGAGGGGCCCACGCGATTTAGGGGCCCGAAAGCCATACGAAAGATTTCTAGAACCATAAAAACAGCACGACTGCGAAAGACGACACTTCGACGTATATATTTTTGCAGACAAGAAGAGATTTACACTTTTCGAAGTCAAAATAAATGCTAAATTTATTATTCCTTTTCACCAGGTCCCTTAGTTCATGAGAAAATCCGGATCCTCAAATGGCATGGCTGCGCTATTTGCTGTAACTTTAGCGCGGCTTGTAATCCGACCCACCCTTTTCCTTGCCATGTATATACAAAAAGATTCTTTAGGTCCTTCTATCTTAAAACATTTTTGGTGATAGTATCTTTTCTAAACTTTCGGACTAAATTCCAATCCACTTTGTCATGAACTATCAAACACGAAAAAAATAGTTTGAGTTTGAGCAAATTTGATTTAAAGATGAAACAAGAAATAGAGTTGAATTAATAACGTGTCGCTTTTTTTTTTTCAATTCTCTAGCAAACTACAAACTTAGACCGTCCACACACGAAGCGTTCTAATCCAATTTTTGGATTCTTCGTTCTGGAATATTCATACATTTTCTTCGATTTTGGCAAAACGAAAATTCAAAACAAATGTATTTGGTTTAACTGTGTGTGTGCGGCATTAGGGAAGTTAGTGCGCTCGGCTTCAAATCATAGGTTCGCGGGATCGAATCCCATTGTAGGCGCAAGTAATTTGCAATGCTTAAATAAACAACACCTATAGAGGTCAATGCTGCGCTGCGTGAGCGTTTTTATTTAAAAAAAAAAAGGATTGATGAAATCATTAATTTAAAAACGGCAAAACAACATAAGAATGCAAAGAGTCAAAGTAGCTCTTCATCATCAATGTGGCACGATAGCCCGACGTCGGGCCTTGGCCGCCTGAATCGTTGACCTCCAATTGTCACGGTTACGTGACCTCGTCCTCCAGTTTCGGAAGCCCAGCAGCTGTTGGGCGTCTTCACCTACGGAGTTCTCCCAGCGAGCTCTCGGTCGTCCACGCAACCTCGCTCCGTCAATTCGTTGTGCGTTCATCACTTTCTTTGGCATGCGATTATCGTCCATCCGTTGTACATGCCCCGCCCATTGCAAACGTTGAAGCTTCACGATTTTCGATACTTCCAGCTCATCGTACAATTGATACAACTCATGGTTGTACCGGATACGCCATTGGTCTCGCTCGCGAACGGCCCCGAAAATTCGCCGAAGGACCTTTCGTTCGAATCGGTCTAGCAAAATTTCGGAGGCTTGGGTGAGGGTCCATGTTTCGCAGCCATAACATAGCACGGGTCGGATGATCGTTTTGTACACGCGGAGCTTCGTGTTCCTGTGCGCAAGTTTCGAATTAATTATAGGGAGGACCGAGAAATATGTCTTATTGGCTAGTTGTATCCGTCGCTTAATTTCGTCGGTTTCGTTGGCGTCCTTTGATAAGTTACAACCCAGATAGTTGAAGTTGTCTACATACTCGATATTAAGGTCCCCCACTGTGATGCTTGAATTTGCTGGCGTCCTTGTTTTCGATTGCATCATGGCCTTTGTTTTGCTTTCGTTGATATGTAGTCCAACTTCCTTTGCGGCTTTATTGAGGTTATGCAGAAGGCTTTCTGCATCACCCAACCTTCGAGACATGATGTTGATATCGTCGGCGTACGCTACTAATTGAGTCGACTTGATGAGTAGCGTTCCGCTGCTGTCCATATTCATGGCTCGAATTACATACTCCAAAGCAAGGTTGAAGAGCGTCGGCGCCAGCCCGTCGCCCTGCTTGAGTCCAGTACGAGTTTCAAATAGGTCAGTGAGTCGATTCTGCACTCTGACCTGCGAGACGGTATTAGTCATCGTCATCCTTGTGAGTCGCACTAACTTTGCCGGTATACCAAAATTCAGCATAATGTTGAACAGTACACTTCGATCGATACTGTCGTATGCCTGCTTGAAGTCGACAAAGATTTGGTATACGTCGATGTTATATTCCCAGCACTTTTGGAGTAGTAGCTTCACTGTGAAAAGCTGATCGGTCGTTGATCGACCAGGTCTGAAGCCGCCTTGATACTCGCCAATGATTCGTTCTGCGTACGGATTAATTCTCTTTTCAAGAATTTTAGATAATATCTTATAGGCCGTACAAACTAATGATATGCCCCTGTAATTCTCACACTTCAGCTTGTCACCCTTTTTGTGGATTGGGCAGATTATGCTTTTGCGCCAATCGTCGGGGATTTCCTCGTCGTTCCATATTTTCAGCAGCAGCACATGTATTGCGTTGGTCAGGCACGTTCCACCATGCTTCAGCAGTTCTGCTGGGATCTCGTCAGCGCCGGGCGCTTTATTATTTTGAAGCGACTGTATGGCAAGACTCACCTCCTCTACTGTTGGGGGTAGAACGGGAGGGCCTGGTTCGGCTAACTGCTCAAGAGCTGGCTCCGCGGGGGATGTTGATGGTGCATTGAGGAGCTCTTCAAAATGCGAGGCCCATCGTTTGTTGACGCTTTCGATGTCGCTGATGATGTTACCATCCTTGTCCTTACATAGGCTTGTCCTGGGTTGATATCCGTTCTTAACATTATTGATAAGTTTGTACGCCTGTCTAATGTTCTTACTGGCTAATCTTTGGTTTATTTGCTGTAACTGCTCGTCAAAATGTTTGCGTTTCTTACGTCTAATTAACTTATTAGATACTCGCCGAAGCTCGTTATATCTTTCTTTCTTGGCTCGGGATGCGCGTTGCGTGTATTGGCGATAGGCTTCATTTTTCGCCTCAATCGAGGCCCTGCATTCTTCGTCGAACCAGTCTGCTCGTCTGCGCCGGCCTTTATAGCCCACGACCTCTTCTGCGACCCCCTTGATGCTGTCTTTGAGCTCCTCCCAGAACTCATGGATGCCTAAATTGTTGATGTCATCAAGCATGGGCGACAGTTTTTCCTCTAGTGCTGTTGTATACGCAGCCGCCGTGGCATCATCAATCAAATTGTCAACCTCGAAGATCTTGGCAGGGTTGATTCTCGTTATGTGCACCGAAGAGATTCTGCACCTGTAGGTCGTCTTCACCAAATAGTGATCGGTGTCGCAGTTGGCTCCTCGATAGGATCGAACATCTAGGACATTAGAAGCCCATCTCTTGCTGGTCAGTACGTGGTCGATCTGGTTCACGGTGTATTCATCTGGAGACTTCCAGGTCTGCTTGTGGATTCGTCGATGAGGGAAGCATGTAGAGCTTATTACCAGGTTTCTGCCGCTCGCGAAGTCGATAAGTCGCTGACCGTTGTTGTTGTTTTCGTCGTGGAGGCTATGACCTCCAGTAGTTCCCCTATGCCAGCTTTCATTTCCGACTTTGGCGTTAAAGTCTCCTAGCAGCAGCTTGACGTCGTTTGATGGAAGTGAGTCGAAGAGTGTTTCTAGGTCGTTGTAGAACTCGTCCTTAATCGCGTCTTCTTTTACTTCTGTAGGGGCATGCGCATTAATGAGCCAGAGATTAGCGAAACGGGTCTTAATGCGGATCGCACATAGCCGCTCGTTGATGGGTTTGAAGCCGATAACGTGGTCCTTGAGCTGCTTATTCACGATGAAAGCTACTCCAAACTCCTTGTTGCCCTCCTCTTTACCACTCGTAAAAATAGTGTGCGAATTGAGGTCGTTAATCTCGCTTTTGAGCCATTTAGTTTCCTGGATTGCAACTATGCTCAGCTTGTATTGTTCTACCTGATCCAGGAGGGCCCTTAAGGCCCCCGGTCTATTCAGGGAGCATACATTCCAGGATCCGAAAGAGTAATCAGTTGTTCGTTTGCGGGGTCGTCGTTGTTTTGTATCCGTCCAATCCGAGGCTTTTGTTTCAGGTTTCTTGACTTGAAGTTTTTCTTAGGATGAGTTGTCGGCACATCGCTAAACCATGATAGGGTTTAATCGTTGAGTAAAGGCCATCATGGGCATGCCTCGAAGATGCTGCTTTAGTGGTTGACTTAAATGTTTTCTGTCACCTATCACGTTAAGTAACCTGAGACGCTGCAGATGTTAATGCAGCACTCAGGCGCAGCGGTTACTCGGATAATGCGGGAAAGTAACGCCCCGTAGAGATACATAGGAATTGGCCGAAGCCCTTTTCCTATGAAACTCCTCCTGCATAGCTAAGGGTCCGCAGTTATGCCACAACTGAAGAAGATATAGGAATTAGCCGAAGCCTTTCAACCTTTATCTTCCCCCACTACAAAAACTCTCGCCGTCCGTTTGTTTTTGCTAATAAACGGACGGTGAGAGCTTTTGTAGTGGCCAGCAGACAAGCATTATGCATGTCAGATTGTAAGAACGATGGTTCTTGTCTTGCAAGTTTACCCGTCCGGTTTCGTCTTACAATTTGAATTCAGCCAATGGGTGGTTTCAGATTGTAAGACGAAACCGGACGGGTAAACTTGCACGACAAGAACCATCGTATGATCACTTCACACTATCCGATCAAAACACGGACGGGCGAACAATAATCACACAGCAAGTATGTATAAATGTTGCCATGCGCGCTCCAAAGTTAGTGTACAATGAAGTGACGAGTCGAAGATTAAAATGCAAGTAAAACACGCGCTAATTGTCGTCGCAGAACGCCCGAACTATCGGTAGATGCAATCGTCTTATCGGTCGTACGGTCCTTACGAAAGAAAAACAATCGTGTCACGTTTTTTTTTTTATTTCGTAAGACGCGTTCTAGCAATGTGAAATGCACAACGCTTATCTGCTGTCCACTACAAAAGCTCTCGCCGTCCGTTTATTAGCCGTCCGGTTTCGTCTTGCAATATGAAACCAGCCAATGGGTGAATTCAAATTGTAAGAAAACGACCGGACGGGTAAACTTGCAATACAAGAACCATCGTATGATCATTTCACACTATCCGATCAAAACACGGACCGGCGAACAATAATCACACAGCAAGTATGTATAAATGTTGCCATGCACGCTCCAAAGTTAGTGTACAATGAAATGACGAGTCGACAAGATTAAAATGCAAGTAAAACACGCGCTAATTGTCGTCGCAGAACGCCTGAATTATCGGTAGATGCAATCGTCTTATCGATCGTACGTTTCTTACGAAAGAAAAACAATCGTGTCACGATTTTTTTCTTTCGTAAGACGTGTTCTTACAATGTGAAATGGACAATGCTTGTCTGCTGGCCACTACAAAAGCTCTCTTGTCTTGCAAGTTTACCCGTCCGGTTTCGTCTTACAATCTGAAATCAGCCAATGGCGTTTTTGTTTACTTTGAATTGTTATAAACAAAATAAACAAAAATTTCATTCAAATGGAAAAGCTTTCTGAATATTGTGTGTGTCTTCTCTATGCGATAAGACTAACCAGCAGATAAGATGTACTAAAAATTGCGCAATGTACTGCAAAATTAAGATATATTGTTTCGTATACGGTAAGCAAGCGAATTTTTATATGGAATGTCAAATCATATCGTTTTATTCTAAACGATACGCTAAAACTCTCTATTATTTATTGAATAAAATGGGTAGTAAAACAGCAGCTAAACGAAACTGATATTTATTTAAAGTGTACATAATTGTAATATATATTAAATTGTAATACTGTGTTCGATGAAACATCTTAACATTATTTTTTTCATGAGATTGTAATAAACATTAAAATACTAAAAATTAATACAATAATTTTATAAGAAACAAAAATAAAAAAAAAATCTTATAAGTTTATAACCACACTATCTGCAAAGAAGATAATGCCGTTAACGATCGCAAGTACTCCTTTCGCCATACCAATCGTTTTATCTCGGAAAACAGCCTCTTGCCAATCCTCGATAATGAGAAATCCGGATCCAACGAATAGTCCGCAACCAATCAAACAATACAATACTTCCACTCGTGTATGCAAAGGAGTATCCATCAAATGGCCTGTAAAGTAAACACATAAAATTACATTGAGGGCGTATTTTGGTCCAGGATACAACAAGATAAAATATACACCGATGTATAAATAAATTGGATATCTAAACTTGGCAGCTATAGTAAAATTGCAACCTACACGGACAGCGTACGATTTCATTTGGCAGCATGTGTCAACGGAGGTTTAGAGTAAGGGCACAGGGATCAATACGTCTTCATACTAATAGATTTGACTCTACACTTACCGGCCAATGTTACTAGCGTTATAATTGAATAGCCGACAAAAGTGCCAGCAATTAAAACTTTCGTGATTTCCTCAACCTCGTACCATGAACCGAAATGAAGGCCAAGGCAAGTCAGTGCCAGCACCTGAAATAAATAAATTTTTAAGATGTTTTGAATTTGTTTTTCAGATCGGGGATTCCGCCAGCCCCCGGAATATTTTGTATTATTGCGGAGATTATACCGAAGTACCGGATACGTAACGAGTGGGGATGTCAGGTTGCGTGGACGACCGAGAGCTTAATGAGAGTATTCAAACGGTCAGGACGCCAAAACCACATCCAACGTACATACTAAAAATTTTCCAGGGAAAAGCCTAGAGTGCTATATTTATATTATTGCAAAGGAAATCACATATATACGATAATTATTATAATTCATATTTTCACAACCCTTCTCCCCAAGCTTGACGAGCAAATTAGTGTAAGTTTTAAGTGCGTATAGAATGAAGAGTGTGCAACAATAGCCTTAAAACTTTTCACTCTCTTGTTGGATTTTTTGGATTCCGTCTTTTTTCGGCTTATTTTCACTATACCATTTAGGCGCATAAATATCGTATCACCTCAACGGCACTGAAGAAAACCGTCATGTTGCATCACTGCTCAAGAAACGAAAAAGCACATGTTTCACGGAATTAATTTATTTTTGCGGAAGATGAGTTTTTCTTCAAATAATAGAACTTTTTATTGTTTCTGCGGTTCATGTTTAATCAAATATCCACCTTTCCCTAAAAAAGTTAAATGATTGATCATAATCCGACAGAAATTATTGTTACGTCATATCGATGGACAAAATTTCAATTAATTAGAATTTTTCTTACAAACATATTTATTTACATTCTAAATCCAAAACTCACCAATTCTACAACTTTTGTAATTGTTCTTTTTGAAAAGCCCATTTTTTAGATTTTCTTTTGAAACTAGTTTGGAAATATTCTTATTTTTTCAGTTACTGTAATTTGACACTAAACGAGTACTCCCCAAAAATTCACGCGACCAACATCGAGACTCAATTAAACTGATTTGCCTTGGTGAAATATGACAATTGAGAAGAGTGAAACCAAGCACATTAGTGCAAAAGTCTAGTATGTTATAAAGTAAATACAATTTTTCAAATAATTACAGGGTGGTTATTGTAAAAATCAATTATATATTTTCTTAATATTTTTTATGCTATGAGTTGAACAAGTTGAATCCTCAACACAATACAATGAAACTACTGGCTACAAATATTCGAAGCAACGACACCAGATCCTTTAGCAATATTCGATTGATTTATCTCCTTCGATATTATTTTGAATTTATTTCAATTCCGGTTTTGATTAAGGAAATGCCAATGTCATTCTATGAATCCATGGCAATCATCGAGTATCATGAGAAGATATCGAAAACACTATAGTCCCTATAGTCAGTAGTAATGGTTTTTCCTTAAATTTAAGCCAAAATGTAATTTATAATAAAGCTAGGAATATACATCACCCTGTACCCTGTTTTAAACACACATGGCGCCTACAAGTGCTGATGAAATGAATTATGTTATCATAGTTATTATGCTACACTCATTAAAATTTAATTCATCATAGTATGCAAGAATTCTTATCATCAACTAGTTAAGAACGTTAAGCTTCTGTCATCATGATTGTATCTTGCACGAGTATAGTGTTGACACCAGTGTTGTGAGTTTTCTCAAAAATACAGGAACAATGAAAATCCAAAACTAAAGATACCTTTAAACAACGATGAAAAAATATGATTTTTGATCATGAAATGCCTATGTGGCCAGGAGGTACCCTTTGTTTTTATCCGATTGAACTAATTTTTGGTGGAGAGTGTCATATGGGACCCTAATATCACACAGATGGCCAACAGTATAGCGATTCCTTCTGAATGGGATATCATTGAAAACACCGTGCTGAGCTCATATTTCCAAAGGCAGACAAAACGCTTTAAAAGGACGATCAGCAGACGAGCCCTTAAATGGGACAAAAAGTGTAATTTTGCTTGAAAGAACTATTATCTCTCGAGACAGCATTTTCCCCTAAAATCAGAGGAATGGCCCCCAGCAGCGATTCTTTCTGCAAGGCATATCATTTAGGACACCATGCTAAGTAAATATTTCCAAAGGCAGACATAAAGCATTAAAAGGACGATCAGCAGACGAGCCCTTAAATGGGGCAAAAAGTGGAATTTTGCGAGAAACAACAATTACCTATCGTGACAGCATTTCCCTCTAATATCACACGGATGGCCCCCAGCAGCGATTCTTTCTAGACTGCATATCGCTTAGGACACCATGCTTAGTCTATCTTTTTAAAGGCAGACATAAACCATTAAAAGGACAATCAGCAGACGAGCCCTTAAATGGGGCAAAAAGTGGAATTTTGCGAGAAATTATCTCTCGCGGCAGCTTTTCCCCCTAGCAGCGTTTCTTTTTGAACGGTATATCATTCTGGACACCATACTAAGTATATGTTTCGAAAGGCAGACATAAAGCATTAAAAGGCCGATCAGGAGACGAACCCTTAAATGGGGCAAAAAGTGGAATTTTGCGAAAAACAACAATTATCTCCCGCGGTAGCTTTTCCCCCTAATATCACACGGATGGCCCTCAGCAGCGTTTCTTTTCGACCGGTATATCATTCAGGACACCATGCTTAGTATATATTTCTAAAGGCAGACATAAAGCATTAAAAGGACGATCAGCAGACGAGCCCTTAAATGGGAAAAAAGTGGAATTTTGCGAGAAACAACAATTATCTCTCGCGGCAGCTTTTCCCCCTAATATCACACGGATGTCCCTCAGCAGCGTTTCTTTTTGAACGGTATATTATTCAGAACACCATACTTAGTATATTTTTCCAAATGCAGACAAAAAATTAAAAAAGGTAGATCAGTAGACGTGCCTAAAGTGGTGGCAAAAGAGTGATCATTGTTGTTTCCCGCCAAATCCCAATTTTTGCACGACTTAAGGGCTCGTCTGGTGATCGTCCTTTTAATGTTTTATGTCTGCCTTTGGAAATATTTACTTAGCATGGTGTCCTAAGTGATATGCCGTCCAGAAAGAATCGCTGCTGGTGGCCATCCGTGTGATATGAGGTGGAAATACTGGTACGAGAGATAATTGTTGTTTCTCGAAAAATTCCACTTTTTGCCCTATTTAAGGGTTCGTCTCCTGATCGTCCTTTTAATGCTTTATGTCTGCCTTTCGAAACATATACTTAGTGTCCTGAATGATATATCGTTAAACAAGAAACGCTGCTGAGGGCCATCCGTGTGATATTAGGTGGAAAACTGCCGCGAGAGATAATTGTTGTTTCTCGCAAAATTCCACTTTTTTCCCATTTAAAGCGCAGTACCTATAGACCTCGGGCGGAATGAAAATGAAATTTTTGTCCGCTGCGATTTTTTCAATGAAAATGCATGCTTACTGTCGTGGAACATGTCGGAAATGATGGGGAATTCCATAAGCTACAATCCGAATATGGTTCCAACATTTTTCTTGGCCATTTTATGTATTATTTTTCGATTCCCCGGTCATTTCACCGTGAAAAATATCTAATGACGGGGGAATCGAAAAATAATACATAAAATGGCCGAGAAAAATTTTGGAACCATATTCGGATTATAGCTTATGGAATTCCCCATCATTACCGACATGTTCCACGACAGTAAGCATGCATTTTCATTGAGAAAATCGCAGCGGACAAAAATTTCACTTTCATTCCGCCCGAGGTCTATTCAGGCCTTAAGGGCTCGTCTGCTGATCGTCCTTTTAATGGTTTATGTCTGCCTTTAAAAATATAGACTAAGCATGGTGTCCTGAATGATATACCGTTCAAAAAGAAACGCTGCTGCGGCGCATCCGTGTGATATTAGGGGGAAATGCTGTCACGAGAGATAATTGTTGTTTCAAGCAAAATTACACTTTTTGTCCCATTTAAGGGCTCGTCTGCTGATTGTCCTTTTAAAGGGTTTTGTCTGCCTTTGGAAATATAAGCTCAGCACGGTGTTTTCAATGATATCCCATTCAGGAGGAATCGCTGCTGTTGGCCATCTGTGTGATATTAGGGGAAAGTGCTACTATTTGCTCATTGAATTTATAGAACATGGAATGCGCATACACTATGAAAATGCAATCAAAAAGTGGCTCCAACATCTGGGTAAACTTTTTGAATATTTAGACCAGATTTTCAAACGTTGCTATAGTTAGCGCGTCGTTTAACGTCACTTATCGAATTGTCATCGTCAAAAATTCATACTAAGTGTCACTTCCGTCAATTCAAATGTCCAGTAAATCAAAATGAGCAAATGTCTAATCATTCCCTTTCTAAACCCCGACTCATCTACCCCGTCCTTCTATCATATGCTGAGCTAGCTTCTCACAAGCATGGTTACAAGATGCAACAACCTAATGTCGTCCCGCAGGATCATCTCCACCATGAAACCAGCATATTTCCAGTTCGTGAACACAATTGCCTCCCTCCTTCTGGCTTTACAATATCTGGTCAAGCAAAATATTCGTCCGAGCTGTGACGGTGCACCTCACGATCTCGACCACCTGTTCCGTTGCACCCACTATCCTCAATTCGAGGGTGTTATGAGACAACTACAAAAAACAACAGTCAGCAATTCATGCTGATAATTGCAAATAAAAACGTAACAGAAATATTTCAAAAACTTCAAACAACCAGGAATTGTCAATTTGACAGCTCGAATATTTAGGCCAGTAAATGAAATAGTTTCATTGAACTTTCATTGATTAGACATTGCACTGAAAATTTAGACCAAAAAAGTTTACCCATATGTTGTGACCCTTTTTAATTGGTCTAAGCGTATTCCATGTTCTATAAATTCAATGTATTTGCTGTACTATATTGCCTGTGAATTTACTTGAAAAATAGTCAAATTTCGATTGATAAATCAACCGGGTTGTAATTGGTATTTTGAAGTGAAATTTAGCTTAAATGCTGAGGGAAGTGTCTGGAAAATATTTAGGCTCTTACTGTACCTACATGGTTTAGCATGATGGAGCTAGCGTTATTTTGGTAGAAGCACTTCCCATTTTTCACACAAATTTCAATTTTTGGAGCGTGTCTGCCACCATGTCAGCCCCCCAATATTTGTCTGCCTTTTGGAGTATATATGCGGGGACTCGTCCTCTATGAAATGGCATATGAATCAAAGCCCAGGAAATAGTTGCAAATATTTGCAACTATTAACGGCTTTGAAGTTGTCTGCCACCCCTTTAGCCCCACTGTCCAGGAGGGAGACTATCGTTTTAGGGCATCGCCAATCATGAAATTTGCGATAATGTGTAACAGAATGGCCAGGAAATAGTTGTAAATAATTTCCACTTGGGCTCTTAGACTATAACGAAATCATGTCCATATAAAATGCGCCCTTTTTCTCTACAGCATAAATCAGTATTCTCTTCCAGTAACCTATCGCAGTTCATATAGTAGATACTTTTGCCAAATATTTGAAATGCGTTTTTAGAGTATCCAGAAAAATTGGTGTTAAACCTGTTTCTTGATGCAACAGGTAATAGGGCTGCCTTCAATTCTTCAGTGGAAGAAGGGACTGGATTTCTGGCTCGGACTCTTCTCTTGAGTTCGTCCCATAAGTGTTCAATGGGATTGATGTATGGATCTGGACTGCGTGCAGGCCAGTTAAGTGATGACATATGGCTTCATTCAAGAACTGCCGAGTGAGGCGCGATGCATGACACCGGGCATTGTCGTGAATCAAAGTGAAGTTCTCGCCAATAAATGGTTCATAACGCACAACGAGGGCACGGAGAATATCGGTAACGTATCGATCAGCTGTGAGCTCTCTTCCTCAGCCTCCTCCGGGCACGAATACGAGCTCCGTTTTCCCTCTAAGGAAATGCCAGCCCCCATCATACAGGAACCGTCGCAGTATGCAACCGTTCCAGTGAAACAGCACAGCGAAAATCACTCACTCGGCCGCCTCTACTGCATCTTCTGTCACTGCACACACATTCTCGCCTCGTCAGTGAACAATACTGAGCTCCATTCCGTAACCCTCCAATTCAGATGATCTCGAAAAAATAAGAGGCGCGCTTGCCGGTGTTGTTCAGTCAATTTGGGGCCCGTGACAGGCCGTCTTGGAGTGATATTTGCTTCCGTTAATCGTGTCCTCACTGTCCGGTATACTTACCCCGCAGGGGGGTTTGTGTCCGTGTGACACTCAGCTCGGAAGGCTGTTTGTAGTCGGACAGAGATCTTTGGTGAGTTGTGACACCACGGACCTAACAGTGCAAGGGGGCCCCTGGTACAGTTGATACGCCATGGCGAGGATCTGTACAAAGACCATTCGGGCGCTAACGGTCCCGTACTCCTGAGTTATGCACGGGTGGCTCTTGGCGTGCCTACCTCCCCCCATAGTTTGCGGGAGGGAAGCACTAAAGGCCTAGCACGATTTTGATGTCCCCCGGTGGGGGGGTGCATCATACGGAAGTCGTGTGAGCTTCGGAGGTGACGGCTCCGCATGACCCGAGTCGAGAAGGGGCTAGCTAGGGAGAGCGGCCTTGGTGGAAAATGCCTACGCGCCTATATCTAGCTAGTTTGTGGATTGATGACCACACTGCCTGAGTCGCATTGCTGACTAGTAAACTGAAGGGGCCGCCTGGATGTGAAAAGCAGCGCTTCGTTGTCTGCACAGACGCGGAGTCACAGGTCCAACGAGCCTGGGGTGTGCATGCCCGAATTCGCCGTAAGGCTTAACCAATAGGGGGCCGAAGGAGGATCACACCTGCTATGGAGAAGTCCATAGCGAATAGTGTACCTCGGGGATGGGCGAGCCCAGGGGACCATGGTCCCTTCCCATCTTGGCGTTGGTCTCGAGGGGGCTGTCGGTTGTTAAGCAAGACATCGAGCTGGTGATGCAGCCCCGGGGTTGGGTTCCTGAAGGTGAATGCATTCACTGGATGGAGAAATCCCCATCTGACTACAGATCCGGGTCAGTAAACAAGCTGGAGGTCCAAACCGCATTAGCAAGGACCAGGGTATAAAGCCATAGGCTAGGTGACCCTTAGACAGTAACCTCGTAGATGGTATGCTTGTCCGGGCACTGACGGCTACTCTGCGAATACGCCTTAGGTTCTGCTGCGCAGGAACACTCGTGAGGATCCGCCAATTTTTAGTTAACCTTATTGAACCTCTGTGGTGACCTGGGAGAAGGAGTTCTTTAACCTTAATATCAGTTTATCCGAAAATTTGGAAAATATTTTTTTTTTTATCTACAATATACAGATAGAGGAAGGCCCTACGGAAGAATCTGCACTGAGCCCTACTTTGGAAAATGAGGGGCACTCCGTTACTAACAGTCAACCAGTAATATCCTTCAAAGAAGCACTAAGGCATTTGAACATGTTTAAAGTAGTTCTCTACCGAACATGTGTAACGCAGGACGCCGAAGTGCTATAGGGGAACGAAGCTCTTTAGGCCGTACAGGCAACTCAAAAATCAAAAGATAGAGAGAGCTTCTCTGTGAGCTAAGCAGCGGCACATGCTTGCTGTAGCTCAGTGTCGGAGAATTTGGGCGGGGTTTTTGCCGCTCACAGCCCCTGTCCTGCACATATTAAAAGGGATATCATGTGCCTGGGGTCTAAACAACACCACAAAAGGAGGATAATGTAAAAATTGGGATAAGAGAAAATGGCGTCGGCGAGCTCAAGCGCCTTTAATGCTCTTGGGCCCCGCTGGTGTCGAGCCCTGGCTGTCTCTACCCGCGAAATTATATAAAAAAAATAACCCGACCGTGAGCCCCCATGGCCAAACAAAATTCATATAAAATTTGGGGCTCCCTAAATGAAACACCCTATACTCGGGAAACGGGCCGGGGAACTACATTTTAAATTAAGATGACATCGCAATAAGACGGCACAATCGGGTACTTATCCTGTAGTCCATTTCCGCCTCAGGAACTCGCGCAAATGTGGGCCGTGGCACATAACCTCACTTCAATATATTTTGTTCGCTCTGCACTTTCACATGGGGGGGCCACTATAATAATTTCCTTTTTTTTACACACACGGCACAGGGACTATTTTTTTTAATGGGACACAGACAAGGCACTTTCAAAAAGAAAACTCAAAGACTTAATAAATTATATAAATTAACAAAAAATAATTGCGAACAAAACACGCGCGATGTGTCCGCCTTCACGATGGGTACCCGACTCCTCGATCTTGGGTCGTGTCGTCACTCTCCACGACACTCGCACTCACACCACGACACGGCGAACCTTGACCGGCCACTTGCAACGGCTTCTCTTCGATCTAAAGATGATTAAAACAAGTTTTGCATATACTTGCATGCACTTGTCTCAATCATCAATACACCGAAGTTGTCTTTTGTTGGTGTGCCGACGAGCCTCTTGGGCTTGTTGACACAACAACAAGAGAAATTCGAAACAGTTGCAAGTGGATCATTACACATGGGCTAGATGAGCTTTGGTCTTCATTGAAAAGTTTCTCACAGAATACGAGTGGCAATTGAGTGGGGGACCAACAATCAAGGCGGTGTTGCCTGATTATGCCTAGCATCTCGCATGGCGAGTGTACAGTGTTGGGAACCTTAGTTTTTACTTGCCCTCCGTATATTACATGCCATTAGTAAGCAGATGGTAAAAAGAAAGCTCAGCTACTTTTTTTTTTTAAAGCAATTACTTCATAATTTTCACTTAAAGGATATATGTAATTGTTTTAATTATGTTCTTTAAGTTAAGATTATATTTTAAAATGAATTACCATTACCATTACCATTCAGCACGAATACTCTTTAAAGCGAATAGGTTTTTAGGGTGCCCCAAAAGAGTAACCCATTCGATTTTTTTTTTAATTCATCATAGAGACATGAGTGAGTATAATAAAGGGCGACATATTATTGTACATTTTTTTTAATTGACGAGCAGGGGAAACTGTTGTTTTCGGAAATATCTGCAAAACTATTAGTCCGATCGCAAAAATTCCCAGCAATTAAATAAACAGCATTGAATTTCCTTTGCAATGATATATAATACTTTAGACCTTTTCTTGGAAAATTATACCATAGACCCAAAAGTATCATGCGGAATTTACTTTATTTTTCAATTTACATTTCGAACTGTAACTTTTAATAGAGTGAAAGGAACTGCTGCTGATACTGCCAATTAAATGTACAGTCGAACTCCCCATAAGCGGACACCATTGGGGATTGAGATTTTGTCCGCTTATTGGAAGTGTCCGCTTATGAGAATATTTCACAAAGGTGTAACATTTTATAAAACTAATATGGACTGCGCTGCGAATCCATTCAAAACTACGATGTCTCATTTCAACTGTGTTTTTCCAATACAATTTTTTTTTTCGCGATCGAGAACACTATTTTTTCGAGAATTCTAAAATGACTTGTTCTTGCACTTTTTCTTCAAAAGGCAAAATTTAAAAAAAAATTGTTTTTTCATATTTTAAAAGAATAGAAAACTGTACGATAACATTAAATGCCGCGACATAAATTGAACTCCTGTATCTCTAAGAAATTCTACCTACACGGAGAGATACAAGATTTGTACAGCGATTTCCGGAAAGTGAATTCTGATTTACGCAAAAGACCGACTTTCTGGTAATTTCAAAACTTCTTTGCTCAAAATACATTTCTGTAATGCAAAAATTTCGATTTTTATTTGTGGAACTGTCCGTTTATTAAAGACTTGCTTGTTCAGAAAGGGCATAAAAGTACTGTCCGTGTCCGGTTATGGGAGTGTCCGGCTATTGGAAGTTATTTTTCTAGTAAAATATAAGGAAAAAAGTCGGGGAAAATAAAAGTGTCCGTTTATGAGAAATGTTCGGTTATTAGAAGTGTCCGTTTAGGGAAGTTCGACTGTATTTAGTTTAAACCAACAAAGATATTGCTCCGGCCAAGGACCTCTGTAACTATTATCTAAATTCCGCCAGGCTGAGCAAATTTGGTTGAGTGCCTAGGGCAAGCTGCCTTCTACTCTCCACCGAGAATTATTTCGATCGAATCAAAACTAAGGGTACCTCCCATACTAAGTGAACCAGAAATCTGCCAAATTGTACATTTTCTTGTTGGCGAGCGTGGGAGGTATTATGCGCCGGAGCCACCTCATTTTTGGTTCAAATTAAATACATTTAATTCGCAGCATCAGCGAAAGTTCTTTTGACTCTGCCTTCACTGAATCAAAAGTTACAGTGCCAAATGTAAATATCAAGAGACGCGAGAGCGTATCGCCCGCCAAAGGAAAAAAACGAAAGCGAACAAGTCTATGATTACCGGAGACAACTTGCTTTTTTGTTTGACAGGGCTACAGCATTCCAGGCAACATCCCCCAAAAAATTTTGTTTACCAAAATATTCCACATATCTTGTTCTAGTGCCTTTCCAAAAAAAATCTTCGATCAGCACAATAACGGGTAAGATATATGCAATAAACGGTGAAATTTTCACTTTACAACCTAACATGTTCTTATGTCTAGCAAGTATGCACGAACAAATTTAATAAATCTAAATCCGCGGTTTAAAATGGTAGAAGGAGCACCTAGCGGTATGAAATATATTTACGACCTATTATGATACGTGGCAAGTACTCGTATACACAAAAATTTCATAAAATTCGAGCGGCCCCTTTCGAAGTAGTTCGACCACAAACATTTTGATGCGAGATTCCGGACACCCTGTATATAGATGTAGATAGATAAAAAGTAATATAACAGAAAATGACCGTTATCAGTTTGTTAATCGGAAAATTAAATTATTTTGAACGATACATTGATTTTTTAACCCTAGAGTGGGCGCGCTATGAGCATTTTGCCGCCCTCACCAAAAAAACCTTAATAATTCGTAAAATAATTTTTCGTTAAGTTTGCACTTTTCAGTAGCTGCCTCTATTTTCATTCAGAACTCGTGCCGAAAGGCCTTTCGTCGTCAGTGGGCGGAGTGGGGCTAGAGAAAGAGGTTGTTACCATCAGGCGGCAATTCGCTCATCGCGCGCCTTCTCACGTAGGTAATTTTTACCTCATATATCACATATAAAAAAAACATATTTTTTGCAAAGTTGGAATGTTGGGTATGTTTTATGGTGCATTTATTGTAAAAACTATAAGAAGGGTGTTAATTTTCCTTTTTTATGAGTATTACATACGATAATGTAGAATATGTTAAAAGTCTATTAAAATGCGTTGCGTTCTCCAAAACCTTTTATAAACCGAAGTTCCCAAAACATATTTCAATAAATATGTTAATTTGTCATTGCTTATTTGTGTTTTATTTAAATCCTGAGAAAATAAATTAATTCAGTTACTTTATTCCTACTTAAAATTGCCACTGAAAAGGAGCGGCTAAATGCTCCCCACGCGCCCACTGACGTTTCTCGGTAAGACGCGCCCACTCTAGGGTTAAATGTATGAGATACAACACGAAGATTGGCTTGTTTGGATCAAAAAGGAGGTAGCTCCAATTTTTAACTGTGAAGAACTCAAAACCTAATGAACGGACATAAAATGTTATTGGCCAGGATAAAAGAACATGTCTGTTACAATGAAATTACATAATTAACTCAATTTAGGCAAAAATTGGAGCTACCACCTTTTTGCAGCAAACCCCTCAATTGTATTTTTAAGGTCTCCAGGAAGAGAGGTGTTAGACCAAATTCCTGCAATAGCATGTAATTAGGCGTATTATCAGGAAGGTGAAAAGTTCGTTTCAAGAAATATCTCTGTAGTTTTTCTACTTCCTCATATTCTCTGGAACCCATACCTGAGCCCCATAAAACAAGATGGACTTGGACACTGCTTGGTAAATACGGTATTTGTCGGTGTGTGAAATATTAGCATTATTGAAACAATGTTTCCATGTGGAATTTATTACCCATTTGGCTTCTTTAAGCTTTTGATTGAGATGTGGTCCCATGTTAAGGTTGCTCGATATTAATATTCCGAGATATTTATAATCTTTAACCACTTCAATATCGTTTCCATTATTTTCGATTTTTCGAGGTTTACAGTTAGCATTTCTTTGTGTACAATACCGTTCTGGATGTCGAATCATTTTTTGGAGATCCTTAGGTGACTCCGCCAAAAGCACAATGTCATCGGCATACAGTAGACCTTTCAATCGAATTCCGAAAGCCGTCGCCCCACCAGGCATATCGATGCATCCAGTATTGGGTGTATCCTGTTGGATGTTGTCTTGCAAACTATACTATTCTCTCGTGGTTTCCTCTTTGTGACATTGTCCTAAAATGTTTTTTGAGAGAGTCCGCGTTAAACGTGATGCGAATTGTGTAGGCCTCCGTTCCATTTATCTACTAGCCAGTGTGGATGTAGTTTGAAAAATAAGCATTGCGAAACCGGTTATAAAAGCGTCATGAAAAACAACGCAAATAATAAAAAATATAATTTGTATTATAAAAAAAAACGTTTCATTCGGTTTTTTATATTTATTCTTAGAATAGAGTTATAATAAATACATTTTTGTAATTCGTTTTTGTTCTTTATTCTTAGCTTAGTTATAAATGTTGTGGTGAACACCATAATGTCAAAAAAAAAATGTTTCATAGAAAAGCTGACAAAGTACATACTTGTAAAAATAGAAAATATACAAAAAAAAACATAATTAAAGTCTTTCCTTTTTGATTCACATATTATTATACATTCCTGATTTGTTTTATGCATTCTTAACTGTTAACCTATTATGTGTTATCTTTGTTTGATTGATTGATTTGATTTAGAGTAGCTTTTCTTCCAACTATGACTTTGTACGATTTGATTGCATTTTCTGCATCTGAAGGCATTTATTACTGGAATTCCATATAACATGTATGTATATTTTAAAGTCTACTGGTGGTCATTTGGAAAGTCTCATAAAAAAACACGTATAAAAATAGAAAACTTCATTATAAAATTCAACTTAACCGTTACAACACTACCATAAGCCGTAATTTACATATAGATTCAAGAAAGATAAACTTGAGATTTATTTCTTTTTTTTTTCTCTTTCTGTTAATTTAATCTTTGAATGTAAGTATGACGTCAAGAAGGAAGACAACACCGTTAATAATGGAAATTGATCCTTTAGCCATGGCCATTTTCTTTTGATCCTTGTTCCATGCATTTTCCCATTCCTTGATAATGAGAGCGCCGGAAGCGATGAACATGGCGCAACCGATCAAACTGAAGAACAAGTCCAATCGTTTGTTGATGGGCGTGCCCATGATGTAGCCTGAAAAATAGGAAAGAAAGAGGTTTTTTTAGTGCAAAATTAGACAAATAAAATGTATGGTAAAGAATAAATAACATTGTTATTAAGCAAAAGAAAAGGAGAATAGAAATGGGACTACAAAAACTTAATATATATATGGGATTTGGGGATTACCTGAAGCAGGCCACTACTATTTGGGTCCATTTTCGTCCCCTTACAGTCATCAGTGATTTTCAGAAGTCTACTGATAATTATTGACTTCTTTCTTCATCACTGAGTCCCGTGTGATGAGTAGCATATCTTTGAAGCTAAGTTCCCTCATGGATTCCACACTTATTGTGGATTTACCTAGTATCCCTAGCCTCCTACTACCTAGTGCTGGACATTCACATACAATGTGTGCTGCCGTCTCAGCCTCTTCCAGACATAGTCTGCATACATCATCTTCAACGATTTTCATCTTAGATAGATGAGCTTTAAAATTACCATGCCCTGTTACTAAAGCAGTTATCCAACTTAAGCTACTCCGTGTGTAACTGAGTACTTGTTTGGCTTTCCTCCCTAGTGGGCTGGTAATTGCGTTACGAGTCTGTCTACAAGTGGATAGGCTTCGCCATCGTTGCCGATGGATGGAATCAATCCAGCCATGTATCCTGGCTTCAATCATTCCGTTTCCCAAAGCAATTTTGGGTTCCGGTCCTTGAAACTTTTCTGCTGATCCCTCTTTTGCTAAGGTATCGGCAGTTTCATTCCCCAATGTACCTACGTGTCCTTTAACCCATATTAGCGTAACTTCGTTAATTGAAGCACACTCATTGAGATTCTTGACACACTCCAGTACCAATTTTGAATTGATGTTGGATTGCTGCATGCGCTTCCCTAGTAACCCGCCTTACCGAATATGATCCAGCGCGTGCAGGAGTCCAAGCATCTCCGCCTGATATACCGATACATACTCTCCTAGGCGAAGTGAGCATGCAAAGTTTAGCTCCTCGGAGTATACTCCAGCCCCCGCTCTTCCGTCCATGAGAGACCCATCAGTAAAAATAGCAACATCACGTGAATATTCCACGTGTATCCTACCATCCTCTATGAGAGTGATGTGATGTCTTTCGACTACCCTACATCTTCTCATACCATCCAAAGGCATATGAGTCTCCCTGACATTATCACGAACAATATCAAGGATCCTCTTATGACCTCCGTTGCTACCAAAGTGATGCCAAGTGCCATTTCTTACCATTCTTATTGCTGTGAGCGCCGCACTTTGTTTTATATACAGATCCAGTGGCGGTAATCCCAGTATAACCTCCAAAGCATGTGTTGGCGTATTTCTCATTGCACCACATATGCTTATACATGCTATGCGTTGAATCCCATCCAGCCGTTGCCTAGTAGTTTTCTGGCTACCCTTGGGCCAGACCACTGCTGCATAGGATAGAACGGGCCTAACCATCATTGTATAGATCCAATGTGCCGCTTTTGGTGATATACCCCACCTACGTGCACACACTATCTTGCACTGATGCAAAATCCTCGCTGCTTTTTATGTCTTTTCGTTAACATGAGAGTTCCAAGTAAGTTTGGGATCTAAGGTTACCCCTAGGTACTTCACCTCCTTGGATTCTTTTATCTCCGAACCAAAAAGCAGCATGGGAGTGGTTTCTACATCTTTCCTTTTCAGAGTAAAGACTATAGTGAATGACTTGCTTGCGTTTATAGTTAGCTCTTGTTCATTACACCATTCCCCAGTTGCTTTGAGAGCTTGCCTCATGCAACCTTGAATAGTTTCCATGAATTTGCCACTGACCATAATTGCTAAGTCATCAGCGTATCCTACTGTATGAACGTCCATCGAGTCCAGTTTCCAGAGAATAGAGTCTACGGTGATGTTCCACAGTAGGGGCGAAAGTACCCCTCCTTGTGGACAGCCCCTGACTACCCTTCCCCTTATTCTGGCACATCCATTACCAAGATTTACTGCCCTCCCACTAAGCATCGAATCGATCCATGTTATTATCAGGGGCTCGATCTCCCGCTCAGCTAGGGCATTTCTTAGTTTGCTGTATGAGATCTTATCAAAAGCACCCTCTATATCCATAAAGGTTGCCATAGCGATACCGCTGTTGTTAATCTCTCTTTCTGCTACCCGCACTACTTCATGCAGAGCGGACTCAGTATCAGCGAGGTATTCTCTAGATGGTCCACCAATACTCGCTCCATTGTCTTCAATAGAAAAGAGGTTAGGCTAACCGGCCTGAATGACTTCGCTTCCGTATAATCCTTTTTCCCGGTTTTGGTAGAAAGACAACTTTAGTCTCTCTCCAAGACATTGGGATATACCCTGTCGATAAACAGGCAACGAATATGTTCCGGATCTTCTCCAGCAGAGCTGCCATGCCCCATTGTAGCAGTGCCGGAAATTTTCCGTCCATTCTAGCCGTCTTATATGGCTCAAAAGTATTGACAGCACTCCTGACACCATTTGAAGTTATTATCCTCTCATCTTCTTGTCGTCGGGTCGCCCTACCAATTTACAGGTTTCAGTCCACGAATTATTTGACTTGAAGCTTCCTGGAAAATAGACTTCCATAAGCGACTGCAATGTCTCCTCCATTGTTTCCGTCATAGTCCCATCCGCCTTTCGGATTAGTCCCATTTTGGAAACGCTGTCTTTCGAAATCATCTTCTGTAATCTGCATACATCGGATGTATTCCTCATATTCGAGCAAAATTCCCTCCACGAATTCCTTTTACGTGTACGTAGAGTCTCTCTCTTTTTATCCTTATATATATCCCAAGAGCGAGGGGTCCTCTCTCTCATGTACCTATTAAGCGCTTTCCATGTCTCTTTCTTCATAGATTCCAATTCAGTGCACCACCAGGGTGTTGGATCCTTTTCATCTATGATTGTAGCGGGACAAGCCAGTTTGAAAGAGTGAGCTATCGCAGAATACATTTGTTCCACCGATCGCTCTATCTCAATCGTGTTATTAGGTATTTCCCCTGAAATTTCCTCGATTTGTTCCAATAAACACATTTCATTCTTAGTACGGTCCGCATTCCTTGGCACTCTAATACGTTTGTTTTCGCTACTCGGTTTCGTGCCATACAGAATTCCAAACTGAATAGCCCTGTGATCAGACATGGTTAGTCTGTCCACCACTCTCCAGTTCTGAGTTCTGTGCAGCATATTGAGAGAGCTCAGGGTAATGTCTAATAATGTCCTTTGCGCATCAACGAAGGTGGGAGCCACCCCTGTATTAGCTATTAACAAGTTGTATCTTTCAACAAATTCCAGCAGCTGCTGTCCTCTGATGTTGTCATCTGTGCTACCCCACACAGTATTGTGTGCGTTGGCATCACAGCCTAATATCAGACCTATGCATCTTTCTTTACAGTATTTTACCAGGTTCTCTACTTCCATTGAAGGAGGTGGTTCTGGTGACTCGTAAGGGAGGTACGCCGACGCGATTATAAATAAAAAAAAAAAACTTAATAACTTAATGACAGAAATTAACTGAGGAGTGTCATGAGGTTGAAGTGTCAAAAAATGAGCTTTACATGAAAAGCTGTTTAATTTGAAAACTGTAAACCTTTTGCAAATTTGTTTATCAATAGCTGCTCATCTTAACTTTGAGGTGTTAAGATCAACAACATGCTCCGCAAATTTATTTATTCCCATAAGTAGGTACACGTTTAAGAACTGAGTGAGATCATAGACATTAACATAGTTCGTCCCATGGGTCGTGGACTTGAAAAACTATAAACTCAGTCGGTGAGACTCGAATCAACGATCCTGTATATTCAAGGTGAGCACACTAACCACCACGCCAACTAGACTTCCAGACTACTAATGATATGACAACCATTCAAAACGTTTTGAAAAGAAATAGAGATTGAACACCTAAAGGAGCCATAATTTTGGCACTTGGCACTTAAGTTTACGGTTTAGCAACCCTCTATTCTTTATCCAAAAATTTATCTATCATCTACTTGAAATAACTTTTAAAAAAGCTTTTGAGGAGCTACATATTGTCCTCTTTATACTATTTTGAAAAATCAGGCCACCATCGTAAAACCTAGAACAGTAACGATATCGCGTGTTTATTGACCATTTGCTTGCTACGTACGTGAAAGTGTTCATACTGTGTTAATGGAAATTAGTCCCTGTAGTAATTTTGCCATACGGCTTGATAAACAAGCCAACAGAGAAAATTTAGATTAAAGTAAACCTGAAGTGAGTATTCTGTATTCTGATTTTCTTAACACTTTATGTCAATTAAATACAGTTAGTGTTAGGAAAAGATCCAACATTATGTAAACGCTAAATTGCGGTTATATTTTTGTTTGAGTGCTTTAATACCTCTATTAACACATTATTAAGGGATTTTTAATAGGCAAAAATACATATGTTTGTATTAAGGAATAAGTGTCAAAAATGGAATTGAATTCATTAAAATGTAATGTTTGACGAAAGTCTAAAGCAGTCATTCTCAAACTAATTTTGACCGCGAACCCCTTCACACATGAGAAGCCTGTTTAGGGACCCCCGACTGAATTCCAAGCCTTGGATGTTTAAATTGTTTAATATTTAAAAATAGGTACACCATAAAAATAACTTTGATGTTTTAACAAATTTTGTATTGTGCATAATATATAAGTAGTACATACATTAATAAACTTATCATATCCAAAAATCAAACAAAAAGTTGTATCATAATGTTCAGTGGGATGGGTGCACTTGATGGGACGATATGAGTCGGGTTCCATGTTTGTTAATAAAAGCCTTAAGTCCGCACGAGCACTTATGTCTTATCGGTTTCTGTTTTTATTTACAAGCCGCATAACGGCGCTAAAACCATGTTCACTGGAACTGAACCGTAGACCACAATTCAGGATACAGACTTGGTATGGTTTTTTGAAGTACAAATTGCTGATACCCTTCCTCGAACTTAGGTTGCAACTCTTCATTCGTTGATAACTCAATAAGTTTCCCCTGCTTGAGAAAGGTCTCCTTCTTGACTATGTGAAAACGGATTCAACGCTCAATCAGGAATATTGAGTTTAAGAATATCTTCGAACCTTCTTTTAACATCCGAATGAAGTTCCTCAAGGTGCTTCCAGTTAAGCAAAAAGGTCTGCATTTTTTTAGGCAAATTTTCAAGATTTGGAAACAGAGCATTTGCCTCTCCCTATGCTCTGCTTGAACAATACAAGCTTTGTCACCAACAGGGATACAATACTTCTTTTAGCTTGAATTAACTTATCAATCACCCTACACTTGCAAATTGATTTCATTAAATTTACCGAATCTGTCAGTCATGTAAGCTATATCTAGCTTAATATGTACTTATTAAATTGAGTGTTAAATCATAATTGTCTCCTTCTAAAAACGTTTGCAGCTACAGTCATAGACAACTATACAGCATACAATCCCGTTACAGAGATATTCACGAAAGAACCCAAAAATGCTCGTTTTTTCTAAGGTTTGAACCCCAGTATCACTCTTAAGGCGCATACTACAAATCCGATGGCCGGAGATTATTTCGAGTGATGATCTCCTTCGTATCACAGGGCTGGATTGGATTGACACTTCTGTCAAAAGGCGGAAGTTGCAATGGATAGGTCCTACTCTTCGAAGAGGACCAACAAATATTGCAAAGAAGGCCTTAGATTGGAACCCACAAGGAGCCAATGCAAGACGTCGCGTCGTGTTGGACGACCAAGAAACACGTGGAGAAGATCAGTTAATAGCGAGGCTGCTTTACTAAACAAACAGTGGTCAGACCTAAAGACGATGGCACAGAAGAGAATGAGGTGGAAAGTAGGCGTAGTTGATGCCCTATGCCCCACAAGGGGTTAACAGGAACCTGGAAGAGAGAGCGCACCCTTAAGGGTGTACATATTGATGAGAAATTTGGTCACTTTCTTCAGAACCATATCTTATAGCCAAAGTTACCGTTATAGAAATTTCCGTGAAACCTTTTTAAAAATACCTTTTGACCTGCTGACGCCGTTAGGAATGAATCAAAATCAAATTTTGACATTTTATTCTGCAACCACAAGAGCTACAAATTTCCCATACACAATTTTTCAGCACATATTACCGTTATCGAGATTTTCGAAAAAAAAAAACAGTTTTAGAGGGCCTTTGAGCCTCTGTAGCACCGTTAGCGGCACTCGTACAGATGATGACTTACGGGATCTTGTGTAGGACCTCGAAAGGAAGGCTCATGAAAAAATACAGCTTTTCCCTAGTTTTTCCGAAGTTCCTAAATTGTTGTTCAAATTTCCTGGGGTACTAGTTTCTCTCGTAAAAAATAATTTGAAATGGGATACAAATGGTTAGTAAATATGTATTTAATTTTATCGAAATCTTCCGCGGACCCCCAGCACGGGGTTATTTAAAAAAAAAACTTCCAGAATAAACTTGAAAGCTCTTTTTCTTTGAGGAGAGTTTATCTCTACTGAACTCTACTTTTAATATGTAGGTTTCCGTATGCATAATACAAATCAGTCAACAACCAAAAAGTAAAGTAGCGTAGCCATGAAATATGAAACAACCCATTGTTAGCCACTTGAAAAGTATTAACGTGAATAATATGCTTGTTAACCATATTGAATGCCATTATAAAATATTCTTCTATTGGAAATTATGTCTCAGATAAAATGAATTTGGTTGAATTAAATTAATTAAAGTAACTAAATTAAAACTCAGAATTGACTAAGAGAAAATGTTAAATTATTTTTTTTTACAAAAAATCTAAAAACAATTGTTTTTCAGGTTCACATTAAAAGAAGAATTTAAACATTTTATTCTTACCAGCAAACAAGGCAATCAAAATGATGGTGTAACCCACAAAAGTTCCGGCAACCAAAAGTTTTGTGATCGGATCCGATTCGGACATGGTTTCATGATGAAGACCGAGACAGGCAAGTGTGAAAAGCTAAAAGTAAAAAATGACATTATTTATAAATACACCATTTCAGAAAATAAATGAAAACGTTAGGATTAGAAATACTTGTGTCCGTTAGTGTTCTTAATGTTAAATCAGTTGACGAGTAGTAAAAAAGAACATGGACCGAGTTTCATCGGTCAGAGGCGAGGCACCGGGCCTGACAGCTAATCCAACTTATTTTTGGATTTCGTTTTAAATAGGTCTGAAGAAGTTCTTTTGTCACTTTTTGAGAATAATATTAGACAATCATGACATGCCGACACACATGAGCTTTAATTCAGCAAAGCGTGGTGTCAAAAGTTTAATGAATTTTTTCCTATTCTGTAAATTACTGTTACAAAACGAAAATGTTCAGAAGCCATTTTTTTAGTCTCTACTATTTTTCGAGGATATGCAATTCAACAAGAATGCCATTTTACTGTATCTCTTTTTGAAGTATGTATGAAAATCCTTTAAAATGAGTATAGTGCGGTCATATTAGCATTTCAAATAGAAAAAAATAGTGTAAGGCTAATTTTTGGCTAATTTTTGTTGTTTTTGAATCAGTGGGCTCCCAGGAATCTACAACTAATTTTGCTAAAAAAAATTTTGATCGCAAAGGTCCCAAAAAGGACAAAAAAGGATACTCTTTAATCCTTGACCCGAGGTCGGCATGCGGGGTATCATATCAAAGGGGACGTCGAGTACATTACATATCCGGTGTTTGTTTCATGTTTCAAGGACCCTCAAAGGAATAAATCGAATTTAAATGGAAAATTTTCGAGTTTCCCGTGTATCTTTCCAAAGCCATAACTACGAGAATAATTCAAGTTGTCCCTACTTTTATCACTTTTCGGAATCTAAAATAGCTGGAGATTCTCCCATTAAATTTTCTAAGAAAAAAGTAGATCGGAAAGCTCTGAAAAAGGACATAAAAGGACACTAGTTGCACACCTTAGTCGAACGTGGGCATGTGGGGTGTCATATCAAAGAGGATGTCAAGTAAATTCCATATCCGGCATTTGTTACTTGATCCAAGGACCTTAAAAGGACAAAATTGGGCTCAACTTAAACATTTTTGTGTTTCCCGTATCTGTATCTTTCTAAAGCCGTAATTTTCCATTTAAGCCCGACTTATTCCATTTAAAGTCCTTGAGACAGGAAACAATCACCGGATATGCAATGCACTCGACGTCCTCTTTGATATGACACCCCACATGCCCACGTTCGATCAAGGTGTGAAATTAGTGTCCTTTTATGTCCTTTTTCAGAGCTTTCCGATCAACTTTTTTCTTAGCAAATTTAATGGTAGAATCTCCAGCTATTATAGATTCTGAAAAATGATAAAAGTAGGGAAAACTTGAATTATTCTCGTAGTTATGGCTTTGGAAAGATACACGGGAAACTCGAAAATTTTCCATTTAATCTCGATTTATTCCTTTGAGGATCCATGAAGCAGGAAACAAACACCGGATATGTAATGTACTCGACATCCCCTTTGATATGATACCCCGCATGCCGACTTACGGTCAAGGATTAAAGAGTATCCTTTTTTGTCCTTTTTGGGACCTTTCCGATCAAAATTTTTTTTAGCAAAATCAGTTGTAGATTCCTGGGAGCCTACTGATTCAAAAACAACAAAAATTAGCCTTACTCTATTTTTTTCTATTTGGAGGCCTGAATTGGGATATTTTGACTGCACTAGTATTCTTATCGGATGGAAATGATAAGGAAAAGAGGGCCTTAATTTTCTTTTTTAACAATTACGTATTTGTAAATTGAAAAATTGCATGGAATTAGTGTTCCAACAGAGAGGAGCTGTACCTTCGTTATCATCATCATAAGCTCATCAGATCATTAGCTTTAGGTATATGATGATCATCATTAGGCCGTGATTAGTATCTTTGCTGAATTGCGAAACTACATGAAATTGCGTTTAAGAGATGCTATCCCAAGGAATAATTAGGTGTAGTAATTCACCATATTCCTCGCCAATCTGGATAGTGCCAAAGAAAATGGATGCGTCTGGGAAAAAGAAATGGAGAAGGGTAATCGACTATAGGAAGCTGAATAAAATCACTATCGATGACAAGTTTTCAATTCCAAATATAGATGAAATACTGGAAAAATTAGGAAGGTCAATGTACTTTACGACCTTAGATCTCGCAATGGGGTTACACCAAATTGAGATCAAGCGAGAGGATATTCCTAAAACTACATTTTTAACAAATTTCGGGCATTACGAATTTGTTCGAATGCCATTTGGGCTTAAAAACGCCCCCGCTACATTCCAGCGATTAATAAATATGTATTTCTTGGTTTCTCGTTTCAAATACAAAATTCTCTTTATGGCAAATTAAAATATTTATGTTAAGAATTTTAGCCAATTAAGCACAATAGTTTTAACTACAACAAAATTATTAGAATATACATAAGTTCAGAATAAAACTTGATGTCGACCAGTTCAGTTCAGTTATAATACGAATAATAAATTGTTAAAACCTTTTGAAATACTAAGTGCCTGTTTTTTTAATTAAAAATTCTACACGTTGTCGGTTCGTCGAAGGTAAAATCGGAGTTATTAAAGAGTTTTACATTACCGTTGCAAATATAACGACATAGTTTGACATTTCCATACAAAAATATCGCTTGACGACACAACGCAAAACAATTTTGCATGTCCGAAGTAGACATGGGGTAAAATAATCACGACAAATAATATGTATCCTCAATTTTGACTGTTTACAGAATATCCATCCAATATACAGAAATACACCCATGCCTACTTGGAACATGCAAAATTGTGGTTTACTGATTTACGTATTGTCGGCAAGCGAATTTTTGTATGGAAATGTCAAACTATGTCGTTAAATTTGAACGACATGCTAAAACTCTCTATTGTCAGTTGCTTAACAGCCAAACACATGTTATTGAAACCAACGCCGTCTAGATATTAAGGCCGCAATGTAGAATCTTAGACGTCAAAATCAGCTTATAGTTTTAGGTTATGTTCGCCAATGTTGCACTGTTTTGTTTTTGCTTTTTATTACGTCACTACTTGTTTTTGTTGTTTGTTCGTGTAAATAAAAAATTTAAGAGCTAAACTATGACGGCATTGTCCAGCTGAGTTGCGGCTATGATATATCTAGATGGCGTTGTTGAAACTCATGGAATCAACGCCATCTAGATATATCATAGCCGCAACTCAGCTGTACAATGACGTCATGGATCCGTATTGAATTATTCGTCGAACACGGGCAAACAACAACAATGTCATAAGAGGCAACAACAATGCAATGCAATTTCAACTGCGGATTTGACGTTTACGAGTCTACATTGCGGCCTTAATATATAGACGGCGGTGATGGAATTCGCCTACGATTGTTTTATATTAAAAAATTCCATGGCTATCTCTGCTCTATTTTTATAGACGCCATATCACTATAGTATTCAATTTATGTAATAGCTGCAAGTTTTCGTGTTGACTAAGTCTAAAAAAAGGAAGATTAAAAAAGGGGACATAATTTTTCCATCCACAAACGGTAAGGTGAACATTAAAAACGGTTGAGTTCATTTACGAAGATTAACAGAATTGATTGTATCCCCTTTTTCGATATCTTTCTCAAAACTCTTCCCGAAGTATTTATCCGCGTATGTGCTGACATAACATACCTAGTTGAATTATGTACTTGTTTTTTATTTCCGAGCTCTCGGTCGTCCTCGCTGCACCATCATGTTGGGCATGCGGTCAGCGTTCATTTGTTGATAAATAAGAATACATTCCTACTTGGCCACTTCCATAGCATTTCGCGCTTGTACCTAGCTCGGGAGCTTTAACAATCTCGACCAAAGTCAAAGATTTGTGTTTAAGCCCATGTCTCGCAGCCCTTACATAGCATAGTTTGGAAAAGTGTATTACCACTGCCATCTAGATAGACAGGCCGAACTGCAGAAATTGGTTGGTCCACGAGTGGACAAAGTGCGTTCGTGACCAGTGACAGTTGACATTTCTAGAGCTCACAAACACCAGTGCTTCGGAACCCAAAAGTTTAAATGTGCCGAGCGTTTATTACGAAACAAAGGTTATGGTTTGCTTTCGTGTGTTTTTGATGTGCAAGTGGTAAAATACACTTACGGTCAAAAGTATCGACTCAACCTAAAAGCGCGTGTATTTGTACGTGTTTTTCGAAAAGTATAGCAGTTATCCATAAAAATCGTAAGTCATTGAAAAGCTTAAGGCCTCAGCTTTACGTTGGTACCATTTTAACCAATATTTGGAGAGCACTTTTAAAATTGATGCTCTTTGAACGAAAACGTAGCGAAAATGAGCAATATGAAAATGGATTTTGGTTAGGTTTTTTGCAAATAAAACAAAAACTGTTGGAAAATAAGTTAAGTATTTATTATTTTAGTATTTGGTATTTCCTCCTCTTGCTCTAATGACAGCTTCCAGTCGATTCTGCATTCATTTGATCAAGTTGCTGATGGTATCTTGAGGAATACCGTTCCACTCCTCTAATAGGGCTGCCTTCAATTCTTCAATGGACGAAGGGACTGGATTTCTGGCTCGGACTCTTCTCTTGAGTTCGTCCCATAAGTGTTCAATGGGATTGATGTCGGGACTGCGCGCAGGCCAGTTAAGTGACGACATATTGGCTTCATTCAAGAACTGCCGAGTGAGGCGCGACGCATGACACCGGGCATTGTCGTGCATCAAAGTAAAGTTCTCGCCAATAAATGCTGCATAGGGCACAACGTGGACACGGAGAACATCGGTACCGTTTCGCTCAGCTGTCAGCCCTCCTCCTCGGCCTCCTACGGGCACGAATACGAGATCCGTTTTTCCCTCCAATTAAATGCCAGCCCACATCATACAGGAACCGCCGCCGTATGCAACCGTTTCAGTGAAACAGCACTGCGCAAATCGCTCAGTTGGACGCCTGTAGACTCGACATCTTCTGTCACTGCCATGCAGACACATTCTCGACTCGTCAGTGAACAATACTGTGCTCCATTCCGTATCGCTCCAAGTAAGATGATTACGAGCAAATAAGAGGCGCGCTTGTCGGTGTCGTGCAGTCAATTTGGAGCCCCTGGCAGGCCGTCTTGGAGTGATATTCGCTTCCCTTAATCGTCTCCTTACCGTGCGGTCACTGACAGCTACTCCGCGAACACGCCTCAGGTTCCGCTGCGCAGCAACACCCGTGAGGAAACGATTTCGTAACGTACTTGTTACAATGAAACGGTCGTCTCTCTCTGAAGTGGATCGAGGGCGGCCCGTTCTTGGTCTCGAATTAAAGCTACCAGTCTCTCGAAATCTCCTGCTAACTCTCGAGACAGCAGACTGACTCATTCCAAGACGGCGAGCGACGGTTCGCTGACTATGATTTTCCGACAATAGGGCTACAACTTGTGCCGCCTGTTCTGGCGTCGTATCCATTGATGACCAAACAGTGACTGAAATTACTTCAGATGTAGGTTACCTAACATTCCTGATGCAACTGATATTGAGAAACCGATTACGGGCGCTTTTATAGGGGTAGTTTACCTGACCTGACCTTTACCTGAAACTTAAAATTTTCTGGGTTTTTTGTTACAAGTGGCAATAATTTAAAAAGTGCAAAGCAAATGTTGATAAAAAGGGTACCAACAGGTAGCTAAGGTTTCGAACTTTTAAACGACATACGACTTTTATGAATAACTATCATACTTTCCAAAAAACACGTACAAATACACGCGCTATTAGGTTGAGTCGATACTTTTGACCGTAAGTCAAAAATCAACGCACTGGCATGTGTATATCATAGCAAGTCACACGAAATGACAGGCTGACAGCCACTGATATTTGGATTGTGGACAATTTGTGGATTGTACCGAGCGGTACTTTGGCAGTACTAAGCGCGGACCATGACTCACCATGGCAGTACTTGTGTTGCATGAAGACTGACAGATCAGCTGATAATCCGGCCTGTCTATCTAGATGGCAGTGGTATTACGCATGTAAAGCTTTCTTTTGTACCTATGTATTTCAATGTAAATTTCATTATTGGGAGAACTGTTGGAAGTAGAAATACAGTAAAAGAAATCCGAGACTATTTCATCCCAATGGTAACATCAACACACATTTCTTTTCATGACAAAAAGAGCAGAAACTGCAACACAAAATAACGATCACAATATACAACGACAAGAACGAAACATCTCAATAAAAATAATCAAAGAACTATTTCCGTTTCTAACCATCTAGCTTTTGAAGCGTAAAATATAACATTTTTTGAAAATAAAGTTTGAGCTGAGTGATGTTCATATACCTTCTTATCGATTTATATGAATATCACAGCAAAGATTTCGCGGATCATCTAAGACCACCCCCTTCTCTGAAATTAATGCGTCCAACATAACAAATTGTCCTTTGTAAAAATAACGCTTTATAGGAACTACCACATAAAATGGCGCACCCACCGGCAAATTTACGAAATGTCAGCTTTTTGAATTTTGTGCATCACGAATCTTCGTCGTTTTCCATAAAAATAAAAAAATATGGAATTATCGTTGAAAATTCGATGTTCCTTTTTTTGACGAAAAAAATCCTAGAAATATGTAGCATCGTTTTCTGAATCATCTGATTGCTGCATAAGGCGTTAATATATTAAGATTGGTTTTCTATAAATTTTTGAAATTTTGATTTTTTTAATTGCCTTATGAAAGCTTTTGAGTTTCGACACCCCTGCTTTTAACATTTGGTTCTAAAGATGGGCGTAAGCGCCAACGAGAACGTTTGATACTCGAGAGTCGAGACTCTAAATATCCTCGTGTGCTGGTCCCCATTTGATTTATGTATGGGTCATGTTGTTATTGTAACCCCATGTAGTTAAACTAAACCAACTACACCGGAGTACAAAAAAACACGCCTATTATAATTTATATTTAAGACAAAATTGTTTTTATATGGTTAAACACGATTGACACTTGACAACCAAATTTAAGTTTATTTAAAATCTAAAATCTTAAATTCTTTTTACTTTCTAATTTGTTGCACAATTTGACAGTAGATACAGTAGAATCCATTTAACTCTAAATTTCCACTGCGACGATTTGATGCATTACTTCTAACTTCTAAGTTTAGAAATATATTTTTCAAATGTTTGTGTTTGTAAAACAAATGGAAAAAATCGCACTTACAGGTTCAATACGTAGACAGAACGGATAAACGAGCCGATTTTGGGCTAGACGACCTCTACTGTAATCGTGACATTTGATTTCAAAGATCGGTTTTGCATACACTGAGGCGTAATTCACCACACCTTACCATGATTTCATATAGATTTGGTTTGGGATTTTGGTTGGAATGGCGTTATGAAATCGTTTAAAATACCAGAGCTGTTTGTTAATGCCATTACCCACTCAGATTGAAATTTCTAATTCGCAGTAAAAAATAAGTGTGCTTCTAATAGCTTTCAATCGTTCTTATTGCAGCGATTTAAAGGCTTTTCGGTAAAATTCAGCTTATAGGCCGATGTTCTACGGTTTTATATAACATTTCGTGCTTTTGAAAACACTTTCAGTCTTCTTCAGTTCTCGCTTCAAACTACTTCGAAGCAAAGAAAATCGTTTTGCTCAAGAGATCTCCTCACTTGTTGATCTGCTTTCATTTAGCTTCAATATTAAAATGACCTGAAATCTACAAAAAAAAATATTTTTAAATCACAATACAAAATTTCTAACTACGCTGGGGGCCCCTGGTAATTGGGGGCCGAACACATGGAATACCGTACGTTACGCCACTGCATCGCTTCGATTTTGGATAAACGTAAAAAAAAAAAGTGATTAAGAATTTAAAAATTGCCAGTTATGTGTAAGAAGCAAATTCACACGTAGGATGAATTCAATGTCAATGTTCGTATAATGACTCGCTTGGAAGTATATCTGTCGCACCAATTAGCTCACCGATGACGTAAATAACTGGTGTATCATGGTCAAAGTCAACTCGATTCGATACTATGATGTCAGCTTAATTATATTAATCATTTTCGCAAAAACAAAATAACATTTAAAATTTATTAGCATTTCCGGAAAAAAAATAAAATATCCACTAAACATTTTGAGTAAGAAACTTGATACTTGATATCAACAATCAAATTGAACAACGAAGAATGTAAATTTTGTGTAAAAGATCGATATCTATACTCGTATCATATATTAGATACATACATAAATTATGTCCATGAGTAGGTAGTATGTACAATAATATACAAATTTAGACATTTTTGTAAATACCAATGAATCAAATAGGTTCATATATTATTTC
The DNA here is from genome assembly GCA_949715475.1 of Microchrysa polita. Taxonomy (NCBI): domain Eukaryota; kingdom Metazoa; phylum Arthropoda; class Insecta; order Diptera; family Stratiomyidae; genus Microchrysa; species Microchrysa polita. Next base: position 80,041,991 of record OX454417.1, read on the forward strand.
ACATTTTAATATTCAGTGAGTAATAATTAGAATACAATGTACATACTAGTATAAAAAAATGGTTATTAGCCATCAAATATTATCATTATTATGAATGAGTCAATAGTAAATTAAATAAATTCCAAGCACACAATTCTAATCCATTCACTTATCAGACAATGCTAAAAACTAGCCTATTTGCATCATCGGCGGGATGATCTCATAATAAAGATCATGACGATGTGACCACTGTCCGTCAGAACAATTGTGTTCAATTCAGTCAGCTTGCTTTGCATGCAGTGGACTAAACATGATTCTTCATACTCCTGAATACGCAATGACCTATGATACTGACAACCCATGACAACCGATTTATTTGTGAATGTATGAAATGACGATTCAGTCCCGGTACTATGCAAATGATGAGGTGGAATTAAAATCTCGTCAAAATTCATGCTCTTTCGGTGTGTACTGTCGTTCCAGCTCATAAAATAAAAAAATCGGTCACCAGTTTTGTTTTAAGGAACTGCGCACACACCAATCCGTATCCAATAAAATTTATTGAAATTCATCGGTCTTACAGCCCTTTCACACTGCGCATCGACGATGCGATAAGAAGCGAGATTTGTAGATATTAGATGAATGGATAGCCGTATGTATGTAATGTAATAATGGATTGATCTACTAAAAATACCGGCGTACAGAGGGCTGCGCCCGCAATTCGAGGGTTTTTTAGAATTTTGATGCATAGTGAATATTTTTTGTACATATATTCTATAAGCAATAGATAAGAATTGTGCACAACATGAATGAAATGCTTCCTGTAAATCTATTTTTGGATTGGTCTAAATAAACGCGTTCCAGAATGAAAGGCTAGCGCCTTTCATTCTGTTCCACCTTTAATTAGACCAATCCAAAAATAGATTTACTATTTACCCAGTCTGTATAAAAGTACTCCAAGGCAAATCTACAGGATTTTTTCGATTTCAGATTTCTGATGGCCTCCGAGCAAAAAGAAACTCAGGCAAACGTAAGGATGGCTTGGCATTATATATGAACTGAATTATTAGCTGTAAATCTACTGTTACTGTTTTTTAAATCAAGGAAAAGCAACTTATATGAAATGATTCCATTGTTTCCCCTGACATTAGAGCCAACGCAAGCTTTCCTATGAGTATTGAACAAGTATACTTTTGCAGCTTTTCCGGGACACCCTGTTAACTTGGTCCTACAAACTTCCAAAATATTTGTGGCAAACACTATTACCATTCTATGCATTTTCACCAAATTTCATGTGCATTGTTTCATCAAGTTAAAAGATATGCATTGAAGAAATGCTTAAGAGGCTACCCTTGCATTGTGAAAGGCCCTTACTACATACATACTTAATTGGCTATATTTCCGGTTTGGATACAGTTATTCGAATGAAAATTCGTAGACATATTCCCTATGTAATTTTATAAAAACCCTTAGCAGAATTTTCATATTTGGAAACATAAGAGGGGCTACACACGAACAAATTGAATTTTTTTTTAGCAAAAGTCAACAGTCTTAATATTTAACGTATATGAGGCCATACTGACCAATCTTTGTGCGAAGATTCATATTGATCCCTATAACGGTTTAGAAGAACGGAGCTCGAAAATGAAGTTTAACTTTAAACACCAATAACTTTTTTACCGTTACTCTAAACTAGAAAATTTTAACTGATATGAGGTGTACTCGTTTAGATCTTTGATTGGAATTCCCATACGTCAATCTCCGATGAAAACTAAAAAAGTCGACTTTTTTCAAACGTTCGGGACACCCTGTTATCTTCTTCCCACCAACTTCTAAGGTATTCGTGCCAAAGACTGTAACCATTCTACACATTCCTACCAAATTTCATGACAATCGGTTGAGCCGTTCGCGAGTTATTTAGTGAACAGACGGACGGACGGACGGACAAAATCGATTTTATAAGGGTTTTTTGAAAAAATTCTAAAAAACCCTAAAAAGCCTTTGTGGAAATTTACAGTGCTTTCCAACCCAGTTCGTAGCACACGCGTACTCCCAAAAAAAGCAGTATTCGGATTTGACAGTTGCTGCTGTATAAATCTATGAATAGGTCAAAGAAGTAGCATTTGTGGAAATGTGCAGTGCAGCACAACCCGTTGGTAGCGTACGCTTACGTATAAGAAATGTTGGGCAGCGCTTTGCAAGGACGTAGCTAGGATTTGCTTTCGGGAGGGGTCCAACGGACTATAATAGGTACCAATTTTTCAGTCTCATGCTTACAGCGATGAGCTTCTAGCATGTGATCTAATTTTTACAATATTCATCTAAAAAAATTCCATTCACACTCACCGTAATCCCAGTTCAGATGCAATTTTACGACTGACGTAGAAAACATTATTCAAGCCAAAAATGTAATATCCAGTAATTTGCGATCCACTGTGAAATATGATTGGAATGAAACTTCAAAAAAGTTTGGCTGGACTTCATTAATATGTTTAACCCTACTCCTCTAGTTCCCACTGTGTTGTTAGGGTAATTTAAGGTTACGACATGAAATGTATCAGGCTGTAAACAACAAGAAATGGTATCAGATTTAAAAGCCTCAGGCAGGTACGGTTACAATCTTTGCGAATTTCTGCGAATTACGAGAAAAGCTTTCGGTTTTGACTCTACTATTTCGTGCTTGTAATCTATGATTTCAACTGCGTTTGTATTCAGAGTAGGTGTCTGTATTTTTAAAGCTTCAAACACGTACAAATAGTTCCAGTCGTAACTTTGCACAATAAACTTGTGCGAATAAACTTTCAGATTGTAACCACTACAGTTGATTAGATCTAATTTATACACTCGCATTTTCTCGCAGTTTTTCACAACATTTTGCAATTGGCTAAAGATTGTAATGGCAGCCTCATGTGATGTCGATGGTGGATTTTATAATTAACATAATCTCTGGGGACAACGGCGCTGAACAAAACCTAAAGAACTTACTATGGCATAGCAATATGACATAAAAGGAGAAGATGTGCACCATATACACAGACAAAAAATCGGTTACGGACTCTCCAATTTCGCCCTGAAAGAGTGATGTGCAAGGTTGTCCCGCTTACCAATAGGCACCTCAAGTTTACTTTGTGTATGCAAAATTTTTAGTAATTAAGTAAACTTGGGTGTATTACTCTTCCAGACTGGTATCCGGTTCTTGAAATGACATTAGAAACGTACCCTGAACCACAATCTATCATAACATGTGAAATTTGCAAATGTGAGCAATTGCTCGAGCATCGCAACCACCTGTACATCGACAACACCTCACCTCCAAACGCCGGTACCAATATTTTTAATTACCGATATCCCCGCTTTTCCAAACATTTGAATTGATATTGAATTTTAATTTAACAATGGAGGTGGCCGTCCAGAATGTTACCTGTGTTTTCTCAGGAAAATACTCGTCAAATCGGGTAACTTTAGACTTTAGATCGCTTAATTGGAGTTTGAGACCAAAACTAAAAACAAAACTTTTGGGGGAGCCTGCGCCAGGATGATCTCCCTGTTTTCTCGGGAAATACTCGTTGAATATGTGTGGGAGAAACACTCGGTCACTGAAATCAAATTTGGGGCCAGAAACTAGGAAACAAATTATGGTGCTGCTCGTCCCAAAATGGTACCCCGATATTCTCAAGGAATAACAATTATCAAAAAATGGCTCATGACTGAAAAAATGGCACTGGAAAAACCCTGCAAATGCCAGTGCACCGGCCGTTGTAGGAAACCGGTACTGGTATAACATCTCTAACAACGATCTAGATTTAAGTATGGTTTTTACTGAATCTTAGCTCCCTGATAGCTCTTTCCTAAATTAGATCCTGGAGCCATGAAATAGTCGAAACGAGAAAAGCGCGAATGTTGGATTAACCAAATTAACAAAAAACAAACCAACTCAACAAATTCCCATTCCCAATTTATGGCCTTCAAGGTTTTTTGTCCGGAATTTTGAATAATTTCGGGAGGTGTCCGGACCCCATGGAACCTTCCTCTGGCTACGTCCCTGGCGCTTTGCAATGAATTTATTGAAGGTAGCGGTAGATAGGTCAGTTGTGGGCACATATGGTGCCACGCCTATTGGACGAGCATTTCCCCGAAAAAAAAAACAGGTGTACCACTTTGAGGCGGGCAATCCCAATTTTTTTTCTTGTTTTTTACCTAAAATTCGGAATCAGCGACCCATAATTCTTTTAGTGTTTCTTCCCACGCCGATTGGACGAGCATTTCCCCGAAAAAAACAGGGGTACCATTTTTAGGGGGGAAACCCCCATTTTTTTTCTTGTTTTAGACCTAAAATTCGCGGCCCATAATTATTTTAGTGTTTCTTCCCACGCCGATTAGACGAGTATTTCCTCGAGGAAAAACGGTAACATTCTGGGGCGGCAACCCCAAAAAAAATTTTCTTTTTATTTTGAATTTGGAATCGGCGACTGACTTACCTTAGTGCCTGCCGAGAAACAGGAATGCCATTTTGGGAAGTGCACGTACGCTACAAACTGGGTTTCATTGCACTGCATGTTTCCATAAATTACCTATTCCCAGGGCCGGATTTAACCTGTATGCCGCCCCTGGGCAGTAGGCAAATGGCCGCCCTTTGCCAGTAGTTTAGCTTGGAACTAGTAGAAGTCGCATGGTAACATATCTGATATGAGCATTTAATTTTTTTTTTTAGTAGTCCATATCTTTCGCTTGCATGAAAATATCCTGCTTCCCATAAGGACGCAACCAGAGGTCCTTTCAGACATTTTTTAAAAAAGCATTGACGTTCGTATGAACATTTTATTCAAATTGCGTTCAGAATGTTTTCAAATTACCTACTCAATTTCTGAGGTTTACTGTTTTCTCATTGTCACATCTCGTAGTACATTTTTTTGAGATGTCCTTTGTCTGATGTAAATAACTTAAGTTCGGATTTTTTTTTTTGCATTTTTCGGATAAAAAAATAAATTAAGAAAAAAAATCGGAAATGCAAGCTCGCAATGTTATTCAGCAAAAGTCTCCGCTTTTATACGCTTTGCTGATTTTTTGTCATCTTAAACGATTTTTCGCCAGTGGAATTTTTAATTTTTCTACACTCAAAAATCTGACAAAGCGATTCATAGGATGAAAACATGATACTTAGAAAAGATAGACAATGATAGTCAATGTAGAGAGATTTGATCCCTTCCCGAAAATAAATCCTGCACTCGTCACTGTTGCTTCTCATCTCAATTTAAAGTGGGGTAAAACTGAATGGATGTGTTACTTTTCTAGACAGCTGACGGGCTTAAAAATGTAAAAAGTGATGCATTTTTTGCCGGATGGAGATAAATAAATAAAACTTTTCCTTATAAATCAAACAAAAACTCTTCAGGTGCCTACATTGTTTATTGAGTGTGAAGACGGTATATTCCGTTAAAAATAAATGAAAACTACTTAAGCTCGATCTGAAATATTTTCAAATAGAAGCATGACTGTTTCCTTTCAAATAGTTCAGTCAAAACGATTTTTTTTTTCACGGGATCAACAGGAATAAAAAAGTGTGTGGTTCGATCAGTTGCTTCGTTGGAGGTGATTTACACTCTCCGAAGGGAGTATTTTAGAAGGCTTGTAGACAAATCAGGAGCTCGCCGCCAATGTAGGTTCAGAAGTTCATTGATTGTTACACCCGAAAGCTGCTCTAGGCTGCTAATAAAATTGAACATAGAGAGTCATACGGGACCATACCATCATGGGAGTGCCTAAGCTATTACGCTCTTACCGGGTCCGTTGTATCACAGCTCCGAAGGCTGTTTGTAGTCGGACAGAGATCTTTGGTGAGTTGTGACACCACGGACCTAACAGTGCAAGGGGGCCCCTGGTACAGTTGATACGCCATGGCGAGGATCTGTACAAAGACCATTCGGGCGCTAACGGTCCCGTACTCCTGAGTTATGCACGGGTGGCTCTTGGCGTGCCTACCTCCCCCCATAGTTTGCGGGAGGGAAGCACTAAAGGCCTAGCACGATTTTGATGTCCCCCGGTGGGGGGGTGCATCATACGGAAGTCGTGTGAGCTTCGGAGGTGACGGCTCCGCATGACCCGAGTCGAGAAGGGGCTAGCTAGGGAGAACGGCCTTGGTGGAAAATGCCTACGCGCCTATATCTAGCTAGTTTGTGGATTGATGACCACACTGCCTGAGTCGCATTGCTGACTAGTAAACTGAAGGGGCCGCCTGGATGTGAAAAGCAGCGCTTCGTTGTCTGCACAGACGCGGAGTCACAGGTCCAACGAGCATGGGGTGTGCATGCCCGAATTCGCCGTAAGGCTTAACCAATAGGGGGCCGAAGGAGGATCACACCTGCTATGGAGAAGTCCATAGCGAATAGTGTACCTCGGGGATGGGTGAGCCCAGGGGACCATGGTCCCTTCCCATCTTGGAGTTGGTCTCGAGGGGGCTGTCGGTTGTTAAGCAAGACATCGAGCTGGTGATGCAGCCCCGGGGTTGGGTTCCTGAAGGTGAATGCATTCACCGGATGGAGAAATCCCCATCTGACTACAGATCCGGGTCAGTAAACAAGCTGGAGGTCCAAACCGCATAAGCTAGGACCAGGGTATAAAGCCACTAGGCTAGGTGACCCTTAGACAGTAACCTCGTAGATGGTATGCTTGTATCACAGCTCCCCCGCAGGGGCGTCGGTGTCCTTGCGACATCAGCCAAAAAGGCTGTATGTAGGGGGACACCGATCTTTGGTGAGCTGCGACACCACGGACTTAGCAGCGCAGGGGGGCCCCTGGTATGGTTGATACGCCATGGCGTGGATCTGTACAAAGACCATTCGGGCGGTAACGTTCCCGAGCTCCTGAGTTATGTACGGGTTGCTCATGGCGTGACCTACCTCCTCCCATGACTTACGGGAGGGAAGTCACTAAAGGCCAAGCACGATAATGGTGTCCTCTGGTGGGGAGTGCATCGTATGGTTAATCGTGTGAGCTTCGGAGCTGGCGGCTTCGCATGACCCGAGCCCTGAAGGGGAGAGTTAGGGAGAATGGCCTTGGTGGAAAATGCCTACGCACCTATATCTAACTAGTTTGTGGATTGATGACCACACTACCTGAATCGCATTGCTGACTAGTAAACTGAAAGGGCCACCTGGATGTGAAAAGCAGCGCTACGTGTCTGCACAGGCTCGTAGTCACAGGTCCAACGAACCTGGGATGTGCACATCTGAATTTAACGTCCCCCAATAGGGGGACGAAGGAGGATCACACCTGCTATAGCGAAGTCTATAGCGAATAGTGTACGGGGATGGGTGTGCCCAGGGGACCATGGTCCTTGCCCATCAAGGTGTTGGACTCGTAGTGGCTGGAGGTTGTTACCCAAGTCATCCAGCTAGTGATGCAACCCAGGGGTTGGGTTCCTAAAGGTGAGTGCATTCGCCGGATGGAGAAATCCCCTTCTGGCAATAAGACCTTGCCAGTAAAACGCCGAAGGTCCAAACAGTTCGAGGGACCGGGAGATAAAGGCCGAAAGGCTAGGTGCTCCCCTGACGGTAAACCTCGTAGATGGTAAACTTGTATCACAGCTCACCAATAATCCGTGTACCATGCCACAGAGGTAGCCTGTGTCTCATCTCGACACATACTCCCTTGTCGGATATAAAATTGATCAGTGACATCTTTGTCTTTGCTCAAAGTAAAGCAGCAAGGCTATCTAGGTCACTTCTAGTCTAGCCAAATAACCCGCCACCAGTATAGGCCATTCGGAATGAATGACACCAGCAGAAGTTTGCTTGAAGTATAAAAATTAAAAGGTGAACTATAATTACATTTGGCGCCCTGGATTAGGGCGTCACCTAACTAGAGTAACTTAGTAAGCAATTACTATTTTTTCCTAATTATGTCAACTGCTCCTTGAGTAAGAGTCCATCTTTCATAGAATGAAAAACCAATAAGAAGCTTCAAAAATGTGCCGACCCTCAAAATGTGCCGCCCCGGGCAGATGCCCAGGTTGCCCATATGGGAAATCCGGCCCTGCCTATTCCACATATTCATATACATATGTGAACAACAATTAACATCAAATCCAAATGCCGCCCGAATATTGTTTTGAAACGCGTAAGCTAACACTGCAAATTTCCAGAAAGGTTACCTACCTCTTCCACTCATTCATCATTACATAACCTACCTACAATTTATCTACAAGACTACATAGACATACCGACAAGTATGTATGTACATATATAGAAAATACCAATGGTAGGTACTACATTACATTACTACGACAATCCATTCATTAACACCCACAATTCTTTACAACTCTACATAAATATATTGAAAATATCAATGGTAGAACACTCGAAGCGCCATGTCACAAAGTCGATCTGAAATAATACCCATATCATACCCATATCCCCTTGAAAAATCAGGTTTTCTTGCCATAGAAACAAATCGCGTCGGCTGGCAACAAATCGCATCGCATCGCCCGGAAAAGCTTGGCGTCGCACTTTACGCGATAATTACCCAAGGTGGGTTTCCAAAGTGAGGCATCCCGGCGGAGAACACCCTTCCGGCTATCAGTCGGATAAATCTTGTCGTCCCGCAAGGGAGGGAGGTTATGGCCATCAGGCTCAGGAACTCTCAATGACAAATGCGAGGTAGACGCAGGATGGATGTACGCGATAATTCTTACCGATTGTCGATTCTGCTATGTCAGGTTAAAAGCTTCACTTGAAGAGGATCCGTTTTTTTTCCTCTGCGAATCAATTTTATCAATTATTATTATTTGGAAGATACATATATGTCATTTGTAGCTGAAAAGTGCGTGGATTTTAATACCATTGAAACCAACACATTATAACACTCCATATACACTGCATCTTTCATCGCCTATTATAATTAATAAAACGAGACAGTCATTGGCCATGAGGCCATACTATACATACATATGTATGTATAGTGCAAATCTAACATAAGCAGAGAATCTTGGAGATCTGCTAAGTGACCTTCTCGTATACGATGGATTCATATAAAACCTGAAACATAATGGTCTCATGAAGCGACATTTTGTGACTTGGGCCTACTATGTACAATATAACAATAGCTCCATTATATACGATGGGTTGAACAATATGAAATGACCACTGTTTTTTTTTTTCAACACAATATTACCCCTTACCCATCCCCCACGTTCTTTGGACATTCACATTTCGGATGTAGCGGAAAACTTGAATCAATTTAAAAAATTGAATAATAAAAAAGCGCGAAATTTTTCATACTATACTAGATACTATATTCCACCTAGCATCGAGCGGAAATTCAAGTTCATGATGTAATCGCGCAAAAACGCAGGAGGTCAACATACACAATTTATATTTGTGTGTTTTTACGGTTTTGATTTATCCAAAATGATTTAAGTATCTAATACGTTTTAGCGTACTAGTATAAACGAACATATTGTTTAGATTTATGGACACATTTTGCGTGTTAAAAATAGATTTTGAGTCAGTTATTGTTTGTACGTCCAGAATTTGATTTGAGAGCATGCATTTTGAAATTTGTAGGTACACACAATGAGCACATTGCTTATTTTGAATACACAAATATGCGAATAAAACAGAAAAGTGGATTCTGGAACAAAGTGGTTAAGAGGAGATCGTCTCCTTCTTATCCCCGTTTATTGATCCAAATAAAAAAAATGAAAAAATAATTAATGCGATAAAAATTTAAACGTAAAATTCTCAGCGCTTGTAACAGCTTATTTTTACAACTTAAAGCATGGGTGTTTAGCCTTCTGGCTTCCTGGGCCACATTTGCTAAAGCCGAGTGGTTCCGGGCCGCATCAAACAAATATGTTGATCAAATCGGCTATTTACATCTGTGGTCCATGTCAAGTAGGGGATTTCTCGAAGTAGACCACTACTATTTGGGTCCATTTTCGTCCCCTTACAGTCCTCAGTGATTTCCAAAAGTCGACTGATAATTATCGACTTCTTCCTTCATCACTGAGTTCCGTGTGATGCGTTGCCGATGGATGGAATCAATCTAGCCAGATATCCTGGCTCCAATCATGCCGTTTCCCAACGCAATTTTGGGTTCCGAACCTTGAAACTTTTCTGCTGATCCCTCTTTTGCTTAGGTATCGGCAATTTCGTTCCTCAATGTACCTACGTGTCCTTTAACCCACATTAGCGTAACTTCGTTGATTGAAGCACACCCATTGAGCTTCTGGACACACTCCAGTACCAATTTTGAAATGATGTTGGATTGCTGCATGCGCTTGATCACCGATTGGTTGTCGAGTGCTATCAGAATTTTCTTCCAGAAGATGATCCAGCGCGTGCAGCAATCCAAGCATCTCCGGCTGATATACTGATACAGACTCTCCTAGACGAAGTGAGCATGCAAGGTTTAGCTCATCGGAGTATATTCCAGCCCCCGGTCTTCCTTCCATGCGAGACCCATCAGTAAAGATAGCAATATCACGTGGATGCTCCTCGTGTATCCTACCACCCTCTATGAGAGTGATGTTTTGTCTTTCGACTACCCTACATCTTCTCATATCAACCAAAGGCATATGAGTCTCCCTGACATTATCACGAACAATATCAAGGGTTCTCTTATGACCTCCGTTGCTACCAAAGTGATGTCATGTAACATCTCTTACCATTCTTATTGCTGTGAGTGTCGCACTTTGTTTTATAAAAAGATCCAGAGTGGCAGTAATCCCAGTATAACCTCCATAGCAGCGTGTGATCTGTACCACCCAGCTATACTACATGAAATTAACATCAATATTCCGCATTCTCCGCAAAACTTAAAAGCAAGCCGGCTTAATTTTCGCAAAGCCAATTATGATGCCATAAATCTGGAATTGTCAAGGATTGATTGGAGTCAAACGTTTGATGGCCTTAATTGTGAAGCTTCTGTTGAAAAGTTTTACAATATTTTATACAAAATTATTTTCGACTTTGTTCCTTTTTTCACTTCAAAACCACGAAAAGGTCCTGTATGGTTTACTTCGCTTATCTATAAAACGATTCGGAGAAAAAATCGTGCACGGACTCGGTATAAGCGGTTTAAGCGGTTATCTGATCTTCTATCGTTTCAGATGCTTAGATCACTGACAAAACGCTTGATCAAGTCTGCGCGATCTACTTACCTCCTAAGTATCGAGAATAGCATAAACCAAAATGAATCTAAACTATTCTGGTCATATGTTAATAACATGCGCTCCTCCTCGACCCGGCCTTTATCTATGACCTATGAAAGTAGGACAGCAAATACTCCGTCGGAAATCTGCGAGCTCTTTGCTTTGTTCTTTTCTAGATCTTTTCGACAACCACCTTCATCCGTAGTTTCACTTGATTCCCCACGACATTATAATTCTCAATTACCGGTTCCTCCAATATCCTCATCGAACGTCAATCATTTGATCTCAAGCCTTAAGGTTACCTCTTCTCCAGGCCCTGATGGTATACCCAACACTTTTCTTAAACATACACACAACTTTATCTCTTTTCCTCTTGCGATCATTTTTAATAAAAGTTTACAAGAGGGAGTCTTTCCTTATCAATGGAAAACGTCTTATACCGTTCCCATACCTAAGTCGAAAGATACAAACTTTGTATGCAACTATAGGCCCATATCGCTCCTTTCCGCTTGCTCGAAACTTCTAGAGCGTTTTGTATATAATTATATGTATGATCAACTTGGACATCTCATCTGTTCCAATCAACATGGTTTTTGCAAAAGTAAATCAACGACTACCAACCGAGTGGAGCTTGTAAATTTAATCGCTAAATCCTTTGAAACCCATCATGATGTGCATGTCATCTATACGGATTTTTCAAAAGCCTTTGATTCGGTAAATCACAAGATTTTACTTGATAAGTTCCTCACTCTGAGGTTTCCTCCCCAATTAACCTCTTGGCAATCATCTTACGTTCTCAATCGATCGTCTTATGTTACCTTCCAAAATTGTCTTTCATCTGTTTTTCATCCCTGTTCAGGCGTTCCACAAGGGTCAATTCTCGGGCCTTTACTTTTTTCATATTACATCAACGATTTACCCTCTATACTCAATTGTCGCTGCCTGTTATATGCAGACGACTGCAAACTAATATCCTCTATTTCGCATCCGTCAGACTGCATATCCCTTCAGTCAGACGTGGATACTTTGTATTCCTGGTGCGGTTTAAACGATCTTTCGCTTAATATATCCAAGTGCTACGCTATGGCTTACTCACTAAAATCTGACCCTGCTTGTTATGTGTATACAATAAATTCTACCCCTATTAAATACGTCGAATCCATCACAGATCTTGGTGTGCAATTTGATACTAAGTTGAAATTCACTGAGCACTACACGTATACTATATGTAATAAGGCATCTTAATTAGCTGGTTTTGCTTTGCGCTGCTCTGAGGAGTTTAGATCCACTCGAACAGCAATAAGTGTGCACAGTAAAAAGTTTATTGAATTTCCCACACAAAGTGTAGTAAAAATTACTACAAAAAAAAGCTAAAAAAAAATTTGAAATTTAATATTACACATTTCTTTAGCAAAAGGTTAAAATAAATGAAAACTATTAAATTTTAAATAAAATATTGTGAAATCACATTGCTACTGTAATTTTACCAACAAAAAATGTAAAATTAAATCAAGTGATTTGTGATTTTTCATCATTTAATGTAAAATTAAATCAAATGAATGTAATTTTTCATCATTTCATTTTTACATTTCGTAAATCTTGTCGATAGTATTCTGCTACGCTGTGTGGCGCACTTGGTTGAGTCGCCACTCTACGATGCTAGTAATCTAGAGGTCCGTAGATCGAATCTCGGCGTGGTCCAAAATTTTCGAACATGTGAGGATAGGAAATATATAGTGCTTGCAACATTATATACACTCCGAAATTATATGCATTGTAACGTTGACTCGAAATTGCCTATAAACGGCTGAGTTAACGTTAAGTTAATTTTAAATAAAAAATTTAATTTTACACATGGGTATGGGACTTGTTTCCCTCTATGAATTTAAAATTAAATCTTTGTTGGAAATGGGTTAAATATAATGATGTAATTTTAAATGCGTGTTGTAAATTTACAACTCTGAAAGTTGGCAACCAATTGCCTACTCTGAAAGCTGTAAAAATTTAAAACCGTGATTTCTCTTGTTCGTAGTGTCCTAGAGTATGCATCCGTCTTGTGGTCACCGCATACATTCAACTCTCGTACGGATTTAGAGAGAGTTCAGCGCGACTTTACACGTTCTTTGTTTTTTAAATTTAACATGCTTCGTACCCTGAGCGCCTCTCTCTTCTAAACTTAATATCTCTGGAAAGAAGACGGATCTTTCTAGACGAATGCTTTTTGTACAAAATATGTAATGGGTTATTACGATCAACTCTTTCCAGAGATATTGTGTTTAGACTTTCAGCATATAGTACTCGCAATTGTTTCGTGTTTAATCCTCCGACTGCCCTACTGTCTGTTTACAAGAATTCACCCCTGTTGAGAATAATGACTAACTACGACAAACTCGAGATTGGTCCTTTGCCAAGCTCATTTGAATTGTTTAAGAAAGCATTATTACAAAAGCTGTCTACAGCAGAACTTTCGGTCATGTTAAATCTTATTGTTTAAATTTCTTCTTTGTTTTTTAATATCTGTAAATTACTGTTAATTTTAGGTTTAAGACCTGTTCAGTGATCAATAAATAATAATAATAATAGCATGTGTTGACGTGGTTCTCATGCCATCACATATCTTATAATCCTATGCGTGGAATCCCATCCAGCCGTTTCCTAGTAGTTTTCTGGCTACCCTTGGGCGAGCAGACCACTGCTGCATAGGATAGAATAGGCCGATTGTGAATAGTGTCCATATGAATTTACCACTGGCCATAATTGCTAAGTCATCACCGTATCCTACTGTGTGCACGCCCATCGAGTCCAGTTTGCAGAGAAGAGAGTCTACGGTGATGTTCCACAGTGGAGGCGAAAGTACCCCTCCTTGTGGACAGCCTCTGACTACCCTTCCCCTTATTCTGGCACATCCATTACTAAGATTTACTGCCCTCCCTCTAAGCATCGAATCGATCCATGTTATTATGATGGGCTCGATCTCCCACTCAGCTAAGGCATTTCTTAGTTTGCTGTATGAGATCTTATCAAAAGCACCCTCTGTGTCCATAAGGGTTGACATAGCGGTACCGCTGTTGTTACGTCTCCTTTTTGCTATCCGCACTACTTCACGCAGAGCGGACTCAGTAGATCTACTTGCTCTGTAAGCATGTTGACAACTACTCACAGGTTTATACGTTAACGAGGTATTCTCTAGCTAGATGGTCCGCCAATACTCGCTCCATTGTCTTCAATAGAAATGATGTTAGGCTAACCGGGCTGAATGACTTCGCTTTCGTATAATCCCTTTTTCCCGGTTTTGGTAGACTTTAGTCTCTCCCCAATACATTGGGATATATCCTGTCGGTAAACAGGCAACGAATATGTTCCGGATCGTCTCCAGCAGAGCTGCCATGCCCCATTGTAGCAGTGCCGGAAATATTCCGTCCATTCCAGCCGACTTGTATGGGTCAACTCAAAAGTATTGATAGCACTCCTGACACGATCTTCTTCTTCCTTGCATCGTTCTTTATACCGCTCCATGGTTTCGCGTTGCTCGACCTGCGGTATAGGGACTCCGGACACCATTTAAAGTTACCATCCTCTCAGCTTCTTGTCGTCCGGTCGCCCCTACCAATTTACAATTTGAGTTCACGGATTATTTGACTTGAAGCTTCCATGAGCGACTGCAATGTCTCCTCCATTGTTTCCGTCAAAGTCCCATCCGCCTTTCGGATTAGTCCCATTTTGGAAACGCTGTGTTTTGAAATCATCTTCTGTAATCTGCATACCTCGGATGTATTCCTTATATTCGAGCAAAATTCCCTCCACGGATTCCTTTTACGTGTAGGGAGAGTCTTCTTCAGCTCTCTCTTTTTATCCTTATATAGATCCCAAGAGCAATACAAAACGGGATCCCAAACGCTTTCCTTGTCTCCTTCTTCATAGATTCCAATTCACTGCACCACCAGGGTGTTGGATCCTTTTCATCTATGATTGTATAGCGGGACTAAACGAGTTTGCAAGAGGGAGTTATCGAAGAATTCATTTGTTCCATCGATCGCTCTATCTCAGTCGTGCTACTAGGTATTTCCTTTGAAATATCCTCGATTTGTTACAATAAACACATTTCATACTTAGTACGGACCGTATTCCTTGGCTCTGTTTTGGCTACTCGGTTTCGTGCCATACAGAATTCCAAACTGAAATAGCCCTGTGATCAGACATGGTCTGTCTGTCCACCACTCTCCAGTTCTGAATTCTGTGCAGCATATTGACAGAGCTCAGGGTAATGTCTATAACTTCAGCCCTTCGCGCATCAACGAAGGTGGGAGCAACCCCTTCATTAGATACTTATCTTTCAACAAATTCCAGCAGCTGCTGTCCTCTGATGTTGTCATCTGTGCTGTCCCACACAGTATTGTGAGCGTTGGCATCACAGCCTAATAGCAGACCTGTACCTCTTTCTTTACAGTATTTTATCAGGTTCTCTATTTCCATTCAAGGAGGTGGTTCTGGTGAGTCGTAAGCTCGTAAGGGAGGTACGCCGACGCGATTATAAATGATCCTGCCCCACTTCCAATCATTACTGCCGTAATGCAATGGACACAAGTCCATACCTTTCCACCCATCTGTACATAGTATAGATTGGCGGACTGTTGTGACACATTCCTAATTTACTTAGAATCGATTGTAGTTAAACAGAATTGTGTTATGTTCTAATTTAATAAATTTAATTGCGTAAACAATATGGATAACTAAAAATGATGAATTTAATTAAATTCTGAAACTCATCAGTCGATTTTATGACAATCCATAAAATTACTTCCGTCGGAAATATCCGCGTTAAAACAAAAATCAAAACAAATTTTAAAAAAATTAATTTGTAACCGAGACAAAACTGAAGATAAAAGTATCTTTTAATAAATATGCCGTCATAAAGGTGGTATGCATGCACATTTCTCTGCATACGATTACACAACAATTACTCATAAAATGTTGATAATAATCGAGTGACAATATTTACTTTTGGATTGATTATACCCCGCTTGTTTGGTCTGTATGATTATCATCAATTTAGTTAGAATAAGTTTGACGCATACATATACAAAGTGTTACGAGCTGATAATAATACGATTGGATACGATAATTTGACAGTTATAATCAAATTTTAGATAAGATTATGGTGTTTGGCTATTTCTAACGAGTACGAATCGAAAACCACGCGGAAAATTGATACTTTTCCTATATCGTATATGGATGAGGTAGTGTAGAGATTTCGGTATAGGTAATCTAAGGGTAGCTATTTAATAGGTGATCAATCATTCAATCACACTTTGACAGTTTTAGTGTATCTTCGTGCGTGAAATCGCACTGCAACACTAACAGGATGCTGCACAATTTTGTTGTTAAGACCTTTGTCAGTCTTTTCTAGAGTAGTCTTACTACTTCGGTTTTTGGAGCCACTAAACTAAAAATGTAAATTTCATTTTTATGTTGGATAGACAACCCTCCTAAGGAGCTTACAATCAGCCACCTCATTCGTGTCCGGTAAAGCAGGCCCGGTCAACCAGTGTAATCCTGTTTCTGATGAAAGTTTGTTAAAAAAATAAGATATCCAGTATAAACTTACTTTAAAACTGACTTGAGAACGAAATTGTATTTTTGTGCCTTTGTTCCTTTATCAAAAAAAAAGTCAAGGTAAATCGGGATATCTAAAAAAAATTATTGCCGAGTTTGGTAGTCCGCGTCTGTCAAATGGTTTGACAAGTGGTCCCTCGTGAGCAACAGGTTAAGAACCACTGCTCTACAACATTTATGTAAATGGCCTATCGAACTTTGCCCCCGACAAGTGTACCATAGTCTCCTATGCAGACGATACAGTACTGCTAAGATCATCACCCTCGTGGAATCATACCTTGGAGGTATCTCAATTAGCTACATATATGATAAAAATAAAGAAGTGGTTACATAAACATCGGCTGAAACTAAAGTATAGAAAACCCTAAAACATTAGCCGTCTGTTTAAATTCAGCTACACAACCGTCTTTCGATTATATTCAGCCCAATTAAGCTCTTCCGGACCTATTGAAATTTGCGAAAACATTAAATTTGTCTCCGAAACAACCTATTTAGGATAAATAAAAGACAAACCTTATATGAAACTAGACATACTGAACATTTAAATAAAAAACGAGACCGAGCCTAATTTCGGGCGCGGTCGAAATTTGAATACCCGTCACATTTAAATGAAACTTGAGCTTCTTTTATGTTAATAATTTCTACCGCAGCCCCATGACGTGTTCCAATTCCATCCGTTCCTTGATGTGTTTTCAGGCTTTACTATACGAACACGGTTTGGTTGAGATTGGTTCATAAAGTGAAAATAGTTTTTCTTAGAAGAACCTAATTTTCAGAGGGTGGTTTGTATGACAGCCCTATGATGCAGTGTTCCGATTTCATCCGTTCCTAGATATGTTTTGACGCGTTACTAGGAACTCATTTCGGTAAAGTATGGTTTAGGTCGGATTGAAAGGAAAAAAGTTTTTCTTAAAAGAACTTATGTTTCAGGGGTCGGTTTGTATGGCAGCCCTATGACGTTATGTTCCGATTCCATTTGTTCCTAGATATGTTTTGAGGCCTTACTAGGAACACACTTTGATGAAGTTTGGTTGACATTGGTTCATAAAGAAAAAAGTTTTTCTTAGAAGAACCTAATTTTCAGAGGTTGGTTTGTATGACAGCGCTATGAGGTAGTGTTCCGATTTCATCCGATCCTAGATATGTTTTGAGGCTTTACTAGGAACACACTTGGGTGAACTTGGGTGAAGTTTCGAAGAACCTAATTGCCAGGGGTTCGTTTCTATGGCAGTCCCATGACACCATGGTCCGATTCTATTCGTTCCGATATATATACAGCGTACACTAAAAAGAAACTTGCATACAAAATTTCAGCCCGATAGCTTCAAAACTGAGGGACTAGTTTGCATTGAAACAGACGGACGGACAGACGTACATCGCTCAATCGATTTCCCGCGTCACACTGATCAATTGTATATATACTCGTACTTTATATAGTCGGAGGTGCTTCCTTCTGTGCGTTGCAAACTTCATGACAAAGTTAATATACCCTTTCATATAGTGACGAGTATAAAGATTAGACAAAGCTTTGTAAGTTGGAATACACTCAGTAAGTTATTAACTACCAATCAATTATGAAATCCCTACTTTGCCTTAATACAATCATCACTCCAATATTGTATAGTGGTTTGGGGAGGAACATTTAATGTCTGATAACCTAAGTGAACTACACAGCGAAGTAAAAGAAGTAAAATTATTTCTAACAATTAAAAGATATATTTTGTTGACATTATAACTAAATCAATCATCCCTCCTCCACAAGCATTTGTTTATTGTGAGATTTACACACAATGGAATTATAAAACTGGATGTGTCAAATGAAAAAGCAACAACAACGCATTGGTCTCGGCGATGACACGATCCAAGATAGAGCTGCCTGTAGAAATATGCTGAGAAATTATCGCCAAAACGGGCGATGTGCCTACACCGCAGGTCGAGCAACGCGGAACCATGGAGCGGTATAAAGAACGAGGCAAGGAAGAAGAAGAAGAATTATAAAAATGTATAAGCTAAGAAAAATATTGTGAATAGATAATAGAATTGAAAAAAAGATTGAAGAACATTCAGGAAACTATGCATTGTCTCATATATTCGTTTAGTTTTAATCAGACGCCTACATTGATTTTTATCACAAACTGCAAGAATTTTATGTTAATGTATCTACAGTCTAGAATCTAGATCCTGTGATTACGAAAAGTCGCAATAGATTTTGCTAGGGTCTTTAAGCCGTAAAAAAAGAACAAAATAATATTCGGAACGGCAAATCTTACAAAAATTAAAACCATATTGACCGAAACACCTACTTAACAATATTTGGCAGAAATCACTTCTCGAGCAAGACTAATAATACATACTCGCACAGTTCGGGTTCAAATAGAGATGCACACAGTTCAAGTTATGGAAAATTTCTCAACAATGGCTATGTCGGGCAGAAAATAGCAACAAAATTGACTGACAAGCAGGCAGGCTTCTATAAAAGCACTAATGACCTGCACCGTAACATCGAAGCTCGAGTGGATCTGTCAGGAAATCCTTCAGGTGGTATAAACGAGATAAATGAATGGGCAATAGCTAAAGAAACATTATACTGGGAAATCCTTCCAAAGCAAAGACAGACAAAGCTCTTTGTGGTCTAATGAAATCTAGAAGAAGCATAGGGTATACCCGTTCGGCTGCTGGAACTCATTAATGAGCTTAACGTGTTGTCTCGGGCACATTTTTGTTTCCCCTCGCGCCCCAGAAGGAGCCTTCTTTTATGATGAGAAAACTGTATAACTAAGCTAATATGTATGTTCACATTTAGTGTCGAGGGCATTATAAAACACGCCTTTATATTTATTATATTATATTTATATATATATTTTATATAATATTTTAATTGCGAATAGGTTAATTAAAATAAACAGGCAAAATGTAAGCAAGCCCCCTAGAAACATTTTCCCACCTACGCCTTTGTGTTTTTATGTATTGAATTGCGATAGTGTAAAAAAAAATGGTGCCATTATTTTTTGTAGATGTCCACTCTGGACTAACGGGTAGTTTGCGTTACTATGTTTTTCTCCAAGTATTTGTATTATCAATTAATATTTCAAAACTATTAAAATTCAAAGTATGTACATACATATATATATAAGGATTGTATTATGACGTTTTAAATAAATTGAATTAAATTTAAATCGTCCCATCTCTGCACAGGTTGACTCCTTCAATTGGTTCAATGTTGCGCGGTTTTTTTTTATTCCTTTTTTTAAGTCGATGGCAATGCCTTAAGGGGATAACCTTTTAATGCAAGCATAGCCTTGGCGGAAAGGAAATTAGGGTAAGAGATCCAGAGGCGGGGCAACACAAACATTCATGGTCACAGAGAGATTTGAACCCACACTCCGGCAACTCAGAGATAGAGTTACATCTGTACCACTGACCCATTGCATGCCGAATTTCAAGGAAATTTAAGTTCATCTACTCGAAAGAGTAGGAAAAAAAATTTCAGAAAACGACTCAAAAAGTTTAGTAATGACAATAGACAGCATTCCTTGGCAAGCAATTTATTACAGGGTGTGTCATCTTAATTCCGCAATAGTCCTGTGTTTTAGTGGCATACAAATTTGTAGCATGAATTTTTTAGAGCGTATTAAAAAAATGTTGGCTCCTGTGTGTCATCAGAATCAGTTCCGCTTCCAGTTTTCTTACATATTCTCTTGTCAACAATATAAGAAAGTATGAGCGTTTAAATTTTATTGAACCTCAAATAAACGAAAGAGGTCTGAAACTGACTTTAAATGTGAATTTCAATCAATAGTGGAATTCCGGGATGTATTCTTGGCCTTTCCTTTCATCCGTAAAACCATTTCGGAGCGAAACAAAAAAATGTGACGGATCCCTGGATCCCTGGTGGCAAATTTCCTCACAATTATTATTGCTCTATTGCAGCACACAGCAGTTTCTTTTATGTTTTGTAGTCTGGTTGGTGCAGTGGTTAGACCGCACATCTTCGGTGTACACGGTCGTGTGTTCCAATCCAACCGTGAACGAATTCAGTTTATGGTTATTGTATTAATTCTGGTTCCCAAATTTCGTGGGTGCGAGTATAAACTAATTGTGGAAATCTTGACTTATCGTTCCATTCTATACACCAACTGCGGTGCATGTCTGTAGTATTTTGGCATGGCAACTTACCAGCTCTATGGGAACTACGCGGAACTTTGTCCGTAGGAGAAGAAGAGCCCCTGGGGGAGAAATATCGAGTTATTCAATTTCGGAAATGTCTCACAATGGAATATTTGCAGACATCTATGCGTCTATAGCTCAGTAGATAAAGCTGCTGACCTTGTGACTGTAGGTCGGAGGTTCGAATCCCGATTGGGACGAAAGTTTTTTTCTCTCAATTTCCTCAATTGTTGGTATTTTTTCCACCGTTTTTGTGGTGTGAAATTAATATGTACAATAATTGTAAATTCGAGAGGGAACAAATATCTAACTACCATCACTCCCAAAGCAATGTGAGCATTCAAGTGGTCGCCTTGTGCACAGATAGACAACAGACACAAGACCTGATGAGTGTGTCTATCTGTACGAAACCACAAAAACTTTGGAAAAAATACCAAAAATTGAGGAAATTGAGGGAAAAAAAGTTTCGTCCCAATCGGGATTCGAACCTCCGACCTTCAGTCACAAGGTCAGCAGCTTAACCTACAGAGCTAGAGGTCTCAATGCAAACATTCCAATGTGACATTTCCGCAATTGAATAACTCGATATTTCTCCCAAAGGGGGCTCTTCTCCTCCTACAGACAAAGTTCCGCGCAGTAGTAGTAGAGCTGGTAAGTTGCCATGCCAAAAATACCACAGACATGCACATGGGCGTAGCCAGGGGAGGGGGGCAGGGAGGGGCGGTCGCCCCCCCTGGTCGATGAAGATGGTAAAAAATTCTCATCGATGTAGTAAAAAAAATCGCTGCACTATACAACATTTTCAAAAATTTTCTGCTGCTGGCACAAATGCCTTTTCTACCACTCCAAATGCCGCCGGAGAAGCCATGATCGGGACAGTTTGCAGTCAGGAAGCGCATGCAAATAGAAGACAGCGAATGGCCTCTCGTAACTGACGGAGGCTGCGTACCAGCACACACATTTCACTTGTGAGTGTGCTACTGTGGCTGCGTGGATCCCATATTTCCTGTTTCATTTCATGGCTTCTGAGCTGGAGTACACAATTTCAACCGTTAGGTCCCTTCGGGAAGTTAGTGGAATTCAACTTATTTTCATCTGAAAGGGTGACAAATGGTATACAGCTTTGCTTTGTTAGCCCTGGAAGGTCATGCTTCGTCGAATCGACTACGCATCATCAAATTTATCCCATTTTTCGTGACAATTCTCATTATTTGGAGCTAAGTTTTCGTACAGCACTTACAGTGCCAATGTACTTGCCGGGTACATTGCGGCTAGACGAAGTAAGCAGGGTAAGTTGAATTTTTGGAAATTGGCATCGTCGAAACGTCGGAGGATGAACTTTGTGTAACTTTTAGAACTCCAGTATTTCTTATGGCTGGTTGTCGACAACTAGTTCGTAACAAATATGTTTATTTTTGCAACGTGGGATCTATTTTTTTTTAAATTATGGAAAAAATATTTACTAGGACAAAAGTAGGACAAATCAGGAAAATGGCTCAAAATTCTTCCTCATTTTAGGAAGATTACATTTCGAACTCATAAAAATCGGCTCCAAAATCGATGCTTTTCCATTCTAAATAAACTAACGATTGAAAATCTGTCAAATTTTATAAATATTTTGAGAAAGGGTGATTTGTATGAGGCTTCAAAGTTGAGCGTCGATGCATGACCGTACTAAAAATAAGCATTACCTTCCATGGTCTGTAGTCTGGAAGGTCTCGCGGTTAGTGCGCGCACCTTCGGTGCACAGGGTCATGAATTCGAATCTCACCGTGATCCATGGTGTTTTTCGAATTCACGAGCTTATGACGGACTATGATCTCACTCAGATGTTAAACGAGTACCCATTTATGGGGATAAATAACACTGGTGAGCGTGATGCTGATCTCATTACCTCAACAAAAAAGCAGATAAGATCTTGGAAATAGGATGTCACTAATACATCCTGCGACCTTAGTCCAATGTTAGATTGTCGCGCCTGTTATTTATTTACTTTTTCCATGGTTAAGGACCTTGTAAAGAACGGGTCTCATATTTCAGTGTCTTTCAAGTTCTTATTTTTCTTCTCAGTACCGTATAGCCTCTTGTGGGGTCGTGGTGCGTTAACTTAGCCGTTTATAGGCAATTTCGAGTCAACGTTACATTGCATATCATTTCGGAGTGCAATGTTGCAAGCACTATATATTTCCTATCCGAACATGTACGGAAATTTTGGACCACGCCGAAATTTGATCTCCGGACCTCTAGATCACTAACATCGTAGAGTGCGACTCGACCAAGTGAACCACAGAGCGGGTCTTTCAAGTTATTAAATCAGAATTTATTTTCTAATCATACCAGCAATAAAATTGAGCCACTGTCAATACTTTGATAAATTTAGAGGAAATCTTATTAAAACCGTTAACCATATCTTAATCAATAAAGGATTTATAAATATTCTGATGATGCTACTTTGCTAAGATGAAAGTGACAGACGAAACAAACTGATTTCGCAAGTGGAATATGCAACAAAACTGCTGTTTTGTTGAGGTGTTGAGATCAACAGCATGCTCAGTAATGTTATTTATCCCCATAAATGGGTACTTGTTTACAATCTGAGCGACATAATAATCCGTCACGTAGGTCGTGAGTTCGAAAAACACCATAAAATGAATTCGTTCACGGTAAGTCTGGAATCCATGACCCTGTGCATCAATCCAACCACAAGCCAGGCCACTCTAAAATTTGCTAATAATATTTCTGCGACCGGAAATTTCAACTCCTAAGAAAACCATGGTTTTGAAAAAAATTTGGGCTTGCCCCCCCCCCCCCCCCTGACTGAAATCCTGGCTACGCCCATGGACATGCACCGCAGTTGGTGTAAAGAATGGAACGATAATTCAAGATTTCCACAATTAGTCAGTTTATGCTGTTTTTTGAACTCACGACCCATGTGACGGGCACGGGATTATATCACTCAGATGTTAAACGAGTACACATTTATGGGGTTAAATAACACTGCTGAGCGTGCTCAACAAGAAAGCAGTTAAGATCTTATGGAAATTGGATGTTACTAACACATCTGCGGCCTTAGTCCAATCAATGCTCGCGCCAGTTATTTATTTTTATTGCAGCACACAGCGGTTGTTTATTGTTTGAAGTGAACTAAACTTAAAGCTTAATTCAAAATAAAATTAAATTATGTTAAATATGTATTCAAGACTACATTACTTTTACCAACAACTTTCTATGATGTTTGCATCTTATAGACGTTCTTGGTTTTCCCGAGGCTCTGAATACTCATTTTCACCATAGGTAATAAATTCTACGCGCGCCACTCTTTACATCAAATCGCAAATCATATTCAATACAAAATGATGTCATTTTCAATGAGCCGAGCTCGAGGTTAAAACAAATGCAAAATAATTTCATACGTGCTCAGCATTAGGGATGAGCATCGAACATCGATGTTTCGAAAACATCGATGTTTTTGGTCCGATGGTCGATGTTTTTACCATCGATGGTTTTGTGTCGATGTTTTCCACCATCGATGGTTTGCGTTTCGATGGTCGATGGTTTTCACCATCGATGGTTTTTAACCATCGATGTTTCTTTCCTCAACATATTTGTTTTTACAACTCAACTTTGTCTTTATAAATGTATGCGCATACCGTAAAACAGTCCAATCAGAAACAAGAAGTGAATGTATTCGTTACATACAACATGCAATCCATCTATCGTGAACACTGTACACACCAAATGTGGTTTCGCCCTTAAATAGTTTTAACCTTTCCTCACTGCTTAAGTTGAAATTTTAAAGAGATTGGTAGGTGTGCTAAAATTTCGTCGCCCATCTTTTCTTTTCATGCACCGTCAAGATACAACGTATGACGGACGGCCGAAGTATGTCCGATTATAGTCTAAGATGAATACGATATTTGGTCGGCATAAATCACACATCTTTGGATTTTTGCAGGATGGTTGGGGCTAACTTATTATATGAAAAAAAAATCCTCATCGATTTGAGGTACGCAACCATTAAAAAATAGGGGAAAGGGGGACATTTTTTGAGTTTTTAGCGATTATTTAAAAAACGGCAACAGATACAGACAAATGGTCTAAAAAGATAAAAAACTACATAAAATTTACTTTGCAACGATATCTAATATGTACATCAGAATTCTATTGGAAAATTCGACACTCGAGTATTTCTGTTCCAATTTTAGAGGGAGTTATGGACATGGAGGGATCAGCGCCCGCTCTAAGGGGGGGCGAGCCGGGCGGTCGC
Source organism: Microchrysa polita (assembly GCA_949715475.1). Taxonomy (NCBI): domain Eukaryota; kingdom Metazoa; phylum Arthropoda; class Insecta; order Diptera; family Stratiomyidae; genus Microchrysa; species Microchrysa polita. The sequence goes on from OX454417.1 coordinate 80,067,166, forward strand.
CCGGGGCGCCAAATTTTAGGGGCGGCTTTTTGGCTAGTACTCGAAAAATAAAAAAAAGTGGAAAAGGCCGAAAGGAAAATATTAGCATCAAATTCGATTTAGTGGAATGGCAACCATAGAAACTACAGATAAAATACATAAAAAGGAAAGTTGTGCTTTAAAGAAAAAAACCTTTGAAAGATTTGAATAACCCACAATTAATACGAAGTGCTGCGTTTGGAATCATAAAAAGCTGAGGAAAAATTGCCAAAATTTTATGTCTGTGACTGAAGCACGCGTCATGCTTCCGAAAAGCAAAGTGGGACAGCATATGAAATGAGAAATAAGAAATCGCGTCGCATAACACTTACCACATAAAAGCGTTAAAATCAAACTCAACTGTGAGAAATTGTATTCTTGTAACTACCATTTTCATCACTTTTTCAGTAGTTTTAGATAATTTCCACCCACATTTTGCAGCAACTCGACTTTATTTCGTCCCTCTTTTCGCGGATGAGTTTCTTGTATAAAGATTTTATCGAAAACTACTCCAAAAGATTAGTAATCAAAACGAGCACCTTTCTTTGCCACACAATTTTCCTAAGCAGTGTTTTCTAAAATGTGTTTAGTGTTTTAGTGAAAAAAATAATTTCGCATTAATTTTCAATTTCTTACGTTGCGTCGCTGTGGAAGCCTCCACGTTTCCGTGTGCCCTCTGCATAATTTTTGACGGTGGTGAAAAATATGGTGCTCGGGGAATTCAATACCAACCTCTAATTTTGGAACTCCGAATAAACTCTCTATCAAGCCTTGCTGACCTGTTGCGAATTTCGCTTAGGAGTCTGAACGGAAGGGGAACAGGTTTCTAGTGCATATGTTCTGGACCTTCTTAGTGGATCTAGATTATATTTTCTGAATTACTAGGGCGTTGGTTCGAGTCCTACTGTGACCATCAATTTTTGTGTTGTCTTTCTAAAAATGCTCCTACCCAACTAACAATTATAGTTCTATAATACTTCATAGAATATTCTCTTCCAATAGTAATAGAAGCAGATTGCATGATATAAACACTTAAAAATGACGTTTGCCGCCGTTTTTTTAGAACCTTGTATTTTACATCTTATATCATCATTACTTTCGTGCCTCCTGCATTACCTCCGATAACCAATATGAAAAGAATAAGTATTAATGCCATCCATAGGAAGCTTATAAAATGACACTGATATTTTATGAAAAAACCAGCGCGCAGCTAACATTGAACCCATGACCGCCGTATCGCTCGTATTTAACAAATTTTTATAAGATCTGTTCTGCAATAAATCTTTTCTCATGTGGTTTTACCAATAGTGGCTATAGGAAAACTTACAATCATTCGTTTGCAGTGAGAAGATTTTACAGTGTTTCAATCCACATATTTATCAATTAAATGTACCCAGTTTCTGTGTAGAGATTTTCTTAGCGGCTTCAGAAATTGACAATGAGTCAAGACTTCAAACAATTCCATTGGTTGGTTTCCATTTTGGCATTCCAAAGTACTTCATCACTCTGAAGTGTTCCAAAAATTACGAAACCCTTACTCCTACAAAATAACGATAAGCAATTTATCGGATGACAATTTAATGTCATACTATTAGAATGAAGGAGGATATTGTATAAGTCTGTTCATTTGTGATTGATCGATTATATATTGGCTAACAGGATTAGCCCTGTGTGTTATGCGTTATGCCATCCAATAAACACAATTAAAAAGTATGAATGGAGTACTTTTACAGCTTCATATTTAGAGCAAATATTACAGAAACTTTACAGCACTATCCTTGAATTCCTTATACAATCTACCTTTAACTTGTCTTGAATAGTACCTTAGGGGCGGCAATTTATCCTCTTGCCCGGGGCGGCGTATGTGCTAGAGCGGGCGCTGGGAGGGATAATGGGGGTCCTTGATCGGAGTGACTCAAATTTTTAGCGAAAATCATCTTCAACTAAATGTGAATACTTACACAAAATTTCACGGCTGAATTTGCATTTTTTTTTCAAAAGTCATGGCGCTTTTTAAAAAGGTCTAAAATTAAAATATTCTAATTTATATTTTAGTCTAGCGCCAAATTTCACATCAAATTCGAACGTATTATATATCGTTGCAAAGGATTTATTTTTTTGGTTTTTAGACCATTTGTCTATATCTTTTGCCAATCCTTCAATCAGTGAGGATTTTTTTCCCATAATCAGGGGGCCATCCCCAACCATTCTGCAAAAAATCAAAAGATGTTTGATTTTTACCGCTCGATGGTCATATTTTGGGTTATTTTTCTTCGGCTATTATCGTTCTTTCTCCCTCAGTGTTCAGAGAATAATGGAGAAAGGGGAACAGCGGGCTCACTGCCATCCCGTCGAATAGTTTTCCAAGTCGACGCCATACGGCCAGATTCCCGATCGGTACCGCTGGTTTCTCTATGCGGTGGGTTGTGGGTACGATACGAATGCATATTATGAAAAAAAAGGCAAGGAGAGGAGTAACATTCTGGTTAGTGGAGAAGGCAATGAATGAAAACCATAAACTTTACTATACTTCTATTCAATCAGCTCAATTTTTGCTACTGAAGTGATTATTTTTTTGAGTACTCAGAAAACTCAAAACATCGATGTTTTTGGTTCGATGTTTTCTTACCATCGATGGTTTCGTCTCGATGTTTTTTCGATGGTAACCATCGATGTTTTTCTTTCGATGCTCATCTCTACTCAGCATTAATTTAGTAAAATTTGAAGCCTCCAGTGTATTTTCACATTCATTTGAAAGTCAGCGGCTAGAAAAAATATTGATTTTTTGGGCAGGTGCATTACATATCGCGCTATTAAGTAGTTTTCCTCACTATTGTGTATTTTCTAGCATTTATTATAATATCCCCAGAAACAACACAATAATATGCCTCACATGTACAAAATCAGCGTTTTAAAATCTTATCATATAAATTAAAACGAAACCAATCCCTACAATGAAACCATCCATCCATTTATTCAGATTAAATCACACACATTATCGTTGCTGGTTATAGTCGTGTCTCGTGTGTTATTATCTGATCGTACCTGCCCTTTTCCAACACAATTCCCCGTACGAACCAAGTCCAATTAAAATCATCATCATTGCCCGGGAAGGAAACTTGTTGGACTTGTCGCATTAGGGTGGTTCCTTCTACAAGAGTAAAAGTAACAAACGACGCGACTCTGACTGTGAGTGAAACCCGTTTCGATACTCAAGTGAAAATGCTCTTCTCTGGGTTTGTTGATTGTATTTGTACATAGTTTACCTGTGGTGCGTCGGATTTCCGCGTCTACCCAACCAACCATACCATAACAAAACATATTACATCATCGATGAAAAAGAACGCAGCTATGTAAATAGTCGTTGCTGGAATACTAATTTAGTAGAGTCCAGTCTAAGTTAGAATTAGAAGTGTTAATAGGAATGTGTCATCGTGTGACATGAAGATATGAGTATTTGTCTTACTGCGAATCAGATTTGCATGCACATTAAATGATGCTTTGGATATGAGGCGGTGCGCGGCAAAACTCGATTCTTCCTTCCTTTTTTTACGAAATTGAGTTATGAATTGCATTCGAACGTATTTTTGAAGCTCAGTTTTTATCAAAACACATTTCTATCATATTTTTGGAGGCTTTGAAATTTGAAAAAAACTAAATAAACCACCAACTTGGTAGAAAACTATGTGGTTCCACCAGGACACATCAAAACTTGTTCGTTTCAATTTTTAATTCGAAATTAACGCCAAAACTATTAATAAATTTCACATTTCTGTTTTACAAATCAATCTTCGCACATATAGCTTCCGTTTAATTGCAAAACGAATATGGTACAATAATTTTTCATCTTGCTATACGTTTTTTCGGTTTCTGAAAAATTACGAAAAATGGATGGAGCGAGTTTTGCCGCGCACCGCCTCATATGATATCCTTGCGGTATACGGAAGGAGCTCTCCCCTTTTCTAACAACACACAAACCATGGCCAGGGATAGATGAAAGAAAGAGACCAAAATCTCGAATCCACCTATATTGACCCATTAATGTACACAAAACTCATCCTGCGTAACGACGCACTTGTAGTAGGATGACGTCACCGTTACTTTTTGGTGTCGCCATTATCCCAGACAATATGCAATATTTAGGCGCCTTTTAAGTACACTTATCTAATCGAAGAATATTTTTGTATTTTTTATAAATTGAACATGAAAGTAAACATTGTTGAATTCCTTAATTTTCTAAACACTTACCAATTCCAAGAATTTTACAATTGATAACTTGTTAATGGCCATTTTTGCGGTTGGTTTTTAAAATTCCTCAAACACTAAATACAGATGAGAGTATGCACAAATAAATGTTATAAATCCGAAAGATTTAATTTAATCAAATCCTTGTACGAAATACTAACGCGACACACCACGCTATTCACCAAATTCACGTCGAAACACTACGAACTGAAAATGTTTACTGAACTGAAGTATGTAGTCGTAGTGAACTACAAAAAGCACGCACCGAACCGTAAAAGCAAAAAAGATACGCAGATACAGGGACGACCGCCAAGCGTGGAGAACTTTTGGTACCAGACCACTAGTAATGGGTGGATGATGGTAAATGTTCTATGGAAAGATTCAATGGAGATTTTTGAGATAATTTTAATTTTTTTTATACAGTCCACATGTGATTACGAATATAAAATAATTTTATTATAATCAAACAGTTTGATGATTTTCAGATAGAGAAATGCCATTATCATCAACGAGAATTCGGCTCGGACAGAAAAGTTTTGCAGAAAGCTTTTTTGTGCGTGCTCATACTCAGTGTTGCCAATTTAGCCGTTTTCCGGCCAAATTTAGCCGGAAACCGTGCGGTTTAGCCGGAAGAAATTTATAATTCCGGCCGGCCGGATTTTTAGCCGGAATTGATTTTCTTCGGCCGTTTTTCCGGCTAAAATTATTTTATGAATTTGTTTTACTTTGAAACTAAAATCAATTTTTCAATATCCACAAACAAAATAATTAATCGCCGTGAAATTATTTCTCCATACACTATTATCGTATATTAGGGTAACCTACTATGTCCACCTAGAGGAAAACTTGCATTTATGTCTCCTGGGAAAAATTTGCCGCGAAGACTAGCCTTTTTTTTTAAATAAATTTAGGGTAATGGGGTTCACGTAAACTGACGTTATTAGTACCTAGTCTAAGCATGGAATTTACTAACCACCAATATGCTGAATAATTTGCAATTTGATAAAATTCTTTGGCTGAGCAATTCTTGGAGCATGGGGGTACCTGAACGTTGGTCCAATTTCAAAGTGTGAATTCTTTACCACATATAACGTATAATCATGCCAGATTAAGTACAGCGCGATTCATAGATATTGATAATATCGCCGGAACTTTGTAGTATTCAACACTAACGTTGTGCAAGTAGCTTGCCCAGTAAACTACATAAATTAAATTTAAGTGTGTACAGTCGAACTTCCCTAAACGGACATTTCTAATAACCGGACATTTCTAATAAACGGACACTTTTATTTTTCCCAACGTTTTCCGCATATTTTTCTTGAAAAATAACTTCTAACAAGCGGACACTCTTATAACCGGACACGGACAGTACTTTTATACCCTTTCTGAAGTAGCAAGTCTCTAATATGGACAGTTTCACAAATAAAACTCCAAATTCTTACATAACGGAATTGTATTTTGAGCAAAGAATTTTGAAATTGCCGGAAAGTCGTTTTTTTTTGTTACGTAAAATAAGATACAATTTCCAGAAATCGTCATGCAAATCTTTTTTTTCATCTCACCGTGCAGATGTTCGAACCTTTTTTTTGGAAATTGACGAATCCAATTTATATAGCGGCATGTGATCGTGCAATTTTCTATTCTTTTAAAATAAGTTTAAAAAAATGTAGAAATTGTGCAATTCATATTCATATTCACGAAAAAAATTGTTCTCCATTTGGAAAAAATAGTTCGAAAAACTGAAGTCACTGAAATGGTGAAAGTGGGTTCATTCCCATTTTCATGAATAAAAATTATTCGCAAGCCCGTAGACCGTAGAGACTAGAAAAAGGAGGTATATCGCGGTTTTTTAATGGTTTCGAAGAGCGCAGAATTATACATTTTATAAAATGTTATACCTATTTAAAATATTCTCATAAGCGGACACTTCCAATAAACGGACAAAATCTCATTCCCCAATGGTGTCCGCTTATGGGAAGTTCGACTGTATATATTTCGGGGGCATCTTACCCCCATCTTCAGCACAAATGCTAAGTGCTGAAGAAGGGGGTAAGTTGCCCCGAAATATATATACTCACTTAAATCTAATTTTTGGAGTTTACTGGGCAAGCTACTTGCGCAACGTCTGACGATTCATAGAAACTACACATTGCACATGCATTACATTTTGTTGTTGGGTTTGTAGCAACAAATTTATCAAAAATCTATACCATTTCCCGGGCAAGCTCATAATTTTGGAACATCAATTTCGTATCTTTGGAGCATTAAATTCATAATTGCGGAAAATCAACAATGGAACATCAATTTCGTAACTATGGAAAATAAAATAAAATTTGGAGGGCTCAAATTCCAAAATGAATAACAAGCCTGACACACATATTTTCGAATGACGCCAATTTATCATCATTAGCACGAGTTCCAAATTACGCATTTAGACCATCATTTGCTCAATAATTATTGGGGACGCCATCTGTTGTAAAATTGAAGAACAAGAATGTTTACAAAAATATTAAATTTGTTATCGATCTTTTCACATTTCTATTCAAATTCTTTAAGAAAAGTGTGTCCTCAAATTATTGAACTGAATATTCATCAAAATATCGCAATTGTGAGGGACATTTTCACCATTTACACTAACGTCAAAAGTAAATAACGAATTCTAATGACGAAAGCATATGTGTCCAATTTCGAACTTTCAGCAGCATCATGATGGATTATTTTCATGATGATTTGGATATGTCTTGGGCCAAAAATGGTTAAATTTTAATCAATGTTCTGGTGCGATGATGGTAAGATATCCATACATAAATGCAGTTGCCCTTGCCCATAGTTACGCATTGGACGTTCCTTTTATGAATTTTATGTTCCACAATTTCGAACCTAAACAGGCATTGTGTTTGTTGCGTGAGTTAACGGTACTTCAGATAAAAATATTAGTCATTTGAATTGCCATTAAATGCACTTTCTGTAGATACTGCTTTCATAGTTGTAAGTTTCACTTTTTGAGAAAATTGAATTTGAGTTCGAAAGTTGCGAGTGGCCCGATTTTTGTGAAGCCGAGTGTATATTTTTTCGTAATGTGACTGTTTTGTATGATTCAGCCGGTTTTTTGGCCGTTTTTCTCGCTGAAATTAATTTAGCCAGATTTTTAGCCGTTTTTGAAAAAACTATAGCCGGTTTTCCGGCTAAATTTAGCCGTTTTCTAAATTTCCAGTTGGCAACACTGCTCATACTATAGAAAATCGTTAGCCCCGGTATACATGGACAAAAAAAAAAGAACATCAAAAAATATGTAGTTCATATTAGGAAATATGATTTATAGCGAACATAAGTGTTATCTTAAGAGATTTAAGGAAAATCATAAGATTTAAGTAAATCTCCGGTATACTAAAAAAAAATATTTAATTTAACCTTCCGGCGGGCGCAATACTAATCCTAACACGATCGGGCGCAATGCATCTGACAGATTAAGTGCAGAAAAAAGGATGAAACTAAGTTTCTGTATATTTTAGACTCTTATTTATTGTTGCATTGTCTTTTTGAAACAGTTCTACGAAATTTGAGAAACAAATACTGGCTCACACACTTTGATACCCTTAACATTTTAAATTTTCTAAGAATATTCCGTTTTCAATTGCTTCAATATTTAAAAAAAAAACTCCCAACAACTTATTTTACTAAAAACACACTATTGAACGATTTGAAGAGCCTAAAAGTCAACACAACGATATTACGTAATACAAGTGAACATTTTCATAAAAAAGAGGAAAATAACACAATCGGGCACAATACATCTGTGAGATTATTTCATCCCCTCCCGCCCGCAGACATATGGTAGAAAGAAACTTAAAAATGTTTTGGGTAGTTGATCGATAAAGATTAAGCTACACTGAAAAAAAAGGTACCCTGAAACAATGAAATTGTTCATTAAAGTAATGAATATTTACACCGATATCCCACCGAAGACGGCTTTCATCAGCCTTATGAATTTGTTGTTATCAATACAACGAACAAAAAGTTCATTAAAATTACGAACTAATTCATAAAATTAACAACTTGTTCATTGATATCACTGAGTTCATCAATTAAAATAAAAAATGACGACATTAATTCTACATTTTACCTCTGCTCTGAAAAGCCATAAAAATTACCTACCTACCTACAGTGGGAATCGATCCCGGGACCCTATGATTTGAAGACAGACGCCCTACCTACTACACCACGCAGACTATACGTGATGAAGGTTTATAAAATACACTTAAAGCGACAATGACATCTTTCATAGTAGTACATATTACTATGAACGATTATTAATGAACAATAACAGCAATATTGTTTTATTTACTTACATCGCGGCTAATATATGGGTTCATAGCCGGAAAGTACAATGCATAAGATTCTACTGGAAGTTCATTGTGTTCATGATCGCTTTACATTAAGTTGAAATTTTGTTTTCGTTATACTAACGACCGGTGTTTCGTAAAATAGATGAACTCTGTATTAACTTAAGGAAGAGAAGGTTTATTTACTATGAACTAATTCATCATGGTAATGAAAAAAGTCTATGCTCCTAGTTCATTATCATATTATGATGATTTTTTTTTCAGTGTACTGTGAGTTTCAGATCTCCTTTTCATATCGCTGATTGGCGCAACAAAAACTGGCCACTTAATCTGTCAGATGAATTGCGCCCGCCCGAAGGTTAAAAATTAATGGAATCGAACGATGGGGCTACAGCACAAACTCGACCCCCCAAACTAGGTTCTTCTAAGAAAAAGATTTTTATTTGTGCAAGAATTTCAACTAAACCTCATACAAATGTGTTTCAATTGACACCACAAAACATATGTAAAAATGGATGGTAAGGGGTCATGGGGTCATTGGGCTGCCCTAGTCCAACCAACGTATGGACTTTTCATCAAAGCAACCTTTTGTTAGTAGGTTACTATTTTTTTATCAATCATTAATTAATGTCATTTAAAACACAAACTAGTTTATTTGTGTCCATTCTACTGCACTTTCTAGAGTGAGAATACCTTATTGAACGATAATCTTTATTCCATGCCTCTTGTGCTTCTTCGGTTAGCATACCAATGTAAAAGTTCACGGTATGTAACCTCGAACATCGACATTCTAAGTAGAATTCAAAAATAACAAACGGTATGTTCCAAAACGGAATAATGAATTATTCCATTGAGGAGTTGTTATATAAAAAAAAACGCTTTTTTAATTACATCTTAAAAAGTTGAATTTTATGAATTCGCGCAATTGTCACAAATTCTGCTCTAAAGTTAATAAATCCTAGTAATTAGCATCAGTATTACATCAGTATATATTTCCAGGTACCCTTTTCAATAAAAGTAAAGGTAAGATCTACTGCATTGAATTGCTAATAATAAAAAAATGGAATCATGGTCTGAAAAAATGATATCATTATTATTACAATAACAGTAAAATTCTACTAAAATTCATTTTAAAAATTATTTAGTTTTGACTTTTAAATAACATTTCCCGGCATGCTAAGAAAAGGTATGTATTGGAGTACGGAAACAATAGTGTTGTCGGGATTAATGCCAAATTTAATGTCTAAATATGCTATTTTTCGGAAGGTAGAGCTTCGGTAAAATTGAAATAACTTGGAGGGTCGCAGCTTGTCGCAGCCAATTCTTAATTTATTAATTAGCTAAGACTCTAACGCGTTTTTTAATTCCAATATGAGCACCGCGATCGACCGCGCACGGTTAATTTTTCTCTCCAAAAGTTGAAATTTCCCGAAAAAAACATCATCCTAACTAAAGGCTATCATTTATGAAGAAAAATTTTCCAGAAAAATTTTTTTGGTATTATATTTTATTTCTTGACATCATGGAAAAACATATCCTAAGCATTGGCAATTCTCGCATCTACTGAACAGCAGCCGTGTTAGTTTGAACTTGCCTCAAATTTTAGATGTATTTTTGCAATTTCATGAATATTCCAAATTGGGGGCCTCCTGTTGGCATATATGCTTGCCAAAATTTTTTTTTTTATTGATATTTGTGTTAGTTAGTATGTTTACTTTAAATAAAAGTAATTGAACATATTAAATTAACACTTCGCAAAAGGGCAGTTTTTTCCGCTCTTGAACCACTGTGACAGTGGTTCAGAATCGGCATTTTGCGGAAAAAAATATATATTTCCGGAATGGCTTCATCTAGGTACATGAAATTTTATACGAATGTGTAGGAGCCTAACCCAATACCAGACATTTAAAAAAAATGTATTAAGGACATTTTAAAGGGGGGTCCCCATATAGGAGTAATGAGGATAAAAAAAAATGTTGTGAATATAGGCGTGTGGGGTATCACATCAAAGGGGAGATTGAGTACATTTCAGCTGTGAAGGAATTTTTTCTATCAATGCCTCTTCTGAAATGTAAAATGTCAATCAAATGCAATTTTTCAGTGTCTTTGTGGAAACGAACCCCGTCACACCCACCTTATTTATCCACACACAAAAAAAAAATGTTTTATTTTATAGCTCTAACTATTAGCATTACTTTTACGAGGTTTCATAATAAACGTAGCATTTTTGTAACAAATACAAACGTTTTAAGTAGCCTATGTCGTCACACCTGCCGTACAATCGTACTATGGTTGGGACCATGCCCTCGCCTCCCCCCAATAAAGTTTTCTGAGAGATTTTTTTGATTTGCCCACTTATTCCAAGCAACACTCAAATATTGTTTTATCGACGCCAACGAACTTATAGATATGAAAACGGAAGGAAATGAATGGACGGGGGAAGGATTAAACACAAGTTAGGTACGCCCGAAAAAACTTTTGGCCCGAGGAGAGTGAAGCGTATCCAAATTTCCAAATTAGCCTCGGTCTCGTTTTCCTTTAAATTGCGCATATAATTTTAAAACTTGATGTCACACCTTTCTTCAAATAAACATTTTGCCAAAATTACTAAAAGATCGAGGTTGACAATTTGATTGATGATGCCACGGCGGCTGCGTATACAACAGCACTAGAGGAAAAACTGTCGCCCATGCTTGATGACATCAACAATTTAGGCATCCATGAGTTCTGGGAGGAGCTCAAAGACAGCATCAAGGGGGTCGCAGAAGAGGTCGTGGGCTATAAAGGCCGGCGCAGTCGAGCAGACTGGTTCGACGACGAATGCAGGGCCTCGATTGAGGCGAAAAATGAAGCCTATCGCCAATACACACAACGCGCATCCCGAGCCAAGAAAGAAAGATATAACGAGCTTCGGCGAGTATCTAATAAGTTAATTAGACGCAAGAAACGCAAACATTTTGACGAGCAGTTACAGCAAATAAACCAAAGATTAGCCAGTAAGAACATTAGACAGGCGTACAAACTTATAAATAATGTTAAGAACGGATATCAACCCAGGACAAGCCTATGTAAGGACAAGGATGGTAACATCATCAGCGACATCGAAAGCGTCAACAAACGATGGGCCTCGCATTTTGAAGAGCTCCTCAATGTACCATCAACATCCCCCGCGGAGCCAGCTCTTGATCAGTTAGCCGAACCAGGCCTTCCCGTTCTACCCCCAACAGTAGAGGAGGTGAGTCTTGCCATACAGTCGCTTCAAAATAATAAAGCGCCCGGCGCTGACGAGATCCCAGCAGAACTGCTGAAGCATGGTGGAACGTGCCTGACCAATGCTATACATGTGCTACTGCTGAAAATATGGAACGACGAGGAAATCCCCGAAGATTGGCGCAAAAGCATAATCTGCCCAATCCACAAAAAGGGTGACAAGCTGAAGTATGAGAATTACAGGGGCATATCATTAGTTTGTACGGCCTATAAGATATTATCTAAAATTCTTGAAAAGAGAATTAATCCGTACGCAGAACGAATCATTGGCGAGTATCAAGGCGGCTTCAGACCTGGTGGATCAACGACCGATCAGCTTTTCACAGTGAAGCTACTACTCCAAAAGTGCTGGGAATATAACATCGACGTATACCAAATCTTTGTCGACTTCAAGCAGGCATACGACAGTATAGATCGAAGTGTACTGTACAACATTATGCTAAATTTTGGTATACCGGCAAAGTTAGTGCGACTCACAAGGATGACGATGACTAATACCGTCTCGCAGGTCAGAGTGCAGAATCGACTCACTGACCTATTTGAAACTCGTACTGGACTCAAGCAGGGCGATGGGCTGGCGCCGACGCTCTTCAACCTTGCTTTGGAGTATGTAATCCGAGCCATGAATATGGACAGCAGCGGAACGCTACTCATCAAGTCGACTCAATTAGTAGCGTACGCCGACGATATCAACATCATGTCTCGAAGGTTGGGTGATGCAGAAAGCCTTCTGCATAACCTCAATAACGCCGCAAAGGAAGTTGGACTACATATCAACGAAAGCAAAACAAAGGCCATGATGCAATCGAAAACAAGGACGCCAGCAAATTCAAGCATCACAGTGGGGGACCTTAATATCGAGTATGTAGACAACTTCAACTATCTGGGTTGTAACTTATCAAAGGAAGCCAACGAAACCGATGAAAGCGACGGATACAACTAGCCAATAAGACATATTTCTCGGTCCTCCCTATAATTAATTCGAAACTTGCGCACAGGAACACGAAGCTCCGCGTGTACAAAACGATCATCCGACCCGTGCTATGTTATGGCTGCGAAACATGGACCCTCACCCAAGCCTCCGAAATTTTGCTAGACCGATTCGAACGAAAGGTCCTTCGGCGAATTTTCGGGGCCGTTCGCGAGCGAGACCAATGGCGTATCCGGTACAACCATGAGTTGTATCAATTGTACGATGAGCTGGAAGCAGCGCCCGCTCTAAGGAGGGGCGAGCCGGGCGGTCGCCCGGGGCGCCAAATTTTAGGGGCGGCTTTTTGGCTAGCACTCGAATAGAAAACAAGATCAAAAAAATCAATATTAACTTCGATTTAGTGGAAAGGTCTGCGATTTCCTTTTTATGAAAGGGGAAATAAGGGGTCGAATAAACGCTGAGCACATTAAAGCGTTTAAAACAGACTCCTTTGTGAGAAATGTTATCCACAAAGGCATTATTTTCATCAATAATTCGTTTGAAGTTGTTTTCCGTGGTTTCCATCGACATTTCGCAGCCTAATTTAAATACAATTCGCCAAACCTTCGCGTCAATGATGACGTTGGTCCCGATTGCATTGATTCATCTTGCATTGGAGGGCAAACTACGAAGAAGCTGGTTTGGATTTTAGCGAGATGAGGGATCGAACCACAGAAAACATTGCAGAGCTCCCTAATTTGTGTTCGGTCACGCTAATATCGGAATTTGACTATTTGGCGATATAAATAGCTCTGATCTCATTCTCTTTAAAAATTCTCGAGATGACACATTTATGAAAATGAGCCATGCACATTGAAAAGCCTGAAGCAATCTGGCTAATTGAAGTTTTTAAGGAATTTATGGAAAGCAACTGCAGGAGGTTAGTAATGAAAACGAGCACAATTTTTTGGCCTTTAATTTTTGAGGGCAGAGTTTTCTAAAAATGTATTTAATTTTTTAGTGGTAAACCAAATTTCGCATTCATTTTCGATTTTTTACATCAAGCTTTAACATTTTTAAATTCCAAACAAACTCTATAAGATAAGGCATTGCTGAACTGTGGTGAATTGCGCTTAAGAGTAGCTGACAGTAGCGTAATGTACGGTGTTCCATGCTTCCATGTGTTCAGCAGAACACGGGCCCCCAAATCCGAAAACATTAAAACATTTTCTTTGATAGACCCTTCGGTGACGCTCTTTTAAAAAATTTTCATCGGAGGGCCGCAACTTTTCGATAGACGTCTCTCAAGCTTATTGAGTATGGATCTATCTGAATATCTGAATTTCTTCTGGGTTTTTTATCACAAGAATATTGAAAAGAAATAAAAGATTTAATTTGCTTGGAGCTGTAGAAGGTTTTCGCTCAAAATTGAACCCAGATGATGCAGTTATTGGAGTTTTTCATTCTTAAAGTGATTGCTATAATATCGGGGAAAATATGTTCGCAATGTTAACAAAGAGATAACTGATCTATTGATCAAAATGGCTAACGACGGTTACTAAGATCGTTCAATAAGGCTTAAGTCACAAAAACCTTTTTTTAACTACGACTCCAGATTTAATGTGAGTGCAGGTCGGCGTTTAATCGGCCGTTCCCCTGCGTAAAGCATTTGAAGCATTGATTTCAGTGGATTAAGTTTGCCTTAAATGATTTGCTGAGGGTCGTTTAACTTGGCTAGAATCGTCGAAACTCTCCATGTGAGCTATAATTGATGTTATTCTCAGGTCTAGGGCAATCACTTTTAGTCTAGGATCAACGAATGTTACGAGACAGGTAAGTAGGTATACTCCTTATAGTGGTATCTTTACGCCTGTTGGATTTTGTGATAAATAGTTTATCTTACAAGTTCTCATGTAATTATTCAAATTTTAATTTTGTCTCAAAAAATTAAAAAAAAACCTTCGAAGCATGTTGCTAAAAAAATCGTTGCTCTTGCTAATTTCTAATTGCTTCAAATGTGAGTGATGCTCTGTCATTTTTTCTGGGGCCCACATTTCGATTTTGAACACAATAAATTTAGGAAACGTTACGCCACTGGTAGCTGACACGCTCCGGTGATATCATTTTTCGTGCTCAACGAAGCCATGGCGACGGCCAAGCTCATGACGAAATTAAATACTTCTAAAAATGTCCAGTAGTTCCAAAATATGCACTAACAAAAAAATTGTTCAAACCATTTAAAATGTGAAAAGAGACCCAGAACTTACAACTTATTTGCACAAGGGGGCGCGAACTAAAAAAGATTAGGAACCACTGATCTAGATAGTATGGATATTCACTATCAATCTGTTTGGTACAGTACCTAAGGGGCGGCAATTTGTCCTCTTGCCCGGGGCGGCGTAAGTGCTAGAGCGGGCGCTGGCTGGAAGTATCGAAAATCGTGAAGCTTCAACGTTTGCAATGGGCGGGGCATGTACAACGGATGGACGATAATCGCATGCCAAAGAAAGTGATGAACGCACAACGAATTGACGGAGCGAGGTTGCGTGGACGACCGAGAGCTCGCTGGGAGAACTCCGTAGGTGAAGACGCCCACCAGCTGCTGGGCTTCCGAAACTGGAGGACGAGGTCACGTAACCGCGACAATTGGAGGTCAACGATTCAGGCGGCCAAGGCCCGACGTCGGGCTATCGTGCCACATTGATGATGATAATGACTAAAAGATCGAATCGGCCCCGAGACAAAAAAAAGTACCGAAAATAGGGAGAACAGTGTATGTTGGAAAATTAAGCAAATCTTCTCAAAGAAAATTTAAGCATGTATGTATTAATTTGCATAGTATTGACTACTACCCATAGTGTTGTTTTCAATTTCGTTGCGGAACAGGATCAAAACCGGGAAAAAACCCAAAATTTTCGGAGTTTTCCCGTTTTTTTGTTTATAACTCCGAAAGTCTACTTTTCTCCGAAAACCTGTCCATGAAAATATTAGAGAAAACATAACTGCGGGTCCAACGCGCCATTAATCATTAAAATGTGTTAAGCGCGGTATTGCTACAATTGATAGTCATTTTTTTTGCGTTTTTTGCAATTTTGACCCTGTTTTGCAACGAAATTTTGGTGGGAACTTACAGATTCAGGTTTTGCACTCCAAAATACACAATGTACAAGATAAATGCAACTTTTACGACCAAAAATGAAAAACCGTTCAATCTCAAAATTTTTTTCATAAAATGGAACTATGTTAAAAATGGCAAATTTAAATTATCCACTGTAGTAATACCGCTCAACAGATTTTAATTATTTATGTCTCTTTGGACGCACAATTATGTGCTTTCTAAAATATTCATGGAGAGTTTTTCGCAGAAATAAATAGTTGCAGAATTAGGGGGCGAATAACGGAAAACAGCAAAAATTTTAGGGTTTTTCACGATTTTGACCCTGTTCCGCAACGAAATTTTGGTGGGAAGCTCCAGATTCGTGCTCAGCACCCCAAAAAACATAAGAAACAAAAAAAAATTTGTCTCCACCACATTTTGCAATCTGATGTACTAGGTTTATCACGTAGTAACTACACTACCATGGTATCAACGCCATCTAGATATATCATAGCCGCAACTCAGCTGGACAATGCCGTCATAGTTTAGCTCTTAAATTTTTTATTTACACGAACAAACAACAAAAACAAGTAGTGACGTAATAAAAAGCAAAAACAAAACAGTGCAACATTGGCGAACATAACCTAAAACTATAAGCTGATTTTGACGTCTAAGATTCTACATTGCGGCCTTAATATCTAGACGGCGTTGATGGTATGCAGGTATGGTCATAAGCACTTTGTATCTTTCCTGTGACGTCATCATTCGGAAGAGGACGTAAAGTACATATTTCAATAAGAACGATTACTATGATTTCTATATTGGGGTGCCTCTTATACGTATTTCAGTATTAGAGAATCATCGAAAATCGCTTTATTATTTTTCAAAATATTCCCAGATTGCAACACTAGTTGTCCAAATCCCGAAATATAAAAGGCTACCTATACAGTAAAAGTAAAACTTTTCTTATCGGACAAAGTATGATCTCATTAACAATATGGTAAGAAAAAGGACTTGGCATTTTTTCGTTTTTTTTTTTTTGCAATTATTTTCAAAACGGTAAGAGATACAGAAAAATGGTCTGAGGACGAAAAAACCGCATAAAATTATCTTTGCAATGATACATAACACACTAGAGTTTAATTGAATATTTCGGCGTTAGACTAGAACATAAATTAGAATATTTTCATTTTAGACTTTTTTTAAAAGCTCCATAACTTTTGAAAGAATGCTAGTTCAGCCGTAACATTTTGTACAAGTATTCACAATAAGATTAAGATAATTTTAAGGTAAATATTGAGTCGCTCCGGTCAAGGACCCTCATTATCCGCCCATTTAAATTTTTCAAAACGGCATGTCCATAACTCCCCCCAAAATTAGAGCAGAGTGCAATTTTGGTTTGTTGCGATTGGAGGTCATAGTCACCCCACCCACCAAAAATCAGCTCATTCGGATAAAAACTAAGGGTACCTCCCATACAAAGTGACCCAAGACAACTTTGTTCTACAATTTATAAAATGAGTAGTACGTAGAAGAAACTCCTGATGGGTCACTTTGTATGGGAGGTAAAATCCCCCCTTTACCTCCTTTTTTTAAGGTTGCTGACCCCCGATCGGTTGGGACTTTCTATGCCATCATCTCGGGACCATCCCCAACCATAATAAAAAAAATTTCCGATGTAGGATTTTTGCTGTTCGATGGCCATATTTTGGTCCAATTTTCTTATAACTCAAGATGTCCTTGAATTTTTGTTTGGCATTGTTCGCGGAAAAAGAGGTCTTCATATACTTCGTGGACTTTGCAAGCCAACAGAGGAAATGATGGCTTATGTAGAGGAATTGAAAAGATATTTATAGAGATGAACGGAAAACTTTGAAAATATGTAAAAATTATTAAAAAAAAAGATTTTAATTGCTGAAAAAAAAGTTAAAAAGTGTTTTAAGAACCCGAATGTATTTTTGCAGAAGATAATTAAATAAAATTATTGAGGGAGCGCAGGATAAGCTCAAAATTGGAAGGTATTCCGACGACAAAATTGCGACCAAAGGAAAATGATAGGAAGCTAGTCTGGAAGTCAACAAAGGCACCCACTATATGGAAATCGGAATTGTAAAGAAAAAGTGTTAATACGAGTACATCCACTTTTTAAGTCATCTGGCAAATGATTCAAAACTGAAGAGAAAGTCGTAGTCTATCAGTGAGTAAAAACTATCGATTTAATAGGAAAATATGACCCTGAAATCCGTCAGCAATAAGATAATTCTTTTTGACTTTCTGGTCGAAAAATTACATACTTTTCGAATAACATTCAAAATGAAGTAATTACTCGCTTAGGATAGGAAATTGAGAGTCCAATTATCAAAGAAATTCACGATGCGAAATACATACTATGTCATTTCATTCGATTGTACTCCAGACGTATCGTATAAAGAGCAAATGAGCAAAATCGTTTGATACGTGAAAATTTCTGAAAATGCTCCATCGAAGAAAGATTTCTTTGTTTTGTCGAATCGAAGTCCAAAACTGCCAAATATGGCATAAAAAAAACTGGTGAAGGATTGGCAAAGAACTTACGGCGTCGTGATGAACTATCTCGATGAGATTAGATTGCACGGCTGCAATCCGCAATTGAACAGTAGCAACCATCAAATGGTGATACCTACCCATACCCACGTCGCGTCGCACAGTGGGGCGACTAGAACAAAAATTCGGACATAGGCAATTATACGAAATCTTAATATTGCAGATTTGACTACTATGACTTTACACTAGTGTAAGCTATCGAAATCCATTGTTAATAATTTTTTACTTGTAACGGTATTGCCCAAGCAACAATTCGTTTGCTTTGAAGAAGCACTCCATACTGTAGCAATCATATAGTACCACGAAATTCATTTATCGTGTGACATCGCTTAAAGTAATATTTTGATCCGATAAAACATCCAAAGTATTTTCCGGAAAGCTTATATCATCATTATGGAATAAATTTAAAGATGGTGGTTTAAAACTTCGATAAAACTGTCTGTAAACGTTAACCTAAAAACGTACTCCTTTAAATACTCCACTCTTGTGTTTATTGGATGATACAGCACACACATGCAATGGTCTCTCTAAGTTAACTCACACACATGCATTATATTCTTCTATAGCACAGTCGGTGTCATTTTTATAGTGTGACATTCGTATGGTCATACAATAAATTGTTCACCGTAGTTTTATAGAAGGATGGACTTTGTGATTTACTGAATTGACACTTATGAAGTGCTCTGGAATACCACGTTTCTTGAATTGAATTCATTGAAATATTGCTTGAAACCAACATATCCTCACTCCTTGTGAGCTTATGAATCAATTAAGATAATCTCAGCGCAGAAAATGTCTGTATTTTATTGAAGAATGTGTGAATTTAATTAGCTTCAACTGATTGACACATAAAGAAGAAGGTGCATAGGAGAAGGGTCGATAAAGAAGTGTCGAGCACTTGTAGTGTTTACGAGCAATGTTATCTATATGTGAGGTTGGCCGAGTGGTTAGGGCGTCGGACTGGCGTACGACAGTCGCTGGTTCGACGCTGGCTGCGGGAATTATTTTTTTTTTCTCTTTTTTTTGCAATCGCGAGAAAATGACAGAAAATGATGACATAACACATGATGTATGTCTTTCTCGAAGCGTAATTCAGTGCTACAATGAGGTTCTATTGGATCAAAAAACGGCGCCAGATGCCATTATTGGACTATTATTCAGTGTTTATACCCTGTAAAGTGCCCCTATTGTCGTTAGAAGAGAATATTTTACGAAGTATTATAGGGATGAAATTGTTACTTGGGTGGTTGAATAGGCAGTTTTGTTCAATAAGAAATGAATTTTTGGCGTATGACCCCAAAATTTCAAATACCCGTACCAACCACCTTACCTAATAAAATGGCAAATAAATATACTTTTCACGTTTGGCCTTTGGATAAGAGGACCTTTTTATGGTATTTACGTATCTAACAAAGAACATAACGGCAAATTTTAACGATTCTAGCAAATAACCTTGATATTTTTGTTGTTTCATCAAAAAAAAAATGGCCGTAGTTGGCCGGGAAATGAATTAAGCCATGATTATCTGCAATTAATGGAGTCAATTAAAACACAAAGTTTGGCTGCGACCACCTGCGACCCCGCCCACAGTAGCCATTTTTATCGGCTAATCTCTGTTTTTCATGTTAACCCATCACGTGCCTCAGTCCATCGTTATCCGCACCAACCTTTGCATTCAAATCTCCTATTACCATAACATTATGAAGCCAAAATTTGTTGCTGATCAAGCTTGCCTACCCTCAGCAAAATATGCGCCACAATTCTATTCAATTGTTTTAAGAATTGACCTCGATTAGCGCTTCGTCCACCTTGACAATTTTTCTGTCCTTGGGTTGCATCGTGGAACGGCTGTAACTTTTGAACGCGAAGAGCTCGAACTCTGATATTTTTAGTACAATATGCGCCACAATACATCGGTTGCCTTATCCTCCTCTATTCAACATTTTATGGAAAATTTACCCCGTTTGCGCTTGTTTGCCAAGAGCTGCTTTCGTCCGCTATTATGCTGCTTTAATTGTGTTCCAAACATTCTAATTATCTGCTTCGCTCAACAAGCGCTCGCCACTTTTAAATATGCCCATTATCATGGCACTGTGGAATTGAACGCACTCAATTCGCCATTGTTGTGGCGAAATTAACGAATTTCGCCATTCTTCTTAATTCTTCCGTCTGGAGCAGTCCAAATTGTTGACAGTTTTCGATCTCGTGCGCGACTCGTATTTTTCGTGAAATTGTAAAGCACCACAAAGAACTTCACGGTAAGCGACTACATGAAATTCACTTTCAATCGACCCCTTTTCACATTCCTCACGAATTTTAGATGCAAACTATCAAATTACAATCATCGGATGGTGAAATTTTCAATACCGACGTTCAAATTGCCAAATGTTCGGGAACCATTAAAACTATGCTCGAAGATTGCGGCATGGACGATGGCGATGACGCCGTTGTTCCGTTGCCTAATGTAAATTCAACAATTTTACGCAAAGTCCTTCACTGGGCCAACTATCATAAGGATGATCCGCAGACGGCCGAAGATGATGAGAACAAGGAGAAGCGAACAGATGACATTTCATCGTGGGACGCGGATTTCTTGAAAGTCGACCAGGGAACATTGTTCGAGTTGATTTTGGCCGCTAATTATTTGGATATTAAAGGATTGCTCGATGTGACTTGTAAAACCGTTGCTAATATGATTAAGGGCAAGACGCCCGAGGAGATTCGCAAAACTTTTAATATTAAGAATGATTTTACGGCAGCGGAAGAGGAACAGGTGCGCAAGGAGAACGAGTGGTGTGAGGAGAAGTAGGTGGTGGATGTGAAGAAAACAACAAAGAAATGCGGCTGATGTCGCAAAATTTAGTTTGTAGTATTCTAATGATTACAACTTGATAATTCGTAAAATCAAATGAGCAGGATGAATTATCCCGGCATTTATTGTCACACACGAAGTGTTTCTTTTTTTTATTTTATTTTTTTCTTTTCTTGCCGGTGGCATGATTCATTTGTTAATGAAATGAAAATGTTTGTGTTTACTTTTTTTCTCAATAAATGACTTAACAGCAGTCGAAGTAGTTTTATATCTGCGATTTCAGCATTTGTTATCAGAACTAAGGCTATTCATAGATAAGTTAGCTTTTAATTTGTGTTTAACAAGAATATGAAATGTAAGCTGAATGTTGCTGTTTTGCTTATCTTATGGTTTGAACTGCTGCGGTCGCATTTTGGCGAAAATCACTTTTAGTTTTAATGCCACAAGTGCAAAAAACTAGGGTTAATTTTGGCTCGATTTCGACATGCTTAGAATAGATTTTACCAATTGCAGGAGCAGTGTGAATTGAATTCGAGCTAAAATTAACCCCAGTTTTCTATACTTAACGTATAAAACCTGTTAGAAATAATGGAGCTAGAATAAAATCGTGTAAGAAAGATGTGATCGTAAGACTATGCGCCAATTTTTAAAAGAAACAAGCACCTCTCCTTGGCAGAAATTGGAGAAAATTGAGATGAAAAAACTATTTGTTTTTGGGTAAAATCATACAAATTTGATTTTGAAGCTCTGTAAAAACCAAACCTCTTATCGGATTTTAGTGTGGTTAGGTTTATTTTATAGGTAAATTTGTGGGCTGTACCATTTTGTTTCACTATTCTAGCTGGTCCACCTTTGGAGATATTGAGCTTTAAGTCATGCAAGAAACTGATTTTTTCAAAAATCTTCAAATGCCTGTGGCAGCTAAAGGGTTAAGCTAAGGGGGTATGTTCCGTACAACTTTTTTGCTGAAAATCATGAGGAATCACAATCCGGTGCGTTTATGCGGCAGTTTCCGGACACCCTGTATATGAAAAATATGTATTTCCTAGATAACCTGTTCGACTTGTTCTCTTTGCAAGCAAACCCATTGATAACATTCAGTGGATGCCGTTGACCGTGGCAATTTAGACCCGGCTCTAGTTTTTTTCCTGGCTCCTTTTAACCACTAGTATTTTCCCACTGCCTCAACAGACCCATAATTTCACATTAGCTGCATCCTCCAAGCCTCCCAGAAAAGCCCTACCGAGCGTCCTATACCGGGTCCTGGCAAGACCCGGGCATTCACACAGACAGTGAATCAGGGTTTCCCTCTCATTTACATCACCGCAGCTGCGAAAATGAGCATTGTAGGGGATGCCCAGCCTGGCAGCGTGGAGCCCCATTGGTCAGTGCCCCGTGATAACAGCAGTAAGCTTAGCGATATCTCTACGCGGTTTAGTCAGAATCTCAGACGTTCTTTTCCAGTCGTAGGAGGGCCACATCTTCCTTGATGTAACGCAAGTCCTCAGATTTCGCCAGGTGCAATTAGCAGCCCTTATATGGTGGGTAGAGATCTTTACTCTTAACAACTGCCATAGGGACGCAAACACGCTCCGCATGAGAGCTGTCAATGGGTGCACCCATTTCGGCTAGTTCGTCAGCCATCTCGTTACCCTCTATGTTCCTGTGTCCAGGTACCCAGAGTAGGGTTATTCTCTGTCGTGTACCAAGGCTGGTTAATGCTTCCTCACATACTTCAACAACCTTGGAGGTTCTTCTTCTTGTAGCGGTGCAGAAAGGTGTGTAACCTCTGTGCATCTATGTGGGTACGATTTATGGTTCGTCAATGTTTGTGTCCGTGAGGTCTAAGGACAAAAACATAGCTGCTGCGATAGGGTTTTCCCACAGTGATATAGGGGTAAGATCAGTGGGCGCAGCGGGGCATTGAAACAAATGGCCCACATCATGAGGAATGCCATTGCAGTTTGGACAGATGTTTTGGATGTCCGGGTTTATGCGAGAAAGGTACGAATTAAGGCGTGAACAAAAGCCCGACCGAAGTTGAGCTAGTGTTACTCTGGTGGCTCTCGGGAGCCTAATCTCCTCAGGCGAAATTGGTGGTGGGCGCTCTGAGAGGACTCTATTCGCACCTAAACTCGCGATAGACCGATTCACTTCTTCAGTGTGGATCGCTGCAATGGCAGCTCGGTATGTAACTTCATCGTAAGGGTCCCGTTTGTATCCCTGAACCTCTCTCTCAAGGTCTCGTAAACCACGCCTGACATGTCGTGGTGGAGGAATTCGGTCCATGAGATGATTATTGGGATGATCCTCACGGTAGCAACCAACAAGATACTGTTTAGAGAGTAGGAGATTGTGATCACGTATTGGCATCAATTTTGTCTCCTGATGTAAGTGATCCTGGGCAGACATCAGAAGGCAACCTGTCGCGATGCGTAGAGCGGCATTTTCGCAGACCTGAACTTTGGACCAGTTTGTGTAGACTATGTGTCCAAACTGGGGCTGCATAATCAGCGGCCGCTCGACCCACCGCTTTATAAGTAGCTAGCATGGTTTCTTTATCTTTGCCCCAGGTGCTACCAGCTAGAGCTTTTAGGATGTTGTTCCTACTGCGCATTTTTTCACATACTGAAGCTGCATGATTCGCAGACGTCATCATGTTCTCTAGGTGAAGCCCGAGAATTTTGGGGTTTTTAACAGTAGGAACAGAATTGTTGCCAATACGTATATCCATCTCCCATCTGATGTCCTCCCACCAAGTGGTTAGATAAGTCGCAGAAGATTTGGACGCAGAGATGGTGAGGTTTCGGCTTTGGAAAAATGCCTGTAATCGTCCTAGATAGCGATTAATTCGGAGGCGCAGTTCATCCTTATCATTCCCTGTGGCGAGTACGGTGCAATCGTCAGCATAGGAAATCACCTCGATTCCTTCAGGTGGTGTGGGAAGGCCGGACATGTAGATGTTGAACAGAGTGGGGGAGAGTACCCCTCCCTGTGGAACACCTAATTTGATTTTCCTAAGCTTAGAACGTTTGCCTCGAAACTCAGTGAAGGAGTGCCGACCAGCTAGATAATTGGCAATCCAACGGATCTCTTGTGCAGGAAGATGCATATTCAACAGGTTTGCTAGGAGCATTGAATGATTGACCTTATCGAATGCACTTGATAGGTGTATTGCCACCAGAATAGTTCTGTGACAACGACTGCGTTGATTTAGCCCATCACGAATGCGTGTAGTGATCGCATCGAGGGCAGTGGTGGTACTATGCATCTTCCTGAAGCCATGCTGGTGAGGTTCTAGCTTCGCATGTGCAACAAGAGTGGGGTGAATAAGGGCCTCCAGCGTCTTTGCGACTGGAGAAAGTATCGTAATGGGGCGGTAGGATTCCCCGAGATTTGCGCTCTTCCCTGGCTTGAGACAGGGAACAATTCGACCTGTTTTCCAGATTTCAGGGATGGCAAGCGTGGACATCGACAAGTTAAAGGCGGCCGTGAGATACTCAATGGCTGGAAGGTCGAGATGTTTCAACATGGTCATCGAAATGCCATCTGGTCCGAGGGCCTTGGAGTTTTTAGCATTCTCGATGACTTTTTTAACCTGGTCCGCTGTAAAAGATGGTATGGTGTCAACATTCCGGCTGCGAATCCGTCTTCTAATTTTGCGCTTGAGGCCGTCAGACTTGGGATGTTCAATAAATTGTTTATTGAACAGGCTAGCACACTGAAGAGGATCACAGGTTTTAGTGTTGCCAAATTCAATGGCGTTGTTGCCCTTTTCTTTCCGAGGATTGGAAAGGGCGCGGACGGTGACGGTAGACCATAGTTTGCTGACACCTTCATTGAGGTTACATTCATCGAGGTGCTGATTCCATTTCGCCCTCCTATAGTCTTTAACTTGTCGGTCAATTTCGGAGTTAAGCTCCTGAATTCTGGGATCATCAGGGTGAGCGCTTCTGATCTGATCACGTTCATCGGCTAATCTGGCGGCACTAGTGGGAAAGTTAGGCCGAACTTTCGGGGTACGTCCTGCCGGAATAAAACGTGCCGCGGCTGTGGTAATGACGTTCCTAATATTTTTCTCGGCCTCATGAATGGTAATAGGTGATGTTAGCTCGGTGAACTTCGCCGACGAGTAAGCTTTGAAACCATCCCAATCGGCTTTCTTGTGATTGACAAACGTTCGCTTCTCTGACTTAGTCATGTTCGCTGGTTTGTCAATCTTTATAATGATTGGGAGGTGATCTGATTTAAGGGTGGTACGTACTTCCCATCGGGAAGCAGCAATTAGACTGGCACTGACAATAGTTATGTCAGGAGAACTACTGCAAGTGCCCACGACTCTAGTCGGCGAGTCTTCATTAAGTGAACAGAATTCTGAGGCGTCAAGTGATTCGGCGATAGCTATACCCCTGGCATTGTTGTTGAGGTCCGAATGCCAGAGCTCATGGTGCGCATTAAAGTCGCCAAGGATGACCCTGTGCTCTCCGGAAAGGAGAGGACCAATATCGAAACGATAGCCAGAAGGGCAACTAGAGTGAGGTGGTACATGTATATTAAAAATTTCGATATTGGTACTCCCTGATGGAACTGAGATGGCTTGAATTTCCGCCGTACCGTCAGCAACTACATCTAATACACAGTAATGTACGGACTTGTGTATTAGGAAGGCAAGTCCACCTCCAGGGTGAGGATCATCCGTGGCGGCCGGTCGATCTTTCCGCAGTATAACATATTCGCTATGGACGCTTAGAGACGAGTTTGCGTGAAGCAACGTCTCTTGGATGGCGGCGATGAGAATTCTGTTGGAACTCAAGAAGTGTGTGATCTCAGCGATTTTTCGGTGAATGCCATTACAGGTAAACTGTAATATAGATAGTGCAGTGAAAACTGCTGGAGGGGGAGGGCCAGGCGTAAGACTGGGTCTGGCATTTCTTATCATATTGTTTGGCGGTGTAGGGGGCAGTGGTGGGGAAGGTGGGCTAGGAGCAGCCCTGAGTTGCCCGGAATTTATACAACCTGGCGCAACATATGCTAAGGAGTGTTGACCTTGTCTACGTAACCCTGAACACCTAAAGTGAACCCATTCCCTGCAGCAATTACACTGCACTGATCTGGCATTCGAACCGATACGTTGGTTGCAGACACTACAAATCCATACCTCTGGGCCTGGATTTGTTTCAATACCGGCGCGAATTAGTAAAATTGAGAGCAGCCGCGCCGAGATGTAATGCTCCCAATATGACGAAAAAACACATACATCGTACCCACACATATACACAGACAAACCCAACCTTCCTGCATCGAACCTTCAGGGCTCCTGCCGGGGCTCTTGCCAGGAAGGCATTTTGGCAGCTTTTGGCCGTTTTGCATAACAAAACGGGTGTGGTCCGCCCCGTAGAGGCAGTTGCCGTAAGACCACACAACCTTGGAGGTCGTCTTCACCGATTGTAAGGCCATGAAAGCAGCCTGACTATCTGAGCAGATGGCGATATTCTGGTTGTTTTGAATGTCCCTGAGAGCATAACAGGCCTTCATGATTGCAAGCATTTCTGCTTGAAAAATGCTGGCATGATCAGGAAGACGGCAATATTCAGAGATACTTAGTGATCTGCAGAATATTCCAGCACCCACGCCACAATCCGTTTTAAACCCATCGGCGAAGAGTGTGATGTCAAAATCCTTGACCACCTCACTCTCTTCCCATTCACCTTTAGCTGGGAATCTGACATCAAAGTTCTTCCCAAAAGCTTAGTTTGGGCACTTTGAGATCCGTTACAGCGTACGTCTTGTGGTAGCTGGTTTAGAATATTGCTGTGGCCGTATGGCCTAGCACTCCAGCAGCTTAACGATTTGAGTCTGACTGCACCACATGCTGCCAGTTTGTTAATAAACAGATCGATGGGTAGAAGATGCAAGATGACATTCAGCGCATCCGAGTTTTGTTAGATTGTAGCCTTTACTGACCGCTGGCCACCCGACGAGTGACCCATATGTTAGGATGGGTCGTACCACCGCCGTGTACACCCAGAGTACCATGTTTGGCTTGAGACCTCATTTCTTGCTAAATACTG
This sequence comes from Microchrysa polita, assembly GCA_949715475.1. Taxonomy (NCBI): domain Eukaryota; kingdom Metazoa; phylum Arthropoda; class Insecta; order Diptera; family Stratiomyidae; genus Microchrysa; species Microchrysa polita. The sequence continues at coordinate 80,094,515 of OX454417.1, forward strand.
TCTTGCAGGCGTAAAAGGCAATACAGGTTTTTTTAACGCGCTCCTCAATGTTCAACTTCCAGTTGAGCTTTGAGTCCAGAATAACGCCCAAATACTTCGAGCTGGGCGACAGTTGCAGTTGATGTCCATTTAGTTTTGGGATAGAGAAAGGCGGTATTTTTGTTTTTGTAGTGAACAGCATCAGTTTTGTCTTCCCCGGATTTACGCCCAGGCCACAGCTTGTGGCCCATTTACTGCCCTAACCAAGGGCTCTTTCCATGATCTGACTAATCACGGAAAGACACATTCCTGATACTATTATCGCTACATCATCCGCATATGCGACCACCTTAATCATCTCCCTGTCAAGTCTGACTAGGATTTTGTTAATAACTACTAACCACAGAAGTGGAGAGATGACACCACCCTGAGGTGTTCCTCCACACACGAATTTAGTCAGGTGACTGCTTCCTAAGTCACCATGGATTACTCTGGTCGTTAGTAGTGTTACTATCCACGACCCGAGCCGTGGCTCAACTCCTAAGTCTGAGAGGGCCTCATGAATAGATTCAATACGAACATTATTGAATGCACCATGTATGTCTAAGAAAGCGGATAACGTGTATTGTTTGTACTCAAGGCTGTGTTCGATGATACGGACCACTTCGTGGAGAGCCCTTTCTGTGGACTTTCCTTTCACGTATGCGTGCTGGGACTTCGAAAGTCCTGAATTCTCAAGACTTTGTCGGATGTGTAAATCTATTAAGCGCTCTAAAGCTTTGAGTACGAAGAAGGATAAACTAGTCGGCCTGAAATCCTTCGCGGTCTCATGCCCTCGTTTGCCTACCTTCGGAATAAAAACGACTCGAACCCGTCGCCACGACTGGGGTACGTGGTTGAGTAACATAAGGCTTCTGAAAATTATCAGCAGCCATGGAACTACCAGATCCTTCGTTTTCTGAACCATAATCGGTAGTATGCCATCTGGTCCTGGCGATTTATAAGGGGAGAAGCTGTTGATTGCCCAGGTAATCTTCTCTTCAGTAATCATGGAGAAAACAAAGTCACTCTGCCGTTCATCTCCATTATGCACTCTGCGTGCAAGTGCTCCTGCACCCAGGGAAATGCGTATTCATCAGGAGCTCAAGAGATTTGCCAGTTGATTCCGCCCAAGTGCCATCCTCTCTTTTTATTAAGGACGGACACGACCTTGCTTTGGACAAAATCTCGCTGATTCTAGCTGAACCTTTGACGTTGTCCAGTGATTGTCGCAGATCGTCCCACGCTTGGACCTTTGCGGTTCTAATTGCTTTTTTTTGTAAATTTTCAGGCAGTCCTTGTATGGCTGCCAGAACTTATGTTTGTTGCAAATGTTGAATATATCCTGAGTTAGCTTCCGTAATTTAGAAAGGTCCATGTTCCACCATGGAGGGAGAGCTTTTCTACTCCTTTTCATTGGTCAAGAACCCTTGAACGCTACTTCCAAGGATTTTTCCAATGACTTAACCTCCTTGTCCAGCTCCTCCATGGAGCTAATCGAGGGGTTTGTCGCAGTTGAGGGTTTTGATCTACAAATCTGCCTGAACTTCTTCCAGTTTGTCGCCTTAGGATTTCTGTAAGGTTGCGGCATCTCCCTGGAGACATTAATGTTAAAGAGTATCCAGTTATGGTCGGAGAAAGATTTCAGCTCTGATACTATCCATTGTTCTACCTTAAATTTATCGTTGTCTGACAGGAGCGTTAAATCTAGGACCTCTTCCCATCCCGCGTAATTATCCGAACTCGGAAAAACGAAGGTTGGATGGTCTCCCGTATTGCACACTGTAAGGTTAGTATTTAGGATAAAATCAAAAAGCGACTCACCTCTTTCATTTATTTCAGTACTACCCCACAATGTGTGTCGTGCGTTAGCGTCGCATCCTATCAGTAGGGCTGACTTCCTGGAAGTTGTGGAAGATACCAGCAGCTCCTGCTCTTCCGGTGATGCTGGCCTTTCATGGGCCATATAGGCGGAGGAGATATATAGCTTCTTCTTCTTCTTTCTCCTTTAGCTTTACTTCGAAAGCTAGATTGTCTAACCTCGCAGAGGTTGTATTGACAGCTTAAGTTTTATACTCCTTGGAGTGTTTGATAATGTAGTTAGCATTTATAAATTAATTAACCCTCTAACCCGTAAGCCCGCCCTGAGGCGGGTATCACAAAATCCTCATCAGTGAGTTATTCTATGCATTTTTTGTAAATATATTTAGTTATCTCGTTACATTCCTAAATAACAAACTCATTTTTGTAAGTTTTCATTGTACCCAGCAAATAGTGTGTCAGTTTTTAGCAATCATAGGATAAGAAGTGTGAAAATCACGACCAAAATTAGTTTTTAAAAATTGCGTAAGTCAAAAGTGAAAAAAGGGTATTTAGAACCGAGAAATATTACCCGGAATTTTAGAGAGCATGGGTAAAAAGGTTGTTTATGCGATTATTTATTAATTTTTTAAAAATTTAAAATTTGGAGGTGTTAGTTGACAAAAAAACCAATACCCGCCTCCAGGCGGGTATACGGGTTTAAGGAATTTTTCATTGAATATATTCCATATAAAATGCTGAAGTATTTTGATAAATAATAGGGGTACTGCAATAACTTGATGATGGCATTAAGTTGGCTTTTAGGTTAAAATCAGTTTTACACTTACTAATTAATGTATTGTGTACTTGAAACCCCCAAAATATTCAATGGCTGCAAAAGAGTCCCCCTTGGCATTATGGGGCTTTTTGCTAATTGTTCCAATACGTAATAAAATGATCTAATCTAAATACTGTACTTAAATCCAAATTAATAAAAATGCTTTTAACATATGTGACCGGGAAAGTTAAAAAGGGGCTATCGTGTAAAAATTTCGATTTTCACTTTTTTAGTGACTTCCACAGAAGAAAATGTGCTCTTCCCGATGGTGGAAACCGCAGTTGCCAAAATTCAAAAAATGGGTCCGAAAATCGATCTTGAAGTTCGCCATCAAATCATCAAAATCCAATGTGAAATTGAAATTTTGTGTATTTCTGAATATCTTTTCAACTGCTAAAGCAAATTTACCCAAATTTTCAACACGTCCCATTCACTAAGTTGGAAGTAAAAATCAATACCGCAAATCATATAAGTCTGCATGAGTTGAGGTAGGGAGCGGCATGAAAACAAAAAATGTAGTATCGAATACAACATTTTTAGGAAATTTAAGCTTTATAAGTTTCTCAATTTTATGAGATGTAGGCATTATTGTATATAATGTAAGTAATGATATTTTACTGTTATAATTTATTATCAAATTATATAAAGTAGACTTTTATACAGAATTTTAAATAGTGGAATAATAGTTTTTAATGTTCAATAGAAAAAATAATCAAATGTAATTTTTTGTTTTATAATATTTTGGGTGCTAGATATCAAGCTAGGTCAACAATTAATTTTGATTTTAAAAAGGACCAAAAAGGACACAGAAATGTCGTTAATGCGGAACGGGCATGTGCGATATCATATCAAAGGAGACGTTGAGTGCATTCTAATCCGTTAATATATTTCATTCTTGCGCGTATAAAAGATTAATGTCAGAGTCTCTCATAATGACCATGTTTGTATTTGAGGCGGTGCGCGGCAAAACTCGCTTCTTCCATTTTTATACGAAATTGAGCTATGAATTGCATTCGAAAGTATTTTTCCTACTCTACACGGTAGTTAGCTCAGTTTTCATCAAAATAAATCAACATTTTGATCAGAAAGGTCCTAAAAAGGACAAAAAAGGACACTATTTATTCCTTAACCGGAGGTCGGCATGCGGGGCATCATATGAAAGGGGACGTCGAGTACATTACGTATCCGGTGTTTGTTTCCTATTTCAAGAAACATCGACGAAATAAACCGGGCTTAAATGAAAAATGTTTCTTTCCAAAGCCATAACTACGCAAATAATTCAATTTGCCACTGCCTTTTTCATTTTTTAGAATTCATAATATCTCAACATTCTATCATTATATTTGCTTAGGAAAAATTCAAACAAACAAACGCAAAAATATGCCCCATTTGACAAAATTTCGTAGCATAGGAAGAGAAGGGAGGCGAGCCTAAACATGTGAAGACCCTGTCAAGTCGATAAAATTCATTATACTCTCTTTGGATTTACTCTCATCCTGTGCATCTTACGAACACAATTTATGATGCAATTTGATGACAATCAATATTCCTATAACACATACTTAGAAGACTTTAAGCTACAATGCAGCGGTAATGAGTTATTGATATGTAAATGCAAAAAACTGCAAAATTGGTATGAATTTTGGAATTTCCCGCATTTTCTTGGTGCTATAACTCTGTCAGTTTTTATTGTAGAGTACAACTTTTTAGATGAAGTTTGTAGGAAATTTTGTTCTCTACAAAATTGTCCTGGCACGTTTTGTGTTCAAATTAACTGTAAAGAAGTTTCACCCCAAAAACTGATGAAAAGGCAGATTGTAGATGGTTTTTTCAAAATGGCGGCAGGAGCACAGGGGGGGGGAAGTGACGCAAACTTGGACTTTAACTTACCCCACCTGTCTTTATAACTTATCAATTCATATCAATTTGAGACAATTTTTGCAAGGTAAAATCTCCCCGTTGATTGGAGTATATCTCCACCGAACAATATCTATACTGGATAATATTAGTTAATTACGTTCTGTAGAATTTGAAAAAAAAATAGTTTTACTTGTTAATTTAATTGAAAATTAAAAAAATCTTTTTCCTCGGGTTTTTTCTTAATAATAAAAGAAATGCTTAAAGGCATCCTTACAGAAACTCCCAGTAGGGACTGGAAGTAATTCTTTCGAGTTCTGTGCCGCTAGAACTTTGCTGTACTTTACATGTTTTAAGGACAACCGTTAGTTTGAAAGTCCTCGACACATAACGTGGAAGTATAAGCTTACATCCCATATAAAAGTTTCATTTTTTGACCAAGAATTTTCCACGTTGGTTGGTTGAAAAATACCATCAGTTGCGTTTTCTTGATCATCTGGAGTAGTTTTGAGTAACGAACTCCATAGAAAAAAACAAATACATCTACCTAGTTAATTTTCACACGTGCCACTACCCTACGCGGGATAGAGTTTAGGTGAATTAAATGTAGATGGCTAATCTACAGGGAAAAAAATATGGCAATTTCGTTTTTTAAGTTTGAGTACCTACCTTTAAAAATGACAATTCAAAACAAAACAGCGAATATTTCTTATTGAGGTACTTAGATTTTTCAGATAAATCAGTGTCTTATGTGACGAAACCGGTCAAATCTAAAAAATAAGCCGACGACAGTAAGACAAAAATGTAGAACAGTTGTAAGTTGTTTGAGCAGTTACCCGGGATTTTTTTTTTTACTTTTAAATCACGCGTTAATCGCGATGGTAAAAAACGCGCTTATTGTCATAAGGGCTTTTCGACTTTGTGGAGCATTTCCATATTTACTGGAATTCCCATACAAAACGACAATCTGTTAAATTGATCCAAGCTATGTCATGGATCATCTGCCAATGCCATCTCCCAGATGCCTCTGCAAACAATTTCCCTAAAATTTCCCGTATGTAATTTTGTTTTTCAGTTTATCTGGTTTCTAATCATTTAAGTCAATCATTTTAAAATTTCCTGGGATATTTTCCTTTAAATTAAATCTTGCACGGCGCATAATATCAAATGCAAGTTCCAATTCAGAATATCGCGTTGGGGACTGATGACACAATAGTAAGCAGTTACTGAAGGGGACAATTTTGATCCGTTTGCGTTTTACTTGGACAATGATCCTGTCTGTCCAAGAAAGAAACGACTATAATTAAATATCTAGGTATTCAATTCACAATACCAAAAACACTTTCATCATTGTCTTAAAAAGGCCATTGCCTCGAGTCACAATCAGACAGAATTGTAATTGTATACTTTTATTTAATAAAATATAATTCATGAATATTTTTCTGAGTGTAAAATACCCTTGCGCTAAAGTTCTTTTCACAGTGGGGAAAGGAAGATCCTGACTGACCAGTCGGCTGTAAAATCAGATATTGCCGACAATATTTGCTGTACCGGTAGTAGACTATTGACGTAATTATCATGGAAAACGCAATCTAAAATAAAGGGTACATAATGCGAATAAAATATTTTTGATTCGAACTAGAATATCGCGATATTCTGGTGTACCCAAATGCAAAAAAAAAAAAAATATTCAAAACTATTTCAATGACTTCTTGTAATCTGTCCCTATCGTTTGAAACCCATCTTGCCTATCCACAACCAATTTTCCAAAAATGTCCTTTTCAGGAGAGAAGATCCTTTCCGAAGATTTCAAAAATGTACAAATAGTATTTCGGGGCGCTTGTCTCACCAAGTGTATTTTCATATCCATATTGCTCATATTGGACTTTTTTAGCAAAAAAGGACCTTTTGTCCTTACGGGTATTCCCTGGAATTAGTATGCACTTTTAGATATTAAGTGTCCTGCTGATAAATGACTACTTGTGTCTTATTAAAATCAGCACACAAAGAGAATCAAAGCAAACAATTGAAAGGAATTGCATCATTATCTTTACATGATTGATTGATGATTTACTGTTATTCCAGTTACTGGTCAGCAATGCAATCTCTAAATCATTTTTGTGGCCACCAATGGATCATGTATATTAACAATCATACAATATAGCAAAGAAAGTGCTGAAAATGTATGTACTCGAACTTGTCGAAAAATTAATTTGCATTTGGATTTACTGTTATATTGCCCGCTAATTACATTTTAGGTAACAGTACCCGAATCAGGATCATCGAAAGTATATAGATACCAAGTTTCATAAAAATCAGATCACGACAAATCATTTAAACACTATGCACCGACTTGATTTCTTTATCGGCCGTTTACTCGCTTGTTTGTTTTTACCAGATAGCCCCCTTTTAACTTTCCCGGTCACATATAGTGAATTGTTTGTTTTCCCCAAACGTCTACTTTGCCGACAGGGTCTTTTTGACCCTGGACGCTTGAAAGGCAAATATCACCTTTGTCCGTAATGACCTTCAACCAGATTCTAATTCATCCGGAGCTATTTTCTAGAATGTTAGGCATTAAAGCTTTGTTCTGCAAACAATTAAACATGTGAAAAAGTTTCTATGATTTTTTAGTACAATCCAATGTATAAAATTAGCGCGATCTTCTGAAGACTTTCCGTATTATACAGTCCAAGCTGTCGCGTTGCTCGTGTTGGCGCGTCCCCTATTTTGGCGAAAATTACTCGGCTCCACTGTGCATGTAGCTGTAGTGGGTTGTGTCATCGCCGAGACATACGAGCTAGTTTTGCCTTTTCATCTCACATATTTAATCCACAGTGCTTCCGACTTGCTTTTGCTTTGGGCCCTGAAATTTAGGTATCCATTGGCTTCGCCATTTTTGGAGACAACAAGGCGGATTTAAATATGGTATTATCAATTCTTTGAAGGTATTCTAGCAAACGAACTAGAATATGGTGAAATGTTGCGAATAGAAAGGCATCCAGTACGTTAACAGGCGTTTATTTATGCTAATGTATGGGATGTTGGGGTCGAAGGAAAGTTTGTTATTTGCATAAAAAAAAAGAAACAAATCAAAAGACTGTTGTTTGGCGGAAATGAACTATGCATTTGTAATGTTCAAAATCCAGAATTGCTTCAACAATTACTAGACCGCAATTGAATTACCAGCTGGAATTGAAATACATAAGTAAGTTTATTTTATTCTATTATTTATTAAGGATGCCCTATCTAATATTCACCTCAGGTTGACAGCTGACATTGTCTATGAGTTCTAATACTCTAACAAATATAAAAATCGAATATAACACCAAAAATTTAAATTAAAACACACTAAAATTAAATCTCTTTTTGTTCGAGCAAATGGAATTTTTTTACATGGTAAACCCGTATACCCGCCTCCAGGCGGGTATCCTTATTTTCCATTTCTAAACTAATCATCGACAAAAATCATAAATTTGATTTAAGATTATCATTTACCAGCACATACTTATACTAAATACAAAATTATTGTATAAATATTTCTTGCCATTAAGAGTTGCGGGTTTGAGGGTTAATCACTTGATCGTGATATTAAATATCCATACACATTATTATTAAAGTCTTATAGGAAACTCAATTTCAAATACGTTCACACGTATAGGATTGAGCTTATAACTGTTAACTGTGCCCAGCCATGTGGCTTTGGTCTTTTTAGGTTAAATTTTATTACAACTGGTTTTGAGTCTTCCGTCGCTATCGCCCTGAACGCGGGCCACTGCACGTGAAACCACACTACAATCACTCCACTGTGTTGCCACTTTGGCCACAAATCCTCAGCACGGTATTTGCGCTTAATGTGCACGAACCATAGGAGGTTATTGCACAGCAATTTCAGAACACGGACTTCGACACGTCCATTCCGGACGAAAGCTAGCGGAAGACTCGAGATATATAGCTCTCCCATGTCTTGAACCTCCATTCTGACAACTGTCAGATCGGAAGTACTTAAGTGAAGACAGAGAAAGGCATACATACATTTCTTGGCTAAAATGCAGGTTCTTCGTTTACCTTGATCTAGGTTGCTAACCACACCCGTTTTTATACAAAGCGGCCAAAAGCTGCCAATATGCCTGCCTGGCAAGAGCCCTGAAGGTTCGAGGCAGGTAGGTTGTGTTTGGCTGTGTATATGTGTGGGTACGATATGTGTTTTTTCGTCATATTGGGAGCATTTTGGCATTACATCTCGGCGCGGCTGCTCTCAATCTTACTAATTCGCGCCGGTGTTGAAACAAATCCAGGCCCGAGGGTATAGATTTGTAGTGTATTGTTATGGGCGGCTTCTTACCGGCCCACTTTTATTCTTTTGTTGGAATTTTTTAAATAAAACAATTTTGTCTTTTTTTTATAAAAACTTATATTATAATTATATTGTTACACTTATTATGCTTATTGTAAGTTACTTTTATTATTATTATTTTAATAAAAATTATTTAATATTTGCACACCGCGCTTTATACTTTTGTGCAACCCGCACAAAAAAAAAATGTTTCTAAAGATTTTGGTGAATAAGTGCGACCCGCACTGTTTGAAAAATGGATTAGGAGATCAACTCAACGCGACCCGCACTGGTTGATTTTGGAAAGTGAACTAACTTGTGTCCTTTGCACAAGTCGTGAATATCCCTTTGGTCCTGCATTCTATTTTTAGAAATATCTGGTTCCCACACACCATGATAGTTGTTCGTTTAATTAGGACGATCACTGCACATATGTAGCGATCGTTTTCTTTCCTAAGTAAAGTCATAAAATTCATTATGCACTTTAAAATAAATCTATGGTGAGATTTTATGTTTCCGGTCATAATATGCATATCGTAAAACGTGCATAGATATTTGACTCTAGTTGGAAACATTGTCCGATAAGGACGATGTGTTTTCAATGCAGGCCAATGAATTTTCGGGAATTCTTGGAACAAGGATAAGACATAAAATAGTCTTGCCTTGAAATATTTATATGACCCTATTTTATTATTATGTTTGTGTGCCGCTGTGTGGGTGGCACATAACAGTATGCAACCAACGAATCGGTTCGAATGCCAGATCAGTGCAGTGTAATTGCTGTATGTCGCGGCGGCTTGTATAAATTCTGGGCAACCTAGGGCTGCACCCAGCCCACCTCCTCCTCTACCGCCCAACAATGCGGTAAGGAATGCCAGATCCAGTCTTACGCCTGGCCCTCCTCGTCCAGCAAATTTCACTGCACTATCCATATTACAGTTTAACTGTAATGGCATTCACCGTAAAATCCCTGAGATGATGAACACTTCTTGAGTTCCAACAGAATTCTCATCGTCACCATCCAGGAGACGCTGCTCCAAATTCCTCTCTTAGCGTCCATAGCGAATATGTTATATTGCGCAAAGATAGACCGGCCGCCACGGATGATCCTCACCCTGGGGGTGGACTCACCTTCCTAATACACAAGTCCGTACATTACTGTGTATTAGATGTAGTTGATGACGGTACGGCGGAAATACAAGCCATCTCAGTTCCATCATTTAATTTTTAATGTATACGAATATGTACCACCGCAATCTAGTTGCCCTTCTGGCTATCATTTCGATATTGGTCCTTTCCTTTCCGGAGAGCACAGGGTCATCCTTGGCGAGTTTAATGCGCACCATGAGCTCTGGCATTCGGACCTCAACAACAATGCCAGGGATATAACTATCGCTGAATCACTTGACGCCTCAAAATTCTGTTCACTCAATGAAGACTCGCCGACTCGAGTCATGGGCACTTGCAGTAGTTCTCCTGACATAACCATTGTAAGTGCCAGCCTAATCGCTGCTACTCGATGGGAAGTACGTAGTTCCCTCTAATCTGATCACCTCCCAATTGTTATAAGAATTGACAAACCAGCGAACCTGACTAAGTCTGAGAAGAGAACGTTTGTCAATCACAAGAAAGCTGATTGGGACGGTTTCAAAGCATACTCGTCGGCGAAGTTCATCGAGCTACCATCACCTACCAATGTACATAAGGCCGAAAGAAATATTAGGAACGTCATTGCCAAAGCTGCGGCACGTTTTATTCCAGCAGGGCGTATCCCGAAAATTCGGCCTAACTTCCCTTCCAGTGCCGCCAGATGAGCCGATGAACGTGATAACATCAGAAGCGCTTACACTGATGATCCCAGAATTCAAGAGCTTAAATCCGAAATCGACCGACAAGTTAACGACTATAGGAGGGCGAAATGGAAGCAGCACCTCGATGACTCTAACCTCAATCAAGGTGTCAGCTAATTATGGTATATTGTCCGCGCCCTTTCTAATCCTAGCAAAGAAAAGGGCAATAACGCCATTGAATTTGGCATTACAAAAACCTGCGATCCTCTTCAGTGCGCGAGCCTGAACAATGACGATGTTTATTGAACATCCCAAGTCTGACGGCCTTAAGCGCAAAATTAGAAGACGGATTCGCAGCCGGAATGTTGACACCTTACCATCATTTACCGCGGGCCAGGTTAAAAAAGTCATCGAGAATGCTAAAAACTCCAAGGCCCTCGGACCAGATTGCATTTCGATGGCCATGTTGAAGCATCTCGACCTTCCAGCCATTGAGTATCTCACGGCTGCCTTTAACTTGTCGATCTCCACGCTTGCCATCCCTAAAATTTGGAAAACAGGTCGAATTGTTCCCTGTCTCCAGCCAGGGAAGAGCGCAAATTTCGGGGAATACTACCGCCCCATTACGATACTGTCTCCTGTCGCAAAGACGCTGGATACCCTTATTCACCCCACTCTTGTTGGACATGCAAAGCTAGAACCTCACCAGCATGGCTTCAGGAAAATGCATAGTACCACCACTGCCCTCGATGCGATCACTACACGCATTCGCGATGCGCTAAATCAACGTCGTCCTTGTCACAGAACTATTCTTGTGGCAATTGACCTATCAAATGCATTTGATAAGGTCAATCACTCAATGCTTCTCGCTAACTTGTTGAATATGCATATTCCTGCACAAGAGATTCGTTGGATTGCCAACTATCTAGCTGGTCGGCACTCTTTCACTGAGTTTCGTGGCAAACGTTCTAAGCTTTAGAAAATCAAATTAGGTGTTCCACAGGGAGGGGTAATCTCCCCCACTCTATTTAACATCTACATGTCCGGCCTTCCCACACCACCTGAAGGAATCGAGGTGATTTCCTACGCTGACGATTGCACCGTTCTCACCACAGGAAATGATAAGGATGAAATGCGCCTCCAAATTAATCGCTATCTAGAACGATTACAGGCATTTTTCCAAAGCCGAAACCTCACCATCTCTGCGTCCAAATCTTCTGCGACTATTCTAACCTCTTGGTGGGAGGACATTAGATGGGAGATTGATATACGTATTGGCAACAATTCTGTTCCTACTGTGGCAAACCCCAAAATTCTCGGACTTCACCTAGAGAACATGATGACGTCTGCGAATCACGCAGCTTCAGTTTGTGAGAAAATGTGCAGTAGGAATAAAATCCTAAAGGCTCTAGCTGGTAGCACCTTGGGCAAAGATAATAAAACCATGCTAGCTAATTATAAAGCGGTGGGTCGAGCGGCCGCTGATTATGCAGCCATAGTTTATGTGACACATACTGGTCCAAAACCCAGGTCTGCCAAAATGCCGCTCTACGCATCGCGAAAGGTTGCCTTCTGATGTTTGCCCAGGATCACTTACATCAGGAGAAAAAATTGATGCCAATACGTGACCACAATCTCCTACTCTCAAAACAGTATCTTGTTGGTTGCTATCGTGACGATCATCCCAAAAATTTTCTCATGGACCGAATTCCTCCACCACGACATGTCAGGCGTGGTTTACGAGACCTTGAGAGAGAGGTTCAGGGATACAAACGGGACCCTTACGATGAAGTTACATACCGAGCCGCCATCGCAGCGATCCACACTGAAGAAGTGAATCGGTCTATTGCGAGCTTAGATGCGAATAGAGTCCTCTCAGAGCACCCACCACTAATTTCGCCTGAGGAGATTAGGCTCCCGAGAGCCAGAGTAAGACTAGCTCAACTTCGGTCGGGCTTTTGTTCACGCCTTAATTCGTACCTTTCTCGCATAAACCCGGACATCCAAAACATCTGTCCAAACTGCGATGGCACTCCTCATGATGTGGTTCATTTGTTTCAATGCCCCGCTGCGCCCACTGATCTTAACCCTATATCGCTGTGGGAAAACCCTATCGCAGCAGCTATGTTTTTGTCCTTAGACCTCACGGACACAAACATTGACGAACCATAACTCGTACCCACATAGATGCACAGAGGTTTCACACCTTTCTGCACCGCTTAAAGAAGAAGAAAAAGGTCGTTGTTAGATATTACCTCAAGGCAGCGAACTCGTAAGATGCGCCACAAGCACTGTTATACGAAAGTTTGTAGTTTTATTGTAATGTTACTAGTCACCTTCTACGCAGTTCTCCCATATAAAAGCACATATTTTACATTACATACTTTCAAAGATCCGGAGTTTGGTGTTTGCTGTTTTGTCAGAGAGGAGTCAGACTGAAAAAGACTGCTCGGGCTTTATTTATGCGGGACTCTATATCGTCATCAGCCCCACCATCCGCTGTCATTACGCTTGCAACCCGTGCCAAAGAAAGCAGCCAGGTGAAGCAAGCATGTAGCAACCTGTTTAGACCTTCGGCGTTTTACTGGCAAGGTCTTATTGCCAGAAGGGGATTTCTCCATCCGGCAAATGCACTCACCTTCAGGAACCCAACCCCGGGATTGCATCACCAGCTCGATGACTTGCTTAACAACCTCCAGCCACATCGAGACCAACCTAAATGGGCAAATGGGGGAAATATAAAGCCCACAAAATGTGCTGGAGTGCTAACGCAATTGAGATGCAATGAGTAAGTTTGTCTATAAGCGTCGCAGATTATAGGATCTATAATATATATATTGGAAATAAGTTTCTCCTACGTAGTTGATGGGTAGGGACCATGGTCCCCTGGGCACGCCCATCCCCGAGGTACACTATTCGCTAAAGACTTCTTTATTGCAGGTGTGATCCTCCTTCGGCCCCCTATTGGTTAAGCCTAACGACTACTCGTCTGCTTAAAGCCGACTCGTAGCGCTGCTTTTCACATCCAGGCGGCCCCTTCAGTTTACTAGTCAGCAATGCAATTCGGGCAGTGTGGTCATCAATCCACAAACTAGTTAGATATAGACGCGTAGGCATTTTCCGCCAAGGCCGTTCTCCCTAACTAGCCCCTTTAGGGCTCGGGTTATGCGAAGCCGCCAGCTCCGAGGCTCACACGATTAACCGTAATGGTGAACCCCCCACCAGGTAACACCGTTTACGTGCTCGGCCTTTAGTGACTTCCCTCCCGTAAGTTTTGATGAATGTGTGAATTTAATTAGCTTCAACTGATTGACATATAAAGAAAAAGGTGCATTGCGATAAAGAAGTGTCGAGCATTTCGATAGAAGCAACGAACCACTTGTAGTGTTTACGAGCAATGATGACTATATGAGAGGTTGGCCGAGTGGTTAAGGCGTCGGACTGGCGTACGGCAGTCGCTGGTTCGACCCTGGCTGCGGGAATTATTTTTTTTTCTTTTTGCGAATGCGAGAAAATGATGACAAATGATGATGATGTATGTCTTTTTCAAGCGTAATTCAGTGCTACAATAAGGACTATTATTCAGCGCTTATTCCCCGTAAAGTGCCCCTTTTATCGTTAGAAGAAAATATTCTACGAAGTATTATAGGGATGAAATTGTTACTTGGGTATCCACAAAGTCGAAAAGAACTTCTGACAATAAGAGCGTTTTTGCCATCGCGGTTAACGCGTGACTCAAAAGAAAAAAAGATCGGGTGTAACTTTGCTCAAACAACTGACAACTGTTCTACATTTTTTACTCACTCTCGTCAGAATATTTTTTAGATTTGGTGGATTTCGTCACAGAAGACAATTATATATCTGAAAAATCTAAATACCTCAATAAGAACATTCGCTGTTTTGTTTTGAATTGTCATTTTTTTTAAAGGTACTCAAACTTAGAAAACGAAATTGCCGCATTTTTTCCTCTTCATTAGCCATCTACATTTCATTCCCCTGAACCACAGATAAGTAGTTATTAATAGGTGTGTTTTTTTGGTTATCCCGTGCAGGTTTGGGTAACGAAACTCCATATAAAAAAAATGACAGCTGACGCACCTGTCATTTTTTTTATATGAAGTTTCGTTACCCAAACCTGCACGGGATAATCAAAAAAACACACCTAATATGTGTCTAAACTCTATCCCGCGCAGAGTAGTGGCACGTGTGAAAATTAACTGGGTAGGTGTATTTTTTTTTCTATGGAGCTCGTTACTCAAAACTACTCGGGATGATCAAGAAAACTCAACTGATGGTATTTTTCAGCGAACCAACGATGAAAGTTTTTAGTCAAAAAATGAAACATTGGTGGGGTGACTATGACTTCCAATCGCAATAAACCAAAATTTAGCACTCTGCTCCAATTTTGGGGGGAGGTGTGGACATGCCGTTTGACCAAAGTCGTATGGGGGATATTGGGGTCCCTTGACCGGAGCGACTCAATGTTGCCCCCAAAATGATATTGAACTTATTGGGAATGCTTGTATAAAATTTTACGGCATTAGCATTCTTTCAAGAGTTATGGAGCTTTTAAAAAAGGTTTAAAATGAAATATTTTAATTTATGTTTAAGTCTAACACCGAAATATTCAATAAAACTCTATTGTGCCAATATAATTTTATGTAGTTTTTTTCGTGATCATACCATTTTACTGTATCTTTTGTCGTTTTTGAAATAATCGCAAAAAAAAAACGAAAAACCCCATTTTTTCAGGTTTGCGACCTTCAATCGGTTGGGACTTTTTTTCCAAAAATCTGGAGGCCGCCACCAACCATTCTGCAAGAAAAAATCAGTGATGTAGGATTTTTAAGGTTCGATGGCCATATTTTGGCACAATTTTCTTAGACAGATAAATCAGTATAAAAATCTACATTGTATAACAAAAAGGCATTTTTAGAATTGCGCGAATATTTCTATTAAAATCAATATAGTACAATGCGCATTTTTTTTGCATTATGTTATGTACTGTCCAATTATACAAGCTCTGACTGTGGCGGCTTTAACATTGTGTGACCGTTTTTTTTACCGACATTGCCACCACTGCTGGCATTCGAAAATAAGAGACTAGTGAGAATTATAAATTCACGGCAGAGTATTTTGCTGGTTCATTACCGTTTCATTTTCACTCCAGGTTTGAACACCTCTTGAAATAGCAAACAAGAAATATCAGCAATTGTATAATTTAATTAAACAATATCAAAAGAAATAAAAAAGTATTAAAATATTTATGGTTCTAATAGTATAGAGCTTCCGGTGAATACCTTTTAATCATCAGTAGGCAACCTCATATTCATGCCACGTCCAGAAATGACTATACTTTCCAAACATTTGACACTGATATGATCCGTAGGATACTCCAAAAATATATGTAAAAAATAGCACAAGAGCAATTGCCAGAAACACCAGGGCAAACAGAGTACATCTCTGAAATCTGAAATATGGAAAATCAATTACCAAAAACGTAATAATTGGAGACTGCGTTCAAAAACCTTCTGTAATTTGTAACGCGATTTTCATGTTCGCAATTGCAACAACGCATTCCTATTATTTCGCCTATCATTTTCGAATGCAGTTTTTTGTTTATACATTTCACGTCGCGATTGAATTTCTTCAAGATTTCTCCCATGTCGAGCGCTCTTCTTTTAATCGCATTACATACCAATTACGAAAATACGAGTTTTCAGATATAAAAAATAAATATGTATGTAAAAAGTATTTCACAAAAGTCCTTAATCGATTTATTTATTTGCGGAATATAAATCAGACTGGCATTGGAATGAATTGGAACTGGTTACTATATTTTATAGAAATTCTCGTTTTGTCTAATATTCTGCAAATACTCTCGCACAAAAGATTCAGCTGTAGAATTTTTGAAAATGTATTCGCGCCATTCAGTCGGTTCCGGTATATGATATGGTAACGTCTTATACGTTGAAACATATCTACTCTCTCCGAAATTACGCCGTTCTCTTAACATTATCGCATGCGATTTTATAAGGGTGGCATACACATTTAATGGAAAATTAGATTGATAGTTTCTTCTCAAGTAAAGACAGTCAAATTTGAATTCAATTTCTTCAAATTTTAAGAAATGTATAATTTTCTACGCTTTCCTGAAAAGAAAACATGTTCATATTTCCCTGATACTTTTCCATACTCTCTTGAAAAATATCTCTTCATAAATCTCCCAGAAAAGCAACATCTGCTCTTCGCTGCGCTCTCCGGACAATTTGATCAAACAGCTGTTTCCTGTCCCGGCTGCACTCTTCTACTTTTCTAATCACATGTTTTGTCACAATTCAACGGTTTTTGTAGGACACTTTACGCGATACGATTGCCGCTTTTCACGATGGTGTGCGTGTACTCGTACTCTCTTTACTTCTTCGCACAATTGAATTCTCAACATTTCGTGAATCGGCCATATTTTTCGTCTCGTGCGATTATATCTCTATCAATCCACCCGTTTGTGCGATTTGTGTAATTCATTTCACCTACATATAATTACCGTGTATTGTTATTGACCAATTAAATTAATTAGTGAATTCGCGATTATACGCCCGGCATTGGGACGATTGTATTGCGTGGAATCGAATCGCGGATTTTGCATAATAGTGCTTCACGGTTGATAAAGTTTGATAAAATTGTTTTTATCCACCCGATTGTATGTACATTTTTTTCTAGTTGCCATTTTCGGTGAAGTCTGTAGTGTCGTCCGGCGAAAAAAAATGGAATAACATAACACGCACACATCTACGAAATATTTCGAGTCTCGCAGCTCGATAGTTGGAAACAACGTGTACGGATTGCTTGTCAAAAAGTAGTAAATTTGTGTGTGCTGTTGCGTTGTGCAGTTTTTGGACGGAGTGCGGTCCGGGGAAAGAGCGAGTGATTTTATTTTTTGTGCAAATTGTGTAAAAATTATTGCAAATTTGTTTTAACCCAATAACCACTCCATACGATGGATTAAGTGCGTGAATTGGTGTCCTAACTTGAATTGATTTTGTGTTGTTTCGACTCAAATGAAAAGAAAAATTCCGCAACATCCGGACATGACAGCTGCTGGTTCATCGGGTCTGTACATGGAAGTCGTTGTGCCGGCAAAATTGTGCTAAAGGAAAAGGACTTGTGCTGCTGAGTTTTGAATTTATTTTCTGTGAAACGTGAAATTAATTGAGACAAATTTGGGAGCAGCACTTTATTTTTAAGGGACGTACGGGACGAACCTTTTCAGATCGGAACTGTTGGGAATAGGAAGCTCTAGTAGTGGAAAACGGTTAACTTCGTGAAGTTATCCTGAAAACTGCTTTATAAAAACAGATGTCGGGAATTTTCCGTTCGTTTTTGTCCGATAAGGAAGGATCTTTCCCCAAGAAAATTACGACTAAGCAGTTTTAGGACTGCCGCGGTAGGATCTTCTTTTCGGGTGTTTGGTGTCGGTAAAAGTGATTGCCTTCCGGATGGTTTTCAATGTTCGTTGGATTGATACCAAAGAGGTGAGTGACTTGAATGTAATTTTTTGATCTCCCCGTGGTTTAGAGTTTGTAGGGTGGATTTGAAATAACTTTCTTTTGAGATATGCTACGAGACATCGACAGAAAGAAACTTAAACAGATCCTTGTTCCTATTCCTAGACTAACATTAACAAAAATCACTTTGTCTGATGTAGCGTTTGCAGCAGTCCTCGCAGATAATCCTGTAGATTCCGCTCTTTCCTTCGATTCCGAGAAGAGATGTGCTCCTACTTGATGCTACATCCTGGAAATTAAAAGAGCACAAGAAACGTTTGATTTTAAAGAAAGAGCCCGAATTAGGGATACAGATTCGCTTTGGGAGCTCCTCAGTGGCCGGGGTAAACAGTGTCGTGTTCGTATGATCTTCCGACTAATCGCTCGCTCGATGTCCTGCGCGTTATACCCGTTCTTTATCGGTGTGTCTATTATGAAACGTTCTTTAATAAATCCTGCGTTTGAAGTTTGGTAAGGGGTATGTGACCAGTCGGTGGACCATAAACGGTAACGGTAAAAGTGGATTTCCCGCGCTACTCCGAAGAGAAGAAAATGTGCAATTTGGCAGATATCTGGTTCTCTTTGTATGGGAGGTACCCTTGGTTTTGATTACCTCGAAGTAATTGTTGGTCAAGAGTTTAAGGGGGCTTGCCCTGGGCAGTCAACCAAATTTTATTAGCCTAGCGTAAAAATAAAATGCCAAATGTAAATATCAAAAAATTTAATTTCCACATAATACTTATTTAACTTAGGTATAATTTTCCAATAAAAGGTCTAGAGTAATATATATCATTGCAAAGGAATTTAAATGTAGTTTATTTCGATCTTAGGACGTTTTGCGATAGGACTAATAGTTTTTCATATATTTTCTAAAAACTAAAATTTCCCCTCTTCGTCACTCCCTCCCTCCTTGATGTGACGCTCAAATTAGTGTAACTTTTTAGTACGTATAGAGGGGAGGGTGTGCAACAATTTGCCATCAAAACTTTCCTCTTTCTTCGATGTTTGGGTCTAGAGCTAAAATCACTATACTAATAGCTACTCCGGATTTAGTTTAATAATAAACTCCCCGGAATGTGAAGTACTCGTAATTCTCATTCATTCATCGTCAATGTGGCACGATAGCCCGACGTCGGGCCTTGGCCGCCTGAATCGTTGACCTCCAATTGTCGCGGTTACGTGACCTTGTCCTCCAGTTTCGGAAACCCAGCAGCTGGTGGACGTCTTCACCTACGGAGTTCTCCCAGCGAGCTCTCGGTCGTCCACGCAACCTCGCTCCGTCAATTCGTTGTGCGTTCATCACTTCCTTTGGCATGCGACTATCGTCCATCCGTTGTACATGTCCTGCCCATTGCAAACGTTGAAGCTTCACGATTTTCGATACTTCTAGCTCTTCGTACAATTGATACAACTCATGGTTGTACCGGATACGCCATTGATCTCGTTCGCGAACTGCCCCGAAAATTCGCCGAAGGACCTTTCGTTCGAATCGGTCTAGCAAAATTTCGGAGGCTTGGGTGAGGGTCCATGTTTCGCAGCCATAACATAGCCCGGGTCGTATGATTGTTTTGTACACGCGGAGCTTCGTGTTCATGTGCGCAAGTTTCAAATTAATTATAGGGAGGACCGAGAAATATGTCTTATTGGATAGTTGTATCCGTCGCTTAATTTCGTCAGTTTCGTTGGCGTCCTTTGATGAGTTACAACCCAGATAATTGAAGTTGTCTACATACTCGATATTAAGGTCCCCCACTGTGATGCTTGAATTTGCTGGCGTCCTTGCTTTCGATTGCATCATGGCCTTTGTTTTGCTTTCGTTAATACGTAGTCCAACTTCCTTTGCGGCGTTATTGAGGTTATGCAGAAGGCTTTCTGCATCACCCAATCTTCGAGACATGATGTTGATATCGTCGGCGTACGCTACTAATTGAGTCGACTTGATGAGTAGCGTTCCGCTGCTGTCCATATTCATGGCTCGAATGACATACTCCAAAGCAAGGTTGAAGAGCATCGGCGCCAGCCCGTCGCCCTGCTTGAGACCAGTACGAGTTTCAAATAGGTCAGTGAGTCGGTTCTGCACTCTGACCTGCGAGACGGTATTGGTCATCGTCATCCTTGTAAGTCGCACTAACTTTGCCGGTATACCAAAATTCAGCATAATGTTGTACAGTACACTTCGATCGATACTGTCGTATGCCTGCTTGAAGTCGTCGACAAAGATTTGGTATACGTCGATGTCATATTCCCAGCACTTTTTGAGTAGTAGCTTCACTGTGAAAAGCTGATCGGTCGTTGAGCGACCAGGTCTGAAGCCGCCTTGATACTCGCCAATGATTCGTTCTGCGTACGGATTAATTCGCTTTTCAAGAATTTTAGATAATATCTTATAGGCCGTACAAACTAATGATATGCCCCTGTAATTCTCACACTTCAGCTTGTCACCCTTTTTGTGGATTGGGCAGATTATTCTTTTGCGCCAATCTTCGGGGATTACCTCGTCGTTCCATATTTTCAGCAGTAGCACATGTATAGCGTTGGTCAGGCACCATGCTTCAGCAGTTCTGCTGGGATCTGGTCAGCGCCCGGCGCTTTGTTATTTTGAAGCGACTGTATGGCGAGACTCATTTCCTCTACTGTTGGGGGTAGAACGGCTCTGCGGGGGATGTTGATGGTGCATTGAGGAGCTCTTCAAAATGCGAGGACCATCGTTTGTTTACGCTTTCGATGTCGCTGATGATGTTACCATCCTTGTCCTTACATAGGCTTGTCCTGGGTTGACATCCGTTCTTGATATTATTTATAAGTTTGTACGCCTGTCTAATGTTCTTACTGACTAATCTTTGGTTTATTTGCTGTAACTGCTCATCAAAATGTTTGCGTATCTTACGTCTAATTAACCTATTAGATACTCGCGGATGTTCGTTGTATCTTTCTTTCTTGGCTCGGGATGCGCGTTGCGTGTATTAGCGATAGGCTTCATTTTTCGCCTCAATCGTGGCCTGCATTCGTCGTCGAACCAGTCTGTTCGTCTGCGCCGGCCTTTATAGCCCACGACCTCTTCTGCGACTCCTATGATGCTGTCTTTGAGCTCTTCCCAGAACTCATGGATGCCTAAATTATTGATGTTATCAAGCATATGGGCGACAGTTTTTCCTCAAGTGCTGTGGTATACGCAGCCGCCCTAGCATCATCAATCAAATTGTCAACCTCGAAGATCTTGGCAGGGTTGATTCTCGTTAGGTGCACCGAAGAGATTCTGCACCTGTAGGTCGTCTTCACCAAATAGTGATCGGAGTCGCAGTTGGCTCCTCGATAGGATCGAACATCTAAGACATTAGAAGCCCATCTCTTGCTGATCAGTGCGTGGTCGATCTGGTTCACGGTGTATTTATCTGGAGACTTCCAGGTCTGCTTATGGATTCGTCGATGAGGGAAGCATGTAGAGCTTATGACCAGATTTCTGCCGCTCGCGAAGTCGATAAGTCGCTGACCGTTGTTGTTGTTTTCGTCGTGGAGGCTATGACCTCCAGTAGTTCCCCTATGCCAGCTTTCGTTTCCGACTTTGGCGTTAGTCTCCTAGCAGCAGCTTGACGTCGTTTGATGGAAGTGAGTCGAAGAGTGTTTCTAGGTCGGTGTAGAACTCGTCCTTAATCGCGTCTTCTTTTACTTCTGTAGGGGCATGCGCATTAATGAGCCAGAAATTAGCGAAACGGGTCTTAATGCGGATCGCACATAGCCGCTCGATGATGGGTTTGAAGCCGATAACGTGATCCTTGAGCTGCTTACTCACGGTGAAAGCAACTCCAAACTCCTTGTGGCCCTCCTCTTTACCACTCGTACAAATAGTGTGCGAATTGAGGTCGTTAATCTCGCTTTTGAGCCATTTAGTATCCTGGATTGCAACTATGCTCAGCTTATATTGTTCTACCTGATCCAGTAGGGCCCTTAAGGCCACCGGTCTATTCAGGGAGCGTACACTCCCCTGTTTTGTATCCCTCCAATCCGAGGCTTTTGTTTCAGGTTTCTTGACTTGAACTTTTTCTTAGGATGAATTGTCGGCACATCGTCAAACCATGATAGGGTTTAATCGTTGAGTAAAGCCCATCATGGGCATGCCTCGAAGATGCTGCTTTAGCGGTTGAATTAAATGTTTTCTGTCACCTATCACGTTAAGTAACCTGAGACGCTGAAGATGTTAATACAGGACTCAGGCGCAGCGGTTACTCGGATAATGCTTCAAAGTAACGCCCGTAGAGAGACATAATAATTGGTCGAAGCCGTTCTCCCTATGAAACTCCTCCTGCATAGCTAAGGTTCCGCAGTATGCCACAACTGAAGAAGATATAGGCATTAGCCGGAGCCTTTCAACCTTTATCTTCCCCCTTACGGGCAAATTCTCATTCATTACATAGTATAAATTTCGACTTTCCCCCTCCATCCCGGGTCGCTACCAAACCTATTCAGCCAACGCTCGAGTTGGTATATACATTACAACGAAAGACTCCAAGGACTCGTCTCCCTGAGCGGGATCCACCGCTTGCGTCTGTCAATGAGCTACTTGGATTTTTGTACTGCATATTTGCTGTACATACGTGTCTCCCAGTGAGGCAAGCTCATTCACAAGCCACTTAGCAATATTGTAGGTTGGTGACTTTGAATCGGCAATAATTTCCCTCATCTCGTCACCTTTCTTATGGATTTTTGGCTGGCATCTTATTCTGGGCAAAGAAGGGTTTGGCATGCGCAGTCGAGTAATCTCATCAAACACATCACTTGCTTCTTTAAGGGCGCTATCGACTCTTGTCGAGTCTTGTTGTATCGAGCGAGGTAGTAGTGGGTTGGTCCTTAATTTGAAAAAGTCGCCGTTCGACAGTTTCGCCTAGACCGCACTGTCAAAGTCCTCCTCCATGCGTTTATCTATTTTTTCCCGTTTAGGGGTTCGGATAATTTTCGCGATTCCCGATCTGATTTCTTCTTTGGAGTCCATATTTAATCTGTTAATACCCGCTTCAATTTTCTCGACAGTATGCATTTTTGAAAAATGTTAGGAGGAGTTATGGGGCGGGGGGAGGTGTCAATGGTCGGAGCACTTCAATTGTTGGTACAAATACACTAAATTTTGTAAGCAATATATGGACGAGATCTTATGACTCTAGGTATATTCTATCAAGAGATACAGTGCGAAATGTAAAACTAAAAAAAATGTAAATTCACTATAATACTTTTGGGTGTAGGGTATAATTTTCTGAGAAAATGTCTAAAGTGTTATATGTATATCATTACAAATGTTATTTTGTTTCGTCCCCAGAACATTTGGGCATCAGACTCATAGTTTTCCAGATATTTGCAAAAAACTGTTTAATCCCTTTGTAATTCCCTTCTCCCTTAACCCATGGCGCAAATTAGTGTAACTTTTTCCTGCGTATGGGTAGTGTATTCATTAATTTGGCATTACATTTTTTTTATATTTGGACCTAATGCTATCTTTGCTATACTACGAGATTATTATCAAAATCTCGACAAAATCGTGGTGAAGTGTGTTGAGCTCCGCTTTGACCAAAAAAAAAATGTCAATATGTACTACAGTGGAGGCCGTCCATGGATTAGACAGCTAAACGGAAAGGTAAATCCGCTGTCATCCCATACAAACTGCATGGTCCGGTTGGAAACACAAACTCGATTAACCGAACTCTCGGTTATCCACTCCTTGTCGACATTAGTTCGGATAGTCAACGCTCTGCCACCGTGAGCCATTGTGTTTTTCGAACTCACGAGCTTGTGACGAACTATGATCTCACTCAGATGTTAAGGTTTGTGTTCGTAGAGACGACTCATGGGATCATCGCTCAGCGATCGAAGTTAAATCAGCGAATTTGAGCACTATATGGGTATATTTTCTATACAGACATGTTCCTTTCGTCCATAGTCGATACTAGGAAAGTAGAACCATTCAAAAAAAAATTTAAATACGGCTCAAAATTGGATGCAAAACTTCGATCGCTGAGCGATGATCCCATGAGTCGTCTCTACGAACACAAACCTTTAGCGAGTACCCATTTATGGGGATAAATTACACTGCTGAGCGTGATGCTGATTTCATTACCTTAACAAAAAGCAGATAAGATCTTAGAAATAGGATGTCACTAACACATCCTGCGGCCTTAGTCCAATGTTGGATTGTCGCGCCTGTTATTTATTTTATTCTTAATTTATCTGCCAAAATTTCACTTCTAATTTAATCACCATATTCACATTCGAGCCCCAATCGGAAGTAGTTTAAATTTGTTCCACCACTGATTTCTATATGTCAAATCAACCAGCATTCACGTCATTTTGCAAAGTGTTGTATCAAAATTAATGAATTTCAGTCTAATTTTTTTTTAATGTGTTGGAAACTTCACTAAGAAGGTTATTTTGCAAAGCGTTTACGGTCAACGGCCAGGAAACATGATTAAAATTGCAGCTAATCAGAATTCCCGGAAATTGGTTGGGCTCCACTTTAAATGCAAATCGCGGAAAAAACACACATTACATTAGTCTAAAAACGATTGCATTTTGTTTAGAACAATATTCATTATCAATTGTAATTTAACACGAACTTCAAATTTGTATTCAATTTGCAAGAACTACACTTGAAATTCATGTTTCGTCTAATTTTTGCGACATGGCAACTACTTCTGCACTATTGGAATGCAAATTGTCCAAAATATACACTTACTTGCATACAAGCACTTAACACAACATTTTGACTAACGTATTCACTTCATCCCGACTCCATAAACACAAATGTTCACACATAATTTTCAATTTTAAAATTTCATCCACTGTCAAATCAAAAATGGCAAGAATCACATGTTCACTCCTTTCTCCTGTTTTCAGATAAAAAGTGTGCAGGGTTGTGATAAAAATTTTCGTTTATTATTTGTGTGCGGTTCGTGAATAAAAAGTTTTCAATTCCGTGGTAATAATGAGGATAACAGTTGAGAGAAGTGTTGATTTGCAGTTAGTTATTCTTTTTGAGTGTATTGAGCGACGACGAAGATAAGAAATAACTAACAAAAATATGTTGTGGGATGAATTTCAGAATTTTCGATTATTGAAACTGTTATCTTGATTTTAATTTTAATGAGAAAATGGGAGGAGCTTTCTCATTTTTGTGTACGGATATGAAGATGATGCGAATGTATTGCAGGCTTCAGTAGAGTGCATACTGGCGATGGCGAGTTTCCGTGCGACCTCTATGTATTATAATCTCTTTGGTCTTAAGCGACAAGAACGTAGCAGCTGCAATAGACTGGGGGAGATTTCAGTATCTGTGGCGCCAAATTGTTATGATAACGTTTCAATAATGTTGGTCAGAAACGATGAAATCCGCAATTGATGCAATCAAACTTACGTTTTAATTTTAATCAGTCCCACTAGACGCAAGGGTGTCAAACTCAAAACCTGTCCCGGGCCAAATAAGACTCTCTCCAGGTTTGGGTGGGCCGCAAGAGCAAAATTTCAAAAAAAAAAAATATTTAATCGTATTGCGAAAGTTTATTACAGAATAATATTTTAAAATATGGCAGAAAGTATAGCGGCGTCAGGATTATCCGTGAGAACTTCCACCTTTCGAATATGTACTTCGAGAATATTAAAAACTTAAGACAAGAAGGTAAAACGTAAAAATATGATTGATCTTCAAGTAACCACTATTTACATTACATGTTTTGCGCCAAACTTTGGACAGATGATAAAAAAAAATGTAGCACCGGTCATCCAGGTCGCCCAAAATAACATTGGGAGGCAAAATAGTCAGATTAAATTAATTTCAGCAGGTGGCTAAAAGATACAAAAAGTTTTTTGTGATTTGGTTTTAAACAAACTCATGCACCAATACAGCTTGATAAGTATAGGTCTAAAAATCAGACACTTGGGCTTTAATTGTCATGTTGGAATTTCATATCCAGGTGATTTAGTCACCAATTTCAAGATTTCCGTAGTTTTTAAAGCTTTGCCATTTTTTCCAAATAAATCTCAATTCATGATCGGTAAAGCCAACCAATTTTTTATTAAATGCATTTCGGGACAGAGCAGTTTCATGAAGAGGCTTAGTATTGTCCTGTACAAAAATGATGAGCTGTCTTATAAAACCAAATTATGTAGTATTTGGAGAAAAAACCCAAAAATAATCTTGCATAAGACACTGGCGAGTTTAGTAATTTTTGTAGATTTGAGTTCAACGGTTGAATTTGTTCACGTTATCAATTTCACCATTTTTGTGTTGATACACATTGTGCTGCTTCGACATAGCCGCGGGCCGCACAGAACTGTGAAGCGGGCCGCGAGTTTGAAACGTCTGCACTAGAGTAATGTTAACCAATTGCCATATGTTGATATTAAGAAATGTCAAAATATATGTATATTCGCGAACAAAAATTGTGAAATTTGATAGACAGCGGCAAATATACCTCCAATTTCCAATTAAAGACTGAACTACCCCAAAGAATTGTCAAACTTTGACATTGAACATCTGGAGAGCCTTTACGTTTTCGCACGGATTGCAGATTAGATCGTTTCAGGCTACTGATACTGAAATCTTTCCAAAAAAAAACAGTTGTTTAATTAAATCTCTCAATTGTATGCAACCAAGATTTCTATGGAAATATTATGTATGTAATACAGTCGAACTTGCCTAAACGTCCACTTCTGCAACCCGAATATTTCTCAAAAACGTAAATTTTTATTACCACTTTGTATTTTTATACATATTTTGCAAGGAAAATGAAGTTTAAAGGCCTGACCGGACACGAATAGGACTTCTATATTTTTTTCTCAATAAACATATACAAGTCTTTGAAAACAGGTATTGACAAACAACACATCACATCACTTATCAAAATTTTGAATATGTATCACGCAAATTCAAAATATTTATCGAAATTGACAATTTTAAAAGTGAGGAAAAATGGGGGTCGTTTATCGAAGCAACTTTGTTTTTGGCAAATATCATCTACAACAATACGAATACCTATGCACACTTTCATACGGCACAACTTATATTCATTAGCAGAGTTTTAAAACACTCAAAAATGAAAATACCCTAAATTATGTTTTAGTCCGCATAACTTGCAAAAAAAGGTGTCAGGTATCATACATCAATGCAAAGGAAATTTTATGTTCATAGTCTTTTTCGTTCTCAGATTATTTTTCGGTAACTAATACCAGCTGAACCCCATATCGGTCAGAATTTTATCACCATAATCAGAGAGCTGTCCCCAACAATTCTGCAAAAATTCAGAGAATAATTGTGTTTGCCGCTCGATTGCCTTATTTCGTTTATTTTTCTTAGGCTAAGAACCTTTAGTAAAACGGCAAACGACGACCGTTCAACTTTTAGCGGTTAAGTGCAGTTTAAATAATTAATTATGGGTTGTTTCTTTTTTAATAGAAACCATAATGACGCTTTATTGTGCTTCAAGCTTGAAATTTTCTGTTTGACTGCTATCTTTGCATAATAGCGGCCAGTGGCGTAAGGTTTTTTAAAAATGTTTGTGTGCGAACTCAAAGCGGGGGCTGTTTCTTTATAGAGTCGAATTTTGGATGTATTTTATATCCAATCTATATGTGGAATCTGCGGCCTTAGTCCAATGTTGGACTGTTGCGTCAGTTACTTATTTATTATTTATTTATGGAATAGTGTCCGCTGGCCTGCTTTTCTCTATTCCTCAATCGCTACTTTGTTTTAAATATTTTTTGAAACGAAATTATAGTTCGGGAATCGATTTTTGCTAAGCAATCCTCATGATAATTTCACCAACGTCATTGCATTGCAATATAGGAAAAAAAATTCTTAAACTCTCACTACAAAAAACAACAATTACATTTCGAATTATCTTCTGCTAGCTGCAAACTTTCAAGTCGTATAGGTACCTACTTGATTTTTAATTATTTAATTTAATTTTTCTTATTTTGCCGCATATGCGCAAATTTTACAAGGAAACTCGTCAATTCGACATGGAATTCTTACACGTGATTTTGAAATCCGTCAATTAGAAATGGTAATTAAAATTAATTTGTCATGGAACTAGGGGGCTGCGCCCCCTGCTCGCTTCGCTCGCCAACCCCCGCACTGTCACTTCGCGACATTCTCGCTTCGCGGCTATGTTTCGTCGGAAAATAAAACACACGTCGGAAAATAAAACACACGTCGGAAGCGCGCACTGCTTTAATCTGCGACCCCGTCGTCCACTGTTGCGTACCTCCCGCTTCTCTTCTGAGCTTTTCCGCACACGACCCATATTCTTCAGCTATCACCTGACAACTGAAGTCGCACACCACCTTAAACTACTTACTTAGCAAATCATCACGTCATTTCCAATTTCAACCAATCAGATCAAGAATAAAAGGGACCATTTTTTCCTTATCTTTTTTATAAATAGAGAGATTTTTTAAATGGAAATTCATCAACTTGATTGGGAAATTAATAAATTTGAAATGAAAATTCGTATATTATTTGCCATTTCATCAATTCGACGGGTAAATTTGTCAATTTGAGATAGAAATTCGTAAGCATTCGTACATTTTTTCTGGAATTTCAAGGTTTTGATTTGGAATTTAGTCAGTTGAAATTCGTCAATTTCTAATGGAAATCCTTCAACGTGATTTAGATTTTTCTTTTTGAAATGGAAATTCTTTGACATGATTTGCAAATTCACAACGAATAATCAGGACCGAGGAAGTAGAACACTCACATAATATTGATGCATTTGATTGCATTTTTTTCCGAAGTCATTCCGAGCAACTTGAGAGACATTCACATGAGTAATGAAGGGGGCTCTACGTCTGAAAATTAATCAATGAAATTATTATTATTTTCTAGTATCGTATTGATAAAAGTTAAAATGTTTTTGTTTTGTTTAAATTAGTTAGGTTAGGTTAGGTGAAGGGGCTGCTGAGTTTATCCCCAGCGCACTTAGACCAGACTTGGTCCGTTGTGATACCTCTGTAGAATTCGAATCTAATAACCTATTAAGCTGACAACCACCCCGTGCTAACAATGAATTTGTTGAGCAGTATTGGGCTCACATCACGAAGATCGTCCGTATCATAAAAATACCTGGAACCAAGATAACGGTTTCGTTTCTCGGCCAAAGCAGGACATTGACAGAGTAAGTGATGTACGCTCTCTTCCTCCTCCTCGTCATCACAGCTTCTACAGAAGTCATTGTGGGGAATTCGGAGCCTTCTAGCAAGATTTCCAATAGGACAATGTCCCGTTATAACCCCCACTACATTCCGAATATGCTTTCTGTCCAAAGACAGTAATATGGATGATCGAACAAAATCTAGCTTTGGCCATATCAACCTCGTCGTATTGCAAGTACAACCATAGGTCCATCTTGCATTGGCCCTGCGTTCAACAGCGGTTTTTATTACCATTGCACAAGCAGCAGATGGCGTTTTTATGTTGTAACGATCGCCTTCAGCGCCAAGTCGTCTGCGCGTCGATTCCCTTCGAAGCCACTATGACCCGGTATCCAGTAGCGTGCACTCCATATATGCAAATAAGCAGTGCATACCCTTTCATTTAAAAACATTTTCTTCATACAAGTTCATGTAAATAATTACTGATTTCACTGTTAATTCTTTCCTCAATAAATGTACCAGCGCCATCTTTATATAAATAGTGTAGGTTCCACTGACCTCGTTTTTTCGCCGACACTAGAGTATGCTCGATAAGCACCATTTCGCCGTGCTTGTAATCTCCATAGGAATTGAAAAAATTCAACTGCAACAATGCTGCAGGTTTATATGGTGAAGAGAAGCACGCCTGCCTTGGCGTTGGCGAACAAAGTTGACGGACGAACGATGACTATAGCACAAGCGGCGAAAAATGTCGTGATAAGATTTGAGCAAAGGGAACCAAAGCGGAAATAAACAGTAGGTCCCAAAATGTGTCGTTCAGTTTTGACAAAATGTTTCCTTTGTTTGTTTTTTTATATTTAAACAATGTTGAAACAGGAATTTATTATTTTTTGAAAGAGAATGTATTTTACTAATCAGAAACAAATTATAATGCACATTTTTGTTCGGGGTTGGTTGCATAGCTATGTATGCATTTTGTTAGTCAGACTGTGTTATGTATATTCAGGGGCGAACCCAGAAAAATTTTTATAGGGGGGTTAGGACAAAATATTTATAAATGTACTTAACAAGGGATATACAGGCTCATTCTTGTACATTCGAAGGTATGTACAAGTTGGAATGTATAGTACGTGGTGGTGGACTTGCCGCGTAGCAACGCCATCTAGATATATCATAGCCGCAACTCAGCTGTACAATGACGTCATAGTTTAGCTCTTAAATTTTGGATTTACACGAACAAACAACAACAACAAGCAACGGCATTAAAAACAAGAACAATGCAATGGAATTTCAGCTCTTAATTTGACGTTGAAGAGTCTACATTGCGGCCTTAATATCTAGACGGCGTTGTGCGTAGTCGCGGCGAACTTAGCTGCATACGTACTATACATTCATTTTTGTACATTCGAAGGCATGTACAAGTACGAGTATGAAATGAATGTATAGTACGTATGTACGTATATCATTAAATATTTTTGGAAATATTTACGTCAACGATATATTAAAACTTAATTAATAAAATAGTTTATGACTTCGTTTATAGTGTAATATGCGCCTCTGACGTATTACTTTTATGTCGAATTCAGCATTAAATTAATTCCAAGGGGGGGGGGGGGGTTTGAACCCCTAAAACCCCTATGTAGGTTCGCCCCTGTGTACATATTACATAAGAAGGTTTGTATGCCTACAGCTTACACTTTTGAGAAAATCAATAAATCTTACAATGCGAATGTTTGTATTTGTTTGATTGATTTAAATAATTTTCAAGCACTGTTTTGTTAACGTTACAAAGTTTTTTTTATTATACTTATTTTAGTGCTTTCTAAAATAAATTAGGCGGTTTTGGCTCATTTTTAGCTATCCTGAGATTACTCAATTACTTAGGAAACACTAACCTTCCTTTTTATTTCGAC
This sequence comes from Microchrysa polita, assembly GCA_949715475.1. NCBI lineage: Eukaryota > Metazoa > Arthropoda > Insecta > Diptera > Stratiomyidae > Microchrysa > Microchrysa polita. The sequence goes on from OX454417.1 coordinate 80,125,741, forward strand.
ATATCAAAAAGCGTTTATACTCGTATTTATCATCTTTTCTTCGGTTTTAATTTTGCATACCCTTCACAAAATGGCTGTGCACGCCACTGCCGGTATCCAGCATAGCGTAATATCGAAGAAACGACCCATCTCTCTCAGTACTAACCGGCACTTCTTGATGATTTTTGATGTGGTTAGCACTGATTCAAGTGATCTAATAGCAGGCTGACTATCGGTGAAGAGTATAACGTTCCTTCCTGTGACGACGTACCTACCCAACCAATTTAGGGCCTCCAAAATCGCTGAGACCTCTGCTTGTAGAACACTACAGAAGTTAGGGAGACTGAGAGACAAGTTAATGTTCAGTTCCTCAGAGTATATTCCGATACCCACTCCAGCGTCCGTCTTCGAACCATCAGTATGAATTGCAATGGATGCACTAGGGAGGGATATGCTATTATCCCACGCTTCCCTTGACGGGATCAGGCTACAATGGTTTCTTCCAAATAGGTATTTGGGAACAGTGTAGTCAGTTGCTGGGGGCAGGTTGAAGTTGCGAAGAATCGTTGAGTGCCCATAGTCCAGCGCTCGCCACAGGTCAGTTTCACGAAGACGCAACGCCGTGCATGCCGCCATCCGTTGACCGAAGACGTCCAGTGGCAGTAGTCCCAGGACTATCTCTAGTCCCAATGAAGGTGTTGTATGAAAAGCTCCAGTTATGAGGAGAGAAGCCAGCCTTTGAACTTTGACGAGCAAGTTATAATAGGTGGCGGTACTTAGTGCTGTCCACCACACGCTAACTCCATAAAGTAGAATAGGCCGCACAATAGCTGTATACAACCAATACACAACTTTTGGTTGCAGGCCCCACGTTTTCCCGATTGCTTTCTTGCATGAGTAAAGTACCACAGTAGCTTTGTTCACCCTTTCTTCAATGTTGGGTTTCCATTTTAATTTCTTGTCTAAAATTAGACCAAGAAATTTGGCCGTGTCGGACAACTCTAGTTGTGTGCCCCCTAGTCTAGGCAAGGTAATAGTAGGAATCGTGCGCCTCCTAGTAAAGAGGACTAAGTCCGTTTTTGCTGGGATAATTCCCACGCCACTGAGGTTAGCCCAGTCCGTTAAGATAGTCAGGGCGTTCTCTATTAACCCGCTAAGAGTGTCAGGAAACTTGCCCCTAACAGCTATAGCAACGTCATCAGCATAAGCTGTGACTTTGCATCCGATACTTTCCAGGTTTAGAAGCAATTGGTTAATCGCTATATTCCAGAGTAAAGGAGACAGGATGCCTCCTTGTGGGGTGCCCCTACAAACATATCTGCAGACAGAGGAGGCACCCAGACTACTCTGAATGCGTCTCGTGGTAAGTAGCATATTCACGAGAGTACATATAGAATCGTCAACATGTAGATTCCGAAGAGCATCCGTAATCGCCGTGGGCTTGATATTGTTAAAAGCACCCTCAATATCCAAGAAGACCACCATCGTGTATTCTTTGTGATGAATAGATGTTTCTATAAAACTGACTAACGAATGTAGAGCTGTATCGACAGATCTCCCTTTGCAATATGCATGTTGTGACATGGATAATAGGTTTTGTGGGATCGTCGCTCTAACATGAATGTCGATTAGCCGTTCTAGTGATTTCAACATGGTGGATGAAAGGCTAATAGGCCGGAGATCCTTTGGCCTTGCATGCGAACTTCTACCCGTTTTGGGAATAAAGGTGACTTTCACTTCTCTCCACAAGCGAGGTATGTATACTAAGTTCAGGCATGCAGTAAATATGCGTACTATCCAAGGGTACGTGATGTTTATACACTTTTGCAAATCAGCAGGGATAATACCATCAGGCCCGGCTGATTTAAAGGGATCAAAGCTTGTGATCGCCCAAATTATCTTCTCACGGGTGAAAATAGAAGCCGTATCGCAAGACCCTCTATGAGTTAAGGGAAGATCAGGAAGAGCGACGGCTGAGTTTCCAGGGAAGTGTGTGTCGATTAAACACTCGACAGTTTCGATACAAGAAGACGTCCATGATCCGTCTTCTTTCTGTAGAAAGCTTGGCATAGATGGGTGGGATGCTAAGACTTTCCTTAATCTGGATGTCTCCGAGGCCCCCTCGATGCTTTCGCAGAAGCCTCTCCAACCGCTACGCTTAGCGCTTCTTAGTTCTTTTTTGAAAGAATTTAGTTGTTTCTTGTATGAATGCCAGTCCGATTCGAGTTTAGAGGCCTTAGCCTTATTAAAGCTTCTCCTACTCGTAACTCTTAATTCAGAAATCGTAGAATTCCACCAAGTAGGTTTTTTCTTTCCGGCCCGTAAACTGACAGGGCAGGATGCTACAGTCGCAGTCTTCATCGCTTCGGTGAAGACGTTTACCATATCATCCAATTCTCGCTCAGTGCTTGAAATATTAGGAATCAACGGAAGCTCCTCTAAAAGGGACTCTCGATATCTAGTCCAGTTTGTCTTCCTACGATTCACAGTGCGTTGAGCCACTTCAGAATGCGCAGCAAGACTAAATTGTAGATACCTGTGATCAGAGAAGGAGTGCTCTGCCGACACTCTCCAGCCTGTTATTAAATGGAAGATATCCTCCGATGCCAGAGTAATGTCCAGCACCTCTTGCCTGTTTTTGGTAACGAAAGTAGGCTCGGAACCCACATTGCAAATAAGGAGATTTGTTCCTAGGATATATTCCAGAAGCAGTTCACCTCGTTCGTTCGTGTCCGTGCTACCCCAGACAACATGATGTGCATTTGAGTCGCACCCGAGGATTATACTAGTACCTGAAGACGTTGCTACTGCAACGGCTTCTCTCAACTTAGGAGAAAGTAGGAGGTCGTCATACGGCATGTATGCCGAAGCAACCCACAAAACCTTACCCAGTAGCTCAATGCAGACCAAGACAAAGTCCTTATCACTGAAATTGGGCACAAGAAAAGCCTTAAAGGTTTTTCTGACTAGAATACAGGACCGCGGGATACCCTGTCCAGTAACATAAAACGTATCAAAATCAGCGCACTTGAGGCCCCTGACAAAATCATCCACAACCCAAGGTTCTTGAATTAACACGATATCGTCTACACCCTGCGATAGACGACAAGTAATAGCAGCCGTAGCTGCCTTTGCATGGTGAAGGTTAATTTGTAAGAACTTCACCATTAGACCTTCTCAACCACCGTAACATTCTCTTCTTCATCCGTGTCGAATGAGAAAGAGTCAATTACTGGAGACGGCTGAGATGCAGTCTCCAAGGCAGCTAGTTCCGAACACAAAGAGACCTAGTCGTCATCCACAACCTCTTCAGCAGGTTTAGAATCTGCCACAGTAACGTTAGTGGTAGCGGCCACATCAATAGCATGCCCACTAGGGTCAGAAACCGGCCTATCGGCTTTTTTGAGATCGCCCTTGTAGACCCTTAGCTTCAGTTTAACAAAACCAAAACTCACGGCCCCGCCTGACTTTATAAGTGGAGTCAGTGATGGGTTATTGATCAATAAAATCGCACACTTGCGATCATCCTTGGCATCCTCCAACTTTACAATACGCCAGTCGTCAGTTGGTATGCTCGGATTACACATCCGAATGATGTGTAAAATTTGATCCTTGTCGGACACTAAAGGTGGTAGTAGCAGGCGGGCCCTCGGACGCATAGGAATGTCCTCTTTCGCCACAACCTCAAGTTTGGCACCCGGCCAAAGCTCCCCAGCTTTGCTTATGGCAAATTTAAACATGGAGACTGATCTCTGGTCCGCAAACTTCATTAGTTTGACGTGCCCTTGAGCCCAGCCTCCGTCCTCACAAGCTGGAGGAGGTCCAGGAAAGGCCTCCATTGCAGCTTGAAGATTAATGATGAGAGTACCTTCGACTCCAATCCACTTGTCTACCGGAATTTTGCCGTCCGCATCACTCCGGTCAACAATGGCAAGCTCGATCCAACTTTTTGCTGCTTCTGCATACGAAAAAGCTGGTTCGATATGCGTGGCGACTTTTTGTCGTTTCATACCCACCGCCTGATCGTCGGACGACCGCTGACGCCTAACGACCTGCTTGTCCTTCGGAAGATTGGCGATGAGATCAAGTGCCCACGCGAGTGAGTCCAAATTAGTTAGTTAGTTTTGTTTCTTTGTACATATAAGCATAAAAAATTGTCAAAACTCATACATGATCAACTCTTAAGTCTTCTCCTTGAAAATGTTTTTTCTGCCATGCCTCAAGTATACTTGCGAATAACTCCCTTCGAAAAATTAATATTATGGGTTATGATTATAATGTGAAATTATTTTATCCATTCTGGTGATGCAATGGCGCCTTAAATATATTTTCATTATTACGAGTATCTACACCCTCTAGAACCCACCGACCTACGTTCTATTTATATGTGCATATTTTAATGTAGTTGCTATGCAAACACTATTCCGAAGCTTTTGTCTTCTTATACCTCAAATATGTGCCCTGAAGTTCGATAAAATCCCTACCTTATTGTTTGTCGCCCATCGGAAAATTACCCACATTCAATCATTTCTGAATGTACTAGAAAATCAATAAATCGACAAGAATCGAATCTTTGTCTATATTCCATTTTCCTGGCTTATTATAATACTCACACGTTACATTTTCGACGCGAAGCACACGACTTGTCTCATACTCATCTTCTGCACCCTACACAACGTATACTATACATACGCGACCGAAAACACCGACTATAAGTGAAGAGAAGGACTTTTCCCGATCCTAAATAGATAGATACATATAACGTTTGCCTCTTCTTTCCTACATGAAATATTTGGCTAGCTCAATAGATAGATGGTTGGCTTTGCCAACAACAGCACGCTTTAGTATCCTGTTCTGTTGACGGCGACGGTATCCTTTCCACAAAATCGTACGCGCGACTGGCCTTCGGATTTCAAGTTGCCTATGTTGTCGAGGTGAGGTGATGGATACACTCACTGTTTGGGGAAAGAGCCAGAGCAAGTGGCATGTCAAGAAGCTTTTCTACTTGACTTGAAGATATGTGATTGAAATAGAATAGAAGAGACTTGACTCTCGTTCCAAAACAGAACATTTTTTGAAGAGTGTGAGAGTATTGTGACCTTCGGCTAGGGCCTCTATTTTGTTTGTTTCTTTCGGGGATAAGTTGAGGTCGTGGGGAAATGGGTTAAATTAAAATTTAATAAAATTTAATATTTCAATATATGACTGACCATAAGTATTGTAAACAAAATTATTGTGCAACCTAAATGTGAATAATTAAAAAGAAAATAATTTTATTTCTTACAGGCACACATGGATCTGGATTTGAAAACGAGGGATGACTGATTGCAGACGTTATTTTAGTGGAGGTATGTGAACCATTTAAGCCCTATAGAAATTCATTCCAAAATTGATAATAAAAAGAAATTAAAAGACCTATCAGAAAAATTTCAAACTTAAACTTGATTCTTTATTCAAAAGTAAACTTCAACAACTGTTAAAACTTTTAAAAATTTAATGTAAATTTAAAAATCTCTCGTACAGGCGCTGTGGTGAAAATGGAACACTTCCAGGCTGCTTTGAATCCTCGAAAGCAGGAATTGTTGGAAGCTCGATTCCTCGGAGCTAGGGTAAGTACACACATACACATGTCTTTGTTATCGGAATGAAAATGTCCTTTCTAAACATATATTGGAAACGGGAACACACCAAGGACAGTAACGAAGTTCTTGTGAACCGGATCAATATCCGGTCCACTATAGAACTATAGCGATTTCGCAACATTTAATTGCCCAGCAGAAACATGAACTTCATCTCTCGAGTCTCTGACTCTCGCATTGTCCCGAAATCCAACGGATCCCATATTCTGCAATCCTGCACTACGTTAGTCACATCCATATGCAATTCTAAGCACATAAACTCTGCACTGCACTTGACTATTCAATTGATGTGCACCTGGTGCGATATTGCGCGAACGTTGTTGCCCGAAATCAAATGCATACATAACGAATGTCGCCCGTGCTCCTGATATTGCGTGTAGAATGTCGGGGAAAATTCCCGGCCTATCTCTCTACTTGGTATATTGGTCAATATGTAAACGCGCTAGAAATTCTCATTTCGCGAAATTGAAAACACGCCCAAAATTCCTTGAAACTTTTCAGAAATGGCAGAAAGAGGTGTATAACAAGTTTCAGCTGCTCTGTCGTCTGTTTGTACATGAATAGATGAAAAGATATGAATCCTGCGTTTTGTATAAATGTATTTGGTATATATGTATATATATATACGTTCAGCAGGGTGGCTATGTGCGTATAATTTTTCGGTAAAACTGATGGGTTTTCTAATTTGTTGAACAAGACACAAAGAGCTTAGGTGTCCGTAATGCTCCATTCTGTGTTTGGGCCAATTTTAAATTTATCTATTCTGAAAGCTTTGCAAAAATTAATTAAAGCTATTTTTCAAGGATACAAATATGCCCCGAATATAAAGTCAAAAAGATTGTTCCAGCCGATAGAATGACCATAGAAATTTTAGGTATATTAGGGTAAACTTTTTTGGACTAAATTTCATTTTGCATTGGTCTAATTATCCAACACGTCGGTTGGTATAAGTTATTATTTATTTAAAAGCTTTATTGATAAATTTAGGTTTTCGAACAATAAGAAGGAGGTATTAAGGTTAGAGCTTAGACTAGGTCTGTACAACTATAACGGGGTTTTTAGTTAAATTTTAACATAGTTGAATTCTAGAATTTTTATGGCGAATTGTTCATAGGAAAAATTAGCATAAAACCTATTGATAGAGTTTTAGAAAAACTAAGACTAACTTAAAAATAATTATTCTAAACTACAAACTAGAGTACTGATCATCCCGACTAGATAGTAAGAGACGCAATCAGGGGGTTTATTGAGGCCGAGCACCGAGAGTTAAATTTAGATTCTAGCTTATTAGAGATATCGGCAATATATTTCATATTTGCTAGAGAATGTAGAGTGGATGTGGCAAAATAGAAGGGCTTATTGAAAATTATTTTTAAGCATTTATTTTGTAATATTTGCAAACTACGTTTGTGTGTGATCGCGCAGCTATTCCAGATGGGGCAGCCATACAGTATAATGGGCTGCATTGCCATTTTGTATATCAGAAGTTTGTTATAGATCGATAGTTTAGATTTCCTATTGATAAAAGCATAGTTAGCTCGAATGCTGTTGTACACTTTCGAGCTTGTGACTTCAACATGTGATTTAAAGGTAAGTTTAGAATCTAAATGCAGACCTAAATATTTGATATCTGTAGACCAAGAAATTGATGATCCTAGGACGTTAAAATGAGGATGAGGAAAAAACCGTCTAGCCCTTCTTTTAGAAAAGAAAATTGCTTGGGTTTTGTCGTTATTAATTTTGATTTTCCACTTGCGGCAGAAGTTTTCTATCCTACTTAGTTGACATTGAAGATTGTTTACGATAATGTCTGGATCAGTATTGGAGGCGAAAATTGCTGTATCATCGGCGTACATAGCGATATTACAGTCGTTTAAATGAGGTAGGTCAGACATATAAATATTGTATAAAGTCGGGCTGAGCACTGAGCCTTGCGGGACGCCTGCCGGGATATTGTAAGAAAAAGACTGGCAATGTAGTTTCACGTGGAAGCTCCTGTTTGCTAGGAAAGATTGGATTAATTTACATAAGTAGGTTGGAAATGAGAATCTGACCAGTTTATGAACCAGTCCGTCGTGCCAAACGGTATCAAAGGCTTTCTCGATATCTAAGGCAACCAGGCCTGTGGACTCGTTTGTCCGAAAAGCCTGTTTTTATGTGATTGACAACTCTTTTTAATTGGTGAACTGTTGAAAGACCAGGTCTGAAGCCATATTGGAAGTTTGGTATTGTAGAGTTTGCGTGAAGAGTTAGTTGCAGGCGTGAAAGAAGTATTTTTTCAAAGATTTTACTTAAGCTTGGAAGCAGGCTAATGGGTCTGTAGTTATTTGCAAAACTGGGATTTTTGCCTGATTTCAAAATAGGAATTACTGAAGCGTTTTTCCAAATCAAAGGAAAGTAGCTGAGTTTAAGGCAAGAATTGAAGACAAATACCAGCATAACTATTGCCTTCCTAGATAAATTTTTTAATAGAATATTTGGGATTCCGTCGATGCCTGTTGAGGATTTAGGTTTTAATTTCTTTAGTATAGCTCGTAATTCAGAAGGCGAGCAAAGGCTAGCTACAGGGAGATCAGAGGGACTTTCAGCGAGCGACAATATGGTGTTATTTACCATTGATGTGGTGATGGGGTCGTTGATATGATCGGTAAGTGTATGATGCGAATAGAATTGACCCGCGAGTAGGTCCGCTTTTTCTTTGTTTGAAAAGGCCAGGCTACCATCAGAAATCTTAAGAGGTGGTACCATGCGATTTTTGTTGCTTAGCCGGTTCCTCAATTTCCACATATTGCGGGCTCCTTTATTCAGAGTTGATAGCGTCGAGTTCCAACGGTCGTTCCGAAGTTTAATTAGATTTGAGTGTATTTGCGTATTAAGTAATTGTGTGAAAGCTCTTAGTTCGGGCAAGCGTGTTCTTTGCCACTGACGACGAATTTTGTTCCTATGACGAATAAGAGCTTTAGTTGGATCATCTATTTGAGGTGGAAATTGTAAGTGAGTGGTCTTAGGGGTAGCTGAGTCCCTAGCAAGCAGAATTAAGTTGGTGAAGTTTAAAAGAAGATTATCTATATGGTCAGTGCTGATGACCCTCGACAAATCGTTGTTAGAAAGATTGATTTCTCGATTAAGCACTTCGCGATATTTTTTCCATGATGTTTTTTGGTAATTGAATGAAAGATTGTGAAATATTTCTATGCTTTTACCAATAGAGAATGAGACTGGAAGGTGATTAGAGGATAGTTCATTTAGAACTAGAGGCTGAGATATTGAGAGTTGACCGTTGCTGATGACAAGATCAAGCGTTGAGGGACAACCTCGAGGAGGGAAGCAAGTGCTAAGGCGAGACAGGCCAAGAGCCCAATTAGCACGAAAAGCGCCGTTTTGACACCACAAACTCCGTTTAGGGAATATAGTTTCGAGTGTGGAGACGAATCTAGAGCCATTCAGAGAGATTTAGGAAGTGAACCAGTTCCCCTGTTTTCGCCTCCGACGCTTCCTCTAGGCTGCCAAAAATCGCGCATCCCAACGTGCGGAAGCCGGATCTCGCGAGACCTGGGCTGAGAAAGTAAGTTAAGAATCTCTCTTTCATCGAGAAACAGAAAGAATCGCTCACGTGTGCTCTTGGTGTGATTGCCAGTCTTCCCAAGGATAAGCAGTTCGTCAAACGACAGCGCTCGTCGGAAGATCTGGTCGAGGGCCAAAAAAAGATTAAAAGTCGCCAAGATAAATCCGGCTCCCTCATACGCAGAAGCGGCAAGGAGTTAGATAGAGATGGCTATCGTCGACTGCAATGACGCCGATTGCGGCTTGTCTGTAGATTGATGGGTTATGGTGAAGGGCTTCCTCACCATAAACTTTCAATCTGTCATGGATGCCTTTCCAGGGCCGGCTCCAGTTTGTGAAGATGGAGGTTGGTTTCAGAGTCGTGTGAAACTAATGAAGTTCGCGGACATCAATCTCTATGTTTAAATTTGCCATCACCATGGCTGGGGAAATTTGGCCTGGTACCAAATTAGAGGTCATATCGAAAGAGGATATCCCGTCTCGACCGAGGGCCCGTGTGTGGCTTCCTCCCTTGGTGTCCGATAAGGACCAAATCTTGCGCATCATACCAATGTGCAACCCAAACATTCCTACAGCTGATTGGCGAATCGTCAAGTTGGAAAATCCTGTCAATAACCGCAGGGGTGCGGTACCTCCCATACAAAGTGACCCATGACAACTTTGTTCTACAGTTTATAAAATGAGTAGTACGTAGAACAAACTCCTGATGGGTCACTTTGTATGGGAGATACCCTCAGTTTTTATCCGAATGAGCTGATTTTTGGTGGGTGGGGTGACTATGACCTCCAATCGCAACAAACCAAAATTTAGCACTCTGCTCCAATTTTGGGGGAGTTATGGATATGCCGTTTTGAAAAATTAAAATGGGGGGATAATGGAGGTCCTTGACCAGACCGACTTAATGTTTACGTTAAAATTATCTTTAACTTGTTGTGAATACTTATACAAAATTTTACGGCTGAACTAGCGATCTTTCAAAAGTTATGGAGCTTTTAAAAAAGGTGAAAATGAAAAATGAAAATATTCTAATTTATGTTCTATTCTAACGCCGAAATTTTCAATTAAACTCTAATTCCAAAGATAATTTTATTTAGTTTTTTTTCGTCCTCAGATAATTTTTCTGTATCTCTTACCGTTTTTGAAATAATCGCAAAAAACCGAAAAAATGCCCCCCTTTCCCCCCTTTTTTAAGGTTGCGGACACCCGATCGGCTGGGACTTTTAATGCCATAATCTGGGGATCATTCCCAACCATAATCCAAAAAAATTTCCGATGTAGGATTTTTGCCGACCAAATATGCCATTTTTCTTATGTAGACTATAATCCACTTTTCGGGAAATTCGTTTTCCAAATATTCTTTGATAGGTTTCGCATTATGAGCGGGGCACCCGTCTATCTGCCATAAATAGCAAATATTAAATTTTAACTGTTATAAGTACCGTTGCATTTGCCAAACAATGTACCAAATTTCAAATATCTTACAGTTCTGGTCAAACTAATGTAGCGAGATTCTATCCCGAATTATAATTGCCTTTGTATGTCTTTTTTCGAGTCAAGGGAAAATTGTTAACGATTCCACTCAAGCCATGATTTGTACCATTCAATGCGTGCTTACCTAGAATTCTGCAATGTAAATAAGAAAAGTGATATACCGTTGGAAAGCCAACATGTTGAAGCAACTTTTATCAACTTCGCAGAATTGTACGTATAAAACACCGTTATGCAATTACTGTTTGAGTTTTCGATGAAAAATCGATTTTAAAATTTCTGTTAAGTTTGAGTAACTGTATCTTGAAAGTGCTGATAATGTTGGCAACAGGAAAAACTTCAGTTTTTGTGAAATTTTATGTTGTTTCTGAAACTGAAATCAAATCTTGGATTAAGTCATCAGGAGTGCTGCAAATTACGATTTTGCGTGAGAAGTCACGATTTTCGATGACTTTCACAAAAAGAGCGATAACAAGGTAACGGTAAAAAAAATTCCGATTGTATTGGTAATTTTCTTGCTGAAACAAGTTGCGCTATCAACCCTTACAGTATTGACCACCCAATGCGCGACACCCTGTATAGAATTTTCGACTTCGTATTTGCTATTTGCTATGAATTTGTTGATTTTGAAGCTCCCATTACAGGCTTATCCACTGTATCCAACCAGTATGCCAAACTGAATATGGCTGGTGGGTTGAAGTAATTCCAATTCACAGCTAGTGAATTCTTCTTTGGCTGAAATCTTTCCAACTTGTTGTTTTTTGGGAGATAATGAATTCAGAGTATAATTTGTTTATTTTTATACCATATACATACTTCCCCTACAAAGTTATATTCAGCCATATCTTTTGATAGAATGTCGCGAAAAACTTCAAATTAATATCAAATCGGATGCCTTGACAAAGTAATAAAGATGTGTCAGGTCCGACCCATCTACCACTTCCTCCCCCACAAAAAATATGAAATTGAATATTTTGGGCTTTGCGTGCCTTCTAGGTCTGTACATGGATATAGGGTATACACTCATCGTGCTATTCGCACGATTAGAACTCGGTCTCGTTTTAATTATTCTTGTTTATTTTTTATATTAAACACAATGTTGACCTTGTGCCGATATTGATCCCCCACTTCCCTTTGGATCTCTACAATTTCTGGAGTCATAAATTGGCAACCGAACAACGTCTTATAGTATAGTGATTTTAGCTCTTGGCCCAAACATCCAAAAAAAAGAGCTGACTTTTGATGCCAAATTGTTCTATGGCCTCATCGCATTACGCAGTAAAAAGTTGCATTTTTTTTCGCGTCACATTTTGGGGGAGGGGGTTGGCAATGGGGTGAAATTATGATTTTTCGCAAATATCTTGTTAACTGTTATATTTACAGCAAAATGTTCTAAGAACAATTTAAACTACACAAAATTCCCTTTCCAATGATATATAATGTAGTCTGGCTGGTCTAGCGGTTAGTGCGCGCACCTTCGGTGCACAGGCTCATGAGTTCGAATCTCACCGTGTTCCATGGTGTTTTTCGAACCCACGAGCTTGTGACGGACTATGATCTCACTCAGATGTTAAACGAGTACCCATTTATGGGGACAAATAACACTGCTGAGCGTGATGCTGATCTCATTACCTCAACAAAAAGCAGATAAGATCTTGGAAATAGGATGTCACTAACACATCCTGCGGCCTTAGTCCAATGCTGGATTGTCGCGCCTGTTATTTATTTTAATGATATATAATACCGTATACCTACTCTTGGCATATTATATACTGGTCTTGGCAGATCATATAAAATAACAGGCGCGACAATCCAACATTGGACTAAGGCCGCAGGATGTGTTAGTGACATCCTATTTCCAAGATCTTATCTGCTTTTTTGTTGAGGTAATGAGATCAGCATCACGCTCAGCAGTGTTATTTATCTCCACAAATGGGTACTCGTTTAACATCTGAGTGAGATCATAGTCCGTCACAAGCTCGTGAGTTCGAAAAACACCATGGAACACGGTGAGATTCGAACTCATGACCCTGTACACTGAAGGTGCGCGCACTAACCGCTAGACCAGCCAGACTACAGATTATATACTGGACCTAAAAACATCCGATGTAATTCTGATTTTTTGATAGTTACATTTGTCTCTCTAGCTCCTGAAATAATTTAATTGGAGCCATGGTCATTGGGATAACTATTCCTATCAATATATACCTGCCCACACGGAGACTACGGCTGCTCCGACAAAGCATACCCATATTTCCCCTATTAACATTTTTCGAAAAGACCTACCTACATACACTGCGCGACAAATGCTTAGGTTCACACATATTTCCTTCCCGGAAACGGTAAAAAAAAGTTTACCGGTTCAAAAAATGTTATTTTCGAAACTATTAAATATCACAAATAAAATGGATGGACTGAGGCCCTACAGGACATTCTCCTTAAATTACAGTAATTGATTTCATTCAAAGAGTCTTTTTCCACTGCGACAATTGCTTAGGTTCAGGGACGATTTTACCGTTATACTTAATGTTTTCGCTGAAAAATATTTCAGAAAAGTGTCAAGCAGGAGAAATACAAAAAAACAAGAGAATTTTTTTTTATTTAATAGTGTGTATTTCCGCCATTTTTATTTATAATTTTATAACGCCTTCAAGGTAGGGAATTGTGTAAAGAATGCCGCACGGATAGCGGTATTTTAGACCGAGCTGTCTTAATTCCATGAATTAACTCTTCTTTAGGGTTTTACTGTTTACCACTACTGTAAACCTCCCAAACAAGCCACCCCCAAAATGTTTTCTAATGTGTTAATGTCAGGGGAGTTGGGCACCCGGTCTAACAAAGTCACATTTTCCTCCAAAATAAACGATTTAACTACCCTCGCTGTATGAATTGGGGCAAGATCATGTTGCAATATCCAAGGGTTGCCTTCATCCATGACATTTATCTTAGGGATATCCTCTTCTAAGAGCGGTTTATAAGATGAACTCGTTTGGCGACCTCGTAGGATGACCAAGACGATAGTTCCATGATATGATATGGCTCCCCATACCATAACGGAACCTATTCGGGAGTGATGGCGTGACAGGTACATAGGTTCCTTCCTAATATCATGATAATAGTAAGAGAACCCATCTGGACCGTCCACACAAAACCGTTTTTCATCCGTAAATATTACCTCTCCATTGCGATGTCCAGTTCATGAATCTTGAGGCGAATTCCAGGCGCTGTAGGTGATGCTGCGGGGTTGAGGCTGGTTTTTTCTTTAACCATAAACGTTTCAAACAAGAAGAAGATCTAAGAACTCGTTGGATAGTCCTCACAATTGTTGATAACCCCAAATTCTCCCCATGCTTACGCTCAGTAAGGGACGAATTCGAGGCTTATCTTAAGAGACGTCGCCGTAATGCACCGGAAATCGCTTTTTTTCTGCCTCCTGCGTATCGTCGGCCATAATTTTCACTATCTCATATAAAATTACTTGCAACGTTCGAGCTCCGCTGAATCCATATTGCCATTTGTCCGTTTGAATATCCTTCTTGCTTTAGTATGGAAATTGTCGCCTTTTCCTCGGCAGAAAGTTGCTTTCCTTTTGACATTATCCACTATACGACTCACAGAGTACAACGCGAAAAAAATGTTTACAGAAACACTTCTCACCAGGACGAGATAACTCTTTAAAGTAAATGAACCTATACAATTGTCGCAGTGGAAATTGCGATTTTCATTTTAAAAAATTCCGTTAGCTATGCGAGTTGCTTGATAGAGTTGCAATATTTATTAAAATAACCGTTAATTAAGAGAGCATTATTTAAAAATTATTTCTGATCAGAGTACATAGAAATTATATAATTTTAAAGGAAAATATCCATGAACCTAAGCATTTGTCGCGCAGTGTATATACTAACCCCATAAATGCCCTATCGCGCAGATATTATCGGCGTCACTGTATGTATTTGGTTTAATTTAATGCCGTGTGACGTGGAGCAAAATAATCGCTTCGCCACGTCATCAGCTCGGTTGGTAATACATAATGTTGTGCTCATTCGTTTATAATATTATGTACTTAAAATTATGCAAAGATCGCCCCAAAAAAAGTAGAAAATAAAACATTTTTTCTATACTATTGTTGATCCGACGAAGTTTTATATAAATTTGCAGGTTTTTTGGTATGGGTTCTGCTCTCTGGCTTTAAGAAATTCTACTGCATTAAATTACTCGTATATATTGCACAACAATCAAAAATAGAGATAAAAAGAATATTATATGTTAATTAGACAAATGCCACACTGAAAAAATATAAAAATTGCTCATGGCTTTATAGCGCATCAAGAGATAAAGTAAATAGGATGGAAAATTTTCTCTATTATATACATTCAAGTAAATATAAATATTGAACGTTATGTGTACGTAGAAACTAAATTGAATAATCAAACATATGTCGTTCGTCTATAAATAGAATTATTTGTCTATAGATACAACTCGAGAATTTCAGTTTTTAAAAACCACAAGAATGACGACGAGGGGGTATATCGGCGCAAGCAGAAGCCTAGAAACGTTTTCAGCGATTCATTATTCGTATGAGCATTGAACAACGAAGTCGTTTGATGACGTGTATGAATGGTATTATATTGCTATATCCACCCTCTTCTACTCACTTATTCACTGTATACCGCACAGCTCAAATATACAAAAATATTGTTTGAAGTCAAGTCTAATTCTAATTGAAATACAGATACAGCTTCATGTACAAAGAGCATGATAAACTGGTGGGTGTTCATTGTATTAGAAATCAAATCGATGGAATTTTCCTTAAAAAACAAATATACGTTTGTCGTGCCTGAGAATCAGAAAGTAAACAGAAACTAGGAAATGTGTCAGGAGTATTGTTTAAATTGGGCATAATTAGATAAATTTAAGTTACATACCAAATTATCGAATAATACAGAAAATACGTTTTATTATTACAAAACAAAAAGAAAATACGCTTGGGACATATTCAATCTTTCATGCAAAAATACAGGATGGTGAATAGTAATCTGACGGTTCTTAAAAAATCTAAAATGGATACAACTTTTTTTGTTTCAAAAACCATGCAGCATAATGAAGAATTTTTATACACCTTGTTTATGCATAATGATGCGTTAAAGCGTAATAAGCTTGCTTACATGGAGAGTTTCGCCGTTCCTTCAATATTCATCGGAATGCGTATGCCCCTTTGCGTAAAGACTTATTTTATTGACTGAAAAAACTTCGACCAAAGTGGTTTCGAAAAAAATGAGACCACAGTACTGAATGCGATAGCTCTGCAAATTGCGTCTAAATAGGGCCACATCTTAAATTTTCGACCTCCCAATCGATCCCTCGACTTAAACAAGCCTGATTTTATTTTCTTTGGGTTCCTGAAGTTACGCATTTTTTAAATAAACCACGCATGCGTTGAAACAACTGAATCCACCCGCGAATAGATGGAGCAAAGTTAAGTTGAGCCGCTGTTAAAAGTGAAAGTAAATTACCGAAAACCACTCTAAAGTTTAGTGATGAAAACGAACACCACTTTGTCGAATGTTTTTTTTTTAAAGGGTGTGATTTAAATTCCGCAACTGTCCTGAGTGTTTTAGTGACAGGAAAAAATTGGTAGCATTAATTTTCGATCTTTTTAAACTCGTCAGGTTCCCGTGTGCTACCCTGTATAATTGAAAACTCGAAAGATACAGCGTTTTTGTCTTTCTGCTTGTACTTCTTTCCATCGTTTCCATCGTTAATGGCTTGTGGTCGGTTCTGATTAATAGTGGACGACCTTCCACCATGTGACGGAAAAATTTGACGGCACTATATATCGCTTGCAGTTCGCGATCGTAAGTGCTGTATTTACGTTGGGTTTCGGAGAACTTCTTAGAAAAGAATCCGAGCGGTTCCCAAACATTGTTGTTCCAATGCTCGAGAATGCTGCATTTGTTCGTGGGTTCCAGTTGATTTTGCGTTTGTCTTTTTTCTTTGCACCAATTAGATATTCGTGAAGCGGTGCTTGAATTTCGGCTTGAATTTTTCCTGTAGAAATTAAGAGCTCCTAGGAATCGTCGCAAATCGGCAATCGTGGAGGGTTTCTCGAAATTTAAAATGGTTTCCACTCGTCCAGGCAGAGGTTTGATGCCATCTTCGCTCACCAAATATCCCAAATATTCGGCGGAATATGTTCCGAAGTTGCACTTGTCGACATTGATGGATAACCCGTATTCACGAAGTCGGTTGAATATCGTGAATAAGTGCATGCGATGCTCCTCGTTTGATTTCGATGCAATGAGGATATCGTCAATGTACGCATAGCAAAAGTCCAATCCTCGAAGCGCATGATCGATGTACCGCTGGAATGTTTGGGCAGCGTTACGTAAGCCAAACGTCATCACTCTGAACTCAAAAAGCCCAAATGGAGTAATGACCGCGGTCTTCGGGATGTCCTCTGGTGCGACTGGGATCTGATGGTATGCTCGCGTCAGATCAATAGTTGAGAATACCTTGCAACCATTAAGTTTATGCGCAAAGTCACTAATGTGCGCAATGGGGTACTTATCTGGAACGGTGATCGAATTCAAGCGGCGATAATCGCCACACGGCCTCCATTGTCCGTTTTTCTTTGGGACCATGTGTAACGGGCTCGCCCAAGGGCTACTCGAGGGTTGACATATCCCCTGTTGTAGCATATAATCGAATTCAGCCTTCGCTTCTCGCAGTTTTTCGGGTGTCAATCGTCTCGGTCGGTCCGAGACTGGCGGTCCTTTTGTCAGGATATGGTGGTAGACGCCGTGAGCAATTACTTTTGAAGTGTCCGATGGAATAGTGATATCGACAAACTCTTTTATGATGTCGTGATAACACTCGCTGGACTTCAGTGTTGTCACGCCATAAGTAATGGTTGTGGTAAGCGTCGCAACACAGGATAAATTTGTCGTTTGGTCGATTACCTATTTCCTGCGTATATCTACCAACAGTCCGTAATGATGAAGTAAGTCGGCACCGATTATGGGTTGTTGAACATCAGCCAGAACGAACTTCCAGGTAAATGGTCTTCGTAAGCCGAGGTCGAGCGTTAGAATCCGTTGTCCATATGTTTTGATTGGTGTGTTGTTGGCGGCATACAGCTGGAATTGCGATGGAGTGTGCTGATATTTGTCTTTGGGCAAGACTGAAATATCAGCACCAGTATCCACCAGAAAATGCATGCCGTTTTTTCGATCGCAAACTAATAATCGGCTGGGTTTGCTGTGAGAGGGGTCGTCGTCGGCCGCCGAAATTCGGGACGACGAATTTAGTTTCCCGAACTCGGATGATTACTTTGCCATTTACATGGCGGCCGGCAATTGCGAGCTTGCTTCCCAAATCGCTGATGGAAGAAGCAAAACTCGCGGTTTCGTGAGCTTGAACGTTGCCTCCTGGTGTCGCGCTGTTTGGACCTGGGCCGACTGCGTGTTGCGATTTGCAATCGGTCAATCCGACTTAGTACTTGCGCCAAGACATCGTTTTCCAGGGAAGAGTTCTGCATGGTGGACACATAAGGCGCTTGTTGCATCTCCACCATCAAATCCGCCATTTTTGCCAATTTGTCGACATCCGCTTCGCTGGAAATTGCCAACACTACGCGGATGTTCTCGGGCAATTGCTCAAGCAGCAATGACCTGAGCATAGCGTCGGTCACCTGCTCTCCGCCAGTGTTGCGCAAATCCTGTAAGTAGTGTGATGGTTTCTTCCCTTCCAGATTTTTTCCTTGAAAAAGTCGACGCAACCTTGATTCAGTCGACTCTGCGAATGCTGCTAGTATCCTCTCCTTCACAGCCTCGTATTTGTTTGCTTGTGGAGGATTTCGAGCAATCGAAATAACGTGTGGGAGGATGTCTGGCTCGGCAAACTGTATCACGTATTTGAATTTTGTTTCGTCCTGAGTGATTTGGTTTGTGTGGAATGCGGCTTCCACTTGCTCAAACCAAAATGCTGGATCGGGACGGTAGAATGCCGGAAATTTGTTTATCCGCGCTGCTTCCACGTATACGTTTGATGAGCGAGTAGGTATCGGCGGCAACGATTCGTTTCCTCGTGATGACTTGGGCGTTTCTGGCACCTTGGAATCCGTGGCCATGTTGATGATAGTCCTTAGCTTCGGCTTGTAATGATGCTGCTATAACGACTCCCAAGGTCCGGATAGCGTTCGGCGTCGGGGTCACCAATGTGGGGATTAAGAATAGAGAACAATGATTAAAATAGTGAAAAATAATTTATTTCAACAATATTAATTATAATGTTCTCGTGAGACGCTCCAAGATTGAGTGTCTATCGTCGTGTCCTCGCCACGGCTTTTTATACTGTTTGACGGGTTGCACATCCACACAACAACCCTTGGTACTTCATTTGTTGAACAGCTGTTGAGTTGCCATATGTCATGGCATTGCCAGGTCACTACAAGACGACTTACTGGCCGAAAGGGTATCCAAATTTCGGCCGCGCCCGAAATTAGCCTCGGTCTCGTTTTATTTCATTTTAATATTTGGACTGTGCCACTACATATAAAGGGTGGTCCAACGTGAATGCATGAAGTTAATTGTTAATAAAACAAAAAGTTTTTAGAGAATTATCTAAAAAAAAATTTACTATGATAGAAGGATATATGGCAATTATGTGTGAAAAAAATATCGGCCAAATGCTCGCCATGGCTACGGTTGCATACTGCTATCCGATGGTCCATATTTTATATGAATATCTTTAATGTGCTGAATTATCTCAACCTTTAGCTCTTGAATTGTTTTTGGCTTATTGACGTACACTTTTTCTTTTAAATATCCGCAGAAAAAGAAGTCCAACGGTGTCAAATCACATCTTCGTGGCGGTTAATTAACATCGCCAAGACGAGAGATAACACGGCCATTGAATTTCTCGTGCAAAAGAGCCATTGTTTCGTTGGCTGTGGGGCAAGTGGCCCCATCCTGTTGGAACCACATATCGTCCAGGTCCATATCCTCGATTTCTGGCCACAAGAAGTTCGTGATTTGATGGATTATGTTGACAAAAAAACATGTTGACAAAAAAACACGAAAAGCATTTTGATTTGAACGTCCATTTTCGTAAAACGCGCTTAACGCGCTGCTCAATTGTGTTCTTCTCCATGGTTGAATTTGCCAAACACTGAAGCAAAGAAATGTCTAATACAGTTGGGCGAGAAACTTACATTTAAAGTGTGACACTCAATTAACAATGTACATTCTAGTTGTACCACCCGTTATATAAAACGCAACGTCAGTCAAATGCCCTCTACGGGACGTTTTGAGGCTATTTTCGTTTCCTTTTTCGCATAATTCCGCCATAACTTGTTGTTTCGCAAATGCTCCAGAGTTTGAGGATTGTTCACATAAACCCGGCCTTTTTCATAGCCCCACAAAAAGAAATCTAAAGGGGTCAAATCGCATTATCTCGGTGGCCAGGCGACATCGCCAAATCGTGAAATTACGCGTCCAGGGAACTTCTCGCGCAATAAAGCTAAAACCGGCAATGTTCTGTGGGATGTGGCGCCATCTTGTTGAAACCACATGCTCAAATCGAGTCAGATACAAATCCAGATGTGAAATACGCCACACGGTGCCGTATGTTGACTATTTTTTGTTGGGTAGGCCGATTATGACGACGACCATAATCTGGTCTTAAAGCAAAACATGTACCAATGCGTCTAGATATTAAGGCCGCAATACAGAATCTTAAACGTCAAAATAAGCTACTAAATTGTAGTTCACTGAGAAAAAAATCCTGTAAATTCAAAAAATACGCATATGATTCAAAGAGATTCAAATATGATTTTGCTTCATATTTGTTTCCCTTTGAATCATTGTATAATCTCTTTATTTCAAACGGAATTCCCTTTGAACTAATAAGATATTCCTTTTGAAAGTCTATCTATAATCACTTTAAATTAAAGTGATGCAGTGTCAATTTAATCAGGTCACTACCATAAATCGAAAGGATTTCCTTTTAATTTAAAAGGATGGACTCTTTTGTTTTAAAGGGATATCATTTTATTTAAAATTAAAGGATTTTTCTTATTATTTATCTAAATGCATGAACTCAAAAGAATACTTTAAATTGCACCAAAAGGAGTAATTTTCACAAGGTGTTCTTTCCCTGTGAAAATTACTCATAAATGAGTTTTGTATAACTGACCTCGCTATAGGTGTTGGCGACATTTCATTTACCTCTTTACGCTCTAAAATGCATAATAAATTACCTACCTACAGTGGGATTCGATCCCGCGACCCTATGATTTGAAGACTAACGCCCCTACCTACTACACCACACAGACTATACGGGACAACGTTTATAATTTACACCATACATTTGTGACAACGCTCTACCACACTGCCGACCAACTGCGAGTGTAAACAAAAAAAAAATCCTATTGAAATTTTGGATTTAAAGGATTTCCCATTAATTTAAAAAGATTTCCTATTGAAAATTTGGATTTAAAGGATTTCCCATTAATTTAAAAAGATTTCCTATTGAAAATTTGGATTTAAAGGATTTCCCATTAATTTAAAAAGAATGAATTTGAATTAAAGCGATATATATTTAAAAGGAAAGGATTATATTTTATAGGAATGTAACTCGATTTCAAAAGGATATCGAGTTAATTTTAAGGGACGTTATTTTTCTCGGTGTTATGTTCGCCATGCACTGTTTTGTTCTTGCTTTTACTGACGTCATATACTTGTTTTTGTTGTTTGTTCGCATCCGCCAACAAATTAAGTGGTAGCTATGAAGTCATTTTCCACCTGAGTTGCGGCTATGATATATCTAGATGGCGTTGCATGTATTCACTGGATATTCAGCATTTTTTACATTTGACAGTTGTCAGATGGCAGGGCTGTACTTTTCCAAACTCGGTATGGATAACCCGTTACTTGTCGTTGTTATACTGAAACATTTTCACATTATTATCAAGAAAGTTTCACTTTAAAATAATAAAAAAAAAATCAATCAAGAATATTTGGAATCGTTTTTAAGTTTTCTCCCTAAGATCAAGCATTTCTTTTTTTTTCATCCAATCACACAAAATAAATGGATATACCGCCAAAACACCATGTTACAAATTTTTCGTCAAACTTATATCGAACATTAATTGGAAAATCATTACAATCAACACTAAAGCTGTACCCACACTGGCTGCCAATTGGCAGCTCGCGATGCAAACTGGCAGTTGTCATCACATCTATAGTGACTGCCATTTGGTAGTAAATATTCAAATTTAATCTGTCAGCTGGCACTTTGACAATCGCTTGTCAAATTCAAAGTGACGATTTTTCTTTTTTTTTTTTTTGTGAAACTATGTATAATTTGTAAATGGCCTAATAATAATATAAACGCGCAGAGTTCGATTTTGATAATTAAATTAAAAAAAAAACACTCCAAATAAAAGCTTGCAGCCTCCATTTGGTACCTCTTATAGATGCAAAGTTGCAGCTCGCGAACCCAGTTTTATTTTTTTGACGCAACAGCCCAGCTATAGCCTTTGAATGATTTTTTATAAAAAAATTATGGATTTTGGTCGCTCCACTAATATCAATAATCGTAGCTGCGTTTTATTGCTATCGCGCGGGTAAATCTGACTCGATCATCAAATTTAAATAATACTTCCTAAATAATAATATTATTTGACGCACACATTTTGATGCAATTGAGTATGTTATGTTTAGCTCAGTTAAGGATAATGTGTGAGTTTTCTAGAAAAGTTTTGGATCCTGAAAACCTTGATGATCGTTTGGGTTGCTGGAAATTTCCATATAAACTCTGTAAAGAAACTTGCTTGGACTTCATTTTTATAACTTTGCTGGCAACGCGCATATCCTTATTATTTTTTGTCTCGATAAAGAAGCTTCTCACGACATTTATCCCCACACACATTGTCTTGAACTCTTCAACCTTAACAGATATCCTGTTAACCTGCTTCTCGAGCTTTTCTTTTCCTTCTGTTTCTTTAATCATAGCTGATGTCCTGCATTTATTCTTCAAATGGGATGGGCTATAATATAGAAAAAAGTATGAAAAAAAAACATGTCTTCCGGTTCTGATATTTTTCCTTGAAACTTTTCTCTGTTTTCTGTCGTGCGGTTTAGTCGACTTATACCAGAGAAGAGTCCTTTACATCGTCAAGTTTGCGCTCAAAGCAACACGGAAAGTGATAAAGATGCTCGCGCTGTATGCTTTCCGTGTCGCGTTTGTAGCCGAAGAAGAAGAAGAATCTCTGCCCTCAAACCACTCTTAATATGATGAAGTGAGTAGTTGGTTACTCGGTGGTTTATATGCGCATTGGAACTTTTCCGTACTTTAATTTGATTTCCTCTTGTATAGTGTGCCCGGCTATGGTGGCAGTAGCTGCTGGAACTAGTGGTTGCTTTGGGCTGATGGGCTGCCTGGCCGTCGTATAATATCTTATCCCCGCGGATTCTATATAGACAAGTGTATGCCCGCCGATGGCCATGGTAGTGCCTCATCCTGGCCCGACGACAATGGGGCCCCCTTTCCTGTCTCTCTGCACACAAGAAGACACTGAGACTGACTATAGTGTGTATGTCATGTTGCGGTTGATTTTTTCGTCTTTTTTATCGCATCGGTTTTTCTTATGTGTATAGTATTAACTTTTGTACAGATATGTACATACATATTCGAGGTACATTATGTAGAAAATCGCGCAGAAATGCGACGAACCGCAAGACGAAGACGGCGATCTATGTAAGACTACTCTCGACTCCTCAAGACTCCCGACACTATAAAGACGAAAATGTAGGAAATGTAGAAAATATGTGTATGTGGAACTATAACTATGCGCTCGTTTCCATTTTCCTCTGTTTAGAATATATAACAAGCGCAAGAACCACCAACAACAACTACAACAACAAGGCCGCAACGCCAACAACAGAAATTTCATCTTATGTTCATTTCGCATCTATACACTATGCACATGGAATGGATGGCTGCCTATAGTCTCCTATAGCCTAGCTCCCAACATTGCGCTGTGTCAGGCGGGGCGGGGCGGGCGCAATATTTAGAGACGATGGTTATCACTTCTTCTTCTTCTTTTTTCCAGTGCGGCGAACTTTATCGATGTGCACTATTTTTTCGCACTCGACTCTCGTGTCGGCTGGCATTTGCAATCACTGTCCAAGCATCGGGTACGCGTGGGAAAAGTGTATGCAACGGTCACGCCTAAAATCGCGATTCGGATGAAAAACCGAGAAATTGTTAATTCACTTCAAAACCTGCACCACCTGAATTTTATTGTGACGTCATTTGTACACTCAAGTGTTAAAATAATTGTGGACGTCACTGTCTTGTGAATTTATCACTTGCATTGGCAATCGGTGTAATTAGTGTACGGATGTTTGGTGTTTCCGGATTAACGGGCTAAACTTAAATTACACTGTCATCAATGAGTAGTTGAACAGACACTTTTGGATATGATGATCTCCATTGGTTCGAGCTACTAAAGAGAAGAAAAAAAAAAGTGCAACTGCAATTAATAGGATATCAATCGCGAGTGCTTGTGTGAATCCTTTCCATTGTCATTGTATATGGTGAACAGTAGTTGCCCATATCCGATTGTTTCGAGATTCGGTATCGATTTTCTGGAATCTCTTGTTGAAGATTTTAAGTACGTGTGTGTCCCGGTTGTTTCTGCTTGTGTGCATATACATATGCCACTCGACCCAGCCTGTCTCTCCAAATCCTGTGAAAATTTGAGAACCTAAAGGCAAAATCAAATTCCATCAAGCCAAGCATCCTGGTATCCTGTATATGTGTGTACAAATCGATTGTTTATTATGTAATTCGAGCTGCACACGGGATAGTCGCAACATTTTTTTTGCAAATTGTCAAGAAAGATGTTGCAAGTGTTTTAACTGTAAAGCAAATAAAATTGCTCTGCATTGAACTAGACAAAATCGAACGGTAGTTTACACTTTACAGTGTGGGAAATCTCTTTTTAAGATATTTTAGTGGGCAATTGTCTGTGCAGTGAGACTAGTGTACCCGTGCTTTTTGACCAAATCTCCGCTTCAAAGTACATAAATCGCGTTTTAATACGTCTGTGGCTATGTGCAGCGAATTGCAAAATTTTTCAAATGGATCACCAAACTCGCCGAGGCACCAATTTCAGCACCAGCAACATTTACATCACCATCATCCGCAGCAGCAGCAACAACAAAATCAGCACTACTATTTCTACTATGTAAGTAAGTACATGGGGCCCCATCACAAGAATGTCGTGGTTCGGGTTCACTACACTCTTTTGTACACTTTCTTTTCTTTACACTCGACCATTTCTATATGGCGCTGCAGGCGAAAAACGGCCTGTTCAAATAGTGCAAAAGGTAGCAAAAATTCATTGCTCATAATTATAATGGTGTCGCGCGCCTCTTGTATACTCTCCGGTCCTCGTATCGCCCGGTCTTACATTTCCCAGATAGTAGCGAATTGATTTCACAATCATGCAACGGTCTATTGCATATGTGATATTGGCGTTCAGTTTGCGCGTATAATCGGCCTTTTCTTCTGCACTTGCAAATATAAGTATGCACTCGTACGTATACGGATAAGCCTTGATGTAATAATCCCATTTCAATGTATAGAGTTGGCAGTCGCTAACCATCATCCAATCCGTAACGGTCGTGGCCTTATTAGTCTCCGGAATTCTCAGCTTGCTGGCAGTACTCTAACTCTGCCCCCAGGACCATTAGAATGAACAGCAACAAAAATAGAAATAAATTCCAAACGAAAATTCGACGACTCAATCTCCAGGTTCGATAACAAAATAAAATCCTTTTACTCTGAAAAATCATCACAGGACACAAAAAAATAATCCAATCAGTCTTCGTATCCCTGAACAGAAAAAAAAATCGAATCCTATACGAAATATTTTTCGCCCGAAAATCGCTCATATACGCTCAACAACGCTTCCCGAAATCGGTCTGTACCCAACAACCGTCAGTCACCTACTAAAAGACTCTTCTGAACTTCTGCTGAAATCATTATGAAACTCAGGCGGGGTTTTGCGGCATTGATTTTACTATGGCTGCATTTACGAGACTATACCACATTGCACAGCTGTTTTCTGCTGTTTCTATATTTGTACGAGTATGTAGCAAAGTAGCACACCGCACACGCAACAAACACTATGGCTTTTACGCTACCCTACATGTATAATATCATCGTCTCGTCTCGTCGCAATGTTTCAAATTGATTTTGTCGGATCGGTGTGGTGTTCTGAGTCTTTTTGCTCCTAGTGTCGATGTATTTAACCCTAGAATGCGCTTGCGCGATTTTGACGTAGACATTTATACATGTGTAGCGTGCTGTGAGTTTACAACACGAGGAGAAAAAAGTGTTTGAAGTGAGCGAGAGAAAAAAGGGGTCTGGCAATGTTGGATGAACGATTTTGTTGGTATTATTTTTAAAGAGAGACATGCAACGACATTCGTTCCGAAACCGGTTAGCATAACATCTGGCCGTGCCGTGAAACGATTGATATTAGGTTTGATATACAAGTCCATTTAGGGGAGAGACGGGTTGCATGGATTAGCTTTGATTTTTTTAATAAATTAGTAATAAATGATGAATTCGATTGAATATGCTTAACAATGTTAATTGATAAATATAATCTTTCTAATGCCCCCAGGTATACATATTTAGTGAAAGTATCTTTAATATCATTTTCCATTGACCCCTAGTGGGGCATAGTGCGATATTTTAGTAGTAGAGTATACATATTTGATAGGACTGCCTTACAGGCATACCCAAAGAGCATCCTAGTACCAGCTCTGATTAACCAACCGTCGCATCATGGAAGGACGAGCTCTGTCTGGCCGACTAATCCACATTTTTTTTTTTTGTATATCCGTAGGTGGGCCTTTCCTTGCAGATGGTAAAGGTAAAATATGTAGTCGAGAACCGATAAGTGCAATCAACTCCGCCAGCAAGAAAAATTGCACTTATCCGTTTTCGCACAGATTGACCTAATTTCAAAATGAAGGATATTAAGCGTGCAAAAAGTGTATTAAAGTGTGTGTTAGGCTGAGTAGTTCTTAATCATTTAGTAAATTGCTCTCTTCAAACATTTTTAAATTTGGAAAATTTGGTCTGTTCAAAAATTATATTTGTTCCTCGTCCAGCTCACAATAATTTTTGTACTTACGTACCTATCTTATCGCATTCCATATCAAATTCAACTTCAAACATTCGCCTCCTATCAAAATGCATGTCGACTGCATATTTATGCGCCTTTCAGCCCGTTCACACCGCGGGCGATGCGATGCGATGAGAAGCGAAAAGCTTCCCATCGCAAGAAAAAAAATTTCTTAGCATTTAAATAGGTACCAGCACAAACCTGCTTGTACCATTCAGGCTGCTTGCTATGCGACGTCGGGTTGTACCTACGATGGAGAACTTTTTCATGTGGAATCATCGTGCTTTCAGCAGCTGCTGCAAGGTGCCTTGTCGCCGATGGGAGCGACATGGATGATGCGATTTTTGCTTGGATCGGGTTCGTAGTGGCAACTTTTCCATGTCGAATCATCGTGCTTTCAGCACGTGCTGCAATTTGCCTTGTCGCCGATGGTAGCGACATGGAGGATACGGTTTGTGTTTGGATCGGTTTCGTAGTGGCATGGTGTATTGTATGTATGGAATCGTACATAGAGCGGCTGGTTTCGTGCTGTTTGATGCTGATACGGAAATATCGACATGAGAGGCATGCTTTGTGCAGATCGGGCTGCATTACCATTGGGAATATTTATATTTTCATACATACGTGTTGTGTTGTATAGTGTTATAGATTTGGGAAGGGATAGCCGTATGCAGGTTATGTAATAATGGATTCGTCTACTAAATATCCTTTGTGGAAATTTACAGTGCTGTCCAACCCAGATCGTAGCGTACCCGTACCCCCAAAAAAGGGCGGTATTCGGATTTGACAATTGTGGTTGAATCTATGAATGGGTCAAAGAAGTAAGATTTGTGGTAATATGCAGTGCAGCACAACCCGGTTTGTGGCGTACGCTTACGTATAAGAAAATTTCGTACAGCGCATGTATTTACAATGAATTATTGAAGGTAGCGCTAGATAGGTCAGTTGTGGGAACCTACAGTGATGAGAAAACCGGGGTTCTATTTTGGGGCGGGCAGCACTGAATTTTTTTTCTTGTTTTTGACATCGAATTTGGAATTAGCCACCCAAATTTACCTTAGTGTTTCTGCCACGCCGATTGGACGAGTATTTCCCCGAGAAAACAGGGGTAGCATTTTGGGGGCGGGCAACCCCAAACATTTTTTTTTTTGACCTCAAATTCGGAATCAGCCACCCAAATTTACCTTAGTGTTTCTGCCACGCCGATTGGACGAGTATTTCCCCGGGAAAACAGGAGTAGCATTTTGGGGGCGGGCAACCCCAAACATTTTTTTTTTACCTCAAATTCGGAATCAGCCACCCAAATTTACCTTAGTGTTTCTGCCACGCCGATTGGACGAGTATTTCCCCGGGAAAACAGGAGTAGCATTTTGGGGGCGGGCAACCCCAATTTTTTTTTTACCTCAAATTCGGAATCACCGACCCAAATTTACCTCAGTGTTTCTGCCACGCCGATTGGACGAGTATTTCCCCGAGAAAACAGGGGTAGCATTTTGGGGGCGGGCAACCCCAAACATTTTTTTTTTGACCTCAAATTCGGAATCAGCCACCCAAATTTACCTTAGTGTTTCTGCCACGCCGATTGGACGAGTATTTCCCCGGGAAAACAGGAGTAGCATTTTGGGGGCGGGCAACCCCAAACATTTTTTTTTGTTTTTGACCTCAAATTCGAAATCAGCGACCCAAATTTACCTTAGTGTTTCTGCCACGCCGATTGGACGAGTATTTTCCCGAGAAAACAGGGGTAGCATTTTGGGGGCGGGCAACCCCAATTTTTTTTTTTACCTCAAATTCGGAATCACCGACCCAAATTTACCTCAGTGTTTCTGCCACGCCGATTGGACGAGTATTTCCCCGAGAAAACAGGGGTACAATTTTCGGGGGGCGGGCAACCCCAAATTTTTTTCCTGTTGACCTCAAATTCGGAATCAGCTACCCAAATTTACCTTAGTGTTACTGCCACGCCGATTGGACGTGTATTTCCCCGAAAAAAGGGGATGCCATTTTTTGGCCGGCAGCCTCATAAGAGTGCGCGTACGCTAGAAACTGGGTTTCATTGCACTGCATGTTTCCAAAAATTACCTATTTCACCCATTCATTCATATTTGAACAACAATTAACACCAAATCTAAATGCCGCCCGAAAACTGTTTTGAAACGCGTAAGCTAACACTGCAAATTTCCAGAAAGGCTACCTACCTCTTTCAGTCATTCATCATTACATTACCTACCTACAATTTATCTACAACACTACATAGACATACCGACAAATACGTATGTATATAGAAAATACCAATGGTACTACATTACATTTTTACCTACGACATTCCATTCATTAATACCCACAATTATCTACAACACTACATAAATATACCGACACTACAGAAATATCAATGGTAGAACACTCGAAGCGCTATGACGCGAAGTCGATCTGAAATCATAGCCATATCAGCAGCAAATCGTACGTGGTAGCGCCGTATGAAATCCCCTTGCCATAGAAAGAAATCGCGTTGGCTCGCAACAAATCGCATCGCATCGCCCGGCCCGACATCGCAATAAGTGTGCACACATCGCATCGCCCGGCCCGGAAAAGCGGTTTGAATTCTACACTTATCAATTGACCAAGTAAAACGACGAAGCACTTTTTACGTAGTAAAAAGGAATTTTTACATAGTATTTCTCTTCTTCCGTGACCACGTGAAGACGAACGCAAAAACGAACACAAAAACGCGTATTAAATGTAAAAAAATTGTTTGATGTGTAATAAAGAATTTCGTTTGGTTTAGCTCTGTGTTTTATGTTTAGAAAGAATAAGCGCGCTACGCGTACGGTAACATATGTCTAATTTAACAACTAAGCCTAAATTCCGCTACGACTACGCTCTTCCCTCTGTATAGTTTCATGTAAGCTACTTACGGCATTCCAGTTGTGTTGTGGACGCTACATAAAAGCGTCTAGGATTTCTAAATCTGAGACACTCGAACAAAGCATGTGTCGGAACTCCCTTGCACCTAGTTTCATTCCGGCGAGTTGTCCAGCTTAAACCGATACAAATATTGCCAGTATCCTTCGTGGCCCGCTATATGAACTATTCATTATGGGATGGGAGAGTATAAGTCGATCGGCTCGTTAAGGCATCATCCCATCGAACCTGCCAATTTTTCATAGACGCCAGCCTTTCTATGTTTCTTCGCTTCGGAAACTTCTCAGGTGTCACGCCTTGACGAACACTGTACAGTTTCCCAATCTCACCTACCAGAATCTGCAAAAGGATCATTCTAGCTTTCACATAGGAATGTTCGTTTGACGTCGGCACACAGAGCGTACTGGCAAAGTGCAGGGGTTTGCGTTACAGGCGAACTGTAACTAATCCACAAGTCCAAACAGGAGGTGGCAAATAGTATAATGGATACTACCATCCTCGACAACAGGAGTGTGTTATTTGTGCTAGGATCACCTATGCTTTGCATAATTCTTGCTACTGCAACTGTTCTCCAAAGCTTAGCCTCGAATCAATCACTATACCTTCCCTTAGAGGCACTCTGATTTTAGGAGAAAACTTTTTTCTTTCTGGTTATCTGTAGATAATCCAACGGTTTCTAGCCACAGCTTGATAGTTGTATAATCACCTCGCTTGGACAAACTCTGGGTCCCTTCCGAGAAAGACGACTGGTATTCGGCACAGCGAGGTCCTGGATGAAGTGATATTTCACAAAAGTGGACCAAAAATATACCCCTGTGGTTCCTTTGTAGTTGTTGTATTACTTGGTTACAACCATATTGACAATCTGGTTTGTCTTACAATCCGTTATGATTTGTTGTTCGTTTATAATTAAAAAAAAAAGATTTTTCCAGTAGAGCAAACAGATAAGATATGCTCACCAGCCGATTTATTCGGTTTTGGAATAAGTGCACCAATTTTTTGCCTTTTCTAGACAAATTTCAAAAATGTCGATGAACTTTCCCGTCATCTTCAGAATTGCCGCCTTTTTGATGGGTGGTCATGAAATACGTGATTCCCCGCGGATTTGTATTCTTTCTTAACGGAAAGAAGCTAGCGAGGGGGCGCTTGCATCGTTATTACAGCAATAACGAGCCATGTGAAACATAAATGATTGCTTTTGCATATAGTGTTCTCTTTGATCGAGGAAGGTAAGTGAAGACGCTTGCTTTTCTTACTGCACTATCCACTACACCGTTGATGACTACACACGGTAGCCGTTTACGCACCCTGCTCCACTTGGAGTTAGGGTAATTCAAGATCCACTACACCAGGGGTGTTCAACAAATTTTTTACGTGGGCCACATTATATAGGTTTGAAAAGCAGACCAAACAAACTTAATGAAGACTGTCATGTCATGACATTGTTTGTAAGGCAAATAAGAAGCAGTTCTGAGGCTGCAATGCAAAGTTTCGCGGCTCCTAGACGATGCAATGTATTTAGTTACTTGAACAACATGCTAACTGGCAGCTGTGGACGAGGACGGCATAAAACCAGGCAGCTAGATATGTTTTCTGCGCGGGAAGTGTTTTGTGGAATGGAGAACTGAGCGGCTTTATCAATTGAGGCTAGAGAATGGACGAAGGAATACCTTTCGAATTATGATTTTTGGCGTTAACACGAGAGCTCACAGAGGTCCCGATTATAGTAACAGCTCTGTGCGTCCCATGTTTATGAGTGGCGTTGATTAGTTTTTTTTTCAGTAAAGGGAAAATTGGAGCTCACAGAGGTCCCGATTATAGTAACAGCTCTGTGCGTCCCATGTTTATGAGTGGCGTTGATTAGTTTTTTTTTCAGTAAAGGGAAAATTGGATAGAAATAGAAACCATTTCAAACTGCAAGGAGTTCGCGGAATCACGAGCACAATGGCTTTCCGAACACTGAGCAAGCTGTTGATTCGGATATTCGACGAATGAACTTTGGTTTCGTCAATGCCAGTTTTCCAGGAAGAGCTTTCGGCGAAATCCAAGCATTACAATATTGGCGTGCCTCTGCTTCAGGAGTTTTCTTTTTTCACCATAACTCCGGGAGGAGTGTTTTTGACTACTTATTGATGTGAAAAACATTTGTCCACAGCTGAATTTGGAGTATGATTTGATTGTCACGCCAATACTTCCTAGATGAATTTTCGCTTATCATTACTAAATATTTCTGATTATGACGATTTTCTGCAGTTGAGCTATGAAGACTCTCCAGTTGTATTTGGCGTTTAGCCATACCAAAATGTACAAAATTAGGTTTTTATATGAATTTCATCCAAATTTGTAATATGTATTCAAAATTAGTTTATGTCGAATTTCAGTTTTTTATTTGCGAAAATTCCGTACCTCTCACGACCAGGGCCGGATTTTCAATATGAGCATCCTGGCGAAACCCAAATTGGAAAAAATTAAAAATTTCTTTGGTCATAAGGATCTCTCGGGCAGTGTAAATCGCCTCGAAGGAGGAATTAATCTAACCACAAACTCTTTATTTTATATCCCTATTGATCCCTTCAAAAAATTTAAAAACGTTCTGACTGACATTGGAGCGAGCCATGCTTCTATCCTAGTTTAAAGATTTGAAACAGAGGATGAAACTGCTTTAATTTTATTTTTTGTTTTATAACGGGATGTGTCGTTAACGCATTGCCATGGTTTAAATAAATTTTCCTTGGAGTACTGCATCACGAACGCCAGGATTTCGGTTCAGAGTCGGAGTCCAACTCTTGATTATAGTAGAAATGCTGCATTGGCTATCAAATTCAATAACATGTGTCCCATAATGCGAATAGGTTTACATTATATTTTCACAATTTTCGTATTTAAATGGTCGTATTTGTCATTTTTTCTTTAGAGAAAACCCCATCATTCCGCTGGCAGAAAATCAATTAAAATAAGTTAAAGCAGCAAAACGTAGCCCTTTTAGGCACCGAAAGACTGGATCTTTTTCAACCAACGCAAAACCAAATTGCTCGAAATTTGGCTCTAGTTTAATTGCACAAGAGAACGGAAATCAAAATTAAAAAATGCTACTAGTTTACTGGAAAGCCCTATAGATGAAGTCAAAGTGTCCCCTTAAAAATCCGTCGTGTGCTTTCGTTAAATTGGAGTTTTTGACAAAAAAAACTGAATAGGAAAACACTAGCTTATGATGTTTTCGCATCAACTGACACCAATATTGTACATCATTTCAGTTTTCATGTTATCGCTATTGGAGTTTCAAGTTCTTTTGAAACAATTTCGGAACTCCTCCCCTGGCAAGCAACATATTTTCAATCAAACAAAATATATCGGCTACCCGTTAAAAATGGCTGTCAAAAAGCGGTTTGCCTACCATTTGTATATACGACTACTACTACTTCATAGTGTACCAGTGACGGAGGGCGGCAATTCGAGTACTGCCCAATGGTGCCGTAGAGGCTTAATCCGGCCCTGTCCATGACGATGGAGGTATGAGTCGTATAATATGGTAGCAGTAGCAGTCCTTTTAGAAAACTAACCCGACAAGGAAAAATAATAATGTAAGCCATATCAGAGACGCAAGACTATTTTTAGCACAATAGGTCCACTCTGGCTTCAGTGCTGCGAATCCCTTCAGGTTCACACCCGTCTACAATCTAGTCTAAATATCAATTTTTAGGGTTTTTTAGATTTTTCAAAAAACCCTTATGAAATCGATTTTGTCCGTCCGTCTGTGTGTCTGTCCGTCCGTCTGTTCACTCTCGCACTCGCGAACGGCTTAACCGATCGTCATGAAATTTGGTAGGAATGTGTAGAATGGTAACAGTCTTTGGCACGAAATACTTAAAAGTTGGTAGGGCAAAAATAACAGGGTGTCCGGACATTTGAAAATTGGTTCATTAAATAACTCGCGAACGGCTTAACCGATCGTCCTGAAATTTGGTAGGAATGTGCAGAATGGTAACAGTCTTTGGCACGAAATACTTAAAAGTTGGTATGGCGAAGATAACAGGGTGCCCCGGGCATTTGAAAATTTGTTCACTCAATAACTTGCGGAGGGCTTAACCGATGGTCCTGTATTTTGGTAGGAATATGTAGAATAGTAACAGCCTTTGGCACGAAAGTTGGTAGGGCGAAGATGACAGGGTGTCCCTGAGGTTTAAACATTTGTTCACTAAATAACTCAAGAACGACTTAGCCGATAGTAATGAAATTTGGTAGGAATCTGTAGAATCATAACAGTCTTCAGCACGAAATACTTACACGTTGGTAGGACAAAGCTAACAGGGTGTCCCGGAGATTTGAAAAAGTTTTTAGCTGACATGGACGTATGGATACTCAAACCAAAGAACTCGATGCGTACATTTCATATCAGTTGCTTTTTTCCAGTTTGGAGTAATGGTAACGGAGTTACAGCTAATAAATTCAGTTAATATGTGAACCCATGATACATAGTAAATCTATTTTTGGATTCGTCTAATTAAAAGTGTTTATTTAGACCAATCCAAAAATAGATTTACAAGCAGCATTTCATTAATATTGTGAATAATTCTTATTTGTTACCTATAAAATATACGTGCAAAATTATTCACTATATGTATCCAAAATCTAAGAAACCCTCGTATTGCGGGCGCAGCCCTCTGTACGCCGGTATTTTTAATGCAATTGAATGGGATATACCAAAAAATCATTGAAAATCTCGCTTTGTTGATAGAATTATAGGTAAAACAAAAACAACACCACGATTAAGGCATAGACAAAATTGAGATCCCGGTAAAAATTATTATCGAAGCAGTTAAAGGATTAAACCTCTGACTACAGTAAGTTTGCGTACAATATTTTGCTAAAATCAAACTTGTTCCGGAGTCTCATTTTTTCCCGGTTGGACCGGGGCTGTGAAATCTTCGAAAGATGTAAGTAGGCCCATTTCATGCGGTTGCTTCCCAGCACGATTCGCCCGACTTGGACACGCCTACGTACTAAAACACAGACCATGGCCGCACCCGATTTAGTGGGCAGACCACGCGGTACGGGCTCTCAGGCCACTAACTCGACCCATTGTACCCTTCCGTTGCCGCATAGGTACTGTTTTGTCCGCGATTGATGTAGGATTTCGCGAAGCGTAGCACATTCCGAAGAGGTAGTGAAAATGCTTCGCTCTCGTCGATGTAGTAATCACCAAGATACCACATCCTTGACATTGAAAAGGCAGGACAGCTACATATGAAATGCAATGATGTTTCTTCCTCTTCCTAACACTGGCAACACATAGCCGATAGTACCACCTTAATTTTGTGTAGGTGGTAATTTAGAGCTATGACCTGTCACTAGATCTGTGAGGGTTTTTATGTCCCCTTTCCTGAGAATGAGCAGGAAGAATGCCACGTGTCACATGGGTGTAGCGATAAGTGCTTTAGTCTGTCGGCAGGATCTATGTTCTCCCAGATTCCAGCATGGATCGCAGCTCACTCCCTTTTTAGGGTAAGCTTGATCACGGATGATGCTATGTCAAAAGCTGGTTCCGGACCTAGCATTTGTGAGCTAGAGCCTTGCCGGGCGAGTTCATCTGCCATTCATCTCGTTCCCAGTGATGTTTGAGTGTCCGAGCACCCTCACCTGCTATAGCCTTAGAAGCGCTTGATGACAATTCCATACCAGCTGGCTTGATATTTCTGAAGAGTCCAGCACCTTTAAGGCAGCTAGGCTGTCAGAGCATATTCGAATGTTGCGGCCGCGCCAGTTGTACCGCATACATTCATGGGTTGCCACTACAATGGCGTAAATTGAAATTATCCTGTCCGAGCCTGAGGATGCTTTTGAAGTGATGCATGACCGTGAAAAGTTGTTATCTTCTAGGTGCCCATATGTTTACAAGACGATAAGCGTCGACCATTGCCCTCCTCTTCACTTCCACATCAACACTGAAAAAATTGGGCTATCTAAAACTAAGAAACTCTTCTCATTTGCAAAATTCCCGAATTTAGACAAAATTACTCAAAATGTGAAAATTTCTTCTTGAATCGATCCTATTTGCAAGACCTTCTTTTGAGAAACAGGAAGTAAGCCATTATTCTCAATTCAATCAAACAAATGCTTGATAATAGATTTTTTTTGACATTTTCCATGTTAAAGCTCGTGGAAAAGCTTTATTTTAGC
Organism: Microchrysa polita; assembly: GCA_949715475.1. Taxonomy (NCBI): domain Eukaryota; kingdom Metazoa; phylum Arthropoda; class Insecta; order Diptera; family Stratiomyidae; genus Microchrysa; species Microchrysa polita. The sequence continues at coordinate 80,161,717 of OX454417.1, forward strand.
TTTAGCTTATATTGGAGCGTTGTAGTAGATTAGTCAGAAGTGTCGCTGGATTAGTGGGTAGCGCGTTTGACTGGGAAGCATGCGGTTACGGGTTCGCTGTTGGTTGGATGCAAGTTTCTTTTTTTTATTTTTGTTCAGATTCTCTTGTCTTTTCCATAAGAAAGATAATATTTCTTGGCTGTTTTTTGTTGTCTTTTTTGCTTGATTTGAGCCATATTTTCTTTACTTTAGCAGGCGATTTGGTTCAGTGAAGTGGTGGTAAGTTTAGGGCCTCCAGTGTTTTCATTGTCCCAGTGATGCTTAGGCAGCCCAGTTTCTGCACATGCGTCAGCAGCTTCTTGCTGACGCCAACGCTGACTCTAGGCCACCAAACAATGCACGCATATAGCAGGATCCCAAGCAACAATTCGTTTGCTTTAAAGAAGCACTCCATACTGTAGCAATCATATAGTACCACGAAATTCATTTATCGTCTGACATCGCTTAAAGTAATATTTTGATCGATAAAACATCCTTAAAGTATTTTCCGGAAAGCTTATATCATCATTATGGAATAAATTTAAAGATGGTGGTATAAAACTGTCTCTAAACGTTAACTCAAAAACGTACTCCTTTAAATACTCCACTCTTGTGTTTATTGGATGATACAGCACACACATGCAATGGTCTCTCTAAGTTAACTCACACACATGCATTATATTCTTCTATAGCACAGTCGGTGTCATTTTTATAGTGTGACATTCGTATGGTCATCCAATAAATTGTTCACCGTAGTTTTATAGAAGGATGGACTTTGTGATTTAATGAATTGACACTTATGAAGTGCTCTGGAATACCACGTTTCTTGAATTGAATTCATTGAAATATTGCTTGAAACCAACATTTCCTCACTCCTTGTTAGCTTATGAATCAATTAAGATAATCTCAGCGCAGAAAATGTTTGTATTTTATTGAAGAATGTGTGAATTTAATTAGCTTCAACTGATTGACATATAAAGAAGAAGGTGCATAGGAGAAGGGTCGATAAAGAAGTGTCGAGCACTTGTAGTGTTTACGAGCAATGTTATCTATATGTGAGGTTGGCCGAGTGGTTAGGGCGTCGGGCTGGCGTGCGACAGTCGCTGGTTCGACGCTGGCTGCGGGAAGAAATTTTTTTTTCTTTTTTTTACAATCGCGAGAAAATGATGACATAACACATGATGTATGTCTTTCTCGAAGCGTAATTCAGTGCTACAATGAGGTTCTATTGGATCAAAAAACGGCGCCAGATGCCATTATTGGACAATTATTCAGTGTTTATACCCTGTAAAGTGTCCCTATTGTCGTTAGAAGAGAATATTTAACGAAGTATTATAGGGATGAAATTGTTACTCGGGATGGGTAATATGACGGAACTATACATCCAGTCTACCCGTTGTGGTGGAAGCCCCCAAGAAGTCCCGAAGTCACTCGCGGGCCGGATTGTGGCCCGCGGAACGTATGTTGGGCAAACGTGGACCTGGACTACACCAACCAGATTTTTCTTTTATCTAAAATCTCAGTTTTGAAATTGTAATTTTTGTGTCATTTCAGAACCCAAAAATTCCATTTCAGTTCGTTCATTTATATAGACCCCAAATTTTCATCACTCCTATCTCCCCTACGCCATGACGACACATTCTGAACGAGTCCTGTAGTCACGCAACCACGAATATCAACATCAACTTACTCCTAACAACATAATAGAATCTTGTTGGCTCCTTTCCACTTCTTGCTAGCCATTGCCAGTTAGCCGGCATTTCAAGTTTCAGAGATCCAACCATATAGGCAGGAGGAGAATCCTGTGTATGCCATGATTGCCCATAAGGAAGAGCGTGTTAGTAATAGGAGGACAATAGGCGGCTGTTGTGTGTACTACCTAGTGAGAAGCACGCAACGTTGTTGATTCCTATTGCCGTTGCATTGCACAGTGGGCGGTTAAATAGATGAAATAAATGAAAGAGGCCAGACCCGGAGGAAGTTGATTTTGGAAAGCTATGCGACTCCAACGTTTCGAGTTCTGTACAGCAAATCATGAAATTCCACAGATTCTATACATGGTGGCTATGGTTGCTGGCTGTGAAAATGCCTAGTCTCTGGTCGTGGTATATTATATAGATTGCAGGTTGCGCGAGGTTGTGGCCTCTTGAGAGAAAATGTTGTATTTGTTGGTTCGTTTCATGTTTGGTATGGTACTGTTGGCTGCCTGACTGCGTATAATGATGATGGGATCCGGTGAAAGGTTTCTAGACAGTTGGCTGCTGCTGTTTCGTGCTTATTTTGTTCTTATGGATTGTTGGTTGTTCGCTGTGTATCTACGAGCAATCTGCCAATTTCAAATCGTCTTCATGGCATTGACGTCGGTCATCGACTCGACTAAAATGTCATTCAGCAGTACAAGTTCGATTTGCGATAAGAGGCGTGGTAAAATGACACATGAGTTAGGTATCCGATATAATTACGGGTACAAAGAAGCTTTTATGATTCGTTGGGTGAAGTAACCGTTTGGGATATTTTATCACGCTTTGTGGTCAAAACAGCTTGTACTCGCCGTATGGAATTTGGACTGCCAAAAGTTTCCGGATAAAACAGCAATTTTAAGGGGCAAAAATAGAAAATACTGATTTCCCAGACAAAGTTCGAAAATGACCTATTTATCCTGATTCTGTTTGGTTGGTATCCTTGGCAAAAACATTTTGCCAACTCACTTGACAGTTGAACTATATCAGGCACTGTACGTTATACGAATCTTTACATCACTAATCGTGGTGTGTTGCCAGTGTGGTTTATCCAGTAAAATTACCGTCTAAAGTCCTCTCCTTGTCTTGTAATTTTTTTTCCTCAGGTCTCATGTTACGGAACGAAGCTTTTTTTTTGCAGGTTTCTTATACCAACCAAACCAGACGTCTGGCTGTTGTTATGTTGCGTCGAGGCTGCTTCTTCTTGGCTACGTACTTATGCTATTCACGCCATTTATTTTAACAGTGGCTTACACGAATCGATGTCTTAAAACATGATTTGCTATTTCGCCCCTGATGTTGGATGTTCTTGTTAGCTTCCATCCGTTTGTCGTTGTTGGGTTTTCTTGTGGCAACCCCTTTCCTCTGCGTCATAGTTTGTCTTATCGCTATGCCTTTGTATACTTTTGTATCTCTATCGATGCGAATTAAGTAGATTTCGTATTGGTTGAAGAAAGACGAAAAGACATTAGAGATTTTCTATATTGATTTCTAGATAGCTATACAAATTAATCTAATTTTAGATGTGTTGATTAGATTTGGGTGTGTTTCTCTAATTTAGCTGGCACTTTTTTTCCAATACGATTTTATTTATTGGTGTGAATTATAATAAAAATTGTATGCATGGGCGATGATGGCATATATTCATGTGCTTAAATGAGTTTGCGCCGGATTGCGAGTGTATAGGGACAAGAGTAGTTGAATTTTAGCGCTTCAAGGCATATTGCTTTTGAGGTTTGAGTCGGTCTGAAATGCTGCAGATTTGGTTTTTTTGTTTCTGTGCACAGAGAACAATGGAAGTGAAACTGATCTGGCAAACAAATCAAATATGTATGCATGTACAATATAATACACATCTTATGTGAATGTACACACCATACTACGTACGTCTCTTCGTAATATGTATAGCGTATAGGTAACAGCAGTTGTGAACATTCACCATGGCATGAAAAATCAATGGCGTCCGTTGACTCATGTTTCATTGCTTCATGCACTGAAGAGGTCGTGAACTTAAATTAGATCACTAAGAGCGTAACTAGATTATGAAAGTTGATTTTTTATGCTTGGCGTTTGTTTGCTTTTCACGAATTGTATTTAAATGAATAAATTACTGTTTTAAATATGTCTATACATATGTATTTTATTAGAGCAGTAAAATGGTAAAATTGTTATCGTTTTGAAGCTTTTCAATAATTCGAATGAATGAAAGTGTTTGCTGTAATTGTACGATCAATTTTTGGTCGGTATCCTGCCGGAAATAATGACCCCATTTGCCTCAAAAACCCTAATTTTTACTGGAAAATCAGGACCAAATCTAAAGTATTTATTGAACTTCATCGACTTCATTCTTTAATGCAAACTCACGGTAACTCTAATTTTTGTACCGCTAAGCAAATCAATTGATTCTTAGCCCTGAAGAAGCTATAATGGTGAGCTTACAGTTTATATTAGTTCTTCAAACGGTGCTTTTGATAGAAACCGTCTTCTGCTCAGAGTAAGTATACGGTCAAGATCGGCTTTATCCCCAGATCCTTTATAATGATTTTTAAAGGTGGTATAAAAGGAGGTTGAATCAAGAGCTTACCTCAGTGGTGTAGATAGCTTTTCAGAGATGACACGGATACAGACTATTTTTTTCAGCGGCGGAAAAAAAGCATTAAATTAAGTACACTGAAAAAAATCATTTGCTAAAAACAAGAAAAAAAAATAAAACAAAAAACAGCCAAGGAATAATTTTTGAGTTTCTTGTTGCAAGAAAAGTCTTTGCTTAAAACAATGCTTATTTATTTATTTTAAGCAAACATTTTTCTTGAAACAATAGAATACATCTTGAATCAGGAAAAAATATTCCTTGGCAATTTTTTGTTGTTTTTTTTTCTTGTTTTTCATCATCAATGTGGCACGATAGCCCGACGTCTGGCCTTGGTCGCCTGAATCGTTGACCTCCAATTGTCGCGGTTACGTGACCTTGTCCTCCAGTTTCGGAAGCCCAGCAGCTGGTGGGCGTCTTCACCTACGGAGTTCTCCCAGCGAGCTCTCGGTCGTCCACGCAGCCTTGCTCCGTCAATTCGTTGTGCGTTCATCACTTTCTTTGGCATGCGATTATCGTCCATTCGTTGTACATGCCCAGCCCATTGCAAACGTTGAAGCTTCACCATTTTTGTTACTTCCAGCTCATCGTACAATTGATACAACTCATGGTTGTATCGGATACGCCATTGATTTCGCTCGAACGGCCCCGAAAATTTGCCGAAGGACCTTTCGTTCGAATCGGTCTAGCAAAATTTCGGAGGCTTGGGTGAGGGTCCCTGTTTCGCAGCCATAACATAGCACGGGTCGGATGATCGTTTTGTACACGCGGAGCTTCGTGTTCCTGTGCGTATTATAGGGAGGACCGAGAAATATGTCTTATTGGCTAGTTGGATCCGTCGCTTAATTTCGTCGGTTTCGTTGGCGTCCTTTGATAAGTTACAACCCAGACAGTTATAGTTGTCTACATACTCGATATTGAGGTCCCCCACTGTGATGCTTGAATTTGCTGGCGTCCTTGTTTTCGATTGCATCATGGCCTTTGTTTTGCTTTCGTTGATATGTAGTCCAACTTCCTTTGCGGCGCTATTGAGGTTATGCAGAAGGCTTTCTGCATCACCCAATCTTCGAGACATGATGTTGTTATCGTCGGCGTACGCTACTAATTGAGTCGACATTATGAGTAGCGTTCCGCTGCTGTCCATATTCATGGCTCGAATTACATACTCCAAAGCAAGGTTGAAGAGCGTCGGCGCCAGCCCGTCGCCCTGCTTGAGTCCAGTACGAGTTTCAAATAGGTCAGTGAGTCGATTCTGCACTCTGACCTGCGAGACGGTATTAGTCATCGTCATCCTTGTGAGTCGCACTAACTTTGCCGGTATACCAAAATTCAGCATAATGTTGTACAGTACACTTCGGTCGATACTGTCGTATGCCTGCTTGAAGTCGACAAAGATTTGGTATACATCGATGTTGTATTCCCAGCACTTTTGGAGTAGTAGCTTCACTGTGAAAAGCTCATCGGTCGTTGAACGACCAGGTCTGAAGCCGCCTTGATACTCGCCAATGATTCGTTCTGTGTACGGATTGACTCTTTTTTCAAAAATTTTTGATAAATTCTTATTGGCCGTACAAACTAATGATATGCCTCTGTAATTCTCACACTTTAGTTTGTCATCCTTTTTGTGGATTGGGCAAATTATGCTTTTGCGCCAATCTTCGGGGATTACCTGGTCGTTCCATATTTTTAGCAGTAGCACATGTACAGCGTTGGTCAGGCACGTTCTACCATGCTTCAGCAGTTCTGCTGGGATCTCGTCAGCGCCGGGCGCTTTATTATTTTGAAGCGACTGTATGGCAAGACTCACCTCCTCTACTGTTGGGGGTAGAACGGGAGGGCCTGGTTCGGCTAACTGCTCAAGAGCTGGCTACGCGGGGGATGTTGATGGTGCATTGAGGAGCTCTTCAAAATGCGATGCCCATCGTTTGTTGACGCTTTCGATGTCGCTGATGATGTTACCATCCTTGTCTTTACATAGGCTTGTCCTGGGTTCATATCCGTTCTTGACATTATTTATAAGTTTGTACGCCTGTCTAATGTTCTTACTGGCTAATCTTTGGTTTATTTGCTGCAACTGCTCGTCAAAATGTTTGCGTTTCTTACGTCTAATTAACCTATTAGATACTCGCCGAAGTTCGTTGTATCTTTCTTTCTTGGCTCGTGATGCGCGTTGTGTGTATTAGCGATAGGCTCCATTTTTCGCCTCAATCGAGGCCCTGCATTCGTCCTCGAACCAGTCTGCTCGTCTGCCCCGGCCTTTATAGCCCACGACCTCTTCTGCGACTCCTTTGATGCTGTCTTTGAGCTCCTCAAAGAACTCATGGATGCCTAAATTATTGATGTTATCAAGCATGGGCGACAGTTTTTGCTGAAGTGCTGTAGTATACGCAGCCGCCGTGGCATCATCAATCAAATTGTCAACCTAGAAAATCTTGGCAGGGTTGATTCTCGTTAGGTGCACCGAAGAGATTCTGCACCTGTATGTCGTCTTCACCAAATAGTGATCGGAGTCGCAGTTGGCTCCTCGATAGGATCGAATATCTAAGACATTAGAAGCCCGTATCTTGCTGATCAGTACGTGGTCGATCTGGTTCACGGTGTATTCATCTGTAGACTTCCAGGTCTGCTTATGGATTCGACGATGAGGGAAGCATGTAGAGCTTATGACCAGGTTTCTGCCGCTCGCGAAGTCGATAAGTCGTTGACCGTTGTTGTTATTTCGTCGTGGAGGCTATGACCTCCAGTAGTTCCCTTTGCCAGCTTTCGTTTCCGACTTTGGCGTTAAAGTCTCCTAGCAGCAGCTTGACGTCGTTTGATGGAAGTGAGTCAAAGAGTATTTCTACATAGGTCGTTGTAGAACTCATCCTTAATCGCGTCTTCTTTTACTTCTGGGGCATGCGCATTAATGAGCCAGAGATTAGCGAAACGGGTGTTAATGCGGATTGCACATATCCCCTCGTTGATGGGTTTGAAGCCGATAACGTGGTCCTTGAGCTGCTTACTCACGATGAAAGCTACTCCAAACTCCTTGTGGCCCTCCTCTTTACCACTCGTGAAAATAGTGTGCGAATTGAGGTCGTTAATCTCGCTTTTGAGCCATTTAGTTTCCTGGACTGCCACTATGCTCAGCTTGTATTGTTCTACCTGATCAAGGAGAGCCCTTAATGCCCTCGGTCTATTCAGGGAGCGTACATTCCAGGATCCGAAAGAGTAATCAGTTGTTGGTTTGCGGGGTCGTCGTTGTTTTGTATCCGTTCAATCCGAGGCTTTTGTTTCAGGTTTCTTGACGTGAAGTTTTTCTTAGGATGAGTTGTCGGCACATCGCTAAACCATGGTAGGGTTTAATCGTTGAGTAAAGGCCATCATGGGCATGCCTCGAAGATGCTGCTTTAGTGGTTGAATTAAATGTTTTCTGTCACCTATCACGTTAAGTAACCTGAGAGCTTTTTTAAGCTGAACTGAACCCCATAGCGAAAAAAACAAGCTATTTCTGTCAAATTGTTGGTTATCTTATGTTCACCGTATGAAAAATCCCTGATCTTTCAGTGTCAATGCTAATTGTTTTAGGTAGATATAAAATTAAGAATCTGAAGAATATAATTGCAATTGAATAAAATCAAATGACGGTATCCAGATTCTTAAACGAATTGAAACGCAAACCTTTAAATATCTCCGTTCATGCAGAATGGGACTTACGCCACTTTCAAAATAAGTATGTATGTATGACTTGACTTTCTGAAACTACATAAAATTTCGAATAAAATGACACGTCGCCCGTTGTGAAGTTGCTCGTATCTTCCGAGGTACACCCCTTCAAACTTTAAAGAAATTTTGAAATTCTATACGATTTTATTATTTGAATACAATTTAATTTATACAATAGGCGCCCATTTTGCTACAAGAAGCCTGATACACTACCCCAAAACGCTGAATCCGCTCGGCACAACTATATGGCCAAGTGTGGCCTTATACCAGCAAAAGCTTGCTCTGCCTGCGGTAATCAGAGCTCAACTGCTCCCACCACGTTTCCCAAATATCTCGTAACTGCATATATTTTATAAAGTTTTCCATGCAATAGAACGCAGGCTCTGAGTATACCTAGCACCTAGTAACTTCCTGGTACTTTAAAGGGTTTTGCTCCTACGTCAGTTTTATCCACATTGCGGTGGGATGGTTGGCTGGCACATCTATTCGGAATACAGCTGGTCAAAATTCGCCAATAGTCCAAATACAATTTTTTGTTCTGTTTAGAGCCCATTTCGGCTTTTGTTATTATTCTTACTAAAACGGACGATTTAATAATATGTCGCTAGAAGGTTTTCAAAATCGGAAAAATTTTCATTTAAACCTCTTAATACAAGGCGTTTTAAACTCGGTTAATATGCCGCCCTAGATGTATGACATTACTCATACAAGCATTACCAACTAAACAGAATTGACAATATAGATTCAAACCATAAATAATTTGGGTTGAAATTATGGCTGCGGGATCATTAGGAAGCTTATCTGTGTTACAATAGTAATATGGCAGTGTCAGTGCCGACTATGATCCATGATCCACATGCAAAAATGTGTAGTTCTTTACTCAATCGCCATACCGAAAACGTGTAATGCGAAAAATCGTGAGTTGCTTGGTTACATTGTAGTGTTAGTTTCTATATGTTATCAAAAGCCGGACTGGTTTTGGTCCTGCTATCTTCCGCATCTAATCTTTTTTCAGATATTCCTTTGTAAGCCCTAAGATTGATTGACTCCTGGAATCATTGAATTTCACCTTCATTGTCGTATTCTCAATTCAACATGAACTTGGTTTGGCGTAGCTCAGACGAAAACATTTAAATAAGAAGTGAATTAACTGCAATTTCAACCTCTGCTACAGTAAGACCCTGATAATCCGGACCTGGAAAAACCGGAATATTGATAATCTAGACTCGGATATGGGCCAAATTTTGTTTTAATTGTCATAAAATTTTGAAATTTTTCTAAAGTTTGTTTATGTATATCAGGGAATCAGCGTAAAGATGGGGTTTATATCATCGCAATATCTTTGTAGTCTGGATGGTGTAGCGGTTAGTGCGCGCACCTTCGGTGCACAGGGTCATGAGTTCGAACCTCACCGTGGATCATGGTGTTTTTCGAACTCACGAGCTTGTGACGGACTATGATCTCACTCAGATGTTAAACGAGTACCCATTTATGGGGATAAATAACACTGCTGAGCGTGATGCTGATCTCATTACCTCAACAAAAAAAAGCAGATAAGATCTTGGAAATAGGATGTCACTAACACATCCTGCGGCCTTAGTCCAATGCTGGATTGTCGCGCCTGTTATTTATTTTTAATATCTTTTTTGCCACGCTAAAAGTTTCTAAGGCTAAATTTTCGGTATTTTTTTTATTACGTTATTGTGTCAATCCAATGGTTAATTAGTTACATCACTTAAGGCCAGAGGTATTTGTAGTTGTATAGAAAAACTACACCGATTGATGGAGAGACATTATTCTGCACCAATTGTTTTCAGGATTCTACATATTTCTTTTTCCATACATTTTTTTCTCTACTCCTCACAAAAACATGGGCGGATATGTTATGTCACCGAAAGCTCTCAATATCGACTTTTTTAAGCTATTCGGCAAAATCTTCGACCATTTTATGGTGAACGACTACAACAACAAAGACTTTCACACAAAACTTGGGAATTTGTACGGTTACTATACTACTTGTACTGCAGCATTATCACGGTTTCTATATGTCGCGGGGCGGACACCCGAAATTTCTTTAAAAGAAAGGCTTTCGATCCGAACTGTGTGAAACCAGTGTCACGGGTATGGGGAGCTTCAAATCTCGCGCATACAATTCGAAACTTGTGTGTATGATGCAGATATAGAAATTTTCCTAATGCACCTGCTGGTACACGCAAGTAACGACAAATTTCATATCCTACTATAGTTACATACCACCTCATACCACCCACCCTCTTTATACTTACAATCCTTGCATCGCGTACACACACACATTTTATTCGCTTCTTGTGCCCAGCAGTGGCAGCTTATCTACGCATCTTTCTGCTATATTTTGCACAATCTCCCATTTCCCATTGGGTTTGCTGTGATGGGTGGATGGTACAGGGGATGGCGGTGATGTTTTGGATGGATGTTTGCAAAATAATGGAACATCCATTTCATTCCATGGCTGTTCGGCTGTTATATGTATAAATAAGCAACAGAACATCTTCTTACTGCTGCACAACTTCCCGCGACTCCAACCCCACATTTAGTATACATACACGTACGTTTTTGTTGTTGGTTTTGTTCCATATTTCCCACGTCTACATTATGTACGATTCGTATCTCTATGAAGTATATAATAAATAATTGAAGTTGTGTGTACCGAGAATATATATTGTTGAAAATTTTCTTCTCTGTCGAACACAACAAATACAAAAAATGTATGTTCGTACAACATTCATACCACAAAATTTAAAACTGGTCGATTTGCTCGCGTTGAAAAATTCTCCACGCCATCATCGTCGTCAACGTTCAAGTTGGCAAATTATGTCGATAATTGCGTGGGAGGAAAATTTGAAAATTAGATCTGTTTTCATATATTTATTACGGATTAGTATTGTGTGTATGTATATTTAAAGATATAACTACGTTAATTGCGTGTGACATAAATAGTACACAAAGCTCTATAAAATGCTGTAGCTGTATACTAATCCATATCTAATGAAAGAGTGAGAGATAAAGACCAAAGTGTGCTTCCCTCTCATTCTGACAATTACAATCAGCTGTTTGTATTCTTTTATTGATCCACAGTTGTGCAAAATAATTTGTGAACACTAATTTAATTTTTAATTTACCCTTTTGTCAGCTGAAAAAATAAAAGATATAAAAAATACCGTCGAGCCTGGGACTCTCCCTGGGGTGCCCCAATGACAGTATTTTCAATCCATTTCTTGACTCTCTCTCTCTCTCTTGATTACCATAACTCCTAGTGGAGCATGGTGCCTTGACGACTACCGAGTGTATATGTCAAAGTTACAAAGTTAACTAAATTCGGAGTGTGATACGGTTGTCAGCCATACCACTTCCTAGTCGCATTGTTAGTTTTGTTATTCTACGATTAGAATATTTCTTATCATCTTTTTCTGAATAATAAACTTGCGACGAGTCGTGCCGAGTTTGGAAACTCGTTTCTCTATGAATCTCTAGATCACAGAGTGGCGACCGAGCGATCACGGCCACAGAGCACATTTCTTGACTACTACTTTATCACTTTTTAGAACGAAAATATTATTGATTCTTTAGGCTACCAACCTGCCCGACGGCTTCGCATATAACAAGTCTGCCCCGCATTGAAAATCCTACCGAAATCGTCCCGCCAAACATTCAAAGTGTCCGGCATTTTTGGAAAATTTACCCCGCTTCGGTTGCAATTTTTGTTGTCCTTGGATCGCAAGGTTGGTTGGATTGATTTAACTACTATATCTACAGGAGGATCACCACACCACTACAACTCGCATTTTTTTTTTTCGTTCCACCAGAAAACGTTAAAAGAACTTAGCTTAGCGATAGCTGAAATTTGACAATCCAGGCAATATACTTTTCAGCAAAGTTCTGGATCATATTCTTTGTTTTATCGAATCATACGTCCATAGCACTGTTTTTGATCCCCGTATAGAATTTGTTGGCTCAGAACTGGGTGATCCATAGGTAAGTTTCGCAAACCAAGTGGATAAGAGCTCGAGTTTCGCTAACCTGAAATATATACCAAGTTAAGGGGAAAAGCCAGTGGCGTAACGTGCGTTGTCCCATGTTTTCGGTCGAACACAGGCCCACAGCCACTAGGGGCCCCCTAGCGTAGTTTCAAGGAGTGGGAAATTTTTAAGTGTGTTTTAAAAATAACTTGGAATAATATTGGAATATTGAAGCTTTATTTGGGGCGGATGCTTCAGTGCCTTACAGCGAAACGTTTTCATTGTTACGAAGCAATTTAAAGCGACAACTTCGAGAAACATTTTAGTGTTGCGAAATATTGTTACAAATACAGCGTTGAGAACTTTAAATAATTATTCACAATAAATTGAAATGAAGATAATTTCGGAAAAAACGGAACAGAAGAAATTCATCCATTACTAGAAGAAATAGCTTTACTCATTAACAAACAGCTCTTGTACTAAAGATTAAATCCAGTCAGCAGAAAATAATTATAATAATAAAGTAAAGCGAATTTTCCATTCATTTTCAACGAATCGAACGCGATTTCAACCAAAATCTCACACCAAATCTATACGAAATCGTGGAAAAGTTTTGTGGACTCTACTTGAGTGTGTCAAAAATAAATGTCCCGTTTACAGTAGTATTCCACAATCGGCTCGTTTAATCATTCTGTCCACGTTATCAACCTGTAAGTGGAATTTTTCACTTTTTTTAGGAACACAAATCTTTGACGTAGATTTTTAAAAGTTAAATTGCAGTTCTTGTTCCACAAAAAAAAAAAACAAAAATATTTCAATCATGCATCAAATGGTCAGAATAGAAACTTAATTCTACTGTACTGTCAAATTGTGTAACAAAATTACTCGTTTACATTGTTTTAGGTTTTAGTAAATTCCGTCGATAGTGTCAACTCCCTATAAATAAAGCCCTGGATTGACTTGAAATTTCAAAATTTGTCCAAGTATGTGTAGTTATCGGGAGAAATAGTGGTTTCAACTATTTATTATTATTTTATTTTAGTAATTTGTTACATTATGTGGGGCCCCCCAATTTCGATCTTTAACACAATGTATTTTAGAAACATTTCGCCACTGGGAAAAGCCATGAAATTTGTTGCTTCCATATTTGATTTTGAAGGTGCACGTACCCAACCATAAAATTTCGTTACCAAATTAATTTTATGGGAGGTACAGTCTACCATTTCACAAATTTTAACTGTTTGTTGACTACGACGCACTTGCTCCTACGTTGTATTCTTCTTATGTTGGTTTGGCAATGCTAAGATCTTCATGTATACGATATTTTTGAACATTAAAAGAATGATCGTCTTGAAGAATTATGAACCTTTAGCTTCCCGAAAACAACCCGGTTAAAAAAAACACACAAAAAAAACGCAGTTGGTTCTTTAAAACAAATTACTAATTGGTACATTCTCAAATTTAGTTCTTCTGACTTATAAGTTTCCGACCACTGACTAAGGTAAAGATGTAGCGCTGTGGTCAGTGGAAGTCATACCGGGCGCACCTTAACTGAATATAATTCAATGACTAGGCAATCTAAAATTAAGTGTTGCAGGAAGCAGTTCAGTCTTTACCTGAGACCGCTCGCCTTTACAAAGCCCTCTCCAGAAGCACCTCTGACGAAGTTGGGTTGCTCAAATTCCCGGAAGGTTCGTTTACGGCTGGTTTCTCCTTAACACGCACTTCCCTGGATCTGTCTCTTCAGACAATTGTCCAGTGCGCATACCAGGTTGTACAGGACGGCCGCCGGCTAGAAGATTAGTGAGTCTCTCTGGGGCAATCTTCGACAAGGACAAAGTGAAGTGGGCTATACAGTCCTTTGATTCATTTAAGGCCGCGGGGACTGATGGGGTATTTCCTGCTATCCTTCAAAATTGCCTGCATATCAACCTGCCACATCTGACGGCTCTGTTCAGAACTATAGCTATTACTTCTGTTTTATCCCACTTGCTTGGAAGAAAGTTAATGTAACTTTCATCACTAAGCAAGGTAACAAGTCTGAGGATCTACCAAAGTCCGACAGGCCATCAGTCTAACCTCATTTCTCCTCAAAACTATTGAGCGTTTAGTTGACCTACACATCAGGGGTTTGATGGTGAGGAATAAACCTTTGCATCACACTCAATTTGCCTATGTAAAGGGCAAGTCGACGGTGACGGCGCTTCACAAGCTCGTCATTACAATTGAAAAATCTTTAGATGAAAAAGAGATTGCTTTGTTCGCCTTAGACATCGAGGGTGCCTTGGACAATACTGGATACGATGTCATTGCCCGAGCCCTCGATATGAGACGGGTGCCCTTGTATACCATTAGGCGGATTGGAACCATGCTGAAAGCTTAGGGAGATTCACTCTTCGATTAGGGGTCATACTCTCAACATCAACGCCATCAAGGGCTGCCCTAAAGGCGGTGTACTCTCACCCCTACTGTGGTCCCTGGTTGTAGATCAATTACTCTTGCTACTTGAAATGCAGGGTTTCTTCGCCATTGGCTACGCTGACGATGTCACTATTGTTATCAAGGGTAAATTCGAGTCCGTTATTACGGCTTTAATGACCGCTGCCCTAACGATAGTCAACAGATGGTGCACAGCAACAGGGCTCAGTATCAACCCACACAAAACAGTCCTAGCGCCATTCACAAGGAAACTTGCTCCTACGCCAATCTACTTAAGAGGGGGGTGCCTTTTGCCTACTCCAAAGATGTCAAATGCCATGGCATCACACTCGATGGTAGATTAAATTGGAATAGCCACTTGGAAAATGTTCTTAGTAAGGCCACATGTGTCATGTGGACTTGCCGAAACTTCTATGGTTAGACTTGGGGAATTCGCCCAGAATGACGAAGTGGTTATACAGTACGCTAGTACGACCTGTAATCACGTATGCTTCTCTTGTGTGGTGGCCAAAGACATTGCAATGCAACACCATCAAGAGCTGTAATAAGCTTCAATGACTTGCCTGTCTTGGCATCACTGGTGCTTTTAGTACTACCTCCACTCTAGCCATGGAAGCTATATGGGAAATGACGCCACTGCACATCTTCATACGGGAAGCTGCAGCCCGAAGCGCTTTTTAAAATCCACTTATCATCTGATAATTGTATCAGTGATCGGGGACATATGCGTATCCTGCAACAGGTTCCTGGCCTATCAATCTGCCTGGTATCAGATTATAAGATCACGGAACTGCGCTTCGGCAGGAAGTTCGCCCTTCACATCCCAGATCGGGCGGAATGGGTTAATGGCAACCCGTGGATTGATCGTATGTAGAAGCATCATCATGGTTTACGGATGGCTCTAAGACCGATCACGGTGCTGGAGTTTATGGACCCAATACCAGGATCTCGGCCCAGCGTCTTCCATGCCGAAATTCCTGTCATCTGTGCCAGAGATATCCTGGGACGGGGTTTTCCATGGTGCACATATCGCCATATGCACTGATACTGATAGTCAGGCGGCAATTAAGTCGTTATCTTCACACAAGTTTACTTCGAAGTTGGTTAGCGAGTGCTTTGACCTCCTTCAGGACCTCTCCATCCGTAACTCTGTCTCAATCTATTGGGTCCCGGGTCACAGAGGCGTTGAGGGAAGTGGATACGCGAATGAACTGGCAACCTCCATTCATGTATTATGTGAATGCCCGGCGATCGCCAGGTCCAGGAGATCACTCATTGGACGTGATTTACTAAGCTCCAGAATGATTAGGAGCTCTTCTCTAAAGGATCTTCTGGCATTTATTTATTTATTTATTTATTTAACCAAATCAAGGTTTTACAATAGTAATTACATTTTATATAAAACTAGGGAAACTAGGATATAGTGAGGGACTTAACCAAATTTTGCTTAAATGTAAGTTTGGAAATACCTTGGGAATAATGGACACTAACAGAGTTAAAATTACGACAGCATCTGTTTATGGGTTCATTGTAGCCATAAACGGTTAGGTGTTGATACTCCTTCAGGAGAGATGTATGTCTAGTACGTCTAATTTGATCGTTGAAAACTATTTTGTTGGATAGAAAATCCACATTAACTGGACCATTAATTACATCGAAAGTAAAACATGCACTAAGAAGCGTTCTTCTTGAAGAGAGTGACATTAAATTTAAAATACCTAATCTGTATTCGTATGAGGGAAGATTACGGAAATCGGCAGGATCATATAGATTTCTTAGAGCAAAGAGGAGAAATTGTTTTTGAATCGACTCAAATCTGTTGCAATGAATTTCATACACCGGATTCCAAACAACACAAGCATATTCAAGAAGGGGTCGGGCTAATGTGGTATACAAAGATTTCGTAACCCAAAGATTCTTAAATTCTCTCGCTCGCCTTTTAATGAAGCCGAGTTGCTTGTTAGCAGTAGACAGTACCATATCATACTGCAAATTGAAACGTAGTTTGTTTTCCAAAACAACACCAAGGTCTTTTATGTGGTCAACTCGGTTAAGTGCAACGTTATTTAGATTATAGGGGTTGGTTATAATTAGGCTCTTAAGGGAAAAGCTTATTACTTGGAACTTGTTTACATTGAGATATAAATAGTTTTGATTGCACCATTCCTCGAGGGATTTAAGCTTGAGTTGAAGAAATGCAGCGTCAGAATGTGATTGAATTATGTGGTACAATTTTAGGTCATCAGCTCTATGCTGGTGGGGTATATCGGATAATAAATGAGATAGGTCTGAAATGAAGATATTAAAGAGTAGAGGACCTAAATGACTGCCTTGTGGTACACCAGAGGATACAGATATATTTTTAGATAGATAACCTTGGAATTTAACAAATTGGTTTCGATTAAGAAGATATGCGCGGAGCCAACTAAGAAGAGACCCAGTTACCCCGAATTTATGTAATTTCTTAATTAGGATTAGGTGATCCACTCTATCAAAGGCTTTGCTGAAATCTGTATAAACTGCATCAATCTGATTCCCCTTTTCCATTTCACACAAGACCTCTGATGCCAGGAATATTAGATTGGTTGTGGTCGATCTGCCTTTTCGAAACCATGTTGCTGTTCATTAAGAAGAGGTTCAGCGACAACGGTCGGCTTATCGCAAACCAATTTCTCAAATAGCTTAGGAATTACCGATAGAATGGCTATGCCCCGATAATTGTCGACTATTCGTTTGTCCCCGCTCTTATGAATTGGTGTAACATGGGAAAATTTCCAATACGAAGGAAATTCGCCTGATCGTAGGGATTTATTAAATATAAAATGTAGAGGAATAAGCAATTGATTTAAACATTCCTTAACAAAGACGAGAGGTATTAAGTCGGGGCCAGGTCCTTTGTTTACACTTAGCTCTCCAATTGCTTTAGATATTTCCTCCATTGTTATTGTAATTTCGCTGATAAGACTTATTGAGTGATGGTCAGTCAGGGGCAATGAGGAACTCGAGTTTCCCAATGAGCAGAAACTGTTTTGAAGATGGTCAGCGAAAAAGTTGCAAATTTCTTGGGGGCAAGAGGAGGATACGGAGCCGCTGGACATGGAAACCAGCAGTTTTACGTTTCATGTTAACAAAGTTAAAGAATTTTTTCGGGTCATCGATAATTCTCTCACCCATTATGTTGACATACATTTCATATGCGTCACGGGATTTCAAGGAGAACTCATTTGCAAGCTCATCATACTTTTTCTTAACGTCGAGGCAAACATTGGGATCATTTTTGATAATTTCGTAGAGTTTATTTCTTTGGTTTCTAAGGCTTCTGAGGTTTCGATCGAGCCAGGGTTCAGAAAGCGGGTTGCGTTTTCTAATTTTAGGAACATACATATTAATTACCCTTAGAATTATGCTATAGAATGAAGATATAGTGACATCTAGGTTAGAATTAGATAAAATAGTTGCCCAGTCTATGGAATCAAGATGGTTACAGATGCTATCATAGTCTGCATTTAAAAAGTCGTAGACTGTTTTATTTTGGTAGGTTTGGGTAAAAGAAATATCAGCTGTTGAAAGTTCAACTGTAATCGCAAAATGGTGATGTGTTGGAGAAAAGATTTTCTGACTCCGTAGTTGGACTGACCACAACTTCGTCATAAGAGTTAGTGAAAATTAAATCTAACCAGTTTCCATTCTGGTTAGAAGTCGAAATTACTTGTTGCAAGTCATTGCCGTAAAATGTATCGATGAGGTTAAAATCTGAGTCATCAATAAGATTGACTGGGAGAAGTCGATTGTCATTCTCGTCAATTACAAACTTTATATTCGGACGATTAAAATCTCCAAACACTATTATTATTAAGCTGCTTGATATGATAACCTTCTAAATTAAAGGACTATGGCAAAATATACCTTTTATGTAGCAGTGCCCACCACCAAGGTCCGCTACTTATTATTATTAGGGTTAAGATGTAGGTAACGTTATGCGGCACACACATTGAGAACCCGAATCCATTTTTTTATACCCTATACCCATAAGATGGTATAGGGTATATTGTTTTTTATTCTTCGTTCTGTCAAAATCAAAGAAAATGTATGATTTTGGCAGAAATCCAAAAAAAAAATGGATTCGGACTCTCCGTGTGTGTGCGGCAGTTGATAGGTAATTTAATTCCTAATCAAATAAGCGTACAGTACCTGAGAGTAGGGTCAACATTAAGAAAGATATCTAGCAAAAACGACTGTAAATAGAAACATACCATTTACCGTAATTTCCCCCCCATCCCATCGGAATTGAAAAAAAAACAGGTTTAGACAGAGGACATGTTTCCTAACATTCACACGAAATTTTAGCAATTACGTCTTTCTTCTTCCGTAAACAGCGATTTTCTGTTTTTGATTCTTGTACTATTTTAATACAGTGCGTACTCGATAGTCCGAAGCCTCGAAACGTCGAATTTCTAGTTGTTGTTGTAGTAGCGGTGCAGAAAGGCGTGAACCGCTGTGCATGTCTGTGGAAGTACTCTATGTTTCGTCGTCGTTCTCGCCTATTGTCTCAAGCGACAAGAGCTTAGCAGCTGCAATAGGGTTGTCCCATAGCGACCTCGGAGTGAGGTTAGTGGGTGCAGCGGGGCATCGGAACAGGTGGTCCACATCATGGGGCGCTCCACCGCAGCTCGCACAAATGTTCTGAATGTCCGGGTCTATTCGAGATAAGTATGAATTGAGGCGCGAGCAAAAACCCGACCTAAGCTGGGCTAGTGTCACTCTTGTGTCTCTCGGGAGCCTAGTCTCCTCAGGCGATATAGGTGGTGGGGGCGCTGAAAGGACTCTATTCAAACTTAATCTCCCTATTGACCGATTCACAACGGTTGTGTGAATATCTGCGATGGCCGCATGATATACTGTGTCATCAAATATATCGGGAGGTACCCGTTTGTATCCCTGGACGCCTATCTCGAGGTCTCTGATTCCACTCCTGACATGTCGTGGAGGGGGAGTATTGTCCATGAGATGATGGTTTGGGTGATTCTCTCGATAGCAACCGACCAGGTATTGTAAAGACAGGAGAAGAATATGATCACGTATTGGCAACATGCTGGTTTCTTGATGAAGATGATCCTGGGACGACATTAGGTGACAACCTGTAGCGATACGTAGAGCAGCGTTTTGGCATGCCTGGATCTTGTTCCAGTTTGTTTCACAAACCGTTTGTGACCACACCGGTGCTGCGTAGCTGGGAATTGCTCTACCTGTCGCTTTGTAGGTGACCAACTTAGTTTCATTGTCCTTGCCCCAGGAACTCCCGGCTAGTGCCTTTAGGACGTTGTTTCTACTGTGCATTTTGTCGACTACGTCTTTGACATGATTTTTTGACTTCATCATGGTGTCTAGATAGACACCAAGGATTTTGGGGTTAGTAACAGTAGGAACAACGTCGTCAGCATGCTTGCCAGTACGGATCCTAAGCTCCTCCGAAAATTCCTGCGTCCAGGTGGTAAGAAGTGTTGCAGTGCATTTTGACGGTGAAATGACGAGGTTGCGGATACTGAAAAACTCCACCAGTTTCTCAATATATGTAGTCATTTAATCGAGCACACATACCTTTTAAATCATTCCCCGTGGTGAGTACGGTGCAATCGTCCGCATAGGAAATTAGTTCGATACCTTCCGGGGGTGTTGGAAGGCTCGACAGGTAGATGTTGAATAATGTAGGAGAGAGTACGCTACCTTGTGGAACTCCCTGCTTAATTTTCCTATGCTTTGAACAACTGCCACGGAACTCAGTATAGGATTGCCTCCCAGCTAGATAGTTGGCAATCCATCTAACCACTTGAGCAGGAACATGCATATTAAGGAGGTCTGCCAACAGCGCAGAATGGATAACCGTGTCGAAGGCTTTCGACAGGTCAAGTGCCACTAGGACAGTTCTGTCACAGGGCGGTTTCTGGTTGAGGCCATTATGAATGTGATGGGTGATCAGATCCAGAGCTGTTGTAGAGAAGCTAGCTGGTGAGAAGCTAGCTCAGCATGTTATACAAGGGTGGGGTGGATGAGTGCTTCGAGCGTCTTTACAACGGGTGATAAAATCGTGATTGGACGGTAGGAATCGGCGAGTTTTGCGCTTTTACCGGGTTTTAGAAGGGGGGGGGGGGGGTAATTCGACCCTTTTTCCAAAATTCAGGGATGACAAGCGTGGATATCGACAAGTTGAAAGCCATCGTTAGGTATTCGATGGCCGGAAGATCTAGATGTTTCAGCATGGCCATTGAAATGCCATCCGGTCCAATGGCCTCAGAGTTTTTAGCGTTCTTGATCGCTGCTGAAACTTGGTCCGCAGTATAGATGGGAATAATGTCAACTGTTCGGTTGCGTATCCTTCTTTTTATTCTGCAGTTGAGCAGAATTTCTAGTCATCCGGAACACCTACAAGGTCGCATTGCACACCCTGTAGTGCGAATTTTTAGAGCTTCTCTAATCCGAATTTGCCAATTTTTCGTAGTTACGGCAATATGCAAAACCCCACTATTCCTTGGACAAATGAGCTGAAATTGGCCATTTCCCCGAAATTGTCAACTAATAAATGCATTCCAGTGGTTGAAATCCTCTCTAGTCGATATCGACCCCTGTTTTTATTAGTCCGGATTATCGAGTATGCACTGTAAAAGAATAGAATGCCCAATTACATATCTACTATCAATAAAAAATCTCGTTCTCATTTCGATACTTATGCCTAGAACTCACAACCGTGTAGCTTAATACCACTTAAAGCGTACTAACGTAGTACCAATTCCTTCCTAAAAACCCAATCAACCACTACACATTTTTTCCCAAATATGTAACACATAAATACCAAAAATTAATTATCTAAATTTCAATGTCAACACTTTCGTTCGCCACTGTTATTATTATGCCCGCCGCTTGCCTGTGTTGTTATTGTTTGTGATACGGCGCGCTTGTATGTTCGGTGACTTCATCAAGCTGTTTACAGTGAGAGAGGTCGTTTCAAATCGCACACTGCCACTGGCTGGTCTATGACGTAGTGATATTATGCGATTACCTCGAAATATGGGAGGGGGTGCTAGACGTGCGACGCGAGAGTGTGTCATCGCACAGTGCGAGCTGGCAACGTTGCTCTGCAATCAGCTGATTGGGAAAATCTCTGGCTGGCTGGCTGGTCTGGTTGGTATGGTATGTACGGAAACAGTGCTATTCAAAAATGCCGATTCAGCTTTTGGGAGCCACAAAGTAGTGTGTACGTTAAGAATGGGGCGAAGCTAAAAAAGATACTTAGATAGTCGCTGACTGTTGTGCTCTTGTAATATGGCCGCGTTCGGCCTTATTTGAGCTTTGTGTGATGATAAGTTTTGCCATATAATCACGCGAGATGAGTGTTTGTGTTTTTATTCTTGTACTTTGAGCCGCCATTGATTTCTTGTTTGTTTCTTCGCCTCGTTTTCCTTTTGGGTAATCGATTTTTTTGTTCTTGATTTTTGTGGGGAATTGCTGGAACCGGATTTTTTTCTGTGCCTTCGACCATCGACGACGACTGAAAGACGTTTTTTTCTGTTTCTTGGCAAATTAGATTGGTAGCCGTGGTGGCCGGGAATGCTTTCAGGCTGGCGGAAGAAATTGACCAGAATTAAGAGGTATACACACAGAATGATGCCATTAATTTATTCTACTCCGCTTCTTTTTCTTTGGCCACCACCGACTGTCTGACGACAACAATGATGGTGATAAAAGCTCTTATTCGTCGACTGTTGTTTGATGAAGTCTTGGCAAGCATTTCGGAATTTTCTGCACAACATGTACACACAGATGAGATAACCCTTGCCCGATGAACGTGAGAACTTTGTCCGGAGCATGAATTCGAGTGCAGGCAGATTGCTGCGGATATGGATGGCAAATGCCTGTCGCTTTCGCGCTATGTAAAACCCCGGGAGACGATACATGGCATACGGCGGCCAACTTTAAGGACCTCGTTGGAGGCCGAACGTTATTCCGTACAACACCAACAGCAACAACACAATCGCCTCCTACGTTCGGTTATTAGCATTGAGTGGGCCGCAGGACCTGCATGTGTATAGTTAGTAGTATGGTGACTATGGTGTTGATTTCAGGCCGTGCCGCGTGACACACCAACTGCGGAAATCGGAAAATTTTCTCGTCATTCGTGTCGACTTTTCCAACAGCCAACAGACTGTTGCCCCGAATTATAGTTTCTGTTCTTTTTCCCCATATAACGTACTCTAACTCTTGATCTCCTTCTTCTTTTAGCGGTGCAGAAAGGTGTGCAACCGCTGTGCATCTATGTGGGTTCGAGTTATGGTTCGTCGATGCTTTCGTCCGTTATGTCAAGGGACAAAAACATAGCTGCTGCGATAGGGTTTTCCCACAGTGAGATAGGGGTTAAGTCAGTGGGCGCAGCTGGGCATTGAAACAAGTGACCCACATCGTGTGGAGCGCCAGCGCAGTTTGGACAGATGTTTTGAATGTCCGGGTTAATGCGAGAAAGGTACGAATTGAGGCGTGAACAAAAGCCCGACCGAAGTTGAGCTAATGTCACTCTGGTGGCTCTCGGGAGCCTAATCTCCTCAGGCGAAATGGGTGGAGGGCGCACTGAGAGGACTCTGTTCGCACCTAATCTCGCAATAGACCGACTCACTTCTGCAGTGTGAATCTCAGCGATGGCAGCTCGGTATGCATCATCGTCGTAAGGGTCCCTCTTGTATCCCTGGACCTCTCTCTCTAGGTCTCGCAAATCACGCCTGACATGTCGTGGTGGAGGAATTCGGTCCATGAGACTGTTGTTGGGATGATTCTCACGGTAGCAACCAACAAGATATTGTTTGGACAGTAGGAGATTGTGGTCACGTATTGGCATCAATTTTGTCTCTTGATGTAAGTGATCCTGGGCAGACATCAAGAGGCAACCTGTGGCTGTGCGTAGAGCAGCATTTTGGCAGACCTGAATTTTGGTCCAGTTTGTATCACATAAACTATGTGACCAAACTGGGGCTGCATAATCAGCAACTGCTCGACCCACCGCTTTGTATGTGACTAGCATGGTTTCTTTATCCTTGCCCCAGGTGCTACCAGCTAGTGCTTTTAGGATTTTATTCCTACTGCGCATCTTTTCACAAACGGATGCTGCGTGATGAGCTGACGTCATCATGTTCTCTAAATGGAGCCCGAGAATTTTAGGATTTGCAACAGTAGGAATTGAATTGTTGCCAATACGTACATCAACCTCCCACCGACAATCCACCGACCAGGTGGTAAGAAATGTCGCAGAAGATTTAGACGCGGAGATGGTGAGGTTTCGGCTTTGGAAGAAAGCCTGTAATCGTCCGAGATAGCGATTAATTTGGAGGCGCATTTCATCCTTATCCTCCCCGGTGGCGAGTACGGTGCAATCGTCTGCGTAGGAAATCACCTCGATTCCTTCCGGTGGTGTAGGAAGGCCGGACATGTAGATGTTGAACAGAGTGGGGGAGAGTACCCCACCCTGTGGAACACCTAATTTGATTTTCCTAAGCTTGGAACGTTTGCCACGAAACTCAGTGAAGGAATGCCGACCAGCTAGATAGTTTGCAATCCAACGGATCTCTTGAGCAGGGATATGCATATTCAGTAAGTTAGCGAGAAGCATCGAGTGATTGACATTGTCAAAAGCACTCGTTAGGTCAATTGCCACAAGAATCGTTCTGTGGCAAGGACGACTGTGGTTTAGCCCATTACGGATGCGTGTAGTGATCGCATCGAGGGCTGTGGTGGTACTATGCATTTTCCTGAAGCCGTGCTGGTGAGGTTCTAGCTTAGCATGCTTAACAAGAGTGGGGTGAATAAGGGCCTCTAGCGTCTTTGCGACAGGTGAAAGTATTGTTATGGGTCGGTAGGATTCACCGAGACCAGCGCTTTTACCCGGTTTGAGACAGGGGACAATCCGTCCTGTTTTCCAGATTTCAGGGATGGCAAGCGTGGACATCGACAAGTTAAAGGCTGCCGTGAGATACTCAATGGCTGGAAGGTCGAGATGTTTCAACATGGCCATCGAAATGCCATCGGGTCCGAGGGCCTTTGAATTTTTAGCATTCTCAATGACTTTTTTAACCTGGTCCGCAGTATACGATGGTATAGTGTCAACATTTCTACTGCGAATCCGTCTTCTAATTTTACGCTTTAAGCCATCGGACTTGGGATGTTCAATAAATTGCTTATTGAACAGGCTTGCGCACTGAAGGGGTTCGCTGGTGCTCTTATGGCCAAATTTGATGGCATTATTGCCCTTTCCTTTCCTAGGATTGGATAGGGCGCGGACAGTAGACCATAGTTTACTGACACCTTCATTGAGGTTGCAGTCATTTAGGTGCTCGTTCCATTTCGCCTTCCGATAGTCTTTTACTTGTCGGTTGATTTCGGAGTTAAGCTCCTGAATTCTGGGATCACCTGGGTGAGCGCGTCTGATGTCATCTCGTTCATCGGCTAATCTGGCGGCACTGGTAGGGAAATTAGGTCGAACTTTCGGGATACGTCCAGCAGGAATAAAACGTGCCGCTGCTTTGGCAATGACGTTCCTAATATTTCTTTCGGCCTTATGAACGTTAGTTGGTGTGGGTAGCTCGGTGAACTTCGCCGACGAGTATGCTTTGAAACCCTCCCAATCGGCTTTCTTGTGATTGACAAACGTTCGCTTCTCAGACTTAGTCAGGTTTGCTGGTTTGTCAACTCTTATTATGATTGGGAGGTGATCGGACGAGAGAGCAGTGTGCGTCTCCCATCGAGTAGCACTGATTAGGCTGGCACTTACAATAGTTAAGTCAGGAGAGCTACTGCAAGTGCCTGTGACTCGAGTCGGCGAGTCTTCATTGAGTGGACAGAAATCTGAGGCGTCTAGAGATTCGGCAATAGCTATACCCCTGGCATCGTTGTTGAGGTCAGAATGCCAGAGCTCATGGTGCGCGTTAAAGTCACCAAGAATGATCCTGTGCTCTCCAGATAGGAGAGGACCAATATCGAAACGATAGCCAGAAGGGCAACTAGAGTGTGGTGGAACATATACATTAAAAATTTCGATATTAGTACTCCCTGATGAAACTGAGATGGCTTGCATTTCCGCCGTACCGTCGACATCTACATCTAATACACAGTAATGTACGGACTTGTGTATTAGGAAGGCAAGTCCACCTCCAGGGTGAGAATCATTCCTGGCGGCTGGTCTATCTTTGCGCAGTATAACGTAATTGCCATGGACGCTAAGAGACGAGTTCGAATGGAGCAAAGTCTCCTGGATAGCAGAGATCAGAATTCTGTTTACACTCATGAAGTGAGTGATCTCGGTGATTTTTTGGTGAATGCCGTTGCAGTTAAACTGCAATAAGGACAGTGGAGTGAAAACCGCTGGAGGAGGAGCAGGGGTTAAACTAGGCCTAGCATTCCTGATCATATTGTTTGGGGGTGCTGGGGGCTGAGGAGGAGGTGGAGGGCTAGGAGCAGCCCTTGGTCGCCCTGTATTTATGCATCCCGGTGCAACATATGCTGTGGAGTGCTGACCAACCCTTCTCAGGCCAGAACACCTGAGATGTACCCATTCCAAGCAACAATTACACTGTACTGACCTGGCATTCGTACCAATTCGTTGGCCGCAAACACTACAAAACCATACCTCTGGGCCTGGATTTGTTTCAATGCCGGCGCGAATTAATAAAATTGAGAGCAGCCGCGCCGAGATGTAATGCTCCCAAACTCTTGATCTCCTCCGGCGTGTGCGGTGGCGGTGTACTTTGCTCCATATCGGAATTTCGGAGGGTTGGTGATAGTTTGACCGAACAAGTATTGCGTGTGGCATGTTTTTAATATTAACCGTCTACCGCACCGAAACGGGGGTGACTGGTGACTTCATTCTCGTTGACAACGAACGATAACATTGGAATTTTCCTAAAGCATTTCCTCGAAAATTGATTTTTCATTCGACATGGCATTTTGATTAAGATAAAAATTAAATAAAGAACAGACGTTAAAGCAAAACTTTTAACAGTTTGACATTTAGTTAATTTTCTATTTATGTTTCTCGGATTGTGTACATAAATATGCCCGAGCGAAAATAGCAGGAAAACGAAAAATTTCATAGACGTGTCGAGGACAAGTTTTCACGATTCGCGAGAGAACTTATAATGTGAAAGTGCGATTTGGTATGGGTGTTTTCTGTTTTTGTCGTTGGCGCAGTATACGAACGCAGAAAGTTATTTGTAAAAGAAAAAAATGATTTTTGCTGAAGAGTGGGTACGTGCTCTTGTAATTTTGATATGAATTTTATTATGTATGCTGCTGATTGTGCGATTGAGGAGTGGTGTCTGGTTGTGTTCATTTGAAATATGCTTACAGGCATTATTGGGTGCGGTTTTGTCGATAATTTAGTTTTTAGTAAGTAAAATAAATTTAGATTACAGTAGAGCCCCGATATTCCGGATTGATTGGGACCGGACCCTATCCGGATTATTGAATTGTCCGAATTTTCGAAATGCACTAACTTACACCTTGGTGGACAGTATTTATACTCAAATCATAGCAAAGATTACCATTCTAACGATAATTAATAATTTGATATCAGAAATTAACATTTTCTTAAGTTTATATAGCAGTAAGCTTGAAAAAACTTTATGACATTGTCGAATTTTATGAAAATTTAAACAAAATTTGGCAGAAACCCGAATCCGGAATATCGAACTTCCGGATTTTCGAGGTCCGAATTATCGGGGTCCTACTACATTAATTTGATGCATACAGACTTATAACCCTTAAATGCATAAGGGCCTTAACCTAAGCTGACCAGACGTACAGCATTTTGCTGTACAGTACAGCATTTTGGCCTGTCGTGCAGCATTGGGAAATGTACAGCAAAATGTACAGCATTCCCAATGCAACATAATGAAACCTAATTCACTACCTCAGCGGTCGACAAAGGACGTCTCGGGAGCCACTTGCGGATCTTTGACTCATTTAGTGTGCGTTAATGACTCAAAGCATTTTCGAACTCTCGCACAAATTATAAAAAAAAAAAGATTTACCGTTATCTGCTTAAAATGTATAGCCCTGAATGACCAAAGTAGTATAAAACTCATAGCACATGTTTCACTATCTGTTTGGTTTTTTTGGTATCAAGAAGTACGATTTCAAAATATAAAGGGTTTTCCAATAGGGACGCTTGATCTTTGAAATGAAAAAAAAATACATGTAGGAGAGATATTTGCGAATTTTTTTTTTATTTGAAAGGTCCATCGACCCCATTACATATGGAATATGACATCATTCAAATGACCGCCACGGCTTCGGTTGGTGGCGTGCACACGAAAGGTCCAATTTTCGATGACTGGCGCACAAATCGGGCTGTATACCGGTCGATGATAACCAACTTCTTTTGGCCTGAAATCGAGAATATGGATCTGCACAACATGTGGTTTCAACAGGACGGCGCTACGTGCCACACAGCACACGCTACGATGGATGTTCTGCACGAGCAATTTACGGGCATGGTCATCTCGCGCGGAGGCGACGTGAACTGGCCACCGAGATCGTGCGATTTGACCCCGCTGGACTTTTTCTTGTGGGGTTTTCTTAAGTCGCAGGTCTATGCCAACAAACCGCAAACCACCGATGCCCTCAAAGTTAACATACGCCACGCCATCGATCAAATACAGCCCGATTTGTGCGCCAGAGTCATCGAAAATTGGACCTTTCGTGTGCGCGCCACCAACCGAAGCCGTGGCGGTCATTTGAATGATGTCATATTCCATATGTAATGGGGTCGATGGACCTTTCAAATAAAAAAAAAAATTCGCAAATATCTCTCCTACATGTATTTTTTTTTTCATTTCAAAGATCAAGCGTCCCTATTGGAAAACCCTTTATATAAATATTACCAACTGCTTTCTGTGTGGTTCTGTAAGGCCGCCCATTACAAATTAGATTTTATAACAGATAATCCAATTTTGATGCTATTGTTGCGGGCCTGGTGATTTTTTTTCCCTTGAATCGATCAAGCCTGGCAATTTAATGAAAAAAAAACTCTTCCTCCCGCCCTAACGTCGTCTATATCGGCAGTTTCAGCCCGCTCTATAAAAAAATTATGAAAATAGACCTCCATTGCTATTGATACCTCCTATGGAATTTTATTGGTCTTGGGTAGCATCTTTGAACGGCTGCAACTTTCGAAGCTAGACGACTATAGGACTCTGAAATTTTCAGCAAAATGTGCGCCTCAAAATCCTCTACATCGGCCGCTTCATCCCCGCAATATAAAAAAAAATCGAAAAAATTACCTCCATTGCCCTTGATACCGCCTACGGAATTTTATTTTATATTATTGGTTTTGGATCGCATCTTTGAACGGCTGTAACTTTCGAAAAGCTTTGAGCGGGCCATCGAGATCCCGGTGCTGGGTTCTAAAACTC
The DNA here is from genome assembly GCA_949715475.1 of Microchrysa polita. Classification (NCBI taxonomy): domain Eukaryota; kingdom Metazoa; phylum Arthropoda; class Insecta; order Diptera; family Stratiomyidae; genus Microchrysa; species Microchrysa polita. The sequence goes on from OX454417.1 coordinate 80,190,650, forward strand.
CAGCTCCTCTTTCATGCTCCGTTTCGAACTCATCCATCAAGGAATGAGTTGCCATTTTCCGTACGGCCAGGATTGAGGACCTGTAAAGCATAATGTAAGTTTTCCTGATATGAAGACCAGTATGCTAGGTATCACTGAGAAAATAAATCCTGTAAATTCAGAAAATAAGTATATGATTCAAATATGATTTTGCTTCATATTTGTTTCCCTTTGAATCATTCTATAATCCCTTTATTTCAAACGGATTTCCCTTTGAACTAATAAGATATTCCTTTTGAAAGTCTATCTATGATCACTTTAAATTAAAGTTATGCAGTGTTAATTTAATCAGGTCACAACCATAAATCGAAAGGATTCCCTTTTAATTTAAAAGAATGGACTCTTTGTTTTAAAGGGATATCATTTTTTTTAAATTAAAGGATTTTTCTTATTGTTTATTCAAATGCATGAACTAAAAAGAATACTTTAAATTACAAAAACCAAAAGGAGTAATTTTCACAGGGTGTTCTTTCCCTGTGAAAATTACTCATAAATGAGTTTTGTACAACTGACCTCGCTCGCTATAGGTGTGGCGACATTTTATTTACCTCTTTACGCTCTAAAATGCATAATAAATTACCTACCTGCAGTGGGATTCGATCCCGCGACCCTACACTGAAAAAATTGGGCTATCTAAAATTAAGAAACTCTTTTCTCATTTGCAAAATTCCCGAATTTAGACAAAATTTCTCAAAATGTGACAATTTCTTCTTGAATCGATCCTATTTTCAAGACCTTTTGAGAAATAGGAAGTAGATTCAAGCCTAAACCATTATTCTCAATTCAAGCAAACAAATGCTTGATAATAATTTTTCTTACATTTTCCGTGCAAAGCTCGTGGAAAAGCTTTATTTTAGCTTTAGCTTATACTGGAGCGTTGTAGTAGAATAGTCAGAAAGTGTGTATGGTTCAGTGGGTAGCGCGTTTGACTGGGAAGAATGGGGTTATGTGTTCGATGTTGGTTTGATGCAAGTTTCTTTTTTTATTTTTGTTTAGATTCTCTTGTCTTTTTCATAAGAAAAGTTTGCTTGATTCAAAGTTACTTTTCCTTAAAGCGCTGCTAATGGCATTTCACTTGGATCAGTGTGACTAATTCTCAAATGAAGAGAAATATTTCTTGGCTGTTTTTTATTGTCTTTTTTTCTTGATTTGAGCCATATTTTCTTTACTGTAGCAGGCGATTTGGTTCAGTGTATGATTTGAAGACTAACGCCCCTGCCTACTACACCACACAGACTATACGGGACGACGTTTTTAATTTATACCATACATTGTGACATCGCTCTACCACTTAATGCCGAGCCGACCGACTGCGAGTGTAAACCAAAAAAAAAAAATGACAATTTTCTATGTAAACAAAGCGATTTCATTTCATTTTAAAAAGATTTCCCATTGAAAATTTGGATTGAAGGGATTTCCCATTAATTTAAAAAAAATGAATTTGAATTAAACCGATATCTATTTAAAAGGAAAGGATTATATTTAATAGAAATGTAACTCGATTTCAAAGTGATATCGGTTGAATTTTACGAGACGTTATTCATCTGGGTGTTTGCAGCATCATATTTATGTGATCTGACCCGCGATTACGTCTTGTAACAAACATTTTTTATGCCCACCCATGCAGGTTAGGCGTTGTAATTTGTGATACTTGGTGCAATTTTGGTCAGTAAGGGTAGTGTTTTCAGATAAAACATAAACTAAAAAAAATCTGATCACTCCTCTAACCGATTTCAAATTATCCAGCGCGAAAATGTCCTTCCTTTGGGCTCTAGGAAATTTCCATTTAAAATTACATGGAATCGAATGCTGATCAAATATCAATGGTGCTTTAGAATTTCGACACTTAAAATACTAGAACTTACCATTATACATTATATTGAGTCATACATGTTTCATAGCGGAATTCTGGGTCCTTTGCACTGTTGTGTTTGGAAAAGTTCATCTTGAAGCTCTACAAAGTCCTAGTCCTACAGCTTTCCCCAGATAATACGTGCCGTTATGAAAAAAAAAACAATTTGGCTCTTTAAAGGAATACTAAAGAGTAAATTCTCAAATTTGGCTCTTCTGGCTAAAAAGTTTGTCAACCACAGCACTACATAATAAGCTGGTGAGGACTGTTAACAGTCTTGTTTGCTTTTAGTCTGTCAAGTTTGACCACCATACGATCGATATTTAGCTAGATAATATACTTTTATGTTTGACAATCGCGCATTTTCGATAACTCGGAAAAGCTTTGACCGATCTTTGGCACGCTTGTAGAGCTACTTGGTGCTCACATTTTCTTATAATTTCAAGGTTCTACGTATTAGCGTTCATAAGTTACAGCGGCCCAAATCGCAATCTCGCAGAACACCGTACTGCCCATATTTGGTGGAAGTTTCAAGGGAAACATTGAGGACTTTAGGGCTCTTATGAGTCTAGTTTAGTACAACCACATATTAACTAGTTTTATCAACATAACAACATAACCTCAAGGTTCACCACATATAGGACAAAATGAGGCAGGGACGAAGCAGGATTTTGTTTTAGGAGTGTTCCGAGGCTCATTTTCAGAAATTTAGACATTACTTGAAATTAGAATTTAGACTATTGTTAACTGTGGAAACTATTTTCGGCGTTGCCCCATTGAAGCACATGCCTCCTCTCCCACTGTTCATGTACAATTATTATCGTGGAGCATGGTATCAGTACGAAGCAGCAAGCCTAGGATTACGCAAACATTCCTTACTTACAAAATTAAAGCATTACTGACTGTTGTTTGAGTGAAGAAGTATGCAAAGTATGCTTGAGCTCGCGTATTCGGTGTCCGCGTCGTGCCGCTTTTGCCCCTTTGCACGGCTCTGAGAAAACAGACTTCATTGTTATAGGCAAATATTTCATTTCAAATTTTGGAGCCTGGGAAGTCTTACGAAATTTCCCCAAATTTCGCTTTCTCCAAACCGGCAAACCGACGTGTAGAGGAGGGGGGGGGGGGTTAGTATCGTTGAGGATTTGTCTGAAAACTTAATTCCGCAAGTATGTGTACAGCATTGGGCCTTCGGGAGTCTGGTCAGCTTACCTTAACCTATTATCGTAACTGACCTCCCCTTTGTAAAATCGGTCACTGAACACTGAATTAGCCTTTATTTCCCATGAAAATGCCCGTTTTCCCAGAAAAGAGAAAATATTAGAATTTGCATTGTGTACCATATGTAAAAGGTGGCCCAATTGAACTGCAACCAAATGTAGGTAACTGTAAATCTGTGACCGCTAATGATAGCGCCCTCATATTTTGTTCCACGACAGTTACCCTTGTTGTGCTTAAGAATCCACAAGCGTTTGTGCCTGACCGTTGTGAAAAACATTTTATCCGTGATGGAAGTAAAACGTAACAGTGTGCGATTGAACGAACGTGGCCAATTACCAAATATCGTTTTCTCAGAAGAGAAAAATTTCCCTATTGAGCAATTTATAAATAAACGAAACGATCGTGTCTACCTAACAGAAAGGTCGTCCGAGAATTTACATATCCGGATGGCCACCAAAACTCAATCCCCACCGTTTGTGATGGTTTGGGCAGCCGTCACGGCGAATGGGCGATCTCCGCTAGGGTTTTTGGATCGTGACATCAAGATGAATGCGAATGTTTACCGAGAAATTGTTTTGAAAGGTGCTTTCAAGCCGTGGGCAAGCAGACATTTTACTGAAAGAGAATGGACATTTGAGCAAGGCTCTGCACCGTCACACAAAGCACACGCAGACCAAGACTGGTTAAGAAACAATGTTCCAAAATTCATTTCGACCGAACAGTGGCCTCCTCATTCACCGGATGCGTATCCGCTGGACTACTCCATATGGCGGATTTTGCAGGCCCATGACAACACTAAAAGATACCAGAGTATTGATGCGCTCAAGGCAGCTCTTCGCCGTGAATGGGCAAAAATACCAGAGGCTCACATTCGTGCAGCGTGCGATTCGTTTGTCAACCGACTCAAAGCCATAGTTCACGCTAGTGGTGGTCCTATCAAAAACTTGAATTAAATTTTAAAAATATAATTGTATTTCAACATTTTTTGCTTATGTTCAATAAAATTATGTATTAAATAAATAAAAAAATCAGTTAGCCAAAAGTTGCTGTTCAATTGGGCCACCCTGTATATGGTACGTCATGTATTCAGGCCATATGTTGTAAATGAAAGACATTTTTCAAATTTTATTTAATCTGCCTCTTACTTTAATAGGAACAGTGCAAAAAAGAAAGGATAATGATTATTGAGAGTTTTGATCGAAATTATAGTGGAAACTCGATATAATGAACTCCTCTTCTTCATTAAAGGAAAGCTGGTAATTTCTATAGAAAATCGCGAATATTCAGTTCGGGTAGGAGCGTAATTAGTTTCCTATTCCTTATTGAAATTTTTATCGGTGCCTATTTGTGACATATCCTGGAAGTTGAAAGTGGAGTAAGTCTTACTACCCCTACATCCCCTATAAACCTAAATATAGCCATATCTTTTGATAGAATGTCGCGAAAAACTGCAAATGTGTGTCAAGTGGTAGCTGTTGGATGTCCTTTTAAAATATTAAAAGTGCGCCAAATCCGACTTATATACCCCTCCCTCCCCTACAAAAAACATGGAAATGATTATTTTGGGTTTTGCGTGCCGTCTAGCTCTGTACACTTGTTCGACCGCGGCGAAAGTTTGTTGTATTCCGCTTTGTTCTCATACTCGTAATTATAAATTGGTGCATGATGGAAATAATGCAGGATTTGTATAGGAAATTTTGACTTTTAATCGACTAAGAAATCGTCTAGAAAAATTAAATTACAGCAGGCGCCAGATATTATAATCACATCGGTTCTTCAATTGTTGATTCTTTTAAGCGGCGAATATAATAAATTTGTACTTCTTGGGGATAGTATAACGAATTAAATTGATAAGAATACACACATAAATTATGGGATCTGTACCGTTTTCGGTGAATTTTTTTTTGTTGCATAGAATCTCTCCTCTAAATAACTATAAACACATATTGAAACCGTGATGGACGGGTTTCATGAGGATTGTTTTGAGCCCAGGTATGGTTGTTATGAGATTGAATACTCCACTACAATGTGCCTTCGTCGGTCCATACTGCTTTAGTTGGAAAGTTGAGGTCTTCCCGGGAGAAAGAGATCCTTCTTTCAACAATCGCTCGGCAGCTTCGTCAGGTGCTATGGATACCGGTTGTCAGAATGAAGAGTCCTTTGGATGGTGTTCAACTTTGGCTTTTCATCAAAAGTACATAATTAAGAATATTTTTTTCCGACGACGGCAAACACCTTCTCGTGACTTGTGGTTATTGGGAGTTCGAAAGTATATTTTTATGGTTCGGAAATTTATTTATTTGTTTTGGAAATTTATTTTTCTGCTTTGGGTATTATTATTTTTTTTGGTTCGGAAATTTATTTATTAGCCTCGGTAACTTATTTTGTTTTTCGGAAATTTATTTTTTTAATCCGGAAATTTATTATGTTGATTCGGCACATTTATTTTTTATCAGGAAACGTATTGTGTTGATTCTGAAATTCATCAATTTGACTCGGAAGGTTATTTATTTGACCTGAAAATGTATAGAAGATTTTTTTTTTACTATTACTGGTTGAAACAATGGTGACTATCGCGGCAGTTATAAGTTCATTGGTTCACCTGGGGCTGGTACATACCAATCCGGAATATCCACCCAATTAAAACATATAAGTTAAGCCATAATGAACTTGATAGGAACTTCATTTTAAAGGTTTGTGTTCAAGTGACTCAAGTGATAATCGCTCGCTCCCGGTTTTGAGCACTTTATGCATAAATTTGACACATTATTTCAACCATTATTAGGCATCATGACGACTTCATTAATCTGATTTTTTTGGATACTTGAATACATATGTCCTTTGCAAGTCTACATAATAATAATATAAGTTTTTTTTTTATTTACAGGTGAGTAAATATTGACATTTTCAAATGATGCCATTATTGAAGTAAGTTACTTTCTATCACGGATATTTAAAGTATCTATACTAAATTTGCAAACTTAATTAATTAATTTGTAAAGATGTAGCTATTTATTCTTTATAAATTGATTAATATCAACGATTGTCTGTAGGTAAATTTTATATTCGAACAATATTCTCAACAACTTTAGTCGAAGGATTCACTCAAAATGGTCTCTAATGTTGCGTGGTTAAATTAATGAATTTATTAGTATTTTCAGCTGCGAATATTAGAAACATTGACTATTTTTTTTAGAACTATCTAAATTTAGACAAAAAGTCTCAATATTTTTTCTCATTGTATTCCTCCGCTAATGCAGCTTATTCTTGTTACGGAAGCTCATGTCATGTCGCAATGATTTTTAAAATAATAAATATCACAAACTGCGAAAAAACGAAATTGGAATTAAAAATTAGCCCACCTAAATCGCATTATTATCATCCACCATCTTAACTATAGGACATTTCAGTTCTAAATGATTGAATTAGTTAAATTTTATTTAGAGATATACCCCCACCCCACACCTTTCAAAAAGATGTCTAAGTCATACCTTATAATTGTTAAAATTATGCAACAGTCCCCTGATTTAATTCAATGGCTTAAATTTTCAACGTTTTCCTACGGTGAATGCTATTGAATTTCCTACTGTAAAAAAGTTGTTAAAGTTGTTAAAACAAATGCTGATTTTCCGCATAAACTAGATTAAGGTCATTAAACTACATTAAGGTGAAAGAGTGTGTAGTCAAAACCCTTTATTTATGAATTTTGGACGTAGCGATAATATAATTTGACGGTCAAACATAGGCTGGGGCGAATTGACTGTTGAACGCGTAAGTTTTCGGCATTTTTGTAACTTCTTCTGAGGCCCGTGTAACTATATATGTAGAACGATTCAATGACGTGTGATTCGTTTTTTTTTTTTTGAAAAAATATGAGACTCCTAAAACGTGCAAGAAAGTCACAAGGTCACTCTTAATTGAATAAATCGAAAATATTGCCTCTCATAATTCCGTCACAATGTGTATTGTGTATGGAAATGTCTTAACACCAACGACGAACCCGAACCGTAAGCTCTCTTTAAAAAAAATACATATGGGCAGCTCTTCAGTTCAAAATTATTAAATTTATGGGGGCCCCATAAAAAAATTAGCCCCGGGCCCCAAGAAACCGACCCTGCCTATATGCGCACACTTGGCATTCTCTTTTCTGGGCGACTGTTTTCCTTCCTTTACATAAATCTCAGTTACCATATGAACAGTGAATTAGCTCAGAGAACCTTAACATCCCTCTCAAATTTCGAATAAAGCAACAAATTAACTGTTTTTGTTTCTCTTTACTCTTTTATAAAGGTTTGTGTTTATAGAGCCAACTCATGTGATGATCGCTCAGCGATCGAAGTTCTGCATCCCATTCCGAGCCATATTTGCATTATTTTTTAATGGTGCTGGTGCTGCTGTATCTACTATGACCTAATGGCGCGTCCACACGGTGCAATTTGTTTGAGCAAACTTTTCCTCCAACTTGTCGCAAGTTGGATGGTGGCTCAAAAGATACTATATTTTCTTCAACTCCAACAAGTCGTTCGACTTGTTTGCCGTGTAAACAGAAGTTTAAAGTTGAATCGGTCGTAAATCGTTATCAGCTTTTGCAATACGTTTTAGTACAGGAAAAATATATTTGTTATTACGTTAATTTCTCTTAAATTTGTAAAGCATTGAAGGTAACATCTCCGACTAAGTATATATGAGAAGTACATATTTTATGATTTAATTACCAGGGCAATCCCTGTAAACCTTACAATTTACAAAATAAATTAAAAATCCCGTTCGGTTAATTGACTTTTTTATTATTAAAAAGTATACATATGTTGATATTTCGATGGGACCATGGTCAATGTAAACAGAGTGAAGGTGTTTGAATTCACACAAGTTGTGCAACTTCTGATCAGACACGGTTCAACTTGTTTGAATGCTCTTTCAATTTCAAACTTGTTGTCCAACTTCTGTCCACGAAAAGTCTTCCAACTTGTTTGAATGCACTAAAGTCGGACAAAAAAATTGATTCGTGTGAACGGCGCTTAAAGGAACATTTTTGTATAGAAAATACACATAAGTGCTCACAATCGGTGGATTAATTGCGATCGCTGAGCAATCATCACGTGAACGTGAGTCGTCAAGTGAGGTATGTATAACTTTTCTGCAAAATCGAAAGTTGACCTGAAGAAGAATATGTCCATAGATTAGGAACATTTTTTTCCTTGCAGAGCACTGAGGTACCTAACCTATGTATGAACTAATGTTAAGGCAGAACTTCTTCCTTTACTTGTTGATTAATCGAGAATTTACCCTGTAACATTGTCTGTTAAAAAAATGGAAATTCCTTTTGAAAATTTACTATGGAACCAACCAACCAACTCCCAGTAAAATTATAGTCAGTAGCAAAAGTCCTTAAATATTTATTCAACTATATTACAGCGAAGCAATGTAATTCAGCTTAGCCTCTCATCTGTACAGCATGCCACCCATCGCGTGTCACTCTTCCCGGAGCTTTCACCTTTTCCAGCATACGGCGCTATAGCATTACCTTCGCATACCACTCTATTTCTTGTATTCCGCCACATTCATTTTCCAGAATATTTCCTTTATCCTCTTTTACGCTTTACTTTACGTTGAGGAAAAAAAGGTGCGCAAAATAAGGACAAAATAAAAAGAAAGAAACATGTAAATGGCATAAGCAGGAAAAAATAAATTTCCCCTTTTTCACTTTAAAAGATAACTTTTTTGTTTCCTCGTCTTCTTTTTTTTTATCTGGAAAGAGCAAAACTTTTGTCACTGCGTTCGTTCGAGAATGCACTGCAAAGGGTGCTGGTGTGACGGGGATGCACTATAGCAAATAACCGAACGAACATCTTAAACATGTAACTGTAATACGAATATAATATGCATGCAGACATTCACTCACCGCATACCCCTTTTGCAAAACAAACTTAAGGGTGAAGTTTGGTCTTTAAGATGCCAACTCCCCGGAATTCATCTAATAATAAAATGTTCAGGGAAAAAGGCAAACAAAGGCGAGTCTTCACATGACACGAAACACTTTGTGGAATGACGTCGAAGGGATGCTATGACTGTGCTAACAATCCGGCCAATCGACCTCCTGACGCAAGGTGGCGGCGTTCGGCATTCCCAAGGATATATTCATGAGAAATCATCATAGCTCGATGGTGGATGAATAAAGATTCGTTGTTTTAGTCCAAAATATCGTAGGAAAATTCTCTGGCAGTACGGTATGGCTGTCGGGATGAGCCTCGGAGGGTGAATATTGTAGAACGTGTGCGGGGACGTACGACGTCTAGAGGTTTGAGTACTTGAGTGTAGGCAATACGGTACAAATGACTAGATGAAAATGTTTGAAGGCGCACATGAAAATAGCGCAAACTTATTTACAACAACATGTGCAAGCAAGTCCTGAAAAGACTATAGATATATAACATGGTCTTGCAACAAGGACGAAAACGACGAATGGGCACAGCAGTGACCGCGCGCGTTCTACATCACAAAGGAGGTTTGATCGGCGTGCGAAGAAGCCTGCAAACCAAAACCATATTCACGGTACAAAGACCTATACATTCTGAAAAGGCGAATTTGCGGGATAAAGTGAGAGACGAAACGCGATCCCAGAGCTGCTCGTATGTACTATTGCATGAGCATAGAGTGGTCGGAATGAAACGGAACGAATTAGGAAATAGAATCGAAAATACAACGAACAAGAAAATCCCCTGCAAAAAGGACTATGGATAAAATCTGTTTCAAAGGACCATGTGAAAGCGGGGCTATGTATGGTATGGTTGTCAACCGAGTGATGTGCGAGCATTGTATATGGAATATGCGTGTTGCAACGATTTTGTTGAATATTCAAAACTTACTTCCGTCTACGTGTGTAGATACACGCATTCAAGTAGCCTCCAATGCCCCACACTCGATATTCGGTCCGAACCAATAGCAAGAACTTTTGGGAAAATTTCGAGAAAATCGTGTGTCCGAAACCAACCAGAGGCAACGATTTTCAATTTTGCAATATTTGATTAGAATTTCGTATAGCAGTGATTTGACCTAATTTCTCTCTAGAGTGCGTTCATACGTGTTCTGATATGCAGCGGAAAAGCGCATTGTTCTTTTTACGCAAATTTAAAAATTGAAGCTGAGTTACTCCTGGTTGCTACATAAATATATAAATAAATTAATAACAGGCGTGTGTGTTAGTGACATCCAATTTCCAATATCTTAACTGATTTCTTGTTGAGATCAACAGCACGCTCAGCAGTTGCATTTATCCCCATAAATGTTAAATGAGTATGTACATCTGAGTGAGATCATATAGTCCGTCACATGAGTCGTGAGTTCGAAAAACACCATAAACTGAATTGTTTCACAGTCAGACTCGAACCCACGACTCTGTGCACCGAAGGTGTGCGCATTTGCCATTTTGACCATGACCACAGACAAGCTAGTTATTAATATGTGCCATGGCAGAACTGTGAAGGCACAATAAAAATTGCATTACCATCAATCGAATTTAGTTGTATACAGACTGAAAAAGGCATCAGAATCAAATTGACTAATTTGAAGCTTTTATGACGCTAAATAAACATCAAAAGTGTCCTAAGTTACTTCGATACGTTCGCTATGACATAAAAATATTTTTTCAAGTACCTGAAAGCTTCAAATTTTTCATAACAATTTTGTTACGAACCCTACCATTACAGAAATATTCCCCTAAATTGTCTACTTAAGTCTTTCAGCCTCACAGAGCTCTTTTTGGGAGCATAAATCAAAGGTGACTTTAAGCATTATATTTCAGAAGTTACAAATTCGTCATAGACGGCATTTACCCTTATAGCGATGTTCACAAAAATTACAAAAAAAACTGTTGTTCGGTGATTAAAACGTACGCTCGCGTGAAAATAGGCCACTTTGTCAACACTCAACGGGTTATACATTAAGCATAACCAACCTTTAAATGAACTTCTTTAGCGTTGTAGAGATTTCCATAAAACCGTGTCGAAAACACCAAAACCTGCCGCGCCAATAGGAGACCGGCTTTCCGCTATTTTTTTCATTTTTTACCTAATTCACGTGTACATTTCTTACCGTAAATCGGAAATGAACATTCAACTCACTTTGAGGTCCTAACCGCTCTAATCAATTAAGCAAGATATATTTTTACGACTGTTAACTTCTAAACGGTGATAGCTAGGACTTTTTAGAGAAATATGTGCCGGAATATACTCTATATCGGGTCTCAAAACACCAACTTTCGACAATTCATCTTGGTAAAGCTCAAATCAACAAGTGAATTTTGAACAGGTGGGTTTCGTTCCACACCTCATCTATTTTATGGCTCGAAAAGCCTTAGTGGCGCTCCTAATCATAGTGGAGTTTTAAGGCCCATGCTCGAGGAGCATATCCCGAACCTAGCTATCGCTAGGCATTTACAAATAGAAAACGTCTTACATTTAACTTATTCAGATGTAGCGGCACCTAAAATTGCACCTTCCTGTACGGAAGCCCTCAAGTAGTCTCAGATAGTCTGTTTCGTGAAAATATTTATTTTCAAAATATCTGAAGGGACAGATAAGCTCCCTGAAGTATTTCAATCTGGGGTGTAAAGCCCACAATAAGGCTCGAGCCGATGAGTAGTGGGGCTTTAACGAATCTTCTATATTTACATTTTCGGGATGTGAAGGACTTCTCCATTTTTTTCCGGCGCATCTATTGACTATTTACTGCCTCAATTTCAACAATAACAAAAGTAATGACGTCAATCAATTGCAAAAAACGGACTTCAAGCATCAAAACTATAGTTTATCTTTCACGAAGGACCACAGCAAAAGTGGAAGCACACAACCTTGCAAACAGTGAGTCATTAACAAATTGAAAATGGTGTCAATCCATCTCAGGCTAGATGAGGGTAGTATGTCTCCAATACGGAAGGCTACGGATTTAACTTTTAAAAACCACTGACGTAGAGGGAATTTACTAAACCTTCCATTTATCCAAGAAATAAGGTTTAACTTAACTGCCAGGAAGACTGATACCTTGCTTGGTAATTAAGATTACATTACTAGTAGGATATGCATAACAGAAAAAATATGTACAGTAAACCTCGACATTCCACGTATCGTCGTGAATGTTGAATTCGCGAAACTCGGGGTTCACTGTCCATGGATAGTGGGTACTATGTTCCAAATATTCATAACATCAATTGTATAGGCGGGGGGGAACCTGACAGTTTTTAAATAATGGAAACAAATCAAAAATTCATCTTTTTCTTGTCACTAAAACACTCAAGGCACGTGAACAAGTGGTGCTCGTTCTTATCCCTAAACGTTTAGAATCGTTTTCGATTCCTCGCACTTTTCGCAGCAGTTCAACTACAATTCGCTTTCTTCACTGGTGGATTTCTTCAGCTGTTTCAATTGGCACCAAGGAAATGAAATCCAACAACTCGCGATCATTGAATGAAATCGAGGCAAATAGGAGAGATCAAGGACATAAGATATGAAAATGAAAATTCCGGTTACTTTCCTAATCTATAACCGATTACGAAATTAGGGTTATCCGGCCAAAAATACCGGTTATTGAAATAACCGTTTAAACCCGACTAACAAACAAAAAGCCCTTCTGTTCTATATTTTTCCATTTTTTTTTTAAGTTTATCGTAGCATTGCGAGATCTGCGTAACTTATTAGCAAGCCAGGCGTCTCGCATTAAACATTTTTTTTTTACAAATTTTTCTTCTCAAATTTCAAATTTCAAATTTATTTATTCAACCATTCAAAAGAAAAATGACATGTGTGTTCCATTGTTTATAAATTAGTGATCGAGTGATACTCTTACAGCTATAAAGAAAAATTGGTAGTGATATAATCGAACAGACATAGAGTTTAGTGAGGAAAAGTAGAAAATTTTTTGGTAAGAGGAAAGAATGGGATTGAAAAACCTCTTATTCAAGTTTATAATTAAATAAAAAGACTTACGGAATTAAACTAATTCTAGACTTACAAACTAACTAAAAACTAAATTGTGTGGTAATCGACACATTTATGAAAATTGCTTCTGGATTGCAAAAAAAAAAGATAGATAGGAAAAATGAAAATATTAGAGATGTGATTGAAGTTGATAAGTTAGCAATAGCTAGTTAGGTCACTAATAAGGCGGTTGGTGGAGCAGGCGCAGGATAGCTTGAAGTTGATAGTGGTATGTAAAATTTTAGCGTGGATAAGAGGAACCTTAGCAATAGAATGAAGTATGGAAGTAGGAAAATAGCGTGGCTTATTTATATATATTATTTGGCAGAGTGTAAAGTTTAAAAATCCATTTTAATTTGTGGATTTGCCATTTATGTGCGCCGTTCGACTTACTTGATTAAATAGTACATCCAGTGCAGCAGGCCCGTGCGCAGGAATCATCCAAGGGGGGGGGGGGGTTTAACTTATATACTCAAATTTTTCATTGAAAGGTATATTTAAAGTTTAAAATATACAGGCTATAATAAGGTGACCAGACTCCCAAAAGCCCAATGCTGTACACAAACTAGCGGAATTCGGTTGTCAAGCAAATCCAGAGTAATAGTTGAAATAGATTGGACGCGTCAAGCATCGGCAGAAGCATTTTCCTGCTTCTGCCGCTGCTGTCATTGTGGGTCATCAAAGGCAAATGCGTGTGTTCTAAATTGAAATTTTTCTGCTGATGCCGATGCCTCTGCCGATGCTACTGCTGACGCGGGATATCTAATTCAACCATAATATATATAGGTTCCAGGTCCGCGGTCTATGTCGCAAACATGTTGGCTGTTTTTCTAATGCACGACAGACAGAGTGTGAGCGCGCAGAGTATTCTGAGCTACAGGTTATACGGACGAGTCATAGGTTTAAATTTCACGAAATGGCGTCCATTGGCTTACCGATCGCCGCGCTTGCACCTCGCCTTATCATTCTTAGCACCATCACTGCGTCGCAAATTTAGGCGAATTCTGAAAAGCGCAAAAGGCATGGCGAGGTCTGGATGAAGCGAAGGGCAAGGCACAGGATTTAGGTAAACTTAAGGACGAGGCAGAGGTCTAAATTTTACGAATTGTCATCCATTGGCTTACCGCTCGCTGGACTTACTTTGTTCCGCAACCACAACAGCACTACGTCGCGAATATTAAATAGCGAGACAGATAAAGCGAGGTCTGAGCGGAGTAAAGGGCGAGGTGCAGGGTCTGAGTATATGTATGGACGAGTCAGAAATATAAAGCTTACGAATTGCCTGACATTAACTCACCGCTTGTTGCGCTCGCTTCATCCTATTTCCAAGCAGCGCTACGTATCAACTTTTTGGCGAATTGTGAAAAGGGCGACAGACAGCGAGATCTTAGTTAACAGACGACCTATAGGATTTGAGTAAATGTATGGACGAGCCAGAGATCTAAATCCAACAAATTGCTTTCCATTAGCTCACTGCTCGCTGCGCTTGCACTTCGTCTTATCCTATTTCGCAACAGCACTGCTTCGCAAAAATATTGGCGAATTCTCTAAAGGTACGTGTTCGTAGAGACGACTCATGTGATGATCGCTCAGCGATCGCAGTTAAACCATCGGTTCTGACCACTATACGCGCATATTTTCTATACAGACATGTTATGGTCGCCACATGGAAAGTAACACCATTACAAAAATATGCAAATATGGCTCGGAATTGGATGCAAAACTACGATCGCTGAGCGATCATCCCAAGAGTCGCCTCTACGAACACGTACCTTAATGCGAGACTGACAGTGTGAGATCTGAGCGGAGCGAGGGGTGAGTCACCGAATTATAGTAAACCAAATACTAAAGGACGAGCCTGAGGTATAAATCTTATCTAAACCTGGTGGCAATATTTCACGAGGAGAATAAGGATTTCTTCATAGTTACGATAGGGATGCCATGTCGTTCCCCTAGGCTTTTACCTACCTTGATTTACCCTAACTCCTAGTGGAGGATGGTGCGTTGACGACTACCGTGTGGCATGTATAATCGTCAACGTTACAAAGACAACAAAATTCGGAGTGTGATACGGTTGTCAGCCATACCACTTATTAGTCGCATTGTTAGTTTATTATTCTACAATAAGAATGTTTCTTATCATCTTCTTCTGAATAATAAATTTGCGGCGGGTCATGACGAGTTTAGAAACTCTCTCTCTCTCTATGAATCTCTATATCACAGAGTAGTGACCGAACAATCATGGCCACAGAGCACGGCTTGTAACGCCGTTTTAAATGGATTTTAATGAAATTTGGGAAAAAACTACCTAAAACCCAGTGGCGTAACGTACGGTGTTCCATGTGTGCAGTGGAACACGGGCCCCCAAGCCAAAAGGGCCCCCAAATTAGAAATCATAACGAAATTTTGTTTGATAGATCCTCGGGTAACTGTTCTTTCAAAAGACATGCATTTTTACTAATATGTCAGAAAAATGCGAAGGTGAGCTATAGAATTTTGGGTATGGTCAAGCTTGGATCTCTAAGTATTATACTCTGTTTGCACCGGAGAGGCGCAACTTAATAACTCAACAGTCATCAGAACAATCCATAAGTTATAAAGGTTTTGGCTCATAATAATATTGAAAATTAATAAAGGTTCAACTTCAGGCGGAGTTCCTCTCTTTGAAGGTTCTTGCGTAAAGTTGGGCCAACAATCAGCACCCGCTCTAGGGAGGGGCGTTATTTTGGGTAGTACTTTATAGACGGAAAACTACATGAAAGCTGAAACTTATTTCCGGTAAAAAAGACTAAAACAATAGTAAATTAATGGTAATTAGTTTGAGGGCGTTACTGACAAAGGACTGCAACTCTATAAATTGCAGAAATAAAACCGTTACTTAATTTTAGATTCCATGATAATAAAATTGCTCTTTAATCAGTGTTTTTACTTTCGCAACAAAATTATTAGGTGCACAGTTTTTTAAAGTTGTGTTTAATGGCCTTCGAAAAATTTACCAAAATCAAAAATCAGCACCAAACGTTTTTAGTAAAGCAAACAAAGCACACGAAGGAAGTAAGTGTGTGATTGTATCGTAACCTTAAGTCGTTAAGAACCTCAGGCAACAGATAAAAACTCAAGAAGCTAGAGTCTGAAATGAGCAATTGTCAAGGATTTATCAACAAGATTGGTTGACTTAGAGTCTGCTTCTTGACATATCCAGGTCTCTCGTCTCAGTTCATTTCACTCAGTAGTATTCCGTGAGATTACCGATATTGAGGCACTATAGGGGGATCAAATTGGCATTACTGAAACCTTAGGGACGTAAGCTGTCCATAGATTACCTTTTGGATTTGTTAGTAATATAGTGTTTCATCGTTAAATCTTTTTAGGCGCATTTCTTAACGACTACTACATCACCAATACGTCTTCCTCGGGAAATTGCAGTCGAGATTGACGTTCTCAAGTTCATAATGATAAAAAAGGCTACATTCAGTACTCGATGAGCATAAAGGTTGAGTTGGATAGGAACGACTCTTCTTTTCCGGTTTCTCTTCTGTTTTCGTATGCAATCTGAGGAATGGAAAACTTATTTCTAGGTGGGACTCAAATAACTCAAGATGTGTCAGAAAAGCATCCTTCCTGGTTTTTATTTTAAAAAAGTCGACACATCCCATGAACATTTAAAAAAAAATCTTAGGTGCGGCAGTTTTGCCCGGGGCGGCGATAGTGCTAGAGCGGGCGTTGCCCATAATCCAGTTATTGGAGAGTATTAAAATATCGATTGCTCAGCTAAGAAAAATATGTTCACAATGTTGGAAAAAGGATATAAGATGACCTATTGATCGGAATGGCTACCCATAGTTACTAAGAACATTCCAAATGGTTTAAGTGAGAAAACCTTTACTCTTTTAGCTCAGACTCAAGAAATCAAGTAACAGATATCTGTCGACAAACTAGCGAGTCAAGATACGTAAAATATTTGGAGCATCTCAACCATGAATTTTATTTCAGTCGATTTAGTTTTCCTTGGTTATGGATGTGATCCACATATCTATAGTAATCAGTTTTAGTCTAGGATCAGCGACTCTTACGAGGTAGAAGGGCACTCCTAAAGGTTGTCTTTCGCCGTGACTCTTGGATTTTGTGATAAATAGATGATTACATTATTCTAAATTCAATTTTGTCTCAAAAAATGAAAAAAATTTTTTTTTAGAAAATGATGTTCGTTGCTTTTGTTTATAATGTAGACTGCTTTCAATGTAGGTTATGTTCTATACATTTTTTCTGGTGAAAAAAAATCGAACGTGAGGGGCCCCATTTCGATCTCGAACACAAGAAAATTGGGAAACGTTACGCCACTGCTAAAACCCATGCTGAGTCATTTCATTAGTATGCATTTTCCTATAGAGGTTGATAAAGGAATCGGAATAGAGTACAATGGCTGATTTTTTCATCTTAAAATCTCATCTTTTGACGGATGTAACCTCTAAGCCTTGGCAGCTAGAGCCTTGAAATGTCGCAATCAACAACAAATCCCCTGCAATGCCCTACAATAGTTCACCCCCCGCGGTTACATTTATCTTTGAATTACAATACGTTCGGTATAGGGAAAATACCGCTTTTCGGATTGCATACCAACACTTATGAGTTTCTACCACGAATGTGCTTGAACTGTCCGGAACTGGATGGTGTCTAGCGGCGAGAGAAAATTCTTTTGGCAAGGTATAAATTAACAACGCCAGTTTACATTTTTATGAAGTTAAATTTTTGCCTTATGAGAACAATAGTATTTAAAAGGAAATTCTGGCAACATTTTCCAATGGAGGGGGGGGGGGGGTTTCAACCCCCAACCCCCCCCCCCCCCCCCCCCCCCCCGCACGGGTCTGCAGTGCAGAGTTTCTGGAAAAATCCCAAGTTTAGTTTTTCCAAATAGACCCTTTTCATTGTGTCAGCTTCTTCTTCTCTGTTGAAATATTGTGGTAAAATTATGTATGCGCCAACTTTAAAAGTAATCACCGGTTATTTTTGGTTTTCCATTTTAAAAATAGTACCGGTACCGGTTTTTGAAATTGAAAATACCGGGTATGTATTTCAATAACCGGTATTTTCAATTTCAATTATTAATTCCCATCCCTACTTCGAGCATGGTGAAGATGAAGTTATTTTTTCTTCCCGATTGGTGATCGTAAATGAAGCCTGGATACAAACCTTTGCTCTAGACACGAAACAGCAGGTGAAATAGTGGTGTTTCTTGGAAAGTCTGCTCAGGACAATGAGCCGAAAAGCCTTTGTTGAATTCTCGCGGACTCGTAGGAGGTGATCGTGATCCACGCAGATTTTTATCTAGAATAGGAGAATGGTTACAGAAAAACTCAACAGTCTTTTATTGCCTAAATTGGTTTAAAGCGGAAAAGTTCTCTTCCATAACGACAACGCAACAGCTCATTCAAACAGACTCACCTGGGTCTATAATTGGTAGAATTTTGCTATACCAGCCTCGTATGCCTTTGGCTTCCAAACATGAAGTTTTACAGTTTTTACAGAGATCCTGAAGTCCTATAATTTCAAATGAATGAAAAATCTAGAATTCAACTGAAAAAGTGTATCCACCTGAAATGAGTTGGGGTTACCAACCATCAAAACCATTTTGAGACGGGCGCTCCCTATCGTGATCAGAACAGAGCAATAGCGTTCCTACATAGGGGTTTTGGGGGTTCCAAACCCCTCGGAAATTTGTTTTGTTGATGTTTTTAAAAATGTTTGAATCATTGTAGTGATTACAAGTATCATGATGTTTGGTTGACAAATTCGGGTAGTAGAAAAATCGGTCTAAAGGATCCGAATCCGTCCCAAAATGATTAGTAATATGAAATAAATACTGAACACTCATTCAAGGATTTTCTTTATCATGTGTATAGAGCCCGGATTCTCGTGCAATTGCACGTTAATGCACGAAATTGCACGTTTTAAGGTTTTTGCATGAAAACGAACATTTGCATGTTAACCCTGTTTCATATAAATTTTTCCCAGAATTGGATAATATGTGCAGAATTTCCCGATAGACGAAGAAGAGAATAAAAGTATTGAGAAAGAAAACACGTGTGAAAAAAAAAATTTAAATAAAACTAAAGAAAGTGATGCACTTTATGGAAATTTCATCAAATGCCAGTTGATTTTCATTCAATTTTGCAGTTGTTGTTTTTAGAGTGCATGTTAATCTGGTGGTTAACTAAACTTAAATACATTTAGGGAAATCTGCCTTTATGAAAACGAATTAGATAAACCCAAAGGTTGCGGGATGGATCCTAAACAAATGGATTTCGGGTGCCATATTTAAATGAGCTAATCTTGACAGCAGTTTATGGGGAGATGTTTATGTTCGGTTAAAATAATGAAATAATGCATTTGAAATAAAAATTATTTTAATTTTTAGAGCAAGTCTTCTTAATTTTGTTTTCAATGCTTTTCCTGCGTCCACTGCTGCCTAACTTCATAAAAGCCTAAAAAAAAATACTTTTTTCATATTGCACAGAAAATGCATATTTAGGCATTTATATTGCACGATTTTGCACATTTCAGGATTTTTACTGAACGTTTTTAAACTTTTTATTGCACGGGCTCTAATAATGTGTATATTGGCTAGTCTACGATCGAAATGTCGTTTCGGATATCAATATTAAAAGCAGACCAAACACTCAGAGCCAACAAAAACAAATTTGCGAAAAACATTTGATACATGATACATGTGAGCTATGAGCTTTCTTCTGCAACGGTCCTGCGCGTTCAATTTTTGGGGAATGTGATGAATTCCTTAGGCAATCCGCCTTAATTTGAATTGCTGTATTTTCCTCAGAAACATTGATTTCGACTTTTAAAATCTTGCAGTATTAAATTGGCCTGCGCAAAGTAAAATCAACTAACTAAAAAAAAAAGATACACTCGTCGACAATTGTAAAATAAGAATGAAAAAAATGAATTTAATAAAACTAAAAACAAAATTTTATAGGACGGAAATTTTTCTGGCTACGCCCTTGCAACAGATTGATGGAGATTTTGCACCCATCATACAAGAAACGATGAGCATGGAACTCAGCTTCATTAAAATTATGTACTGGCAACATTATTTCTGCAAATTCGAAACAACGAAAAAATCTAAAGTAGAAAATTGTGTTGAATCTGATCATTGTGTAAAATCATTGAATTGTCTCTCGGAAGTAGGGCAACTAAAATTGATAGAATCTAAACTTATGTTGCACAGTTTTTTCACAAACTTATTGATATTGATCTCCAAAGGTTCAGTTAATGTGGAATTAAGTCGTTCGGTGCCTTAGAATAATTAGAAGAGAGAAGGAGCCTTTTTAGTGGATTTAAGCTCCATAGATCAATAAACCACTATGAGGCCTGGGGCTGGTTTGCAACTGGTTTGAAGCTATAGTGATGTTTAGTAACTAAAGTATTCAAATAAATTTTATGATGTCCTTTGGCAATCACAGTTATTTTATCGCGCTTCGTACTTTAGGATATGAATTTGTGATTGACTCTCTGACCAACGACAAACTTTTTTCCCAAAATATTATTCTGCGTACGCCCCTGAAACAGAGGCTTTTGGGGACGACCCACATTAACCAGTCTGATAACTGATAAACGAGAAATATTCCGGTAAAGGGCAGTTTAAATCATTTCATGGAATATTGGGAAAGAAAATTTCGAGTTTGCTACTCCCCGCAAAATTTACATTCTTCTCCTTGCCTCGTTCTTTATACCGCTCCATGGCTTCGCGTTGCTCGACCCGCGGTGTAGGCACATCGCCCGTTTTGGCGATAATATCTCAGCATATTTCTACAGGCAGTTCTATCTTGGATCGTGTCATCGCCGAGACCAATGCGTTGTTGTTGCTTTTTCATTTGACACATCCAGGTGTTCTTCGGTCTGCCTCTGGCCTTGGGTCCATCAAGGGGAACTTCCATTGATATCGCTTTCTTTGCGGGGTTCCCAGCGGACGCCGTTGAACATGGCAATACCAATCCATTTGTCGGTCTTCGAGCTTTTCGGTAATTGGTTGGTCTATGGACAAGCTGCTGTAACGATTATGAAGCCTGAGCCAAGCTCAGCGGAGGATGGAGGTCGAAGACTCAGTCGTTAAGACTGAATTGTGACCCAAAGGTCGAAACCTCCTCAGTCAGTGACCTCTGGACGCGCGCTGGATAGCTAGCTCGGCTACCGGTAGTAAGGTGTGGGTGTAATGAAGGGTGCGTCACTACTGCCTCCTATATCGTTAACAAAAAAATTTCATCGCGCGTCTGCCCGAATGCCTAAACTTGACTATGAGAAACCCAAAACTAAAACTCCCTCAACGCGAAGTCGCCTCCTCATCTGACCAATGAGTCCTTGATGAAATGGACTCAAGCTCCCTCCCCTAACCACGGACCAACGAACCTCATTTTTCTGGCCCCCTGTAAAAAAAACGCGAGAACCCTGGAGTGGAAACCTGTAGGGAAGCCGGAAGCCAAACGCGCTTTCTACTCAATCATTTTTACTTTTATTTCTATCTTTTCTTTTAATAATGGAATTATATTCATCATAAATTGTATTTCATAAGGATGAGAATTAATGGCTATGCGTAACTCTATGAAATATAATAATAATAAAATTACTTAGGAATGATAGAATATTTATATATGTACGTGTAAGTTGCATTCTTTTCGTATCGCAAAATTGAATGTCTTTTCTTTTCATCGATAGATTAATTAGGATATTAATATAAATTTAATAGTGTATGAATCGAAGCGCGCAATAATAATTTTATTATGCTTACCAATTTTTTTTCATTTCAATTCGGATTGATTTTGTTTTGAACTTATTTAGAAAATTACCGCGGCTATGCATATTTTTGGAAATTCATCTCCTATTGAGACGAGTCATAAATTCTGAGTTAAATTAAGAAAAGGAAATAGATTGATATTAGTAGAGCAAAAATGAGTATGTACTAATACGGGTATATACAATTCTAAATTGATTTTCATAAAAATTCTTGTTTTTTTTTTTTTTTTTTACAAGTCTCTTGCTATGTTGCAATGATTCCTTAATTACTAAATTTCATATACATACAATCATTTTTAAATTTGCATCATGCAATCATATTTTCCAAGTTAAGACACTTTTCGCCTAAAATTTATTTGTGATTTATGTCGCAACCTTTTTATAATCTGAATCTATAAGATAATTTCTTTATACATAAATTTTGAAAAAAATGTTTTTTTTCTTATCACTTACGTTTCAAAAATTTCAAAAATGAAAATGATAATAGAAAACACGAAATGTCAAGATGTTTTTAGCTTACTCTGAATCATATATTTTACTTCCCATCAGCGCTTTACAATTGAAATTGGTATGGCTACTATTGGCACATCTATGTTCTCTGTTCACGCACAAATGCTAAAAATGCCCAAAACTTATTCGTTGCCTATCATCCTTAATCGCGATTTCTTTTTTTTTTTTTTTTTGCAATGGTTTTGAAACCTCACGGGGTTGTCATCGGAAGGGCGGGAGAGGATACAAGCAAAAATACTTACATTTGAAGTTGCTTTTTATACTTCCCGATCTAGACGATATTCGTCGCGTGCAGAAGATGACTTGCAGTACACCATCCTTTATTCTGCGCCGCACTCAAAAATGCTGTCCACTTCTCTGGTACCTCCCAGTATCGGCCTGTTAGCTGCAACCTATGTTGCAAGTAGGACACATTGAAAGAGTGCGCTTTAGCACGTCCTGCAGTCGTGTAACGAAGCGCAAATACCTCCCAAATACTTCCGCCCAGCACTCGCAATAATAAATGGCGACACAACCTTGTCGATCTCGTGACTCGTGTTCACAGTGCTCCACCAAGGTGACCAAGGTGCTCCATGGA
Organism: Microchrysa polita; assembly: GCA_949715475.1. Lineage (NCBI taxonomy): Eukaryota > Metazoa > Arthropoda > Insecta > Diptera > Stratiomyidae > Microchrysa > Microchrysa polita. The sequence continues at coordinate 80,213,619 of OX454417.1, forward strand.
TCTGCTAGACTCACACGGGGTGGCCACGGCGCGGTGATTCTTGGCCACGTGCCTAACCTGTCAAAGCACAAGAAAATTCCTCTTTCGTTTTTCCTACTCTTTCCTTTTTTTTATTCTTTTAGTTACCTTTTTCCTTTTTAGTTTGTTGTTTTTATACCCTTCACTCGTAGAGTAAAGGGTATATTAACTTTGTCATGAAGTTTGTAACGCATTGAAGGAAGCATCTCCGACCATATAAAATATGTATATATATGATCAGCATGACGAGCTGAGTCGATTGGGCGATGTCCGTCTGTCTGTCTGTCCGTCTGTCCGTCTGTTGCTACGCGTTTTACTCGGCCAGTTTAAAAGCTATCGAGCTGAAATTTTGCACACATGCTTCTTTTTATTGCAGACAGTTTGTATGTTTGAATCGCTAAAATCGGACCGTGGGGTCATGGGGCTGCCATACAAACCTAACCCCCCCAATTTGGTTTTTCTAAGAAAAACTTTTTCATGCGTGCCCCAATTTCAACCAAATTTCACACAAATTAGTTTCTATTGATAACACAAAACATATGTAAGAACAGATCAAATCGCACTAAGGGGTCATGGGGCTGCCATACAAACCTAACCCCCCAAATTAGGTTCTTCTAAGAAAAACTTTTTCATTTGTGCATCAATTTCAACCAAATTTCACACAAATGTGTTTCTATTGATGCCACAAAACATATGTAAGAATGGATGGAATCGGACTATGGGGTCATGGGGCTGTCATACAAACCCAGCCCCCAAATTAAGTTTTTCAAAGAAAAACTTTTTTATTTGTGCACCAATTTCAATCAAACCTCTTAAGAGTGCATTTCAATTGATACCACAAAACATATGTAAAAATTAATGGAATCGGACAATGGGTTATGGGGCTGTCATATAAACCCAACCCCCTAAATTGAGTTCTTCTACGAAAAACTTTTTTCACTTTCAACCAAAACTCGTAAAAGTGCATTTCTATTGATGCCATAAGACATAAGACATTATATGAAAATGAATGCAATCGGACTATGGGGTCATGGGGCTACCATACAAACCCAACCCCCCTATTTTGGATCTCTAAGAAACATTTTTTCTACACCAATTTCAAGAAAAAACTTAATGCGTCTTTGTCAAAACAAAAAAAAAGAAATAAAAACGAATGGAATCGTACTATAGGGCCATTCTCCCGCATCCCCCCAATAAAGTTTTCTGAGTAAATATTTTTATTTTATCACTTATTCCAACCAAACCTCACACAAATATTGTTTTGTCGACGCGACAGAATTTATCGATATCAAATATTATGCGAAAACAGAAGGACAAGAATGGGGAAGGATTGAACACAAGTCATAGGTCCGCCCAAGAAACTTTTAGCCCGAGGAGAGTGAAGGGTATTCAAATTTCGGCCGCGCCCGAAATTAGCCTCGGTCTCGTTTTTTTCTTCTTTTCCACCTTCCCCGGACTGATTTTGTTTGTAATGTGCTCCTGCAATTGCACTGGTACACTGCCTCGGATGTAGCTACTCTTGATGTGGTCCCTTTTCGTTACACCAGCTGACATGCGTAACATTTTCATTTCAGTCGCTGTCATTTGTTTCGCGTAACCTTCATACATGGTCCAGCATTCTGATCCATACATGAGTGCGGGACGTACAACCGTTTTGTACAACTTGCCCTTTAGCTTCAGTGGCATTTTCTTATATCGCAGAAAACTCCAGAGTTTTCTCGCCACGTCATCCACCCAACCTTTGTGCGATGTTTGATGTCATCATCGCATGTAGCTCCGTTGTTCACCATCGAGCCAAGGTACTTGAGCTTGGTACAAGACTTAAGCTGCTCTCCTTTGACGTACATATCTGGTATCGGTGCATCTAGGTCTGAAAATGGGCAGCATAAGAACTCAGTCTTTGCTATACTTACCCTCAGTCCATGCTCCTCCAGAATGTCACACCATTTTGTAAGTGCAGCTTGCAAGGTAACGATGTTTGGGCTACTGAGGACTATACATCGGCAAAAAGAAGAGATATTTCTAGGCCGTCGGATATACGTGTTAATAAGTAGCACATGATGATGTTGAAGAGCAACGGACTCAATACACTGCCCTGGTGTAATCCGACATTCACCGGAAATTCTTGCAGACATTTGTGAGCTTTCCGTCTCTATTGGCCTGGGCGTTCCTTAATCTTTCTTTATGTGCGTATTAAGTTCATTTCGCCCATTGCATATTTTAGGAAATGTATCAATAAAAAAAATTAATAAATTCTTAATAATTGCCAATAAAATTCCCTACTTTTACTAATACGTATGCTCTTGTTTGGTCAATTGAATCCGAACAAATAACAATCGAAACGGAATACGAAATTGCATCAAATTTATCGTTCAAGTATATGCAATAATTTCACGATGATGAAGTGCTCTTCGGTATTTTAGAAAGTATGCTTGGATGAAAACCATACACCACCACACTAGTATTAAAGTTGATAAATGGCCTGAACATTACAAAAAAGTCGAATCATCAAAAACATAAATCGATTTTATATAAGATACTAGAGCCAGAGCTATGTACATTATTGTGCAGAAACAACATATAGCCGATCATAGTGCAATGCCCTCTTATGGGAAATTGCAAATAAAACCTTTACTAACGGTCTTAGGAGCCCGTCGCATACTTCTGTATAGACGTACATACATACATTTGTGTATAGTCAGATTTCTTCGTGCCTCGAACCTCGAATGCATGGTATGTATTTTATATCGAGCGCAATGGCGGTCATTGATGTCGGCCCGCGACTATTACCGAGCCCAAGACTTTAAGCTAACTTTATATGTATCTAGTTATGCTACCTTTCTTCCTCAAGTTCCATTCTCTATCAGCTATCTTCTGCGCGATCGGCGCAAAAGAAAAAAAAATAAAACTAATATCTAATTGATTGGGGTCAAGATTTTGCTCAAATCTTCAGACATATACAGGGTGCCCCACGACTCTTGGTACATACGATAATGGGTGATAGTACAGCTCATTTCGGTACAATTAATGTTCTACATGACCCCTCTATCTTTAACCGTTATAAAGTTATAGCATTTTTTGTTAATAGTGTCAGAAACCTCGACTTGCCGAGCAAAATCACTATTTGCCACACTATATATTTGCGTGAGGTTTGGTTAGAATAACTGCACAAACGAAAAAAAAAAACTTTTTTTGGTGGGAGGGGGGATGCCCCCATAGTACGAATATATTTGTTTTTACATATTTTTGTACTTTCTATAAAGACACATTGCAAAAACAAATACATATATTCGTATTATGGGGCCATCCCCCCTCCCACCAAAAAAAGTTTTTTTTTTCGTTTGTGCAGTTATTCTAACCAAACCTCACGCAAATATGTTTTATCGAGGTAACGAAACTATGTGAAAACGGAAGTGAAAGAATGGGGGGATTAAACATAAGTCATCATAAGTACACCGGAAAAAAAATATTAGCCCGAGAAGAGTGAAGGGTATCAAAATTTCGGCCGCGCCCGAAATTAACCTCGGTTACGTGTTTTTTTTTTTCGTTTTTTTACTAAAAAAAATCAAGAGACGCGAGAGGGTATCGTCCGCCAAAGGAAAAAAAACGAAAGCGAACAAGTCTATGATTACCGGAGACAACTTGCTTTTTTGTTTGACAGGGCTACAGCCTTCCAGGCAACATCCCCCAAGAACATTTTTTTACCAAAATATTCCACATATCCTATTCTAGTGCCTTTCCAAAAAAAATTTCGATCGGCCCAATAACGGGTAAGATACATATATGCAATAAACGGTGAATTTTTCACCCTCACAGACTTAAGCGAGTAACCCAATTTCAGACTGGAGTCTACAGTTGCCGAAAGACTTGCTTCGACTGTCTCTCTCCGTGATGGGATTTTTATGAAATTTGGAATGAATTATCCTCTGGTGGTCCTTCCTAAGAATCAATGTCTTCCATTTAGATAAGTGGATGGAATAATGGTAAATTAATTGGTAAAGTTAATAAAAGATTTCCAACAATTGTTTCTTTCGACTCATCGCATTGACAATTTTTTAAAACACACTGCGACATTGGGACATTAGGATATTGGGACACTGGGAGACTAGGATCTTGGGGCAGTGGGATATTAGGAAATTGGGACATTGGGGTCTTGGGACATTAGGACATTAAGACATTGGGGAAACTGGGACGTGGGGACATCGGGATATTGGGCCGTTGGGACATCTGGATATTGGAACAATGGGGCATTGGAACATTGGGATATTGGGACATTAGGACACTGGGAAACTGGGACATTGGGGCACTGGGATATAAGGATATAGGGACATTATTATGACTTTGGGACAATCGGACATTGGGAAACTGGAACATAGGAACATTGGGCCACTGAGACATTGGGACATCATGATATTGGGACATTGGGGCACTGGGATATTAGGACTTTGGGACATTAGCACATGAGGACTTTCGGATATTGGGACATTAGGCACACTGGAGAAACTGCGACGTGGGGACATTGGGCCAGAGGAACATGGGGTATTGGGACATCGCGATATTAGGACATTGGGACATTAGGACATTGGGCCATTGGGATATTATCACATTAGGATACTGGAACATTTGGGACATTGGGGAACTGGGATATTAGGAAATTGGGACATTAGGACAATTGGAAATTGGGATATTAGGACATTAAGTGTGACACAGGATGACTGGGACATTGGGATATTGCGATACTGGGATATTAGGACACTATGGTAGTGGAACATTCGGAAATTAGGCCATTGGGACACTGTGATATTTGCACATTGAGACATTAGGACATAAGAACATTAGGAAATTGGGACACTGGGACGTCAAGATCCCAAAACAAAAATATTAGTTGGCTATTTAAGTATGCAAAAATATATGATATCTGACCAAAAACAACAAAGTTGTAAAAGTTACCCCGCCAAAGAAAAATTCATCTGCCGCAAAAAGAATACATATCCCTCCAATCCGCCGCTCATATGTCATTTTGTTTTAGGTGTAAATGCTGGAGAAGTTTAAATATACAGGACTTCCTAAAGTAATTTGGAAGGAGCCGTCAAAGTGGCACCGAATAAAATGTTAAAGCTCCCACCAAATTACTTTAAGAAGCAGTCCTGTACATTTAAACTTCTCCAGGATTTACACCTAAAACAAAATGACATATGAGCGGCGGATTGGAGAGATATGTATTCTTTTTGCGGCAGATGAATTTTTCTTTGGCGGGGTAACTTTTACAACTTTGTTGTTTTTGGTCAGATCTTGTTTACTAAATAAAACTCGTATCAAAATTATTGTGGAAATGTTTACTTTGGTTTTCTCTTGAAACCACGTTTTTTTCTCTTAAACACGTAAGATATGCAATTTTTCAAATCCTAAGACCCTAATTTTTATATGTCGTTCGAAAGCTAACATTATGAGGCTTTTTTTTTAAATTTTATCAACTTTGCACATTTGTCAGTTCAAAGTACCGTTACGATTTTGCAATTTAAATTTTCAATGAAAAATCAATTTACGATTTTTTTAAAGTTTGAATGGTTGTATCTGGGTAGGGTTTTAAATTATTTAATTGACAAAACAGTTATTTTATGTAGAATTTTGTGGAGTTTCAGAAAGTAAAGTCAAATCTCGGATCAAATATTTGGGAGTGTGGCAAATTGTGATTTTGCTCTGCAGGTCGAGGTTTCTGACACTATTAATAAAAAATGCTATAACTTTATAACGGTTAAAGATAGAGAGAGGGGTCATGTAGAACATTAATTGTTCCCAAATGCGCTGTCCTATAACCCATTATCGTATGTACCAAGAGTCGCGGGACACCCTGTATACTTCAAAACCAAAATATAACCAGAAAAAGTGTTTTTTCCTTAAAAATGATCAGTTCGTCGCGTCGTCGTTGCGATTCTACTATATAAAACTTTACCGCACTCCTAATATATGTATGTCGTTGGCGAAGCTGTTGTTAGTCGTTATATCGCATCTATACCAAATGAACAAAATCAGTTATCACCTGCGAAGATCACCATCATCATCATTCCATCGTCCATCCAGCTCGGTAAGTATCCATCCATAAACTGCGATAGCGGCCATCGGCTGGGTGGACTAAAGGTAGTAAATCTTCTGCTTCGGCCATCAAGTTCTCATGTAGAGGTCAATAGATTGCAAAAATTTCAGAAAGAAGACTTCTGCCTCAGTATAAATATGAGCAATATAGAAGCATAGCAAAATTGAAGATGACGGCACGATGTACTCGTGAAAGGAGAGGGAACAACAAAAATGATATCTTGAGAAACCAAATGAGTGAGACTTTTACGGATCAAAGCCGTTGTATAGCATGAAGAAAATTTACCTTCTCAAATATGTTGGCAAAATTTTGCTGAAAAACTTTTAGAGACTAACGCATCGAAAAAGGGGAGTTCAGATCTCAGATGCCAAGTACCGTGGAAAGCAACTACAATTTGAACGTGTAAGGCGAGGGGGAGGAGATCAGCATGATTTATAATGGAGTGCATAAAACGTATATCCTCGTGATTTTTCTTACGAAATTTCGTAATAAACTCCAATTATAGTCGAACCGGAAAAATTCAAGGTAGAAGGGTCCGACCAAAAACACTGAAAAAATAATTTGCTAATAACAAGAAATTAGGGGGCTTCGCCCCCTGCTCGCTTCGCTCGCCAACCCCCGGGGCGGAGGCTAATTTCGGGCGCGGCCGAAATTTGGATACCCTTCGCTTGGGCTAAAAGTTTTTTCGGGCGTACCTATGACTTGTATTTAATCCCCCTCCTCATTCTTTTTCTTCCGTCTTGACAAAAGTTTTGGGCTTGGTTGAAATAAAAATATTTACTCGGAAAATTTTATTGGGGTGGCCGGAGCATGACCCCACAGTACGATTCCATTCGTTTTGAACTTTTTAGTTGCTTTGATAACACATTAATTCAAGGTTTTGGTGTAAAAAAATGTTTCTTAGAAGAACCAATATGGGGGTTTGGTTTGTATGGTAGCCTCATGACCCCATGGTCCGATTTGATTCAATCTTACATATGTTTTGTGTGATCAATAGAAATACATTTGTGTGAAATTTGGTTGAAATTGGTGCACAAATAAAAAAGTTTTTCTTAGAAGAACCTAATATAACAGTTTTCGGTGCACATTACCGTTATAGATACATATATGTATTTCCAAAAAACTGCATATTTGGATGTTTAGCCCCTCATAACTTTGCTAGGGGGGCTTCCATCGTTGGGGACTTTTGACGTCATACTAACAGCCACACGAGCTACAAATTTGCCTCTGAGGGTTTCCCTCTAGAGGTTACCGTTATTAAAAATTTGCCGAGAAGCGGCTTTTTGTTTAACTTTGACCCCTCATAACTTCCTTGGCGGTTTACGGGTAAATGAGTTTTTTTGGCATATTAATTTGAAGTTACAGAAGCAAGAAATTATTACAGGCCTCCATCCCGAATGCGTTCCCGTTATAAAGCAATTCACGAAAATAACGAAAAATACCGTTATTGTGCGTTTCGGACCCTCATAGCGCCCGTAGTATTGCAGGCATCAATCTGAAATTGGGATATTTGAATAAGCGTTGTATAAGCTACAAACTCGCCATATAACAGTTTTCGATGCACATGACCGTTATAGAGATATACCCAAAAACTTCATTTTTTGATGTTTGGACCCTCATTACTTCCCTAGGGGGCTTCCATCGTTGGGGACTTTTGGCCCGTTACTAACAGCCACATGAGCTACAAATTTATTTCAGACTGGTTCTCTCAAGAGGTTACCGTTATTAGAAAATTTCCGAGAAGCGGTTTTTTGTTATCTCTTTGACCCCTCATAGCTTCGTTGAGTTGTTTTGGGATTTTAAGTTGAGGTTACAGAAGCAACAAATTGGTATAGGCCTCCCTCCCGAACGCGGTCCCGTTATGAAGATATTCACGAAAAAACGAGAAGTACCGTTATTGTACGGTTCTGACCATCAGAGCGCCCTTAGCATTGCACGCATCGATCTGAAATTCGGATATTTAGTTAAGCGTTGTATATGCTACGAATTCACCATATAACAGTTTTCGGTACACGTCACCGTTATAGAGATATTCCCCAAAAACTGTTTAATTGAATCTTTGGACCCTTATAACTTTGGTAGGGGGGCTCCCTTCTTTGGGGACTTTTGGCGTCATACTAACAGCCACAAAAGCTACAAATTTCTCCGAGAAGACCATAGAGTACACTCCCCCGTCTTAGCGCCATTCACGAAAAACTCCAAAAATACCTTTTGTTTAAGGTTTGAACCCCCATAGCGCCCTTAAGGCTGCACGTATTGATATGAAATTTGACCGCTTTATTCAAAACTACATAGACTACAAATTTTCCATACAAAAGCTTCTAGTACGAATTACCGTTATAGAGATTTTTGTGTAACATTGTTAAAAATACCGTTAGACCTCCTGGCACCGTTAGGAGTACCCGAACGTATTCGATATTTCCATTGTTTATTGAAAAAGCACAAGAGCTTCGTATTCGCCATACACGACTTTTTTGTATATGCTACCGTTATCGAGGGTCTTTGACCCTCTATAGCACCGCTAGCGGCACTCGTAGAGACGGGGACTTTTAGGGTCTTGTTTAGGACCTCGAAAGGAAGGCTCATGCAAGAACCCAGCTTTCCCTTAATTTTTCCGAAGTGAAATACCAATTTTCCTGGGGTAATGGTAATTCAACCGTGTGCGCCATCGAGACCGAAGCAAAAGCATAATCAAAAGAGCATGCCTCGTTCTAATTCCATTACAATGTAAAGAATGTAGTTCCCTCGAGTACCACCTTTTTATACCCTTCGCTCATAGAGTGAAAGGGTATACAGTGGATATCTTTTATAACGACATCGGTTATAACGACGCATCGGCTATAACGACGGAAATTCCAAGCCCGAGACCTAATAGGCTCGTGCGGTACAATTTTTGATGGATATAGCGACCATCGCTATAACGACCGATCGGTTATAAGGACTGAATTTTTCCGACTCGAGAGACAAAATGAACGGATATTACGACGAACGCTCCGCACAATTAATTTTTTGTATGTGACATGATTGCTTTTCCGGCATACAAAGATCAAGTTCGAGTTGAAATTAAATTCAGTGCGGAAGTTCAGTCATACGTAAAAAAAAAGTTAAAAAATGGTACGACATTCGGTTTCCTGATTTACCAGCTCTGGCTTTATTCTTTTAAGCCCTTGAAATCAAGCATTTATAAATATTAACTACGCTCGTTGAGAAAAATTAACGACTGAACCGAAGAATTTAAGTTTATCTGCTGTGAATAGTGGACTGAAGTTGCCGAAAATGACTCCAAAAGTTTAATGATGAAAAAGTGCAAAATTCTTTGGCACGCTTAAAAAAACATTCTGAAACTTGAATTTGTTTAATTTTCACAACATTTTAAGAACCGTATGGTTCCTGTGTGCAACCTTTAGAGACTACAACAAAACAGGTCCAGCTTCAGGTTCTATCGATGAGAAAATCAATTCCTATTTGAGAATTTGTTGATTTGTTTATAAGATTAACGATTGGTCTAAGAAAAGTCTTCGCAATTGGGTTGGAAAAAAAGACTACAAAACCACAATTTGGCAATTTGCTAACTTTTCCATTTGTGCCCTTATATTGGTATTTATAATGTTCTCCTGTATTTCTTATTTTCGAAAAATAATTTTAAACGAGTTCTAATCGTGCGAATAGCACGATGAGTGTATACCCTATACCCATGTACAGACCTAGAAGGTCTGTCCCAAAAAATCAATTTCATTTTTTTGTAGGGGATGGAGGGGTAGATGGTTGGGACCTGGCACATATTTAACACTAGAAGGGTCAGGAATTTTATATACCTAAAAGGGTCACAGCCGTCAATTTGACGGCAAGGTGTTTATAGCTGAAATGTACTAATATAAATATAAAATGTTAATGTAAATAAAGACATAAGAAATTATCTTACTTTTAATTAGAAATTAACGTATTTCTGAATAATTTTTTTAGTGAAATTTGAAAAATATTAGTTTTTCTTGTAGTATGACTGATAGCACATTATTCTCAAACAGCTTTTTAAAGATGGTAAAAAACTAATAGTTTAATTCTTTTCTAGTCGTCCTGAAATCCATGTTTACACTGAAATCCTCCGGAGATCCTTTTTACTAGTTGCTTTAGCCAGTTATACGGGGTCTTTAGGTGTTTAGTAATAGAAACAAACCACCCAGTAGCTAAGATATATGTATTTATATATGCACTTGTGACATCTACTAGGTATTCAGGCCTCAGTGTTGATTGAAGTATGGAATGCAAGAGTAAGTGTTACTCCTAGAGACACACCCGATGATTATAAAGCAATCGCAACTCAACGAGTCAAGTACGAACCATTTTTATTTTACGGAACTGTGATTCGAGCATGAAGATTTAGACAACTTTGGGTAGCTAAATTAGGATGCAAGATTTCCTCGGAAGTATATCAACTAAATATATAAATTTCACTCGTTCGGTAGGATTGACAAAGGTTCAATTTGTGGTCCCATAGCTGTCTCATCACCAACAAAACATTGCGTGATGGATTTGGTATTGAAACTCTACTCATGGAGCACGTAGCGATATGATGCTTTCCCCAAGCGACAACGATACCCAGCAAAAATTTAGAGTTATGAGGATTATTTATATAGCAGGGCTGATGGCGGCGCTAGTTTCGTATGTCTTACTGCTTTACAGGGGACTTCTGGTGTTGGAGTTCTCAGGGTATTTTAGAGTATGTTAGTACCTGTTTTACTTTACATTAGTTACTTATCGGCTACCAGTTATTTCAGCATAAGTGGCTTCAATTTTTCTGGTGCCCGTTTGATCGTTGTCTTGAACGTTTCATTGTGTATTGTGGTATCTCGACATTACTCTTAGTCCCTGTTGTGGATTAATTTTGGGAAATGTATCATTACTGACGGAACGTACCCTTTGTTGCATTACAACAGATCATCAATGGGCAAACACGCACGCCAAAGACCGCGTAAATGACTATGGCCGTAGCCTGGGCTAGCGAACACGAGCGCTGCAAAAACGCACAATATCACAATAAGTTCAAGCGTAAAGCCGATATTAACGATTATTTTCTTTTACGAGCACTTTAATCACAAACAAAAATGTTTAACCACGCATTTATAGATTTTTTGCCTTGACCGTCAATTTGACGGTTCTGACCCTAATAGGTATAACAAGAAATATCTCACAAAATAAAATTTTTTATTTTTATTTCTATCCAAATATATGATCAAATACATATTTTAGGAAAAGTCAATAAATATGAAAGCTGAAACCATTGCGGTTTAGAAGATATAGATGATTTAAATCACGAAACCGTCAAATTGACGGCTCTGACCCTTCTAGTGTTAATATTATATCAAGGCTACCATTTGATTCTAATTAGAAGTTTTTCGCGACATTCTAGCAAAAGATATGGCTGAATATAACTTTGTAGGGGAGGTACGGGTTTTAGTAGTCGGACGTTCTCCACTTTGCACCAACTTCAAGCATATGTCACAATTAGGTATTGATGAAAATTTCAGGTCGCTAGCGATATTCTGTGGGAAAATATTGTCGAATTAAACTATCACGGAGGGATCATTTGTACGGGAGGTAGGGGAACCCTTGGTCCGATTTGGCCCATTTTCAATACCATCCAAGCTTTTATCAAAACGATCATCTGACCTAAATTTCAAAACGCTAGCTTCATTATTTCGGGAGTTATCGTGCGAACTGACAGACACACGGACGGACAGACAGACGGACATGGCTTATTCGAATCAGAGACCGACCCTGATCATTTATATATATACTTTGCCATACCTCCGGTGGCTCCTTTGAGGTGTTACATAAATCGTCGTAACAAAAACAATATATCCTATACCATCTTATGGGTATAGGGTATAAAAATTCAGAAGCAGCTATTCCGTTCATTTGTGTGTCACACAAGGACGTATATCCTTGTCGGCAAACGTATACATTTAAAAAGTGGACCACCGTAAGTTCGTGGTCTAAAACGGGTTTTGACTTTACATTGCTATGATCGCTTATTACGACGACTGGACGCTATAAACGATATGATCATATATAACGACGGTGTTCGTTATAATATATATAGATATGAGCGAATATAACGACGATCGGCTATAACGACATAAAATAGCTGGTCCCTTCGATGTCGTTATAAACGATTATACTGTATTAACTTTGTCATGAAGCTTATAACGCATTAAAGGAAGCATCTCCGACCATATAAAAGGTATACAAATATGATCAGCATGACTTGGGGAGTCGATTGGGCGATGTCCGTCTGTCTGTCTGTCCGTCTGTTGCGACGCGTTTTACTCGGCCAATTTAAAAGCTATGAAGCTGAAATTTTGCACAAATGCTTCTTTTTGCTGCAGGCAGTTTGTATGTTTGAGTCGGTGAAATCGGACAATGGGGTCATGGGGCTGTCATACAAACCTAACTTCTTCTAAGAAAAACTTTTTTATTTGTCCACCAATTTCAACCAAATTTCACACAAATGTGTTTCTATTGATGACACAAAATATATGCAGGAATGGATCAAAACGAACCATGGGGTCATATGGCTGCCATAATAACCCAAACTCCCCATGTTGGTTGTTCTAAGAAACATTTTTCACACCAATTTCACAAAACCTTGAATTAATGTGTCTTTATCAACAAAAAAGGTCAAAACATGCCATGCTCCTGCATCAGTGGCGTAGATAGCTTTTCTGAGAGGGAGGGGATCATTTGGCAAGATTGTTTATACTTTTACGGTTATCAAATTTTGAATTTTAGAATAACAATGTCTGCATTTATTACACTTCAAATTAGCAGTGTTTTTCAGCAAAAATTTTTATTTGCAAAATAGAGAGCAATTTTGGCATAAAAAAAGCGTCCTGAAAATATTGAATTCTCCGCAAAAATTGTGACACTGCTTTGTTAATTTAGCTTTTTTTTTTACTACGGTAAGTGAATCCACAGTATTCCAATTTTCGTGCAAATTTTCGCTATTGTGATTGGAGTATCAGAGCTTTATATTGGGATAGATCAGTGGTTCTCAAACTTTTTGGCGTCACGGGACATCTCAAAACAGGTATTAAAATAAATCATATAACTAAATCTCTAGAAAAGGAAAATTTTCAAGAGCATAGCTCGTTGGGAATGCCCAGTATATGTGGATAAAATACAGCTTCTGTGTTTTTAAATCGAAATTCTCCGATAACAAATTCGTGGGTAGATATTTCTAAAGTTTTCAAAATTGTGGGATACCGTTGCAGCTATCTTCAATAAATTTCGAGGCCCTAGCTATCAGCCAATTGTTTAAAAAGGATACCAAAATTGTGTGTAGAACTTAAAATTTGGACCGTTAATCATTGGTTAATAAAACATCGTACAAAAGTTTCGATTAACACAAATTTAATCGTCTAATTTATTTGTGCCTTTATATGAATCCTAAAAACCTCAATAAAACACTCGGACATACTTTTCTTCTGGTACTACTTCCTTTTCCATTCCATAAAGTAGAAAGTTGTAAAAGAAAATTGGTCGAGTCTCTGATGCTGGTCAAATATTTTACAGTGTTATTTTCTGAGGCAGTGTAGCAGACTAAGCTTCAGAATTTTAAAACTTACAAACATTTTTTGTATGGATTGTTTGCTTTTTGTTGTCAAAAGCTCTTTCTAAATTTTTCCTATTTTTGTATATCTTCGCGAAACCCCTGAGATATCTTCACGGAACCCTTGGGTTCCGCAGAACTCCATTTGTTTGTTAATTTGTATTCGAATTACTGCCTGCATAAGACTATATTTTCTTCAATTTTGGAAATTTATAAAAAAAAAAATATAAAAAATTTACGTAAAAACCTGGTTATAGCTTTGAGAGTTCTTCGTGTTAAATTCAATATATTGCGAACAACTAAAGAAAGTCTAGACTTGTTTTGCCCTTCTATATACGATACAACCTTTCGTCAAATTTTAACTTAAAAAAAGAAGAAAGAATATTGATAAACTCAAACAGTAAAGGATGCACAAAAATTGGAAGTAGTTTTGAAGCGTTTTCTCTTCATTCGCATTAGCTTTTCATTCTCCTGAATAAATCTTTATAATCTTATCTACTGTATATTTCCCCATTGGAAATTGCGCTTCTGTGGAAGAGTAATCCGTGTTCCACATTATTTTCAAAATTTTGAACAGTATATTAAGATTTTCCAGCAACAAATTTCCAATGAGTGCTTACATATAATTTTTCTAGCAGCACTTGTAGATTACTGCTATTGCTTGATTGCCTGTTCGAAACTCCAGATCCAATGTGAAAAAATAAATGAACGTAAAGCCCTGTGCTATAGGGTATCTATTCTATCGATACGCTTCAATTTCACAAATGAATCAATTGAAATTTGAGTAAGTGCTGAATTTTCTGTTGCAGTTCTGAAAATGGTTTCACGTTTTTATGAACACTACACACGTTGAATAATTCCAGCTAAAAGTTTACTTTTGCTTTGTTTTACGTATCTAAAGTGATAATAGAAAATGTGTGACCGAAGGGGGGGGGATTGATCCCCTTGCCCCCCCTATCTACGCCACTGTCCCGCATCCTCCAATAAAATTTTTAGAGTAACTATTTTTGATTGCCATTGTGATGTCGTAATATTCCAACCAAACCCCACACAAATATTGTTTTGATGACGCAACGGAACTTTTGTGAAGACGGTAGGAAAAGAATGTAGGGTGGGGGAGTGGTGGATTAAATACAAGTCGTAGGAATGTCTGAGAAAACTTTCAGCCCGAGGAGAGCAAAGGTCTCATTTTTATTTGCTTGCTTCTATCCTATTGGAGTTGTTTTGTTTAACTAGCCTTTGGGTGTGCTCAAGATGGAGTTAATGTGATGTATCAATTCAATTTATTGACGATATAGCTTTTCCTTTTTTTTTCGTTTTCATAAATTCATTTTGTTCAAAATTTCCACAATGGCCGCCACACGGTTGATAAAATCCATTTTCAACAAGGACACGGTCGTTTCAGATGGCATGCTGCCCACACACATTTGTGTATCCATTCAATTCATTTTGTACAGGCAGGAGCTTTGTAATCGAATTCTAGTATAGTTCCGACAGCTCTCTGATTGTCAGCGTTGACGTTTCATCCTTTTTTATCATCTCATAGTTCGTTCAGTTATCGCCTTCTGATATGCCACTCACCGCACATCATCGTATCGCGCGCGCCTTTCCTATAATCTCGCTCTTTTTCCTCACGGGTATCGTGCATAGCTTTATCATTGTTGGTCTCTCCATTCCATATCGGTTTCCACCTGCTTCTTTCCACTTTAGGCATACCTACTTAACTTGTACATTCGTCCACCCTAAAGTCAGCCTTGTCGATGAGTGGGAGCGGATGTGAATGGTAGGATTCTTTTCATTTCGACTGAATGTTGGCCATTTGAAGTTGTTCCATGCTTTTTGGGTTGAATATAGGCATGAGAGCGAAGCGGTGAGTTTGGTGGTACTGGTACATGGACTCTGACTGGTATAGTTCGACAAAGTTCAAAAAAGCCGATGCATAGATCAAACAGGATGACGGAATCGCAAGGGGCGCCAGAAAAGTGGAAGCTGACCGATGGAATGAGGCATGCTAACAACACATTTCCCATCTGCACTTGAAGAAATTTCAGTGTAAGTATGTACTAGTATGTACTGTGTGTTAAGTCTCTTTGTATACTATATTTTGTATATATGCTGTACTCTTCTGGTTTAATAAATTTTCTCCTATGGAATTGGATGTGAGTCGGAGTATGGTGGCTATCGTTGTAACGAGAGTTGCCGATGTTGCCTATATTATTTAACCTGACAATATGGTAGCTTTTCTAGCCAGAAACTAACGAAAAATTAATTTTAACTTGAATTCTTCCATCCTTTCCAATACTATCGTCATTCTGTTTATATTTTGCCTCAGATAGTTTGGTACCTCTTCCTCCCTATTTTATCATAGGCTCAGATAGAAACAGAGCACAGCGCAGGAACATATGCCTTCAGATTCAAATAATGTACATATATACAGGGTGGGCCAATTAGAAGTTCGTTTTTAAATCATAGGTTAGTTGACACTGACAGCTGTTTTTCGCTCGAAATCTTGATAGAAAGTCAGTATCATACCTCCGCGGAACGAAATGAGTCCATGTTATCCGACTTTTTTTTACTAAAATTGAAGACATGGATTTAGACGACCTCTGGTTCATGCTGGATGGCGCGCCATGTCACCACCCATGCCACAATCGATCTTTTACGCACTAAATTCCCAAATCGTGTTATCAGCCGTCTTGGCGATGTCAATTGGCCGCCTCGAAGCTGCGATTTTACCCCTTTGGACTTTTTTTTTGTGGGGAGCCGTGAAGGACCGATGTTATGCCAACAATCCAGAAACGATTCAAGCAATTAAGACCAATATCATCCAAGCAATCCGAGAGCTACAGCCCGAAACCATCAACAGGGTCTTGGAAAATTGGTGTGACAGAATGCGCTACTGCGACCGACGCCAGCCGGGGCAGCCACTTGAATGAAGTTGTGTTCCATCATTAATGGGAGCTTACTTACTTTCTAATAAAGCCATAAGACATGGACAACAATTTAATTTTGTTCATTTTATTGCATTTTTAAAAACGAACTTGTAATTGGCCTACCCGTTATGTGATTGTGAACCATCAACCATAGTCATGACAAATAGGTATAGAGAAAATGTGTATCTTGTATAGAGAAAATGTGTATCTTGCTTTTCTTACCTGAATAAAACCATAATAAAAACTATCTCCATCGATAGTAGGTTTCGAACTCACGACTCTGCGCTTCGTAGGCGAGCGCGCTTAACACTATCGATCAGGCGTAACTATTTCTCGTTTTATTTTTTTGTACATGTTCTGTTATTCGCATTTCAGGCAAAATGAAAAAAAAAAAGAATTCTTATTGTAAAATTTCAGACACTATTCACGCATACATCTCTCATTTTGTGTTATTTTTGTATTGTTTGTGGTTTCTTCAGAAAACCCTTTTGATTATCGTAAACTCGTCTGTCTCTAAACTCAAGTCTCCTTATTGTCGGGACGGCTACTAGCTGAAATGGCGTTCAGTTTCCATTAACTTAATAAAATCGTTCTATGGAAATCGATTCCATTCATATACAAATGTACATAGCAATGCATTTACTTGTATTTTATATACACTTTTTGTACATGCTACATAAGCTGAACACTATGCGGTTGTATGCATTTCTGCAATTCTACAAAAATATGCTACATATATTACATACTCGAATGTAATGTGTACAACAATTGGAACATTGTCGTATATGGCAAATCTGGTTTCATTACGTTCCTCTTGCACTTCGAATGTCTACCATGATGCCTGGATATTTCGCTAAAATAATTGGAATGTGTGGAATATCTGTTTTTTTTTCAATAAAGATTTTTGAAATGCATATACAGAAAGATTAGTCCGAGCCGTGATGGTAAAAAACCGGGGTTTTCGAACTGTCGGAAACTAACCATCTTAAAAGTTGCGTTTAGTTACGGTGATATCGAAACGGTTGGTCAGCCGAAGCAAAACTTGACCAGTATAGCGTAATTAGACGTAATTAGACGCAAAAATTAGAGGTGTTCGGGGGTATGGGTAACTGTCGGATCGAACCTATTTTATTCGATAGAGGACCTCTCCGTGAGTCTAAAAACATTGGTCAGCCGAGCGGCAACCTGACCGAAGGGTTCGGCCAACCAGTTTAAAGGTGCAAATTTTTTAGGTACGATGGGGTTTTCGGAACTGTCGGATCAAACCTATTCTATTCGATAAAGGACTGCCCTCTGATGCAAAAAATACTGGTCAGCCGAGCGGCAACCTGACCGAAGGGTTCGGCCAACCAGTTCGAAATTACCAATTCTGACGGGTCGATGGGGTTTCAGAACTGTCGGATCAAACCTATTCTATTCGATAGAGGGTCACTCCCTGATGCTAAAAACATTGGTCAGCCGAACCGCAACCTGACCGAAGGGTTCGGCCAACCAGTTCGAAATTACCAATTTTGACGGGTCGATGGGGTTTCAGAACTGTCGGATCAAACCTATTCTATTCGATGGAGGGTCACTCCCTGATGATAAAAACACTGGTCAGCCGAACCGCAACCTGACCGAAGGGTTCGGCCAACCAGTTTGAAAGTAACAATTTTGACGGGTCGATGGGGTTTCAGAACTGTCGAATCAAACCTATTCTTTTCGATAGAGGGTCACTCCCTGATACTAAAAACACTGGTCAGCCGAACCGCAACCTGACCGAAGGGTTCGGCCAACCAGTTCGAAAGTACCAATTTTGACGGGTCGATGGGGTATCAGAACTGTCGGATCAAACCTATTCTATTCGATAGAGGGTCACTCCCTGGTGCTAAAAACACTGGTCAGCCGAACTGCAACCTGA
Organism: Microchrysa polita; assembly: GCA_949715475.1. NCBI lineage: Eukaryota > Metazoa > Arthropoda > Insecta > Diptera > Stratiomyidae > Microchrysa > Microchrysa polita. The sequence goes on from OX454417.1 coordinate 80,232,173, forward strand.
CCCAAAGGTTGGGCCAACCAGCTTGAAAGTACCAATTTTGACGGGTCGATGGGGTATCAGAACTGTCGGATCGAACCTATTCTATTCGATAAAGGAACGCCCCCTGATGCTAAAAACACTGGTCAGCCGAACCGCAACCTGACCGAAGGGCTCGGCCAACCAGTTTGAAAGTACCAATTTTGACGGGTCGAGGGGGTTTCAGAACTGTCGGATCGAACCTATTCTATTCGATAGAGGGTCACTCCCTGATGATAAAAACACTGGTCAGCCGAACCGCAACCTGACCGAAGAGCTCGGCCAACCAGTTTTAAGGTGCTCATTTTCAGGTCCAATACATATTTTCATATAGCTTATAGTGTCGTTACTACGTGATTTCAGATTGCAAAGTGTGGTGGGGAAAATTTGTTTATTTCTTATTTTTTTAGGGTGCTGAGCTCGAAACAAGAGCTTCTCACCAAAATTTCATTGCGGAACAGGGTCAAAACCCAAAACACATAATATACAAGAAAAATGCATCTTTTGCGAGCAAAAATGCAAAACCGTTCATAATATGGAGCTACGTTAAAAATGGCAAATTTAAATATCAATTGTAGTAATATCGCTCAACGGATTTATAATATTTATGTCTCTTTGGACGTGCAATTATGTGCTCTCTAACATATTTATGGAAAGTTTTTCATAGAAATAAATAGTTTCAGAGTTATGAGCCAAATAACGGAAAACAGCAAACATTTCAGGGTTTTTCGTGATTTTGACCCTGTTCCGCGCAACGAAAATTTGGTGGCAAGCTCCGGATTCGCGCTCCGTACCCTAAAAAAACATAAGAAACAAAAAACTGTCTCCAACACATTTTGCAATCTGATGTACTAGGTTTATCACGTAGAAAATACACTATTAGTAAAATTTTAAATATAAATAGAATGGAAGCAGGAGCGGCCCAATGTATGTATTTTAAATGGACGACAGCAAAGGTTTTTGCTGCCCACATGACGTCACCCATTTAAAATGTATTGTGCTGTTTTCCTCGGTAACATTCATCGCATCCCGTCTGTATCAACCAAATATTTCATGACTTTTCCCCAAACCGGATTCTACTCCCTCTCGTACTACGTACTACATTGCTACAAGCTCATTCATAAATTGCCACACAGCACACACACAGTCATAATCCTTGCAAACATGCGCACACGCAATCAAAAGTGAGAAATATCATCAAAACAAAAAACAAATGTATTTTCTGAAATCGCTCGGTTCATCAATTGAGTCGTTTATGACTCTTTATGACTGTCGCTAAAAGAGGTCAGTTACTCAAAAATATTTATCCTTAATCTAAGCTTAAAGGGCGGCCAAATCATGACGTGGGGCTATCCTGCCACATTGATCACGATGAAGCTTAAATCATTCTTGAAGCGTGGTTGTTCACACTAGCTGTAGAATGCTGTAAGAGAAAACAAAGATAAAATGTATGAGCAATGTACGATGAATCGGCCGCGCCGGTATGCATAAACATTTTTTGTAAAATTTTCACTCTCCTCTCACCCCATAATGCCCGCAACTCTGCACGTACATCATCGGGGTCATCGCGTCGCCGAGACTGAAAATATATTGCATCGCAAAAGGTGTGAGTAGTGAGTGCGTATTGATGTATATACTATATGTACATATGTATATTTACTTGTGTGAATAACCCAATTTGTAGAATGAGGAAAATGAAATGCGTTTCTTTTTGTCTCAGACCTCAGGTGCAAATTTGCGCCTTTCCTCGCAATTCTGATACACATTATCGAAAATTACTTGATTGAAAATGCCCCAAAACGATAGTCGGCCTCCTGAAAAGTGGGGCTAAAGGGGTGACAGAAGACTTAAGAGTTGTTGATATAGTTGCAGCATGTTGAAATTTTTCGAAGTTTTTATGGAAAACTTGTAGTGCGTCTACAAAATTAACGCAAGTTCCATTATGCTAAATCATATAGGCGATTCCTTCTGAACGGGATGTCATTCAGAACACCATACTTCAAAAGGAAGACAAAAACCTTGAAAAGGACGGTCAGCAGACGAACCTGAAGTGATGCAAAAAGTGGGATTTTTCGAAAAACAAAAATGATTTCTCGTGGCAATTTTGCAAAAAAAACTGTTTGGCGACAAATTTGTACGATGTTTAATGTGCGCTAATTTGATATACTTCCCGTAGTCTTGCCTTAAATCGGTAAAAAGTTCAAGAGCTTAAACCAAGTTGCCGAATATTATTTCCCACATAAGTATAAAGTCAAATGTTGTGGACAATTGGGAGGGGGTGGCGGTTTTTTATTTCGTGAATTTATAAGAATTGGTTCGGAGGAAAACACACTAAAAGCACGCTGTCGAGGGTTGAGAGCTAACGTGGCGAGAGCGGGTTAAATTGTCGCATTTTTGTGCTTATCAGGTCCATTTCCGCTATATTTTCGAAACCGCGAACTGTACAAAAAAATTGTCTGAGCAAAAATGAAAGCTTACAAAAGTTCCTATAAAACTCATCTTACAAGCATATGTCGAATTCTTAACTTGTATCAACATATTGCTAATTTAAAAATCAAAAGTTTCATATTGAGAACATCAACACAGCATAGTCGGCATATCTATAGATTGGCTTTATGCATGTACGCTATATGGATGCTCTGTGAAATTATATATGAAATGAGAGATTAAAACGTGTAGGGATTGAATAATAATAAACAATAGCCTAAATTTTTATATCTTTATAATAATGCTACTCTTAAAACTTAAAATTTTAAAATTGTATAGACACACACGACTCATGGTACATACTATACCTAATGGATGATAGTACAGCTCATTTAGGTAGAATTTATGTTCTAGATGACCTCTCTATTTTTAACCGTTATAAAATTTTAGCATCTTTTGTAAATAGTGTCAAAAAGCTCGACTTGACGAGAAAAATTACTTTTTGCCACACTCTCAAATATTTAATCCGAGATTTGACTTCAATTTCTGAAAGTGCACAAACTTCAACATTAAATAACTCAATAACTCTCAAATAAATCATTTAAATAGCTTCCCAGATACTATCGTTCAAACTTTAAAGAAATTCGAAAATCGGTTTTTCGTTGAAAATACTAATTGTAAAATCGTAACTGTGCTTTGAACTCACAAATGTGCAAAGTTGACAAAAGTTGCCTCATTATGTTAGCTTTCGAACGACATATTAAAATGAGGGTCTTAGGATTTGAAAAATTACAAATCTTACGTGTTAAGGAGAAAAAACGTGATCCTAAGAGAAAACCAAGGTAAACATTTCCTCAATTTTTATTGTTTTGTTTAGTAAACAAGATTTTTTATTTATAAAAAACGAAAAAAGAACGAAACAGTAAAATTATTAACAATAAGAACTTAAAATACAAGTACTGGTCGAAGTTTCCCCTCGATATCGACACCTTTTACCTACAGAAGAGACTGCCTGAGACACCTTTTCTCTTTTTTGCTTGCAAATTGTTGCAAGCCGTTTCGCATGGCCTGCTAGAAGTCCAAATTTAACGTTGCTTTATTTCCATGTATAGGACTAAAAAATGAAGTTTACGATGAACCTATAGTGTCTCGTTAACACCAACTACAAACAATTGAAACGGCTTGCAACAATTTGCGAGAAAAAAGGAAAATGTGGAAAAGATGCCGATATGGAGAAGGACATTATGACGAGGACTTGAAGTATAAGCTCGTATTATTGATAATTTTACTTTTTCTTTTTTTTTTAATAAAAAAAAATCTTGAGGAAACTTTTACCTTGGTTTTTTCTTAGGATCACGTTTTTTCTCCTTAACACGTAAGATTTGTAATTCTTCAAATCCTAAGACCCTAGACCCTTAAAGACAGCATCAAGGGGGTCGCAGAAGAGGTCGTGGGCTATAAAGGCCGGCGCAGACGAGCCGAATGGTTCGACGACGAATGCAGGGCCTCGATTGAGGCGAAAAATGAAGCCTATCGCCAATACACACAACGCGCATCCCGAGCCAAGAAAGAAAGATACAACGAACTTCGGCGAGTATCTAATGGATTAATTAGACGTAAGAAACGCAAAAATTTTGACGAGCAGTTACAGCAAATAAACCAAAGATTAGCCAGTAAGAACAATACACAGGCGTACAAACTTATAAACAATATCAAGAACGGATATCAACCCAGGACAAGCCTATGTAAGGACAAGGATGGTAACATCATCAGCGACATCGAAAGCGTCAACAAACGATGGGCCTCGCATTTTGAAGAGCTCCTCAATGCACCATCAACATCCCCGCGGAGCCAGCTCTTGAGCAGTTAGCCGAACCAGGCCCTCCCGTTCTACCCCCAACAGTAGAGGAGGTAAGTTTTGCCATACAGTCGCTTCAAAATAATAAAGCGCCCGGCGCTGACGAGATCCCAGCAGAACTGCTGAAGCATGGTGGAACGTGCCTGACCAACGCTATACATGTGCTACTGCTGAAAATATGGAACGACGAGGTAATCCCCGAAGATTGGCGCAAAAGCATAATCTGTCCAATCCACAAAAAGGGTGACAAGCTGAAGTGTGAGAATTACAGGGGCATATCATTAGTTTGTACGGCCTATAAGATATTATCAAAAATTCTTGAAAAGAGAATTAATCCGTACGCAGAACGAATCATTGGCGAGTATCAAAGCGGCTTCAGACCTGGTCGCTCAACGACCGATCAGCTTTTCACAGTGAAGCTACTACTCCAAAAGTGCTGGGAATATAACATCGACGTATACCAAATCTTTGTTGACTTCAAGCAGGCATACGACAGTATCGATCGAAGTGTACTGTACAACATTATGCTGAATTTTGGTATACCGGCAAAGTTAGTGCGACTCACAAGGATGACGATGACTAATACCGTCTCGCAGGTCAGAGTGCAGAACCGACTCACTGACCTATTTGAAACTCGTACTGGACTCAAGCAGGGCGACGGGCTGGCGCCGACCTTCAACCTTGCTTTGGAGTATGTAATTCGAGCCATGAATATGGACAGCAGCGGAACGCTACTTATCAAGTCGACTCAATTAGTAGCGTATGCCGACGATATCAACATCATGTCTCGAAGGTTGGGTGATGCAGAAAGCCTTCTGCATAACCTCAATAACGCCGCAAAGGAAGTTGGACTACATATCAACGAAAGCAAAACAAAGGCCATGATGCAATCGAAAACAAGGACGCCAGCAAATTCAAGCATCACAGTGGGGGACCTTAATATCGAGTATATAGACAACTTCAACTATCTGGGTTGTAATTTATCAAAGGACGCCAACGAAACCGACGAAATTAAGCGACGGATACAACTAGCCAATAAGACATATTTCTCGGTCCTCCCTATAATTAATTCGAAACTTGCGCACAGGAACACGAAGCTCCGCGTGTACAAAACGATCATCCGACCCGTGCTATGTTATGGCTGCGAAACATGGACCCTCACCCAAGCCTCCGAAATTTTGCTAGACCGATTCGAACGAAAGGTCCTTCGGCGAATTTTCGGGGCCGTTCGCGAGCGAGACCAATGGCGTATCCGGTACAACCATGAGTTGTATCAATTGTACGATGAGCTGGAAGTATCGAAAATCGTGAAGCTTCAACGTCTGCAATGGGCCGGGCATGTACAACGGATGGACGATATTCGCATGCCAAAGAAAGTGATGAACGCACAACGAATTGACGGAGCGAGGTTGCGTGGACGACCGAGAGCTCGCTGGGAGAACTCCGTAGGTGAAGACGCCCACCAGCTGCTGGGCTTCCGAAACTGGAGGACAAGGTCACGTAACCGCGACAATTAGAGGTCAACGATTCAGGCGGCCAAGGCCCGACGTCGGGCTATCGTGCCACATTGATGATGATCCATATAGCGTACATGCATAAAGCCAATCTATAGATGGCCGACTATGCTGTGTTGATGTTCTCAATATGAAACTTTTGATTTTTAAATTAGCAATATGTTGATACAAGTTAAGAATTCGACATATGCTTGTAAGATGAGTTTTATAGGAACTTTTGTAAGCTTTCATTTTTGCTCAGACAATTTTTTTGTACAGTTCGCGGTTTCGAAAATATAGCGGAAATGGACCTGATAAGCACAAAAATGCGACAATTTAACCCGCTCTCGCCACGTTAGCTCTCAACCCTCGACAGCGTGCTTTTAGTGTGTTTTCCTCCGAACCAATTCTTATAAATTCACGAAATAAAAAACCGCCACCCCCTCCCAATTGTCCACAACATTTGACTTTATACTTATGTGGGAAATAATATTCGGCAACTTGGTTTAAGCTCTTGAACTTTTTACCGATTTAAGGCAAGACTACGGGAAGTATATCAAATTAGCGCACATTAAACATCGTACAAATTTGTCGCCAAACAGTTTTTTTTGCAAAATTGCCACGAGAAATCATTTTTGTTTTTCGAAAAATCCCACTTTTTGCATCACTTCAGGTTCGTCTGCTGACCGTCCTTTTCAAGGTTTTTGTCTTCCTTTTGAAGTATGGTGTTCTGAATGACATCCCGTTCAGAAGGAATCGCCTATATGATTTAGCATAATGGAACTTGCGTTAATTTTGTAGACGCACTACAAGTTTTCCATAAAAACTTCGAAAAATTTCAACATGCTGCAACTATATCAACAACTCTTAAGTCTTCTGTCACCCCTTTAGCCCCACTTTTCAGGAGGCCGACTATCGTTTTGGGGCATTTTCAATCAAGTAATTTTCGATAATGTGTATCAGAATTGCGAGGAAAGGCGCAAATTTGCACCTGAGGTCTGAGACAAAAAGAAACGCATTTCATTTTCCTCATTCTACAAATTGGGTTATTCACACAAGTAAATATACATATGTACATATAGTATATACATCAATACGCACTCACTACTCACACCTTTTGCGATGCAATATATTTTCAGTCTCGGCGACGCGATGACCCCGATGATGTACGTGCAGAGTTGCGGGCATTATGGGGTGAGAGGAGAGTGAAAATTTTACAAAAAATGTTTATGCATACCGGCGCGGCCGATTCATCGTACATTGCTCATACATTTTATCTTTGTTTTCTCTTACAGCATTCTACAGCTAGTGTGAACAACCACGCTTCAAGAATGATTTAAGCTTCATCGTGATCAATGTGGCAGGATAGCCCCACGTCATGATTTGGCCGCCCTTTAAGCTTAGATTAAGGATAAATATTTTTGAGTAACTGACCTCTTTTAGCGACAGTCATAAAGAGTCATAAACGACTCAATTGATGAACCGAGCGATTTCAGAAAATACATTTGTTTTTTGTTTTGATGATATTTCTCACTTTTGATTGCGTGTGCGCATGTTTGCAAGGATTATGACTGTGTGTGTGCTGTGTGGCAATTTATGAATGAGCTTGTAGCAATGTAGTACGTAGTACGAGAGGGAGTAGAATCCGGTTTGGGGAAAAGTCATGAAATATTTGGTTGATACAGACGGGATGCGATGAATGTTACCGAGGAAAACAGCACAATACATTTTAAATGGGTGACGTCATGTGGGCAGCAAAAACCTTTGCTGTCGTCCATTTAAAATACATACATTGGGCCGCTCCTGCTTCCATTCTATTTATATTTAAAATTTTACTAATAGTGTATTTTCTACGTGATAAACCTAGTACATCAGATTGCAAAATGTGTTGGAGACAGTTTTTTGTTTCTTATGTTTTTTTAGGGTACGGAGCGCGAATCCGGAGCTTGCCACCAAATTTTCGTTGCGCGGAACAGGGTCAAAATCACGAAAAACCCTGAAATGTTTGCTGTTTTCCGTTATTTGGCTCATAACTCTGAAACTATTTATTTCTATGAAAAACTTTCCATAAATATGTTAGAGAGCACATAATTGCACGTCCAAAGAGACATAAATATTATAAATCCGTTGAGCGATATTACTACAATTGATATTTAAATTTGCCATTTTTAACGTAGCTCCATATTATGAACGGTTTTGCATTTTTGCTCGCAAAAGATGCATTTTTCTTGTATATTATGTGTTTTGGGTTTTGACCCTGTTCCGCAATGAAATTTTGGTGAGAAGCTCTTGTTTCGAGCTCAGCACCCTAAAAAAATAAGAAATAAACAAATTTTCCCCACCACACTTTGCAATCTGAAATCACGTAGTAACGACACTATAAGCTATATGAAAATATGTATTGGACCTGAAAATGAGCACCTTAAAACTGGTTGGCCGAGCTCTTCGGTCAGGTTGCGGTTCGGCTGACCAGTGTTTTTATCATCAGGGAGTGACCCTCTATCGAATAGAATAGGTTCGATCCGACAGTTCTGAAACCCCCTCGACCCGTCAAAATTGGTACTTTCAAACTGGTTGGCCGAGCCCTTCGGTCAGGTTGCGGTTCGGCTGACCAGTGTTTTTAGCATCAGGGGGCGTTCCTTTATCGAATAGAATAGGTTCGATCCGACAGTTCTGATACCCCATCGACCCGTCAAAATTGGTACTTTCAAGCTGGTTGGCCGAACCTTTGGGTCAGGTTGCAGTTCAGCTGACCAGTGTTTTTAGCACCAGGGAGTGACCCTCTATCGAATAGAATAGGTTTGATCCGACAGTTCTGATACCCCATCGACCCGTCAAAATTGGTACTTTCGAACTGGTTGGCCCAACCCTTCGGTCAGGTTGCGGTTCGGCTGACCAGTGTTTTTAGTATCAGGGAGTGACCCTCTATCGAATAGAATAGGTTTGATTCGACAGTTCTGAAACCCCCATCGACCCGTCAAAATTGTTACTTTCAAACTGGTTGGCCGAACCCTTCGGTCAGGTTGCGGTTCGGCTGACCAGTGTTTTTATCATCAGGGAGTGACCCTCCATCGAATAGAATAGGTTTGATCCGACAGTTCTGAAACCCCATCGACCCGTCAAAATTGGTAATTTCGAACTGGTTGGCCGAACCCTTCGGTCAGGTTGCGGTTCGGCTGACCAATGTTTTTAGCATCAGGGAGTGACCCTCTATCGAATAGAATAGGTTTGATCCGACAGTTCTGAAACCCCATCGACCCGTCAGAATTGGTAATTTCGAACTGGTTGGCCGAACCCTTCGGTCAGGTTGCCGCTCGGCTGACCAGTATTTTTTGCATCAGAGGGCAGTCCTTTATCGAATAGAATAGGTTTGATCCGACAGTTCCGAAAACCCCATCGTACCTAAAAAATTTGCACCTTTAAACTGGTTGGCCGAACCCTTCGGTCAGGTTGCCGCTCGGCTGACCAATGTTTTTAGACTCACGGAGAGGTCCTCTATCGAATAAAATAGGTTCGATCCGACAGTTACCCATACCCCCGAACACCTCTAATTTTTGCGTCTAATTACGTCTAATTACGCTATACTGGTCAAGTTTTGCTTCGGCTGACCAACCGTTTCGATATCACCGTAACTAAACGCAACTTTTAAGATGGTTAATTTCCGACAGTTCGAAAACCCCGGTTTTTTACCATCACGGCTCGGACTAGATGTAGATGTAGACATGTATGTTAACTTAACAACACTTACGGACAAAAGTATCGACTCAACCTATAATCGCGTATATTTGTACGTATTTTTTGAAAAGTACGATAAAACTCCTATGTGATTGGAAAGTTTGAAACCTTAGCTACCTGTTGGTAACCTTTTTATCAATATTTGCTGCGCACTTTTTAAATGAACCCCACTTGTAACAAAAAACTCGGAAAAATTTAAATTTTAGTATTAATTTATCAGTAAGAAGAAATTTGAATGTAGATTATTTCGCCTTTAAGGCATTTAACCATCAGACAAATCTTCTTCTTCTTCTTTATGGCACGATAGCCCGACGTCGGGCCTTGGCCGCCTGGATTGAAAACCTCCAATTGTCGCGGTCACGCGACCTTGTCCTCCAATTCCGAAAGCCTAACATCTGGTGGGCGTCCTCACATACAGAATGCTCCCATCGGGCTCTCGGTCGTCCACGCAATCTGGCTCCGTCCACTCGTTGCGCGTTCATCACCTTTTTGGGCATGCGATCGTCGTTCATCCTTTGTACATGACCCGCCCATTGCAATCGCTGCAATTTCACGATCTTCGACACCTGTAGCTCATCATACAGCTGATACAACTCAAGGTTGTATCGAATGCGCCATTCACCTCGTTCACGAACGGCCCCGAAGATTCTTCGGGGAACCTTTCGCTCGAATGTGTCCAACAGGTGTTCAGAGTTTTGGGTTAGGGTCCATGCCTCGCAGCCATAGCATAGCACAGGTCGGATGATGGTTTTATAACGTGGAGCTTCGTGTTCCTGTGCACCAGCTTCGAATTCATAATTTGGAGGACCGCAAAGTAACACTTATTAACTAGTTGTATCCGTCGCTTTATCTCATCTGTTTCGTTGGTCTTTTGACAAATTGCAACCCAGGTAAGTGAAGTTGTCTACATATTCTATATTGAGGTCCCCCACTGTGATGCTTGAATTTACTGGCGTTCTAGTTTTTGATTGCATCATGACCTTGGTTTTAGACTCGTTGATATGTAGCCCAACTTCTTTGGCGGCGTTATTGAGATTATGCAGAAGGCTTTCTGCATCACCCAATCTTCGAGACATGATGTTGATGTCGTCGGCGTAGGCTACTAGTTGAGTCGATTTAATGAGTAGCGTTCCGCTGCTGTCCAAATTCATGGCTCGAATCACATACTTCAGAGCCAGGTTGAAGAGCGTCGGCGCCAGCCCGTCGCCTTGCTTGAGTCCAGTACGAGTTTCAAATAGGTCAGTGAGTCTGTTCTGAACTCTGACCTGCGAGACGGTATTAGTCATCGTCATCCTTATGAGTCGCACTAGCTTAGCCGGTATACCAAAATGCAGCAGAATATTGTACAGTACGCTTCGATCGATACTGTCGTATGCCTGCTTGAAGTCAACAAATATTTGGTATACGTCGATGTTGTATTCCAAGCACTTCTGGAGTAAAAGCTTCACTGTAAAAAGCTGATCTGTCGTCGAACGACCAGGTCTAAAGCCGCCTTGGTACTCGCCAATGATTTCTTCTGCGTACGGATTAATTCTATTTTCCAGAATCTTAGATAAAATCTTATAAGTTGTACAAACTAATGAGATGCCTCTGTAGCTCTCACATTTCAACTTATCCCCTTTTTTGTGGATTGGGCAAATGATACTTTTACGCCAATCTTCCGGGATTATTTCATCGTTCCATACTTTGGTTTATTTGCATCAACTGCTCGTCAAGATGCTTGCGTTTCTTACGCCTAATTAACCTATTCGAAAATCGTCGAAGCTCGTCATAATTTGTTTTTTTGGCTCTAGTTGCGCGTTCAGTCCATTGGCGTTATGCCTCGTTTTTAGCATCTACCGCATTTTGACATTCTTCATCAAACCAATCATTTCGGGCTCGCCGGGCTTTGTATCCCACAACCTCCTCTGCGACCCCTTTGATGGTGTCTTTGAGTGTATCCCAGATCTCAAGGGCGCCTTTGTTGCTGATGTTATTTAGCAAGGGCGTCAGCTTCTCCTCAAGGGCAGTCGTATAAGTGACCACCGTGGCATCATCCAACAATTTGTCAACCGCAAAAATGTTTGCCGGGTTGAACCTCGAATGATGCACCGAAGAAATTCTGCACCTATAAGTTGCCTTCACCATATAGTGGTCAGAGTCAATATTTGCTCCACGATAGGACCGAACATCCATCATGCTCGATGCCCATCTCTTGCAGACAAGGACGTGGTCAATTTGGTTGACGGTATGTTGATCTGGAGATCTCCAGGTCTGCCTGTGAATGCGACGATGCGGAAAACAGGTAGAGCTAATGACCATATTTCTGCTGGTCGCGAAGTCTATTAGTCGTTGGCCATTGTCGTTACAGTCTTCATGGAGGCCGTACCCTCCAGTAAACCCCCTATGCCAACTTTCGTTTCCGACTTTGGAGTTAAAATCCCCTAGCAGCAATTTGACATCATTTGATTGAAGTGAATCGAAGAGATTTTCTAGGCGGTGATAGAACTCGTCTTTAACCGCGTCTTCACTGACTTTGGTGGGGGCATGCGCGTTTATGGACCACAGATTGAAGAACCGGGTTTTAATGCGAATCGCACACAGCCGCTCGTTTATGGGTTTGAAGTCGATAACATGCCGCTTAAGTTGATTGTTTACAATGAACGCCACTCCAAACTCCTTGTGGCCCGAAGGTTTTCCACTTGTGAAAATTGTGTACGAATTTCGGTCATCAATCTCGCCATTTAGTTTCCTGGAGTGCAACAATGCTCAGCTTATATTTTTCGACCTGATCCAAGAGGGCCCTTAAGGCCCCTGGCCTATTCAGGGAGCGTACATTCCAGGTTCCGAAAGAGTAATCAGTTGTTCGTTTGCGATGTCGTCGTTGGGTTGTATCCGTCCAATCCGAGGCTTTCATTCCAGGTTTCTTGACGTAGAATTTTTTCCAAGGATGGGTTGTCGGCCCATCGCTTAACCATGATAGTATTAGTAAAACGAAAGAGGTCCATCATGGAGGCCTCGGAGGTGCTGCTTCGGTGATTGACTGTTTGGTTTTTGTCACCCTATTACGTTTAGTAACCTGAGACGCTGAAGTTGTTAATACAGCACTCAGGCGCAGCGGTTACTCGGATAATGCGGGAAGGTAACGCCCCGTAGAGAAGCATAGGAAATGGCTGGAGCCGTTCACCCTATGAAGCTCCTCCTGCATAGCTAAGGGTCCGCAGTTATGCGGAGGATATAGGAATCGGCCTGAGCCTTTCAACCTTTATCCTCCCCCCTAGACAAATAGTTTTCTAAATATTTGGGGAAAACGAAAGTGTCAACTCTTTGTCACCCCTTCCCACCTTAACGTGACGCACGAACGTGTGTAACTTTTTACAGCATACAGGGGAGTGTATTTAACATTTTGGCATCAAAACTTTACTCTTTTTTGGAAGTTTTAAGTGTGGAGATAATTGCACCATAATAATAATTATTGAACAAATGCAAACGATTCGTAAAGCAGAACTTGATGCAAAAACTTGAATTACAAAGTTTGGTGCGCAATGTTCTCGGTGGATTAGGCGTAGGCATAATTTCATTAGATTTAGATGGATATAAACGTCTTAAGTAGTTTATTAAATAATTCATATAGTCAATAGATCGTCTGAAATTCTAGGAGTACAATTTTTCGCTACATCCATGCGCTCAGTTTGCAATTTTGCTATTTGATCCTACAGCGCCGTATCGAGGGTTACATATCTAGCCGAAACTTTTCTTTCTAATATTATCGATGGTTAAGCGCACAGATGTGTTGAGTGCAAATAAGCACATTTTACAGGAGGGCGAAAATTAGAAAATGCAATTCATAAATTGTGAATTCTCTGATTGAAACTTATTTTAGAAATTCGGAAGACACGAATTGTTATTAATGCCTTCACTATTTGTGAGACACATGTGTCCATTCTGCTCGTCCGTTCACGTCTATGATTGATATGTGTCTCATATATGTACATGAATTTTCGAATGTCTGAACGGGAATAATGACGGCTAAGTCTCTCAGACAGAGCGTAGTAATAGTGAGTCACACGTGTACACAGCGTTCCTTCCCGTTCACGTCTATGAGTCACATGTGACTCATGTAACAAAGGGTGAACAAAAGGTTTTCAGAAGACAGGCGTGGTGGTAACGTTGATTGTGGTGTATTGATAGGCCGAAGGTTCGATGATAAGTAAGAATTTATTGACAGATAATATTTCGAGTAGTGTTAAGTTAGTTACATACAATTATAAAATAGAGTTGCCAACTAGTGTACAAATACTTAACATTGATGAAAAAGGGTCAGACAGTGAACGTGTTTAGAAAAAATATGATATTTCAATTTAATGATTTTTTTGTAAGAATTAATATTACAACGTTTAATATTAACACATTTACCACTTATTTCTATTCTATTCTCAGTACCGTATAGCCCCACGTGGGGCCATGGTGCGTTAACTCAGCCGTTTATAGGCAATTTCGAGTCAACGTTACATTGCATATCATTTCGGAGTGTATATAATGTTGCAAGCACTATATATTTCCTATCCGCACATGTACGGAAATTTTGGACCACGCTGAGATTCGATCTCCGGACCTCTAGATTACTAGCATCGTAGAGTGCGACTCAACCAAGTGAGCCACAGGGCGGCTCTCTATACGAGTATGAAAAATGTATCAATGATCGTGCCCTCAAAGCCAGTTCAATTCAGTTCAATTACACGACCAACCCTGCGTTGAGCTTTGGTGGTGGCTGATGAGGAACAGTACTGCGGTTGGCTCTGAGAAAATCCCCTCCGGCATTCTGAATAAACCGAGCCAAAATCACCCTTATCATGCTACTTTGCATGGCATGAGTTTTTCGAAGGCTACTGAATCTACAATCCGCTAGCTCATAAAGCGGTCAACAAATTGTGTAAGGGTTAAGGCAAGGTTAATCATTTTCATAACAACCTCTTCCCGAGAATATGGGGTTCAGTTGAGCGGTCGAGTTTTAAATGCTACATTCGACGTTCAAAGTGAAGTGTTTGGACATCGTTGAAAACTTAACGATACTCTCATATCAGACTTAATCAAAGAAGGGGGTGCGAATCGCTTCTCATATGTGTGCACAAATATTTACTTTTTTCCTAAAATATGCAATTGGTGTAAGTGCACTTAACACATTTAGTGCATCCAACATTTGTTTCTATGCACTTAACACAGAATTGCATCCAGCTTTGTGGCGTTTCTAATAGATAAATGCTTCAAACATTTGTGCAAAAAAGTAGCAATAAGGTTGATGAATTAACACATTTTCATGCAAAAATGGACTAAACACATCTGTGCGCTTAACGATCGATATCTCTGACATATTATTTTTCCTTTTGAAAACTCCGACAACGTTTTTAACATATTTGTATTATTTTTTTCTCATTTCAGGTGAGTTTTACATTTTATTTTCGTCGTAAGTCACGTAAGTAAAAATATAAATGAATCATAATCAGCAGGCGCATACGTCCCATTTTTAAAAAGCAACGACATTCATTATTTTCTGTCTATAGTCGGATTTGAACTTGGGTCCTGTGCTTCAAACTCGAATCGTTAGAACATTCATTCTGCTATGCATGACTAGTGGTGTACGAGTATGTTGCAACTATAATAGTGGTTTGTGCTCAATATGCGTCAGGACTCAATCGTTTCTTGTAACCAAGCTCATCATCGTCAATGTGGCACGATAGCGCGACGTCGGGCTTTGGCCGCCTGAATCCTTGACCTCCATAATTGTCGCCGTTACGTGACCTCTTGTCCTCCAGTTTCGGAAGCCCAGCAGCTGGTAGGCGTCTTCACCTATAGAGTTCTCCCAGCAGGCTCTCGGTTGTCCACGCAGCCTCGCTTCTTCAATTGGTTGTGCGTTCATCATCTTCTTCGACATGCGATTGTCGTCCATTCGGTGTACATGCCCCGGCCATTGCAAACGTTGAAGCTTCACGATTCTCGATACTTCCAGCTCATCGTGGTTATACCGGATGCGCCATTAATCTCGCTCGCGAACAGCCTCGAAAACTCGCCACCAAGCTGATTAATTTAATTTTGTGCAATATTTGCGAGATTTTTTGCATGATTCTTCAATTCCATTATAACGCGCTTCCATTCGGTATACTCAACAACATTTTCCTTTGTTTGCTGTTCCCACATTGACTTCATGAAAATTGGATTTTTCTTCAGAACATTCATGAAGCTCCCATAACCTTACATCAATATATGCTATGACTATTGGCTTCGACTCTAGTATTTTCTCCTGTTTAAATTTTGCTTGATGCTTATGCTGAAAGGACTCTTTAAGCGAAACATTAAAAAGTATGAAAAGCCTTTGGCATTGGCTCGTCGTGCGACGATGATGACGACGGCCGCGGCGACTACTCTACTCATGTTTGGGAGCTGTTGTGTTGTGTGTGTGGAAATTAGCCGCCCCAAAGGGAAGCCATGAATTTATTCGCTCGAGAAGAAGTTGCGCTCGGATATATGGATGGTTGTCGTGTCGCTATTCCAGGGAACTACCAACGACTGACTGTTGGCTGTCCCATATCAGCCGCACCGTAATGGAGCCCAAAAGTCCGTGAATTTGTGCGGCATGGAGACGTTGTTGTATTATAGAGTGTGTGGGATACACTTGGGAAGGTAGAGAAGCGTGAAGGCTATATGCTCCTGCTGCCGTCGTTGCCTTCTTGTTGTCTGTATATTACTGTTTTTGTTGTTGTCTTTTCGAGAGGGTGGTGATGCGGTACGGAAGAGTGAGACGACCGCGCTGAAATGTAGTTTGATGACGGGTGCGGGAGAGAGCATTAGAAGAGTCACGTCAGTCGGTTGGGTGTTAAATGCGGTATTCGGCTCAGACTCTAATAGTGAATTCAAAGTTTGAGGCTCGGGATTCTCGACATGACATCCATATAGCCGCGAATCGAATGAGAACAGGAAGAATGGAATGGAGCTGGCCTGATGCTTATGGTGAATCCTAAAAGTGATGGCAATGATGGTATGGCGATGAGATGGGGTGGTAAAATGATGTTGCGTTGTGTGCTTTTGGTGCATTTTTTCCCATTTCGATTGAAATCGAGAGACGCAAGTATGTACCTACAACAGAAGCATCAGCAATGCCATCATAGCATGGCAGCAGCACAAAACTCCTTCGGGTTAACATCGGTTGGTTTTTGGAATTCCCGTGAATATGGCGGATGGATACTACTTTAAGGTGGAGCGCGCTCCACATATATATCTACGAAGAGGGCCGGAATGAAAATGGTATGGTGGTCGGTTGTCGGGCTCCTTTATTTCGAGAGAGATGTATGTAGGTGCCTAACCTATACACATTAGTGCTGGTAGCGCTGCCGGAAGTGACGGGTTCCAACGTTTCCATACAACACCCGCATCTATTCCAAAATTACATTTTCTCTTATTTTTTTTTCCTGTTTCCGTTTTATTGTGTGTGATTATACGGATAGAGAGCGTGTGGTCGTCGCCATCTCACGACACGCAGGACTATAGTCGTCTTGGCCCTGTACTTGTTCAGTTTATCTTCATATATCCTTTTTTCGAATCCTTGCCGGATTCGAGATTATTTCAAATTAATATTCACACAAAACTCGGAAACATCTGACGCGCGCTGCGTACATACAAAACTTCTTTGTCTGGATAAAAGTTCGCAACCTCACAGTGATTTAATATCCTGCAAGAAAATCAACTATAGAACGGTTTCATCGCGAGAGAGTATATACCCGGAAAATCCGGGAATATTAGTATGGAATCTGGTCGACAACACGACAGACTGTTTCTCTCTAACTCCATCGAGTATGGCTGCGTCTTTAAAACTCTATGAAAATCAATAGTTTAGTGGTTCTGAACGGTGTTGTTGTGTCACGAAATCTTATCCACGTCATATTGTATATTGTGTGTGCCAGGAGACTTTTATTCTGGAGAAATGTTTAACATTAACGGTGGGAGTTAAGTAGGTTGAACAATAAAATCGGCGCATTGACGACGACGAGGGGGTGTGTGTGGAGTTGAAGGAGCACGAAGAGAAATGAATTGTCATCAGCATCTTTTTTAATGTTACATTGATGTATGACGTCAGGATAAGGAGAAGAAAACTGGCTGGTGATATGTTGTTTCCTTTGTACTCGTACAGCAACGTTACATAGAGAATGGTATGTGAAAAAATATTGATCTATTTGTCGTTGTCATGTGTTTTTATTGAGCTTTGTTGTGAGTGTGTAAATTGGATGTATATTTAGAAAATTATCAATCCAATCATATTACACCGGAATACCTGAATTATTATTGATTGCAGGATTGAAGGTTTTGCAAGCTAACGTAAATACGTATGTTTTTATATGGTTACTCGATTGTTTTTTCAATATAGATTGCCACTTTATTCTCTAGGCCCGTATTTATGATAATTTCTTAACTCAAGGAGACTTTTTTGTCTCCTTTGACCAGGGTTGTGCTTTGTTCCTGATGTCACCGCCGCTTTGCGAAAGTCCACAGGTCAAGGAGACCTTGGGTCAAGGATGCCGAAATTCAATAAATTAAATGTAATTTCCCATAGTTTTTCATAGAAAAAAAAGTCTCCTTGATTTAAGGAATGTTCATAAATACGGTCCTAAATATATTTATTTATTTTCTTTAAAAAGAAAATAGTATGTAGATATATTTCACGGACCTAATAACGAAAATTGCTCATATCGTTAGTATATAGTGTCGCACAAAATCATAATTTGTCACATTCACAAAAAATATTTCACAATAGTTAAGGTGCATTCACAATGTGTGACGTAAATTGCACCGTTATGACGGTTTATCGTGCAATATAGAAGAAATATGAATGTACTACGCCATTTTAGGTATTGGTACGATGTTTTACAACGGTCAACAGTTGCTAACACATTTTAATAAAACTGTTAAACTCAGCTAAGCTAGTGAATATCGTTCATTTCTTTTCAACAACTAAAATTAATCAGTTGACGTTAATAAGATTCTGACCTGATTTTATTTTTCTCAACACAATTTTTGCATATTTCGGGAATCATGTAAACATTCTAAAAATAATAGTTGATACACCGTTGAAATTCCTTCATATTCTAATTTTTCCCCTGTTTGTGTGCTTATGTATAGTACGAGTACATACATATTGCTGACGTTTTTCCTCAATCTGTTTCTATTAGTATTTCTTATTCAAATTTTTTTACATATTTGTTGTTGTTGTTTTATGTTTGTTAACGTGAATATTTATACGGTGCGGTCATTCGCACTTAAAAGTTTTGTATTTCATTTTACATTTTGCATTGCTCATAGTGATATATGTACATACATAGTGTGGTTTAGCGTCTCAAGCGATTTTACCACAATTCGTTTTCGCTCACTATATCATAAATATGCCGATGGATATAATACAGAGATATGAGTATACTACACTTATGTATTTACACGGGACTGAGACACAAAGAAAAGGCATGTAAAGTTATGATATCAGGCTATATCTTTTCTACACAATATGTAGTATATGTAACAAAAACTCGCTTTTAGCAAACATACACACATCTATTAGCCATACATTCATCATAAATGTGTAGAGAAGCGAAAACAGTATAATTTTCAATAGCGGATGATAAACGCTTTATTTTATTAAATTTAATCAAAACTGGTGATAAATTGCATTGTTTGCATTAGGTTGTAGAATCACACATTTGCGTCTCTTATTAAGGTCCTTGACACACTGAATTTCGACTGACGAAAATGCGTCATAATTGCATATATTTACCGTCATTATCACGAATTTAAAATTACGCATTTGGACCATGATTTGCTCAATAATGGCAGGAGACGCAATCAGTTGTAAGATTAAAAACCGAAAAAATTTACAAATTGTTTAAGAAGAATGTGTCTTTAAATTTTTGAAGAGACTATTCATTAAAATATCGCTATTGTGAGAGACATTTTTACCATCATATACAAACGTCAAATGCAAATGACGAGTTCGAATGACGAAAACATACATATGTGTCACTCCAATCACACCATTTTTACAAACATTATTAGTTTAAGAAAATTACGATATTTGGTCGGCAAAAATCCTTTTTTGGATTATGGTTGGGGATGGTCCCCAGATTATGGGATAAAAGGTCCCAATCGATTGGAGGTCGGCAACCTTAAAAAGGGGGGGCTTCATTAAGGGGTATTTTTTCATTTTTTTTTTTGCGATTATTTTAAAAGATACAGAAAAATGGTATGAAAACGAAAAAAAAAACTACATAAAATTATCTTTGCAATGATATATAACACATTAGAGTTTAATTGAAAGTTTAATTGAATATTTCGACGCTAGACTAAAAAATAAATTTGAATAGTTCAGCCGTAAAATTTTGTATAAGTATTCACAATAAGTTGAACATCATTTTAAGGTAAACATTGAGTCGCTCCGGTCAAAGACCCCCGTATCCCCCATTTGAATTTGTCAAAACGGCATGTCCATAACTCCCCCAAAATTGGAGCAGAAACCTAAATTTTGGTTTATTGCGATTGGAGGGCATAATCACCCTAGTGCATAGAACAAATTCCTGATGGGTCACTTTGTATGGGAGGGACCCTTAGTTTTTATCCGATTAAGCTGATTTTTGGTGGGTGGGGTGATGACGCCCTCCAAAGTATATTTTTTTTATTATTCAAGCTTAACCAAACATTACACAGCCCTAGAAAGGCGAAAAAGCCTTTCTGTAAACATATGAAATCAACAGACTTAGAATCACTATACACTAGTCGGCATATGTATTTTGACATCTGGTACTCTCGATCCCAGACACTGATTTTGTTTAACTAGAGCGAATAACGGTAAATTCCTTATAAGGAAATCAAAGTACATCAACAGTAATAAATAGGTATGCCTAATATTTTGCCTGTCCGTTCTAGCACTCTTTTCCTATGTATAAAGAAGAGACAAGATATGTGCGTAATTCTGGCGCGGCATAAGTATTTGGACCATATTTAAATCTTTGATTGTACACCAATTTCTCTGAAGAAAAAAATGGACAACACATAATTTCATTAATGTTTTGTGTTTACATTTTGAATTCCAAGTAAAAATGTGTCCAGTGGCTTGACACATTGGAGAAAAATCAGAAATTCGAAGTTTGGTTTGAGCCTTCGTAACAGCAAACTGCAAACCTGTTTTAAAGGTTGGATACGCTGCAATTGAATCGACTGTTCATTATTTATCACCAAAAGTGAATAAGAGAAAATAAAGAAAATTATTCCATGAAAGGGGATGTGAATATCGATTATTTACTAAAAAAAATCTTCCAAATATTTATAGAAAAATTCCTAATTGAACCAAAGTATATTATGGATATGGAGAATGTACCATCGGAGGATGACTACCGTGTGTATTCATCAACGTTACAAAGACAACTGAACTCGGAGTGTGATATGATTGTCAGCCTTACCACTTCCTAGTCGCATTGTTAGTTTATTATTCTACGATAAGATTATTTTTTATCATCTTTTTCTGAAAAATAAACTTGCGAAGAGTCGTGCCGAGTTTGGAAACTCGTTTCTCTATGAGTGTCTATTTCACAGAGTGGCGACCGAAAGATCACGGCCACAAAGCACGAACTAAAAAAGGAAAATTGCATGCATACCTAGATAAAGTGAAACCAAAGAAATATTAAACAATACCGGCGTACAGAGGGCTGCGCAATACGAGGGTTTTTTTAGATTTTAGATACATACATAGTGAATAATTTCGCATATATATTTTTTTTTTGCATTTTTTATGCATACATATATATTTAATAAATAAGAATTATACACAATATTAATAAAATGCTTCTTGTAAATCTATTTTTGGATTGGTCTAATTAAAAGTGTTACGCATAGATTTACTATGTATCATGGCTACACATATTAACTGAATTTATTAGCTGTAACTCCGTTACCGTTGCTCCAAACTGGATAAAAGCAGCTGGTGTGAAATGTACCCATCAAGCTCTTTGATTTAAGTACCCATACGTCCATGAACGATAAAAACTAAAAAAGTCGACTTTTTCAAATCTCCTGGACACCCTGTTAGCTTTGTCCTACCAACGTCTAAATATTTCGTGCCAAAAACTGTTACCATTCTACACATTCCTTCCAAATTTCATTACGATCGGACGGACAAAATCGATTTCATAAGGGTTTTTTGAAAAATCTAAAAAACCCTAAAAACCCACAAAAGCAAATCTCTTTTACTAAGGAAAAAGTTCAACTCACTGCAATTTTCAAAGAATGTTATTTTTTTCGGCTTATTTTCTTTTCTTTATTATATTATTCCAAAACTTACTGTAAATCAATACATATTTAAAGAAAATTAAAATTTAAATAACAGGCGCGACAATCCAGCATTGGACTAAGGCCGCAGGATGTGTTAGTGACATCCTATTTCCAAGATCTTATCTGCTTTCTGTTGAGGTAATGAGATCAGCATCACGCTCAGCAGTGTTATTTATCCCCATAAATGGGTACTCGTTTAACATCTGAGTGAGATCATAGTCCGTCACAAGCTCGTGAGTTCGAAAAACACCATGGGACACGGTGAGATTCGAACTCATGATCCTGTGCACTGAAGGCGCGCGCACTAACCGCTACACCACCCAGACCACATTTAAAGAAAATGCCTGGTTTATATAGAAAAGTGGAGGCTCTGTCATGATACAGGAATATATTGCTTACAATGGCCTAAGCTGCTTAAGTTCAAATCACTGTTTCCATGGCCAAAGCTTCTTTTGGTCGTCATTGAATCGTCGGAAGCCATATTTGATTTTTTTGCGGCACAATTCATTTTAAACTTCACTTTTTTCTTAGAGTTTCCCATCTTGGATCACTCATCATTTGGGGTTGACATTCGCTTTCTTTCAGACAGCGCCAAGATTTGTCTTGGTTTTTTAATATTTTTTTTTTTGTGTTTAATAATAAACAATTAACCAATTCCAATTCATTCTTCCAATTCATTCTTTATTCAGCTTAGCTTTATACAAATTAAACATTCCAAGTTACAAAATAAGCTCGCTTCTCGCATAAGTAAAACTTGAGCGCGAGTGCGGTGTATGTCATTGTACATCTAATAAATTACATTTTAGATTGATAATAATTCATACGAAATTCAAAAGGAAACTATATAAATAAAAAAGGACAACAAAATATTTTAAAGAAATAATTTAAGAAATTAACTTACAAGAGGAATAAAATAAAATTTGCAGATAATTCGTTTTAATTTGAAACATTTTTGACAATATGTAGGAAAATAAAGAACAACAGAAATTACTAATAATAGAATGTGTATAATATAACAATTAGAAAACGGATGATTTTATTAAAGACAAAAAGAAAAAGTAAATATAAAGAAAAAAAAATAATAAAAAACAAAAATAGCATGTTCTACTGGCTACTCAAAAAGGAGTTCAAATAATCTTGATTGCTAAAAACAAAATCTTTAAGCAGGTATTTGAAATTGGTATCATTCAAGTTCTGCCTTAAATCTGAAGGCAACCCATTAAAAAGTCGTGGACCCAATATACTTAAATGTCTTGTAGTAGCCATTTTTTTGCACCGTGTGGTATGTAATGGACACTGGAGTTGTCTTCTAGTTAAATAATTAGTGACATGCACGTTAAAACAATTTTTGTTTACATGCATATACTTCAACGCGGAAAATAAGTAGATTTGCCTCACATTCATAACGTTGAATTCCATAAAGGCAGATGTAGTTGAAGCAAATTTCGATTTTCTTAAACATATTTTTATTACTTTATTTTGTAGGTTTTGTAAAGGTGAAATGTATGAAGTGAGTGTCGCACCCCAAGCTGTGATAGCATATTGGACGATCGATTGCACAAATGAGAAATATATCATTCTTATGGTTGATTGATCTACATTATGTCGTAGCTTAAAAAATGCGTACATAGTTGTACGTATTTTCTTTACTATGTTACCAATATGATTTTTCCAACTAAGCGCATCATCTATTATAACTCCCAAGTATTTCGCTTCGTTAACGTATTTAATGGTTTCTCCGTCTATATTTAAAACTATTTGCGTCGGGCAAATATCTGTCTTAATTCCGAAAGCCATGAAGTTTGTTTTACTAATGTTGAGTCGCAGTTTATGACTACATAACCATTTATGAACTAGCTTACAACCATCTGTAGCATTCGTTAGTGCGCTGTTCCAATCGGTACCCTTAAAAAGCAAAACAGTATCATCCGCGTATGCAGTTATGTGCCCTTTGAATTGTAAACTATCTGTTTGCATATTGCATAGATCATTTACATATATATTAAAAAGAAGTGGTCCCAAAACGGTTCCTTGAGGGACCCCACATTTTATTTCTATGCTTTCACTAATATATTCACTAACTTTCACTTTCTGTGATCGTTTTTCCAGATAGGAAGATAGCAGCGAAAATAAATTATTCGGAAAGCCAATTCCCTTAATTTTCTCTAGTAAGATATGGTGGTTGACCGTATCAAAAGCTTTTTTGATGTCTAAAAACACTGCTATAATTTTTTCATTTTTATCTGAAGCTCGCGCGATGTAATTTGTAACGTTGTAAATCGCATCTGCAGTGCTCTTACCGCCCATAAATCCAAATTGATGTTTGCTCATTGTATTTTGGTCAGTTAAAAATTTTACCATCCGAGTTTTAATACATTTTTCCATTACTTTCGCTAAATTAGATATTAATGAAATTGGCCGGTAGTTGCTAGGATTGGTTTTATCCTCTGCCTTAAATATAGGGACTACAATGGCATTTTTAAATTTGTCTGGAAAAATTCCCGCATAGAGACTGGTATTGTATATGTGTTGCAAAGGCACAACAATGAATTCTTTTATAGTTTTGAGAAGCTTGGCAGATATTCCATCTTCCCCCGGTGATTTATTTTCAGACAAACTGTTTATGTAAGTCAAAACTTCATTGGTTGTGATCGGATCTAAGTTAATATCTGGCAACAAATTCCTACTAGGGGTAAATGAAAGAGGAACATTTGGGATACTTTTTGAAATTTTGTCTCCTATAGTAGCAAAGAAATTATTAAATTCATTAGCAATATCACAGCTCTGCTTCAAGGATACACCATTATCATTTAATATCTCTGAAACGACCGAAGTCGGTTTCGTGCTTCCAAATATAATTTCGTTCACCTTTTCCCACAGTTTTTTAGGACTACTCTTATATTTTTGTGTTTCATTTATATAATAGTGTGATTTCGCAGCTTTAATTAGGTTATTCAAGGCATTTCTGTATTTTTTATATTTTTCTTTCAGTTTAGAATTAAAAGGTTGTTTTTTAATTTTTCGTGCTAAAATATTTTTGTGACGTATTGAGATAACAATACCTTTTGTACACCAGATTTTAGTTGGTACTTCCTTCCTATTAGATTTAACTATTGTCAATTTTGTTGATTTTTCTACCATATCCTGTAAGATACTAATTAGACAATCGACACATTTGTTCGGATTTGTTTCATTGAGGAGAATCTCCCAATTCTGTTTCTGACATAGCAACTTTATTAGATTATAGTTTATTCTTTTATAAGCTTTTTCACGTTCATTTGTACTATTTACTGGAAGTGGGAATACAATTTTGGCTAGGGTAGAGTAGTGATCGGTAATGTGAGAGTGAAGGATTGCTGGGCGAAACGTTAAGCTACTAGGACCTTTGAAAAATATGTGGTCAATACACGTTTTACTCTTTTCCCTGGTAATCCCTTCTAAACATTTGTTAAATCCATATTCACTAAGAATGTCTAAGTAATCATCGGCAGCAATCGATCGTTTGTTTCTCATAATATTTATGTTAAAGTCACCAACAATGACATGATGAGTGTACTGTTTAGAATGGTCAAGGAAATTATCAAGACTATTAAGAAATGCAATGAGTTCTAAGCTTGGAGAGCGATAAACACTTGTTACATGAATAATTGTGGAACTAGGAAGTCTTATAGACAAGCTTAAAATATTAGCCTCATCAATTTCTGCTTCTATGGAATCAACAGAGAGTGATGTTTTCACGAAAGCTACTATTCCATCACATTTATTGTATTTATTGGGTTTCACGAAATTCATATAACCGTCTATATTTGCACATATATTGCTGGGCATCCATGCTTCAGTTAAAATTATGATATCGAAAGTGGTAATGATTTCACTGTATGTAATTAAAAATTCATCAATATTTTTCTCTAGGCTCCTTATGTTCATATGGAATATATTAAAAGAATTGTCAGTGTCTTTTAAAACAAATTCTCTGCATTGTTGCAAATTTAGTAGTTGTTGTGTATTTTGATTAGAAATTAATAAATCGCTAAAATTATCCATATATTAATATTGAAACGTAACTATTTATTTGAAATAATTTAAAGAGTTTTAAGTATATTTTCATTACCGATTTTAATTGATCTGGACTTTTCATCTTTTTTAATAAAAATATTTCCATTTCTCACCCAAACATACTTATATTCCTTTGATTTTGCGATTGCTTTGGTTTCCCTCAACAAGCTGGCTGTTGACGTTGTCAGCTGATCTCCAATGTATACTCGTCCGTGGCCCAGTTGGTTACAAACTCGCTTCGCAGATAGTCCCGTACCATCATTGTTCGCTTTGATTTTATTCCGATACGCTTGCATGAAATTTTGCTTAGTCGATAACCGTGTAAATTTGACTATTATGGGTGGTGTATTCGAGTTGTTGTTGTTCATGATGCGATGGATGTCATCGATTTCGTTTTCACTAGCTTCAATATCGATGGACTTTGCAACTGCCGTGAAGATCGATAATAAGTTTTCATTTGATGTGCGTTGTATTCCATTGATTTGAACATTTTTCACACGTAACGTCTTTTGAACCTCATCATATTTAGTTTTTAGTTCTTTAATGTCAGCTTTTAGACCATTATTTTCTAACTTTAGTTCTTTAATTTCACTCAGAATGTTTTCGGTTTTTCGGTTAAATTCATCGAATTGATCTGACATGAATTTTATGGATGATAACACTTCTTTTACGGTCGTTTCCAAAGTTTTTAGTTTTTCACTTATTTCATAATTTGCACTTGTACTACAAGTTTCACACTGCCAGGTTTCACGTTTCGCGCCAATTTTCCGAAGGTGGATTGAAGTTTTAATGTTAGTGCACGTCAGATGGAAATAATTTTCACATTTTATGCACATTAACTGATCTTTCCTATCAGTAAATGTATTATCACACACGTAGCACGACTTCACCATTGTTTATAGATTGGCCGATTTAATTAATATGCAAATTGAAATCTTTAAAATAACTTTAATAGAGGAGCTCGTATGTATACGTTTGTACTTTGACATCCACGAATGTCGAATCGAATTAATCGAATTAACCGTATGAAATACAATTCAATAGTAGTAGCGTGTTAAATGTTTAAACCAGAACTAAGGCTTGCCTCTTTCGGTGCTCAAACCAATCTTCTAAGTTCTGATTTTTTATTTATGTTTCGAGCCACTGGTGATATTTTTTCCTTGAATTTCAAAATGAGGAACTCAAAAATTAATAAGAATGTGTTTTTTTCATAAATTTTTGCGAAAAAAAAGGCGTGCAATCAAAGAGTTAAATATTGTCAAAATACTTATGCCGTACCAGAATTACGCCATTATCTTTTCTCTTCTCTATAGCATGAGAGTCCGAAAGAAGACAGGAAAAATATTAAGTATATTTATTGTTGTTGAAATGTACTTTAATTTCGATACAAGAAATATACCGTTATTCGCTCCAGTTAGAAAAAAACAGTGTCGAGGCTCGAGAATATGAGATGTCAAAATACGCAGACTAGTTTAGAAGTCACCCGTCGAAAACAATTTTTTGTAAGTTGATTTCTTTTTTACGCCTGCCGTCCATTACCTGCTTCGTGCGGCGCGGCGCTCCCGCGTTTAAAGCTTTTCTGAATTTTAATGGCGTAACCAAGCAAAATATGGCGTAACTATGCAAAATAAACAAAAATTCCATTCAATACAATGGAAAAGCTTTCTGAATATTGTGTGTGCTTATACCTTTTACTAGTAAAAGCTTTTTTTCGCACATTTTGTGAAAGCTTTGCCGCTGGAGCGCCGCGCCGCTCAAGTTTACGCTTGCAGTGGACGAGAGCCCTTAGGCATTGAAATGAATCTTTACACAATTGTGTTCTAAAACAACTTAAATCGCCATAGTGTCATAGTCCCCACGGCGAATCCATGAATTCGAATCCATTTTCATGAATTTTCGTTTTGTCAAAATCTAAATCCGCCTGTGGATGGATGGACTTATTTGACAGAACGAAAATGCATTAAAATAGATTCCAATGCACGAATTCGATTCGGCCGTAAGTTTAATAAAATTATCATAACTGACGTAATTATGTTTCTACCAAAATCGCAAAACTTAACTAACGCAACTATAACGGCTGTAATCGGAACACCATGTCATAGAAATGTAGAAGCCTAACGTTAAACTCAGTGGCGGCTTGTATACAATAATACTGGGGGTTCACAAAAGAGAAAACTAAATACATACGGCATCAACCCCTTAAAATGTATTTTAACGTATTCCTAATAGTCCTGACACACCTGAACGAGTTTACGAATGAATGCAGTCTATGAACCAAAAACGAGTTTATAAGCGGTTTATAACGAGTTTATATGTCGTTTGGAGTTTATAAAAGCTCTCATAACCACGTTGTAACCCGCAATTCGGTGGAGCTTTCGATTCTAAACTTTCATTGTAACCACCGAAAAGCTCTTCATTTGATATAGTTAGCGTAGGATAATTCAAATATTCATGTTTACACGTCAGATTGTCTTGGAAATTGTCAATTTTAGCGTTGGCAGTTGAAGTTTTGGCATTTATCAATTGTGGAGTATGTCATTTTTGGTACTCTAAAGTCAGTAAGTAAAATATTCTTTTACTATTTTAAAATGTTGTTAGCCATTTTTCTTTTTGAATCTCAGATGGTATGATCTTCAATGGACAATGGATACTTTAATATCAGCCGTCTTTGGGGAAACGAAAGGCTTCAGTGTTCAGTGGACCGATCTATTCAATGGTAATGGATGTCGCGATTTAAGTGAAATGGAGCTGCGAGTAGTTTCGAAGGACAATTCAAACAACAACTCGCTAATTATGTTACATGAGCCACTGAATTGAAGTACATAGATATACCCACACTTCATTAAGCATGGTTCAATCTATGAAACGTTCTTTAAGAAAGTTATCAAACGCACTTTAATTAATTGGAAAGTTATTTATTTATTCATAAATAAAAAGCAACAATATATTGATTCCATTTTCTGGTCGTTCTTCTCGGATGGGTTTGAAAGAGCGATGGCGTTCCCGACTAGCTCCTGCTTTATCCCTATGTTTACACATAATTTTCTCCATTTTACTTGTAGGCTTTCTGCCGCTTCTTATAACCAATACCTACCACTTCCTATACGGGAAATCCGCAGGACTTTGAGTTATTTCTAAAAAAAAAATGTGTAACTATGAACGACGTCCGGAAACTAACATTTCAAAATTGTGATTTGAGACGTCAAATATCGAAAGCTCAATCAGTTTATCCTGACATTCATAACCCGCATTCGACTAGTGTGTCATGCTATTCGAGTTTATGAAGCTCGGAGCTTTTTGCGGTTTATGAAACGAGGTTATCTCCTAGTGTGTCAGCTGTCAGGACTATAAGACTACTTTGAATCAAAATTATTTTATTTTAATGTCAGATTATGTATAATCAATAGTCCATACGTACATACTAAGTTTTTGCGAAAATGACCACTTCCTCAAATCTGTTGTAACTGCGAACAAAAATGTAGATTTTATAACTAAATAATCACTGCGATTTTCACATATCAGTGAAGAAAAACCATAAAATTTTACGAATCAGCAGCACACCAAAAATTTATTTTTTATCATTTACTTGGCATTGAATTTTTCCACCAAATGCTTTTCCATCGTAAAGTTCAGACAAGGCAACCTCCTAGAATATCTAGCTTTATTTTTTCTCCTTAGAAAAGTTCGGGTCAAGAAATTTCTAAAGTTAAATAATCCGTAAAATATCCGCTCATTTTTATATTCTTTCATTGGAAATACTCACCTAAAATTCATATCAATTCGGTTCATCGTGGTGTGTTGTGCAGGCTGTGCACAACCTATTTGAGCACAAAATCTTGTGTAAAATTTGCACAATCCCCTCGCCCCGGGAGCCGTCACATATCTGATTTTGGAACGAGTGCACCAGTTCATATGACTGTGCACCACCACTGTAGGTGCTAGATGTTGGTCGCTGGTCGCGAATTTCGTATTTATGCATATGTACGTACGTACGCTTAGAATACCTATGTTGCGTCGAGCGGTTTGTTCTGTTTTCTGAAGTTTTTTATTTAGCGAAGATATTTAGCACATTATATGTTGATATTGTTGTTTTATCACGGGGTACACATATGGACCACTGGTTAATCTATTCACAATGATGGGTTCTGTCAACGGCCGAAGGCTAGCCTTTTATCCTTAACCCTTCTGTCGGCACCTACTACAATATGCATATTCTATATCGAATAGGTTTGGCTGGACCTACTGAGACAACCTTTTTAGTTTTTAGAAAAAGCTAAATTTTTATTCGTAGATTCATTCTGCCAATTCTAAACTAGCATTTTTAAACAATAAAAGCATTTATGTATATCATTTTTGTAACGTTTTTAAGTAGACATGTTTTGATGTGGTATTAGTACAAACATGTTTTTCCCTTATTTTCTTCTTTTTTTTGCTCCTCTATTTTTATTACGTCTAGTAGAAATATCTAGTAGAAAGTTTTATCGCATTTTCCAATTCCAATATCTTTGGGAAAATATTTAGGGGCAAATTTCCTGACACTCTTAGCGGGTTATTAGAGAACGCCCTGACTATCTTAACGGACTGGGCTAACCTCAGTGGCGTGGGAATTAACCCAGCAAAAACGGACTTAGACCTCTTTACTAGGAGGCGTACGATTCCTACTATTGCCTTGCCTAGACTAGGGGGCATACAACTAGAGTTGTCCGACACGGCCAAATTTCTTAGTCTGATTTTAGAAAGAAACTAAAATATAAACCCAACATTGAAGAAAGGATGAACAAAGCTACTGTGGCACTTTACTCATGCAAGAAAGCAATCGGGAAAACGTGGGGCCTGCAACTAAAAGTTGTGTATTGGATGTACACAGCTATTGTGCGGCCTATTCTACTTTATGGAGTTAGCGTGTGGTGGACGGCACTAAGCACCGCCACCTTTAACTTGCTCGTCAAAATTCAAAGGCTGGCTTCTCTTCTCATAACAGGAGCTTTTCATACAACACCTTCATTGGGACTAGAGATAATCCTGGGACTACTGCCACTGGACGTCTTGGGTCAACGGATGGCGGCATACACGGCGTTGCGTCTTCGTGAAACTGACCTGTGGCGAGCGCTGGACTATGGGCACTCAACGATTCTTCGCAACTTCAACCTGCCCCCAGCAACTGACTACACTGTTCCCAAATACCTATTTGGAAGAAACCATTGTAGTGAAGGGAAGCGTGGAATAATAGCATATCCCTACCTAGTGCATCCATTGCAATTTATACTGATGGTTCGAAGACGGACGCAGGAGTAGGTATCGGAATATACTCTGAGGAACTGAACATTAACTTGTCTCTCAGTCTCCCTAACTTCTGTAGTGTTCTACAAGCAGAGGTCTCAGCGATTTTGGAGGCCCTAAATTGATTGGGTAGGTACGTCATCACAGGAAGGAACGTTATACTCTTTACCGATAGTCAGGCTGCTATTAGATCAATAGAATCAGTGCTGACCACATCAAAGATCATCGAGAAGTGCCGCTTAGTACTTGGAGAGATGGGTCGTTTTTTCGATATTACGCTAGGCTGGATACCGGGTCATAGTGGCTTCGAAGGGAATCGACGCGCAGACGACTTGGCGCGGCATGCGTCAGCTAGTGCCGCTGATGGCGATCGTTACAACATAGAAACGCCATCTGCTGCTTGTGCAATGGTAATAAAAACCGCTGTTGAACGCAGGGCCAATGCAAGATGGACCTATTGTTGTACTTGCAATACGACGAGGGTGATATGGCCAAAGCTAGATTTTGGTCGATCAACCATATTACTGTCTTTGGACAGAAAGCATATTCGTAATGTAGTGGGGGTTATAACGGGGCATTGTCCTATTGGAAATCTTGCTAGAAGGCTCCGAATTCGCCACAATGAATTCTGTAGAAGCTGTGACGACGAAGAGGAGGAAGAGAGCGTACACCACTTAATTTGTCAATGTCCTGCTTTGGCCGAGAAATGAAGCCGTTATCTTGGTTCCAGGTATTTTTATGATACGGACGATCTTCGTGATGTGAGCCCAATACTGCTCAACAATTTCATTGTTAGCACGGGGTGGTTCTCAGGTTAATAGGTTTTTATAGATTCGAATTCTACAGAGGTATCACAACGGACCAAGTCTGGTCTAAGTGCGCTGGGGATAAACTCAGCGGCCCCTTTACCTAACCTAACCTTGGGAAAATATTTGGCTCTTTGTTGGTAGATTTAGGGAAATAAGTGGAAAGAAATAGGGAATTCTCAAGCGCGAAAATCATTTCATTTCTAATTTTTCGTGAATATTCTTGAGCAAATCTATTTTGAAAGACGTTCGCACGTTACTCATATTTAGTGCTTACTATTACAAAGGAAACGAGACCGAGTTCTAATCGTGCGAATAGCACGATGAGTGTATACCCTAATACCCATGTACAGGCCTAGAAGGTACGCAAAACTTGAAATTTACAATTTCATTTTTTTGTAAGCGAGGAGGGGGTATATGAGTCGGTTGAAAGTTATCCAGCAAGCGGTATAGCTCAGTCTTAAGGCTCAGATTTGTGACAATGTTTAACGCGAAAGACTCTTTGAATGTTTGCAAAATCGGGTTCGAATATTGTAATAATTATTTTAAATAATTGGGCTATAAGCAACGAAGTTAAGCAACCCACAGACCTATAGTAACAAAGTATTTACTCTACTGGATAATAATCTGTTACATGATACTGAGAGCGCGTGTTTGGCATGTGACTTCAATTAAACCTAATTGTAAGAAGTCTCCAGAGTCTCCCCGCGGACTACCTACGGATCTCTCACGGACCACCCCCGGACCATCTGTTGGGTAACAGTGATATAAATCGAAGTTTCCTATACTATATGCTATACGGCTGCTACTTTCAAAGTTGTGGATTCAAACACACGAGCTACGTGTGCAAAATTTCATCCCGATAACTTTTTAGAATTGACTTGACTTTGTGAATTGAAAACGTGCTAGGATACGGCGATACTGGGACAACTAGATAAACTGACAGACTTGTAATCAACTCCACTCGTAGTACTCATCCATAATAAAATTACATATATGATCAAATGCTTCCTCTGATGAGTTAAACAATTCTTTGACTAATTTAATGTATTTGTTTGCAAAATCTGAAGGGTATAATAAATAATTATAAAAAACCTCAGCCTAATCCTTACCAATACTAACTATGTATTCATTTCTTTTAGTACTGAGCTCACTTTTAAATAATAAAAGTTCATAAAACACCTGTGTCAAAATTTCATGTCAATTAGCCAGTTAGCCCACTTTTCGCAATCTCGTTTGACTTAACAAGCCCATTATTAAACGTTATATTTCCGTTTCTAATAGTTGTAATGATTTTTTTAATAGATATTATTAAAGCTGGACAATTTATCTGTTTGATAATGCATATAACTCAAAATCGGACCAAACTCACTTTTCGCTAGTGACAGATATACTTCCCGAATTTTCCCTAATAAATTTGTCCAAAATCTTCCATCATCCACTGTACACTCCATCTGTTTGTTATCATTTCTACCTTATTATTATTACGTATCTCTCATGAGACTATACCGAAGTTTACATTTTCAATTATCACCGGTCATGCGCTATCTCATGCAATCACGATACACACGTTGGATGTATGCCACACAGCACAGCACACAACATCTGTTTATATGTGGCGCTATCAAGTGTCACGCTAGTCGCACACAAGACGGCACTCACTATGTATATATGATATCGGAACTCGCGCTATAAATGCTTATATACATTCGAGATTCGAGTGTCAAGTGAGTCGTGTGTCTAGGGTGCGGGTTTTCTTGGCTCACGGCTGCGATTTAGATACATATTAATGTTGCACTACATTTTCGTATCAGCTATCGCTCTCTTGCTCGCATGTATGTATTTTTATCACAATATATCGCCAACGAGTGGGACGAATAAATTCTATTTACATTTCACACCGTACCGCATCGCATCGCATTCTTCGTCATCGTATCTTTTGCTGTCGTCATTACTTCGTGCTCTCGCACTGCTCGCATATTATGTTCTGTATGGAGGAGCATTGTGCTCGCACTCGGATACATTCTTGAGAAGGTTGTTTGTTGCGATGCGATGTGGGGCTTCCGAACCGATCCGCGATCTATCATCATGATGTCGTTGTGCAGTGCACTCGCCCGCAGTCAACATAGGCAAGGCACCCTGTGTCTTTTTGTAGCATGTTGCCGGCCACTGTGAAGTGTTTTATGTACGACGGATATTGGCCTTGCCATGTTGATGTCGCGTGTTGGGTTGTTGTTTGATGTTGCTGGTCGCGCTGCTGCCGCTTTTGTTGACACACTCGCCGGTCCCGGCCATAGTAGCAATTCCGGGGTGGAAAAAAGGTGTTGCTAATCACTGTCAATTTTAATTCTATTTTTGCCCGGTCGATTATGATGATAGTGATTTGTGTACGCAACATGAGAGAGAATGTTGCACCGCGCACTCCCCGGGATACGTTTTTTTTTGTTGTTTTCGCTGCTCGACCGCAAAATGTGTATGGATGGTGGTGAATGAGTCGTGTTGCCGTTAAAATCGTTGTTCATCGCTGTGCGTGTCAATTTTAATCGGCGCGAATTGTGGAGTGTGTGCATTGAGTAGTAGTAAATGTTGCTCGAATCTCTCATTTTCTTTTATTAAACATTTCGTGTACATAATAAGTGCAGAGCACATTTTTATTGCGCGGCGCTCATACATAGGACGGGTGCGCTGTTTTGGTTTTCAGATGGTTTTATCTTTCTTACGTACGGACGGATGGACGGCCATTTGTTAGCGCATGTAATAAGATCAAGTGCTGGCCGTGTGTATACAGTTTTTTTATTGATTATTAGTACTTTGTGCGATTACTGTTATTTGTGTTAACAATAAGACAGTGAACGAGTTGTTGATTGTTGTGTTTTTTATTTATCTGGTCAGTTTTTTATTGGAACGTGGAATGTTCGATACAGCTTTTATTTACCGATTACAAGTTTTGTGTTTTTAATTAACGATTCTATTTTTGGATTGATTTAGTGCGGGTTTTGGAATTCGATATGAAAAAAAGTTGGATGCGGTTAGTGTTAGTGGAAATGTTCCTATTCTACTACGGAAAACATATCTGAATAAAACAGCTTATTCACGCATCCTGTCACGAGTGGAGTGAACGAAGGTAGTGCACATTCTCTAATTTCGGCAACTCCTGCCAAGTTTACGGAAGTGTAGCCCACCCCACTATTGTTTGGCAGTTAAGATTTGGAACTGGGCATGAGATATACTGTTCAGGAATCTCCAGTCAAGGAATCGGAAATCTGTTCGAATTTCCACCAATAGTGTGTTGTTTCATACGAGTAAATGAATAAACGGTGACACAAATCTTCTTCCTCTTTCTTCTCCGTCATAAAGTGAATGTGTAACCAATTTCATATCTACAAAGAAAAAAGTTTATGTATGAACTTCATGCATGCATACATCATCAATATCTCTAATGCCATTTTCTGCAGTTTGCGAAAAGAAAAGATTCCGTTGTGCGAATTGTGTATAGTTCGCGCGTTGTTTGAAAAAAAATAAGTGTCCGAGTGTATGTGAGTGCTGCGTTGCATGTACGTAAGAAATATCGCGAGCTTTCAATCTAAATTTTTACGGAATACGTACTTTTGCATATCATCATCAACATCGTCGACATCTTTCGAAAAAGTGGTAATAACTTGTGCTACCTACAGTGTATGTATGATGTGTCGATGTCGCCCAATCATCTTAGTGCGGTCATCCAATGCTATAGTTACATGCTATAAAATGTTCATATCATCGGCGATATCGTGTCGCACGACCTAATGTGCTAGAAAATCGCATGAATAGTGTTCCGAGTGTGCAGAGAAGTTTGTTGTAGAGGACTGGTTTTTTGTTCATTGACCGCTGCTACTGCGCTGTGACAGTCGCGCGGCTATGCAGTTTTACTATCTCTACTGTATCTTAATAAATTCATGCACATACACACATCTATAGTCGACGTGTAAATTTTGCAGCTTTTTTTTCAACAACGTCATGAAAGTATACGTACATACGAGTAGTACACTTCAAATCGATGTCTAATTTGAGTCAGTGAAATCATCTTGAACGTCTCTTTTTTAATTTTCTATCGTCTTCAATTTATTATTTTGTTGGTGAACAAAAATTGTATACTATTCGTACTCCCTGTAACACAATTATAACGGAATATACGTGTGAACGTACAGCTGAATGCTGCGCTTTGTGTAATAACAGTGTATGTTCGATATTGTGACCTCTTGTCGACGTTCAGTTCAGTTTAGTGACGATAGATCATCAATCACACTAGCAGCGATACGAAATCTGACACCAAGTTTATCGGTGATTTCTGATTTAATGGAAAATGTAGCAGCAGTTCGATAATAATGAGCGCATGCTACTTATATGTAAGTAAATTTCACCAAAAAATTAATTCTATGAAATAAAAAAAAATTTTGGACGATGAAATGTTTAATGTTCTGTCCCTGTCTACCAGTATGTATTTAGTTTAGTACCTGAAGTATTTGAAGCGCCAAGTTTTGATGGAATTTCATTAATATTGGCCTGAAACTATCGAATTTGTAATCCGTTGATCCTGATGATTAAGGCTTATTCCGGCGCATACATATTTCAAATGCTCTACATCGGGTCTAAAAATCCTAATTTCGGATTTAAATAGTAAAAGATTGAAAATTTCGATTCAAAAACAAAAACATACGAAATTTTTAAATTTAAATTCTATTTAAAAACATAAAATTACGAATTTTTCGAAAATTTCGATTTGAAAAGGTACAATTGGGATCAAAATTTGCACTTTTTGTGGGACGAGCAACTAAAGCTAGACCAGCTAGGATAGTAAAACAAAATTATTATTACAGCCAACAAATTTACCTAAAAAATAAAACTAATCATACTAAAATCGGATAAGAGGTTTGGTTTTTACAGAACTTCAAAGTCAAATTTGTGTGATTTGACCCAAAAACAATCCAACAACAATTTTCTCCAACTTCTTCTTCAGGAGAGCTGCTTGTACGATTGGCGCATAGTCTTACGATCATATCTTTCTTACATCATTTTATTCTAGGTCCATTATTTATAACAGTTTTTATTATAGATGCCATGGATATCCGGTTACTATCCGGTATCCGGACTATCCGGCCATTTTTTTAGTATCCGGTATAAGCCGGATAGAAGCTACTAACCGGCCGGATACCGAATATTACAAGTTTTACGCATTTTAATTAAAATTCTGTAATCCATTTTATTTACACATATGGCCAAAAAAATAAGTACACCCATACGAAATTTCCTTATCACCATGTAGCCAAATAGTTATTTGAGTAAATAAAATTATATGGAAAGATTTAAATACTTAATTGGTGAGGAATCAAATAATATGTAGATTAGCATATTATAATAAATAACAGCTTTCATTTAACTTGAAAATGTACGAACTGACTAAAATAGGCTGGACAAAATAATAAGTACGTATCAGTTAATTTGATTA
The DNA here is from genome assembly GCA_949715475.1 of Microchrysa polita. Taxonomy (NCBI): domain Eukaryota; kingdom Metazoa; phylum Arthropoda; class Insecta; order Diptera; family Stratiomyidae; genus Microchrysa; species Microchrysa polita. The sequence continues at coordinate 80,269,667 of OX454417.1, forward strand.
AAACTGGTTTTAATCAAAATATTATGTTCTGATTCGACAAGAATTTTATTTATTTTATTATTTAAAAATAAATGGTAGGTACATTATTTTGAAAAAAAAAAGGTTTTTGTTGGCCCTCTGGAGATAATTCTTATGGCATGTTCCCACACATCCATATATCCAGTTACTTAGAAAAAATTCCGTAATTGGCCCGTTTTGTGAAAACTATGTTTCTAGTTCATTGATTCAACTCTCCCTTCACATTCCGGATTCAATTTGGCTCTCGTAACAACGTGAAAAGCCATCCGATTTGTTTGAAGCGGATGCTTGACCAGTTTGTGAGGTATGCTTAGGGTTGATATCCTGCTGAAATCCCAATTTAAAGTGTATGGGTTCATCAGTAAAATATTCTAGGACTCTCAACTAAATTTCTTATATGGAAAATGCCTCATAGTAACGGTTATTAGGTATATTTGAACGAAACCAATGAAAATTAAACCATAGACCAAGTTTTTTTCGCCTCCATGGGAAATAACCAGTTGATGTAGCTTATACACATATCATATTATTTTTTTCCTGAATGAAGAATATTACGATAAGAGTAGTTTCCAATCTAATTTATTACGATCTCATAAATAAAACAGAATATTCTGTGAGCTTCCATTGTTCGGTTTGGAACAAGGAGAACTATCCCTCCAAAATTTTCTTGTACCGTCAACACTTTTTGACATCGCCATGGAAAGTTCTAAACTTTTTTCCAAAACTGCTTTACTTCTTGTATTCTCCGATTAACTTTTCAAAGGAATTCTTATTTCCAATATTTGCCGCGAAAAACATCAGTCATGCCAAGGGAACTTTTCTCGCCATAGTGATAATGAGATCGACAGTTATCCTTAAGGCCCTTACACGGCCTTAACTGCATTTGAATACAATGTTTAGCTGGTTTATTTTGTTATTGAGTGAATAAATTTTCCGCTATTTCAAAGTTTCGAATTTAAACGACTTTATTCGTACCTACCATTTGTTTTTTGCCCCTTAAGTATTTTTTTGTTTTTAATTTAACGCTTGTTGCATACACCAATGAATAAAAACAAATCCTTACGGAAAATAGCAAGTTGTTGTCAGAAAATTTAAAAAACCGATGGTGTACTTATCATTTTGACCAAGTTGAAAACCCACTTCAAAGCTAATATCGGGAGGGACTAAGATAATAGGGGTGTGCCATTTAGTTTTTCGGTTCCGTTGGCATTGTTGTATTCTAATTGTTATAATGGCTATCTATTTAGAGTAACTAAATTTTAAAAAGGATATGAAAATTTGGCATAAGAAAGTACATGAGGGTGTACTTATTTTTTTGGCCATATGTGTATATTTTATTAAGACTCCTGAGTCCTGGCATTTAGTAATTAAAGTCCACTAGTCGCAAAATAATAATGAATAAAGACAAGTTTCTCGGCCTTTGTGGGTAGTAAACGATTCCATTTATCCTCGTAGACAAGACCTGGATCAGAAAATAACCGCTCAAAGAATACGTTGCTACAAGGTGATAATAGATAAATCCGATCAAACTTTTTGAGAATCGGATACAGTATTGCGTTCGCTGACCACCACTTGAAAGGGTCACCCCTCCGATCTAGGCAAGCAGTTTTTAGATAATTTTCAAGCTCAATTGCAGCATCGCTTTTTTGCATATCCTAACACGGCATGCTTTCTGAACCGATTTCATCAAAGCAGGCCCAGTAACTGTCGTGTATATCATCAGTGGACTCATCATTTCTATTTTTGTCCGTCTATTAGGTGGTGAGGAAAAGGCAACCTCAGCATCGGGCTCATCACAGCTCATTTAAAAGCTTCTAAGAGGATTTTTCGTTTCGCTCTCACCATTTGAACCGTTCCTAAGAACCTAGTTTTAAAAACCTCGAATCGAGAAAAATTACAATCGAGTATTTATAATTTTTATCTAAAGCCAAGTACTGACATCGAGAGTGAAACTTTTTTCCGCTGCGATTTATTCAATAAAAATGTATTCTTACTGTCGTGGAATATGTGGAGAATGCTGGGGAATTCCATAAGCTACAATCCGAAAACAGTTCCATTAAAGGTGGAGTTCCAGCGAGTGCTAACATCTTGCACCAGCTTGTGATCTGGTAAATTAAGTTCCTAGCGAATGGCTTTAAGTTTTTCTTGTGCTACACCCGAGTGATTAAAATTGTGACAATCCGTCTAGCAGATGCTAACATCTCCAATACCTCCTGCTGGGACTTCAACGACTCATGGACAACTCGTAAAGAATGGATAAAACATTTCGCTGAATCGTACTCTGCAAGCCAATGAATTTCGCTTTGAGGAATATTCCATCTTTCTGCAATGGCAGTGTTTAGTGCTTTATCGTCTGAATAGGCAAATTCAGAAGCAATGTTTCGCCGGATATCCGGTAGCCGGATATTCGGCGCTCCGGCCGAGAATGCGGCAGGATATTCTTAAAATGATGTAAGAAAGATATAATCGTAAGACTATGCTCCAATTTTTAAAAGAATCGTACAAGCACCTCTCCTTGGTAGAAGTTAGAGAAAATTGAGATGAAAAAATGGATTGTTTTTGGGTTAAATCACACAAATTTAACTTTGAAGCTCTGTAAAAACCAAACCTCTTTTCCGATTTTAGTGTGGTTAGTTTTATTTACATAATAGGTAAATTTGTTGACTGGAATAATCATTTTGTTTCACTATTCTAGCTGGTCTAGCTTTGGAAGTATTCAGCTTTAAATTGTACAAGAAAATGCCTGTGGCAGCTAAAGGGTTAAGAATAGGGGGTATGTTCCGTACAACTTTTTTTGCTGGAAATCATAATCCGGTGTGTTTATGCGGCAGTTTCTGGGCAACCTGTATACGTACCTTCCAACTCCAAACCCTAAATGCTAGGAATCGCAACTTTGTAGAGACATGTGCACCTCTACATCGGGTCTTAAAACACAAATTTTCGAAAATATAAAAGTGAGGATGTTTTGAAAATTTCTTATCAAATACATGTACATATTACAGTCTTGACTTGGTAATCCGGATCACCTTTAATCCGGATATGACGTTAATCCGGACCACTAAATGTTACCACTATGTTTTTTATAGTCCGGATTTCAGCAGCAATTTTGACTCTATAATCCGGATATTTGGGATTTTCGGTGTGTTAATGGCACATTTGGTCTCATACTTACTTACGGAACGGTTTGGCAAACGATATGATGGTACATAACTAATTTCAAAGAAAAAAAATACATTTATCGACTTTTGTTCCTCTTTTTTATTTATTTGGGCTTTTTTCCCAGAAAAAAATGTTTGCGCTAATCTGGATGTTCCGTTGGTCCGGATTACCCCTTGCAATAATTGATCCGATTATCGAGTCAAGACTGTATGTGAAAATGCGAAACTTTTTAAAATTTCAGTTCCAACGCATACCTACTTACTTATTGCCGTGAAATACAGTCTTGACTCGATAATCCGAATCAATTATTGCAAGGTGTTGTCCGGACTAACGAAACATCCGGATTAGGGCAATCATTTTTATCTGAGGAAAAAGAGTCCAAATAAATAAATAAGTGGCTCAAAAATGTATTTTTTTCTTGAAATTAGTCAGTATCATATAATTCGCCAATCCGTTTCGTGGGGAACAAATTTAATTTGATACCAATATGTATTTCCAGGGTGCCACCTTTTTCAGGATTTTTTTAATGAATCTAATAAGCAATGAGACTACTGATGGGGAACCTATAGTAAAACAAGAATTCCAACCGAATTCTGACAACTTTTTTTTCAGATCCCTCGTATATTTTTTTGAAACTGAACTATCAAAAAATTCTTAATTAGGATTTGATTTACTCGCCGATGAAACAAACCAAACCATGTGGCATTTTTTCGTGACTTCTTTCAACTCCTGAAGCAGCACCTTTATTTTCTGACATGGTGACACAGAGGAACTTGACATCGCGTCGTAAAGCCTCGTTTCCATTGTACGCCTGCCGTCCATTACCTGCTTCGAGCGGCGCGGCGCTCCCGCGTTTAAAGCTTTTCCGAATTTTAATGGCGTAACCAAGCAAAATATAAACAATTGTGGCGCAACTGTATACGAACGTGATGTTTCAGTGATCCCCAATTGTTTGCGAACAGTTGCTGAACTATTGTTACACGTCCACACTGTAAACAAATGTTCCTGAGCTGTTGCACATATTTTGGAGCAATTGTTTTACATCACCATTGTAAACTGTTGTATCGCAACACTGCTCCTGAACAATGTTCCCGAACAGCTCAAGTTCGTTTCGAGCTTATTGCTGAGCTGTCGCACTGATTTTTGTAAGTAATTTATTGATGTTCGATATTTTCCATTCAAATGAAAAACACTGGGAACATTACACAAATTGGGACAACTTTAATAAGAAATGAGAGGTTCTAGTAGAATTTGAATAAATTTTAGTTAAAATAAAATTATTTTAGGTTTTTTTTTATAGCAAACATAATTAAGTTAAAAGGTATTTCGGCTCAAAGTTCTGTTAATATTCGCCAGCATACGACTGCACTCATATAGGGCCATTCTCTCAAAATTCTTATCGAATGGTTAGTCTAATCGCATAGAGAAGACACACACAATTTTCAGAAAGCTTGAATTAAATTTTTGTTAATTTTGCTTAGTTATGTTATCTTTTGCTTATTTATGCTGTTGGATGAAAGTCCGCAATGATTTTTTCAATCTAAGGTGATGGCGTAACGAAGCAAAGTATGGCGTAACTATGCAAAATAAACAAAAAATCAATTTAATACAATGGAAAAGTTTTCTGAATTTTGTGTGTGTATTCTCTATGCGATAAGACTAACCAGCCGACAGCTACTGAATAAGAGCTATCAGAACAAATGTTCAGTTAGGTATAAGTTTTTGAAAGACTTATGCCTGTTCCTATACGTTTTTGATTTGTGGTAAAACCGAGGACCCTTGTGATGCTGTATGGGGCTTTTTAAATAAAACGAGACCGAGGCTAATTTCGGGCGCGGCCGAAATTTGGATACCCTTCGCTCTTCTTGGGCTAAAAGTTTTTTTCGGGCGTACCTAGGACTTGTATTTACCCCCCCCCCCACATTCTTTTCCTTCCGTCTTCACAAAAGTTCCGTTTCGTCGACAAAAAAATATTTCTGTGGGGTTTGGTTGGAATAAGTGGGCTAGGGTTGCCACCTGCTCGGGCCTCGCCCGGCAGTGACGGGCCTAGAAGGTGCGGCCGGGATGCCGGGTTCAGGAAAATTTTACCGGGACGCGCTCTTTGATGTAGCAAAATGTAGTCCTCCTGAAAAGTCAGTACCATAAATTAAAATTTAATTGACAGTTCAGTTTTTCTACATTTTTTTCATGGGGACGTATAGCTGCAACTGTTTCTTTAAGGGCCGCGCTTAAATTGAAATATGTAGCCAAGCTTTTCTTAAAAATATTCACCCTTATGACGATCATGAGTTTGATTTAGTTTTCCAATGTCTGCTTTTCAAGAGTTCCTATAGTCTATCCTGCGATAGGAAGCGGCTTAAACGTTTACTCGCAATTAAAAAAAAACATTACTTCTGTGGATGTATGTCCCTAGGTATGGTGGTCTTACCATATTCAGTGGAAACTAAAAATCTCGTCACACGTCTCGTGTTACTCTGCATCGCTGCAAACTTAAGTTATCAAAGGTCACTGAAATTGCTATGCACGTAATATTGGCGTTTAAGCGAAAAAAATATTTAAATTTGAAATTAGAACTTGATTGCCTTGGAATGGCTGTGCCTCACAAGATTGCACGACTCCTGCTTTTGACCGGATCGAATCTCTATCGAAAACACTGCTGCTCTAATTTATCTTCGTAGAAATTGTACGGATCCCGTGGGTTATCTGAAACATATTCTGAAATGAAAATCGGACGAATGTCCTGTAAAAAAGATCAAAATTGTGAACAACACACGCCTGGGAGGGATAGAGGCAATAGGTTAATTCAACGGACGTTACCTTTTCGTTGACTGCCCTCATCATCTCTGCAGCGCCGGTCCTAGGTATTATGGCGCCCTGTTCATATACTGAAAAGTCGCCCTTCTATACAGGGTGTCTGGAAACTGCCGCATAAACGCACCGGATTGTGTGATTTCCAGCAAAAAAGTTGTACCCCTAATTCCCAACCCTTTATACTCCAATCAACGGGGAGATTTTACCTTGCAAAATTTGGGGACTTCTCAAATTTTTGATATGTTATAAAGACAGGTGGGGTAAGTTAAAATCCAAGTTTGCGTCACTTTCCCCCCTGTGCTCCCGCCGCTATCTTGAAAAAACCATCTAAAATCTGCTCTTTTATCAGTTTGCGGTCTATAACTCGTTCCCAGTCCATTTGAGCACGAAATGTGCCGAGACAATCTTGTAGAGCACAGAATTTCCTATAAATTTCTTCTGACAAGTTTGACTCTACAATCAAAATTGGCAGAGTTATAGCGCAAAGAATATGCTTAAAATTCCAAAAACCATTACTAACAAATTTCAAAACATACTTCGAGAACTCTATACTAAAATGCAGAGGAGGCTATGAGTCATTGTAGGAAATGTTGTCTTCTACAAAATTGTCTTGGCAGATTTTGTGCTCAAATGGACTGTAAAGAAGTTACAGGCCAAACACTGATGAAAGGGCCGATTTTAGATGGTTTTTTGAAGATAGCGGCGGGAGCACAGGGGGAAAGTGACGCAAACTTGGATTTTAACTTACCCCACCTGTCTTTATAACATATCAAAAATTTGAGAAGTCCCCAATTTTTGCACGCTAACCCCTATTATTTCGTGTCTATTGATTGGAGTATTAGGTGCCACAGGCATTTGAAGATTTTTTAAAAAATCAGTTTTTATACGAATAAAACACCAATACATATATCGAAAGCCTGACTAGCTAGAATAGCAAACTAAGATGATTATTAGGGACAACAAGTTTACCTTAAAAAAAATAAAACTTACCGCACTAAAATCGGAGAAGAGGTTGGCTTTTCTTAATGAAAATGTATGCTTACTTACTGGAATATGTAGGAAATGCTGGGAAATTCTATAAGCTACATCCGAAAATGGTCTCATAATTTTTCTCGGCCATTTAAAGTATTTTTCGATTCCCCGGTCATTAGATATTTTTCACGATGAAATGACCGGGAAATGGAAAAAAATACATAAAATAGCCGAGAGAGTTATGAAATAATTGTAGCGTATGGAATTACACTGCATTTGCCACATATTCCACGACCACGAGCATTCATTTTCATTGAGAAAATCGCAGCGGACAAACATCTTACTCTCGAGGTCTTTCCTGCGCTTAATATGGATTGCATAGAAAATTTTACGCGGTAAAATCTCTTCCTAAAAACTACAGTATACATTGTACAAAACTCCTCTATCGCCCAGTCTCATACAATTGAAACATGTACTACGAGCTGAGACTACGGGAATGAGCCATCAAGTGAATACGCACATCTCACCTACAACGAGCCTGCAAAGCACCTATTCCCCTCTTTTGCAGAATATAGGGGTGTACGCTCTACAACAATTTCTTATGTGCAAAGTTTCTGCATTGCACAACTCATCACTTCCGCCAAGCATACAATCTATGAAACTAGCGCCCATAGGGCGCCCATCCCGCATATGAAGTGTATGGATTAATTGGAGCATGTTTGCAGTGATGCACAAGTACGAGATATGCGAAGCATTTTTGAGCGCGGACGGATGGAAAGACGTCTCTCGCTCTTCCTCTCGCGTAGATACAATGCGGAAAAGTTTGCAGATGTGTCTTTAAAGGTTTCACGAGTTGCGACTGCGTCGATAGGTCGGTCAAATGGAATGGAATACGATTAGCGTGCGAGTTTGGTTGTTAGCGGAGTTTCTATGTCATTTCTAGAGTCGCGATAGCAGCTGATCTTTGGGAAAACACACCCTTATAATTGAATCAGCTCTAGTTCGTTTAATATGTACAATAGGTGGACGACGTGTATCAATCAATATAAAGTCTTGATCTTAAAGGCATATTGAATTTGTGAATTTGGCGCCCCTTTCGGTTGGCGCCCTGTTCAAGTGCACAGTCTGCTCCTATAGTAGAGCCGGCCCTGCATCTCTGTTCCTTTCATGCGAGTGTTGTCCAAAACTTTGATCTTTTACACCGCGCGGTTCGGCGAACCCCGATCCGTGTGGGCCGGCTTAAGATCAGATGACCGTGGAGTTATATTTAGGCAATAAATTCCTGCCAGCTCAGAATGAAAAATAGGCAGTCTCTTTTCAACCAAATAATGTTTATAATTTGGTAAGGTTAGCTGAATGTATTGGGTTCATTCCCAGGATATCAATTGCAATGGATACTTATTGACAGCCGGGATACAAAGTAATCGAGGGAAGTGGTGCAGCGAATGGAATGAGTAGGCAAGACTCCACCGATTTGTATTTGATCGAGTCATGGATTGGGTCTCTTCTGTTATTACGAATCGGTCCAAAATAATGCAGACACGCTATATCGGTAATAATCCAACTCTCACTCATTCAAAGGAGTTTTTGATTGCCCTCACCCTTCCTTCGCATGACAATTAGCACTGCTAATAATCACTCTATAGAGCCGAAATAGTAGACTCATTTTTGAATCGATAGTGTGTACGTGTCCTACTTTCCTCTGCCATTATAGAAAAATCCTTCAAAGGATTTATTAATTTATCAATCGAAAAGGCTGATCTGATCAATTAAGCTTTTATTTCATAGGGCTGTCTTAGCTTCTTAGCAACTGCGCCTCAAAAATTCAATACATACTCGCAAAGAATTTTTTGAACACAGGTAGGGGAGGGGGTCCCCTCCCTTTTGCAGGTGCCGGGCGAGGGTCGTGGTCGAGGTGGTAACCCTAAAGTGGGCAAAGAAAAATATTTACTTGGAAAATGTTATTGGGGGATGAGGGACCATGGCCCCATAGTATGATTCCATTTGTTTTGACCTTTTTTGTTGCTTTGATAAAGACAAATTAATTTGTAATTGTGAAATTTGTGTAAAAAATGTTTCATAGAAAAACCAAAACGGGGGGTTGGGTTTGTATGGCAGCCCCATGACCCCATGTTCCGATTTGATCCATTCTTACATATGTTTTGTGTCATCGATATAAACACATTTGTGTGAAATTTGGCTGAAATTGGTACACAAATAAAAAAGTTTTTCTTAGAACCTAATTTGGGGGATTAAGTTCGTATGGCAGCTCCATGACCCCTTTGTCCGATTTGATCCATTCTTGCATATATTCTGTGTTATCTATAGAAACAAATTTGTGTCAAATTTGGTTGAAATTGGTACACAAATAAAAAAGTTTTTCTTAGAAGAACTTAAATTGGGGGGCTATATTTGTATGACAGCCCCATGACGCAGTGATCCAATTTCGGCGATTCGAACATACAAACAGCCTGCAACAATAATAAGCATGTGTGCAAAATTTCAGCTTGCTAGCTTCAATACTCGCCGAGTAAAACGCGTCGCAACAGACAGACAGACAGACGGACATCGCCCAATCGACTCCCCAAGTCATGCTGATCATATATGTATACTTTTTATATGGTCGGAGATGCTTCCTTCAATGCGTTACAAACTTCATGACAAAGTTAATATACCCTTTCACTCTATGAGCGAAGGGTATAAACATACAAATCCTATTTCTTTGTATAAGTTCATTTATTTTTTATGATTCTCGCTGCAACAGTGTCCTCTTCACCTCCTTCTTCGCTTTATGGATCGACAGCACCCGACTTTGGCAACAAAGAATCAATGGGACACTGGTGTACCGGAATAACGATCACATCTTCTTTAACGGGCTTCTCTTGACCATCTCTTAATTTCGATTTTAACCACTTCATTCCGCCCAAACCTTTCCGAAGACATGACGGACGAACATCGATAGAATTAGGAATTCCTAGAAGTCCTTCACGGCTTTTGGCAGATTTGCGCTGAACTAACCAATTGCAATACGTCCGGGGGGCTTGCGACCGTCCATATCGAAATACATTCTATCACTACACTATATCTTCAAGGTCTTTCGAATACTCGGAAAAAGCAACGCCAAAGCACTAACATTAAAATTCGCAAACTTCATTACCTACGCTACACTGAAAAAAATCATTTTGCTAAAAAGAGAAAAAAAATACAACAAAAACAGCCAAGGAATAATTTTTCCTGATTTAAGATGTCGATTTTCTTGTTCCAAAAAAGAAAAGACTTGTCTTGAAACAAGAAAATACATCTCAAATCAGGAAAAACTATTCCTTGGCTGTTTTTTGTTGTATTTTTTTCTTGTTTTCAGCAAATTATTTTTTCAGTGTATGCACCGGAAAGATTCTACCTCCGATACCTTTGATCTGGACACTGTCAACTCAAATTTTCGGCAATAAAGTTTATTAACACGACGGCAACAAACGCGTAGTCACTAAAATTAAAAATATTGGTCTCTAATCGACAATTACACAAAAGATACGGAAAAATAGAACTGTCAAATTAATTAATTAGCCTTGTTGCGGAGCTGTTTATAAACAGTATTCATCCATGATGCGCAACTGTTCACGAACAATACAGATTCTTGCTCCGCAACTGTTCAGAAAAAGTTCAGTAAAATGTTGCGCAACTGTTTGCAGACAATATTTTGAACTTTTTTTGCAATTTTTCATCAACAAATGTTTACAATGGAGAAGGGGCTTAATAAATTCGAAAACTCATGCTGCAAAATGTTATGACATTGTTCATTTCATTTATTCGTTAGAAAATTTTTTCGGCAACTTCCTTCTATTTTCACAACAGAACTTCAATTCTTCCGATGCGTGGCAAATGGAAAAGCGAAATGGTGTAAAGGAGTACATATGTACATGTTTTACACAGAAAATATTGGTCCCAGGACTGTTTCTTGGGTTATCTTATACATATATAGAACCAATAGCACAACGCTTTTTGACAACTGTCGCCTAACTAAATGAAACTTATCACGAGACTAAAAAGATTACACAATGTTTTCTGGATTTCATTCGTACTTTCTTTTAAGATAATTGAAATTTCAAAGAAAATCACTGCTTTGAGTTGTTAGCTTTTTTTTTAACGTGCGTAAGCTGTACATGTATTTTTTGTAATTTGTCCTTGCACGAAAAATCAATAAAACAAAACAAGAAAATAACAACGCAATGACACATTACCCCCCGTCTCTGACTTTCTATTATGATTATTATTTTTGTGTCTAAAAGCCCAACAAAAAAAAAAACATGATAAATAACGATAAAGAAAATACATAAGGAAAGACTTTCGTAATTTATATGTAAGTATGTATATGTATGTACATTACTTAATTGCCTTTCTTTCTCCATACCCAAGGCAAAGTGCGTTTTTTATATTATAATAAAAATCGTTTCGTTTATTTTCGTATTTTCCATTTATTATTGTGGCTTGTTGTGTATTTTTGATGTACGTTTGTACTACTTATGTATGTAGTTGATAAGCAACTCTGATCTGTTTTTATTTCATGGCAAACTCTGATAACGTGACCAATGCACATAGTTAACATAAAAATAAAAATATATACTCACATTATGTACATAATACAAATAAAGGAATGTACATACATAATGTATATTGTTGTAGATTTTTTTTCCTTCACCTAAATTTTCCATAAATTAAATACCATTTAGTGAGACGTCAGATGACAACAAAAATAATTCGAGCGACTGTAACAGCAACAACTACTACAATGTTTGAGTGTTCAAGGTCTAAGTTTTGTGCTTATTTCGAAAAAAAATCGAAAAATGGTTTTAGCTAAGCAATCCGCTACACTTATGTATCATAAAATGAAGCAAGTATGTATACACTTACCTAAATTTCTAATATAGTAGAATTTTTCGTGTTATACACGATTCAATTTCTTAAACGTACATACATTCGTGTGTTGACGTATCTATCTTTGCGGCGTAGTAGATTGAAAAAGTTTTAAGTTTATTCTTATGTACGTATAAATTGGCAACAATGGATTTCTTTATTATTATTCATACGAGTATGTACATAGTTCTGCTAAAAGTTGATCGTGCACATGGTCTTATTTGGTCGCAAATTTGAAGCAATATTTATCATATCATAACTCACCCCGCAACAACATGATAAATTGTTAAGAGGGGAATTGTAAACTATATATTTAAGGAAAATTTGTATGATATGCATTCAGACATTTGGTGAAGGATGTCGCAGCTACCATATACGGATCTTTAGTGTAGCAGATACAGGTACATATGTACATGCATACATAGTTCTAAACAATGAATGAATTAAAAAAAAAACATAACAAAACCGATCGTTTCAAAAATAAATCGTCTCACATATTGTGAGTAAGCATATCCTTATGGATTTTTAGTTTACATATACACACCCTTATTTTCCTTACCCCTCGAAAATGTCGTATGACACGTAATAACTCTCTTTTCTGTGTGTTTCAATATCCTTACATGTCGACATATGTTGTGCCCGTCGTAATAGATGTGCACTCTGCCTCTGCACCCTCCCCATTATGTCATCGAATTGTGTACGAGTAATATTTGTAGACCGGTGTAATTTTATCGACTTTTCATAACTCACCCTTGAAAAATTAATCGTCAACCCTATATAATTCTTTTATATATGTATGTGTTTGATTTAGAGGACACGATTGCATGACGTCATATCGAATACCTACGAGTGATTCTATTCGGAAATCAAGTGCGGAATAGAAATCAGTGAATCTGGATACCTACCATATTTTCAAACAATGCCATAGTTGTTGAAAGTGTTGTTGAATTTCAGGCTCAGTTGACAGTGGTTTAGCTCTTGAACAATGGCTAGATCTGCGCGAGTGATGTGATTGTTATAAAACACGAGATTTGTAGAATATACCCTTGTTTGAGCGGAATTATTCACTCACGAAATGAATCGACATGCTTCAACTGACTCATTCTATAGTCTGTCGTTCGGAAAGTTTTCAAAAAGTCAAATCAATGAAATAACGATTCTCCGTGTTTTCAATCAATAAGGGCAGTCTGTTCTCCGAGGTAACAGCTCTGCAGCTATTCAATGTTAAAGTTTTTCATCTCTATGGGATAGTGCTTAATTCCAAATTTATTAAGTTTCCACGTCAATCAATCACTTTACAATTAGCATAAGTTTAAAACGTCTTTTCTATTAAATTTAAGAATTTCTTACCGCAAATTTATTTTGGCATATCATATCTTCCACAATTTAACATTTCAACGTCTTGCGCAATTCGTAAAACTTTGTACTCCAGTGAAACTGATTATAAAAAGTAAATTTTATCTCACTTAAAACTTTCCCCAATCACTAAAGCGATAATACCCTGCTTTTCCAGTGTAAATATATATAAAAGCTAAATATAAAAATAACCGTTATGTTTTCGTGAAAAAAAAATAACGTTGGGCAAAAAAAAAATATTTCTACTTCTAACACCATTTCTGGTGATCATTATGTAAAATTGCCTATTCTGAATCAGAATATCAAGTCCGTTTTTTATCGAGTTGCTCCGATCAAGGACACAGTAACCCTTTGTTCTTCCCTACGGTATTCGTCCATTACAATGCGTATAACAAACTCGTGCTCGTTCTGTTTCTTAGGACTTAACCTTAGTTTCGATACAATTTGGTTAATTTTTATAATACCGGTCTATTTATTTTATTTTATTATTTTACGTCAGATATCATCTCCTGTTATCATTGAAAATTTTTTGCTCTAAATTCGTAATTTTACCACAGAAATTATAGTTAATTTTCTTTATTATGGTGAACAGACTTTAAGGCCGTCGTGATGATGAACGTTCGAAATTGGGTGACACGTATGTTTTCGTCATTCTTTTGTGTATGTATGGTAAAAATGTCCCTCATAATGGCTATTTTTATTAGAATATTCTGCTCAATATAATTTGAAGACGCATTTGTCTCAAAGAATTTGAATATGTAGATATGTGTAAAGGTAAGGTGATCAGATCCCGGCTGTACACACAATGTAAAAAATACTTCCCCCCTCATATTTCTCACACCATTCGTATAATGACGAAAATCGATGTGAGGTCTTTAGAGCAACGTGACTTGGTCGGTGCTGCTCAAGAAGTTAGAGCAATGTAACAATGGCGAGTTTCTTGCAACCCCCTTTATGACTAAGTATTATTTTCCAGTGTTTCATAATAACGGGTGTCACAATAATTACACGCTTCGCAAAATACGCAGAAAAGGCAGGACCGGATTTACCCTCTGTAGCGCCCCTGGACAGTAGTCGAGTTGCCGCCCTCCGTTACTAGTTTAAGCTGAAAGTAGATCAGTCGCGTTCATGTCAGGCAGGTGTACAATTTTTTAAAATACGTTGGCTTCCGACGTTTTCGGAAGAAGCTTTCAGTGAAAATTGCAGTAAATTTACTTTTTAGAAAGGTTTAAATAAAAAAAAATTTAGATAATTCTCTAAAAACTTTTTGTTTTATTAACAATTAACTTCGTGCATTCACGTTGGACCAGCCTTTAGATTATTTATTTTTGGGTCAAATCAAGTTCTGTAAAAACCAAAGCTCTTATCCAATTTTAGTGCGGTTAGTTTTATTTTTTAGGTAAATTTGCTGGCTGTAATAATCATCTTATTTTGTTATTCCAGCTAGTCTAGCTTTTCTCAGTAGTGTTATCTAATTTATAGCCGAAGAAAAGTAAGCCAAAATATGGCCATCGAACGGCAAAAATCCTACATCGCTGGATTTTTGCAGGATAGTTGGGGATGGCAACCAGATTATGGGAAAAAAAAGTCCCCACCGATTGGGGTCCAAAGCCTTAAAAGAGGGAGAAGGGAAGCTGGTATTTGTTTTTTTGCGATTATTTAAAAAACTGAAAAAAAAAATACATAAAAATAGTCTGAGGACGAAAAAAAAACTACAAAAAATATCTCCTTTGTAATAATATAAACACATTAGAATTTTATTTGAAAATGCGGCGCTAGACTAAAAAATAAATTAGAATATTTTCATTTTAAACCTCTTTTAAAAGTGTACCTCCCATACAAAGTGACCAATCTGGAGTTTCTTCTACGCACTACTCAGTTTATAAACTGTAGAACAAATTTGTCTTGGGTCATTTTGTATGGGAGGTGTCCTTAGTTTTTATCCGACTGAGCTGATTTTTAGTGGGTGGGTAAAGATGCCCTCCAATGGCAATCAACCAAAATTTAGCTCTCTGCTCCAAATTTGTGGGGAGTTATGGAAATCCCGTTTTCAGCAAAAATCATCTTCAACTTAATGCGAATACTCACACAATTATTAAATTATTAAAAAATTACATGGCAGAACTTGTGTTTTTTCAAGAGTTATGGAGCTTTGTAAAAAGGTCTAAAATGAAAACATTCTTATTTATTTTTTAGTCTATCACCGAATTTTCCAATAAAATTCTATTATATAAATGTTATATATTATTGCACTGGATTTTATGTAGTTTTTTTTTCGTCCTCAGACCATTTTTCTGTATCTTTTGCGGTTTTTGAAATAATTGCAAAAAACGAAAAAATAGCCCCCTTTCCCCCTTTTTTAAAGGTTGCGGACCTTCAATCGGTTGGGACTTTTTTCCCCATAACCTGGGGTCATCCCCAACCATCCTGCAAAAATCCAGCGATGTAGGATTTTTGCCGACCAAATATCGTATTCTTCTCTGACTATTAGGCACAAACAACTGCTAGGATGTCGCTACATTGTTCACAAAATTGACCAAATATAAAGCACCTAAGCGCACTTAGACCAAAAGTTGGTCCATTGTGATACCACCGAGTGAAGCGTACCTAAATGTTAACACCTAAGCCGAAAATCAGCCCGTGCTGGCAATACCTATATTTGTTGTACGATAGTGGGCTCACGTTAACGTGGATCACCTGTATCGTAAAAATATGTTAAGCCAAGAAAACGTCTCCGTTTCTGGACAATGGCAGAGAAAATGATGTACACTCTCTTCTTCGTCATCGCAACTACGACAGAAGTCGTTATGGGGAATTCGGAGCCTCCTGGCGTGCTCCCCGATAGGATAGTGCCCCGTTATGGTCCCGACTACCTTACCTATATGTTTCCTGTCTATTGACAGTAAAATGGTTGACCTGGCTGCGGCAAGTCGTGGCCAAATTAATCTTGTTGTAGCACATGTGCTACCCTTAGACCATCATGTACTAGACCTGTACATTGCAGTTTTTATACCCTATACCCATAAGATGGTATAGGGTATATTGTTTTTGTTACGCCGATATTATGTAACACCTCAAAGGAGCCACCGGAGGTATGGCAAAGTATATATATAAATGATCAGGGTCGATCCCTGAATCGAATAAGCCATGTCTGTCTGTCCGTGTGTCTGTATGTTAGCACGATAACTCCCGAAATAATGAAGCTAGCGGTTTGAAATTTTGGTCAAATGTTTATTTAGCCAAAACTTGGACGGTATTGAAAATGGGCCAAATTGGACCAAAGGCCTCCCATACAAATTACCCCTACTTGATATTTTAATTCGGCCATAACTTTCGGTAGAATATCGCTATCGACTTGAAATTTTGATCAATGTCTCATTCTGACATATACTTTGAGTTGATGGAAAGTGGAGTAGGTCCGACTACCCCTACCTCCCCTAAAAAGTTATATTCAGCCATATCTTTTGATAAAATGTCGCGAAAAACTTCAAATTAGTATCAAATGGTAGCCGTTGGATGCCTTGATAAGATAATAAAGATGTGCCAGGTCCGACCCATCTACCCCTCCCTCCCCTACAAAAAATATGACATTGAATATCTTGGGTTTTGCGTGCCTTCTAGGTCTGTACATGGGTATAGGGTATACACTCATCGTGCTATTCACACGATTAGAATTCGGTCTCGGTACTTTTGCCTGTTTACAAGAAGCGATTGGTAATTTCAGATTATTGCGGTCGGACTCTAAGGTCATAGAAGTCGCATTACGAGCGAGACGGTCCGCACTGCATTCCCCTTCAAATCCACTATGACTGGGTATCCAGCAGAGAACGAAGTTAAAAAATTGACCTATCACTCTTAGAGCTGAGCGGCAACTACCAATAGCTTTTGATGTAGTCAGGACAGATTCGAGAGATCGGATTGCAACCTGACTGTCCGTGTATATGATGACATCTCTCATCGCGACGACATGATATTCCAATCAGGTTAGAGCTTCCATAATTGCAGAAATTTCCGCTTGAAGAAAACTACAGTGGCCAGGTAGACAGTGTGCCAAGTTAATGTCTAGTCCATCCGAATGAACTCCAATGCCAACTCTTTCATCCGTCTTAGAGCCATCTGTGTAGAACACCAAAAACCCCGTAGCCAGGAGTGTATTGTTATCCCTGTGATCCCTTGGTTGGTTAACATTTTGTAGTATAGTTAAGTGACCATACTCCAGGGTTTGCCACTCACTAGTTTCATGTAAGCGTAGTGCCGTGTTAGCAGCAAGTTGTTGGCCGAATAAATCCAACATCCAACGGACCTTTTGTGACAGAAGGAAAAAATGGGGGGGGGATTAAATACCAATCGTAGGTACGCCCGAAAAAACTTTTAGCCGCTTGCCCTTAAACTTCACTGGCATCTTCTTGGCGCAGAAACAATTCTGGAGTTTCCCTCATTTTAATTGGAACTTAAGTGAATGTAGTAAAGAAATTAAGATTTTTTTTAACAACAAAATGTCTTACCATGTTGCATGTACAGTGACACGCAAAACTGTTCACGAAATTAAAGATTTTTGCTTTTTTTGCCGCTGTGAAATTAGGAGAACGAAACCAATGAAACTTTTAACATAAATATTTTATTTTATTCCGAGCAAACAAATCAAAGAAACATGAAAATTAAATTATAATATTTGATAAAAAAAAATGGATTTTTTTATTTACTTTTGTGAACACTTTTGCGGGTCGCAGGCAATTTCGATTTTAATACATCGTATAACCGCCTGTGGCCTTAATAATGACCTCAATACGCTTGAACATGCTTTGGATAAGGTTATCCAACAGTTGAGCATCAATTTTCTTCCATTGTGGTCCGATTAAGAGGTGCTCCGTTTATAAAGGTTATTTTGTATGTAAACCCAAATAAAATTGACCGAAGGTGGTCCAATTAGAAGGCGGTCCGATTAACAGGTTTGACTAATAATAATTTTAGACTCTTCTTACGCTACATACCCTCTCAATTTTACATAAGATTCGAATACTCAATCCTGTCAGCAGGCTCTTCAGGATGAAAGGATTCTGTTTAGGATACTGCTTTCATACTTTGGTCAATAACGACCAAATTTCCTTTTAAGGATATTTAAATCGTTTTTTACTTTGGTCTGTTTCGTCAGTTTTATTGTAGTCAAATAAACCTTCTTTGGTTTTCGATGTATTTTATATGTATGGATATATGCAAGAAGATTAGCCTTTCAATTTTAAACTCATATTCGCGTAATGCGCTCATTTTACATGCTTAATCAAACCCAAAGTTCTAAAAATAGTTACGAATCAATATTTTCATTTTTTTTCAGTGTAATCCTTGAATTAATTTATTTTACTGCCCGATGTTCTTCCACCCGTCTAATTGATTCCATCAGAGACATTGAATAGCACATTCACTACAAATGGCCGACCTGTAGGAAAATTTTCAATATTTTTTCTCATACATAGTCAAATACTTTGTGCTGTGCTTCATTTCAGTCGTCTCTTCTTGTCGTCATGTTGCGGTACGAAGTACGACGACAGTATGTATTTCGTCCGCCATTATTTTAACACACAACCAAGCCGAAACCTGGGTAGATTTCGTAGTAGAAATCGATGAAATGTTGCGCTTGAATTAAATTCGTTGAGAATAAAACTTTTCGGGTGACAAGGCTGCTGTTGCCAATGTTGCTGATTCGCTCTGACATAAACGATATCTCGCGCTTTATAGCGCTGGGCTGTGTTTTCGAGAAGGAGAATCGTCGTCAGTATGATGTATGTACACCCAAGTTGCTTGGCCGAATACTTTTAGCATTTTGCAGATATAGACCTATCTACAGCTTCTGTACGAAAAATTACCCATTCGGGCAGATGACTGTACTTTTCTATAACCATGGAAGCTTTATAATACACAATATGCGCGTATCTTTTATCGTGTCCGTTTTGTATCTATATACGTAATGTATGTACAAAAGTGATACATGTATATAGACGGATGTATGTTCATATGGATATGAGATTCATCGAAAAAGTAGATAGATATCCATTTCGTGTCGTACATTTCTTATGTACAAAATTCTCTCCATACTACGTATAGAGCTATTAGTGTCGGTATATATCTGTCTATCCACACACTTGTTTTGTACTTCATTGCGCCGTGTCGGTTATGCCGATTTAGTTTACTCACTCTTTAGTTTTAATATCCATCCATTTATTTATATACCATTCCCCCTGCATGTCCCTGTACAGATACTGCCGCATCCCCATCCTGCGGTATATCCATACATTTTGTTGTACTCGAACTTAACGTACAAAATAATTGTTGTAAATGGATAATGTGCGGTGTGCTGTGTTGTGAATTCGGAGCTTAACGGCCGGCGTGCAGTGCAGGGTGATGATGGTTTACGAAAGGCCATTGAAGATTTTCGTTCTCTTTGAAAGCAGATCTCGGGGAATCTTTCACGATGATTTTCAATATATGCGCGAGAATCACACATACATGCTTTTGTTGTCTTGTTTGCAGCTTGACTGCTCCTCCGCGGTTGTCTTAAATCTTCAGAGTATCAAATGAACTTAAGCAAAGTATGTATGGAAGTACGTTTTGATATCGGTCGGACGGTATTGTATCTAAGCCGTTTCCGTTGTATATTGCATTCCATACTTGGCGCATACACCGCATCAAGTAATCGAGTCGAGCCGAGTTCAAAACTTCGAGTTCCTTACCTGAAATAGGTCTGGCCTAGTGGTTGTATGGAGTAGAAATATGTCTCCTGCTGTATATCTTCACCTTCCACTTTATCGGTGTACTTGTCAAGGTGGCATTTTATCGCATATACGCGAGCAATATCAACTTGGCCGAACGCTATATCTTTTAACATACATACTCGGTGGTACAATATATTTAAACAAACAAAAGTATTATATTTAGACAGATGTATGTACGTACGAGTGTTTCAGGCATGATTATAATATTTTTTCTTCTTCTTCTTCTGTATGCCTCAAACATGACGATGCCGACGACAACGACGACGGACGTTCGGCGTTCCTTGACCTGCACTGTATATGATGGTGCTGCGAACAGGCTAAAAGAGACGCACTCGGAAATTCAGTGGGCTGACTGTAATCCGTGTATCGGAAGGAGCAAGAGAAGAGGGACTGTTTTAGCTGTAGGTACATACATTCGTTTCGTTGTGAAGGACGAAAGATAGCCTCGTCTGCAAAGAAGGATTTATCGATCGATATATGGAAAAGTTCCGCACCCATTTTATTGCAACTGTAGTTGTGTGTTGTGTAGAGTCGAAATTGAAATTTCGAAATGTGAAAACCTTTTGTATCAACTGTTCAAATTCAATGTGTGTTCTTTGAGGGAATTTTTGGGGGTGGAATGAGGAACTTCCAATTGGTATTTAGGCATATTGTTGAGGGAATGTCCTATTGGTTTGAAACAATTGGAAAGTCTTTTTTTCTCTCTCTAAGCAAAAAACTATGTCATTCATAAATATAAAAAAGAAAATTCGACAAAGTTTGAATCAATGACAATGTCAATTCCTGGCAGTTGCATGCTTCTCTCTGCATTAGGGTATCCTGTAGTAATACCCCAGAAGAAGGTACTGCGACTATATAAGATATGTAGTTTCATCTGCGCTCGAAGCACTCTACCACCCCAATCTTGTATCCCATCTTCTTACCAGCAGCGTTCCAGGAAGATACATGATACATAGGATACGTTACCCGCCCTTCTGTCGCATCTCACATCCTCATTGAACTGTCCCTGGCCTATCGATCGCTACGGTAATTCAGCCTGCATTACTAGAAAATCTCCTGAAAGTTTTTGTTGCTAAAAGTGACGAATGCGATGACCACTTTGCGATTATTGCTTCTGAAGCATCTTGGAGCGTAATTTACATAAATGTTATGCAAAGTTGTGTTGATATATTGAAGCTCAACTGTATAAAAATATTTGCACATAATGCTCAGTACACGCCAATACATGATGTAGCGATCATCGTGTGGGTCGCCTGAAGGATCAAGCTAGACACACGATGATCGCTACGCGATTATTACTCTTTTCTAAATATTATCCAGGGAGCTGTGCTGCTAATATCGACTAAACCTTAGAGGAATACGTTACTATACATAAAATATGTAAATAGTGCTCTGGAACTTACAAAAGAGAAAAAGTCGCTCAGCGATCATCGCATCAGTCACCCCGAGTAAGACAAATCTTTGACATGCATATTCCTGCATATGATTGTCAACCATCTCTAAGAGGCTACGCTGCACATAATTTCAAGGCAAACGTTCAAAGCTTAGGAGAATCAAGCAGGGAGGTTACCCTATAGAAAGAATGGAATTTTCTTTTTGAACATCACCTCGCGAAATGATTTATACTAACGTGCTCGCTAATAAATAATTTTATATTGGAGTTTTTTTTTAATTCACAAAATCGAGTCATTTTTTCTCGCTTAATGAACTGCAACGCATAAATTTTCGGAGTAGTTTACGATTCTCACTAGTAAACGTGCTTGAGACGTTATTTCTATTGCAGAGCTGTCCAACACGCGGCCCGCGCGTTATATACTTTTCGTGAGCATCGAAATATGTGCTATGTCAAATGTCTCCTAGCATGGAAATCGTGGCAAATTAAAAATGAATGGTTCTCCAAATTTCGGCAACACTTGGAAAATGATTCACATCATTATAGCTAAATTCGTTCTGCGGTGCATTTTGTTAATTCTTCAATTTGTTTTATTAAATTAAATGTACATATTGAAAACATAATAACGGAAAGCTGTGACATTTCATAAGCTACAGGTATAAGTAATAATTTGAGTTATTTAATACGCGTGGATCGGATACAAACTCGGTTTCAGGCCGATGTAACCCCGCAAAGTGAAAAGGTTGCACACCCATGCTTTACTTTTGTAAATATATATGTATATGCTAAAGCATTCGCAGGCAGCTGCTGCGTAATAAGGACAAAAAACATGCTGGTCACACACAAAGTGTTAGCTCGAGCAGTTGCAGATTATGCAGCACCAATGTCGTAACAGTCCAAGATTCGGACATGTCAGAACGCTACTCCACGTCTTGCTCGAACAGGCTTGTCTAACATATAGCTCGCGGATCTCAATCCGGCCCGGTAAAAGGGCCATATGGCCCTTATTTAAGCGATATTTTGAAGAAATTTTCACTAGAAAAATTTTTTTTACACAAAGTTGCAAGTCAGAGGTACACACAATTTATACAACTGTGTTGATAATAATTTTTGCCAGGATTTAAATATTTTCCCGCAGAATCGTGGGTGTGAGTCCTTTTTTAACTATAATTAGGTTGATTCGTGTACGTGATGTCAAAGTAAAGAGGGTATCGACATCAGCAAAAAATTTTAGTGTCAAATATTGATTATACATTTTTGTATAAAATTTCGCTAATGTGATGGGACTGAATATTTTAAAGCAGAGGAGTTTCACTTGGACTTGGCTGAAGTAGTTGGAGTAATAACACGAATCACATTATTGGTTAAACAGAAATATTTACTATAAAATGGTTCAGTCGCGCTTCCGCGATTTTTCATAACTGTAATTTTAATTTTAACTTTTAGAAAATTCAGAGTCAAGTGTATTTTTATGTCACTATACACTCATCGTCAACCTAACCGTGTTATTATCGCTGGAGATAAAAGTACAGCTCAGCGCAGTAGTATTAGACTGAATTTTAGCTCAGACGCCTTACTCTTCTCTTGCTGAAATGCTTCAAATTAATGGCGTACGACTCCCATCTTCCGCAATTTCTATCGCTCAATGAGCAACGAAAAAATAATAACCTAATAACATAAAAGGGTTAATTATACGTATAACACCGAAGGACCAGATTATGTGGGTTCTATACAAAATCCAAAAATACAAAATCCAAAAAGACAAAATCCAAAAAAAAAATGAAAAATCCACAAAGACAAAATTCACAAAGACAAAATCCATAAAGTCATAATTCACAAAGTCAAAATCCAAAAAGACGAAATCCATAAATTCAAATTTACATCAGTTTGCTTATCACAATTAAATATTGAAAATATTTATGTACGTTATTACGTTAACTAGACAATTACCAAATCCCGGAGCATATGCGCTTTACCTGAAGACACGGAAAAGGATTCATCCGTGGCATATACGATTTGGCCGATGACACGGAGAGGAATGCACCGGACCATAAGCGCTTCAGGTAAAGACAGAGACACCTAAGGCGCATATGCTCCGGGTGCATCCTTCTCCGTGTCTTCAGGTAAAGCGCATATGCTCCGGGGTTTGGTAATTGTCTAGTGCCCACGCACTAAGCATTATCTCTTCATACAAAAATTTATGGATTTTGTCTTGATGGATTTTGACTTTGTGGATTTTGACTTTATGGATTTTGTCTTTATGGATTTTGTCTTTATGGATTATGACTTTTGGATTTTGACTTGTGGATTTTGACTTTGTGGATTTGGTATAGAACCCGATTATGTTGTCCGGCCTATTTAAAAAAAATAATAACTCGACCTGGGACGCTCCTGCACGGAAAACTAATCAGTGCCACCCTTTTTGTACGGGGCCTACTGAGCTTAGCTGTCGCTAATCGGTACTTCTCTGGGCTTGCTAGACAAGAAGCGACCTCTCGTGTTAAAACCAAAATTCTTATTTCAAAACGAATGTCCTTCATAGTTTGCATCAGGCAAAACTATCAAATTTGTTCCATTCCGCAAAACACTTCGCGATCATAAGCTCGTGCATAACTCTCTCGCGAAAAAAAACGCCAGCTAACATCTTATCATGGCGACATTTTTGCTAAAGCAGCTGTTGCCTCTATGGCACCCACGTATCTACCGATTTTTTTAATTTGTTAGAACTTTTACAAGTATTAACAGTTGAAATTGATCGAATCATAGATATTTGTGAGGCTGAACGAATTACGAAATTCTTTGGCCCGCGCGCTGCGCCATCGCTTTTCAAACCAACAATGTGGACCGCGTAAAAACTAAGTTGTACACCCCTGTGCTAGAGGTTGCCACCTCATGCCAGAGCACTTACACTTACTTAAGACCGCAACTGCACTGATCGTGGTTTGTAAAACCCCGCGCAAAAGATCAAAGTTGTGGACAACACACGATTGTGAGGGAGAGAGGTGATGGAGGGAATTATGTTCTGTTACACAGAAAAAATCATTACAATACAACGAAAAAACAGCCAAGGAATATTTTTTCCTGATTTAAGATGTATTTTCTTGTTCCAAGAAAAATCTTTGCTTAAAATAATGCTTATTTATTTATTTTAAGCAAAGACTTTTCTTGAAACACGAAAATACATCTTAGATCAGGAAAAATTCCTTGGCTGTTTTTTTGTTGTATTTTTTTCTTATTTTTAGCAAATGATTTCTTCAGTGTATTTGTTCGCGGGTATTGAGTCAACTGCTAGCGGTGTGGTTGGGGGAATCCAACCGATCTTGAACCTGGATCTTTTCGCTGGGTTTGATAAATTTCGCACGGTGTAGAACCGGCACAAGGAAACCAACCCGTTACCAATGCGTGATTATAATTTTGCCACCTTTTCAACTCAATAGTTGGTCGGTTGTTATATCATTTCATGGACCAAACTCGACCTCCATGACATGCCATGCGATGATCCAGAAACTTTCCCACTTTTGTGGTAGATGTTCCACTGTTTTTCACACAATTTTACAATCTTCCACTAAAAAGTCTACCACAATTTGAAATGCATTTGCTTGACGTTATAAAACTTAATAAAAAAGTTAAGAAAATCATATAAACGATCTCTTTCCTTAATATTACTTTACGTTGACGGTCCGGGTTTCGACTCGATTAACTTAGTGGTTTTAGTAAATTCTGTCAGTGGTGCGAATCAACTCTAAGGGTCTATCCACCTAGAAAACCTACAACTATTTTTAAGGCAAATCTACTAAATCAAAAAATAAATCGAAACACTGTTTGTACTCGGTAGTTTTGAGGACACAGCATACCACGCCGCAATCCCAGAAATGTACACACGGGTTGCCAGTTGTGATTCGATTAATGAGGAATTTCGCGAGCCGCGGGTTATACAGCCCTGTTGGACATTGTTTTTAGGGTTTTTTAGAATTGTTTTTTTCAAAAAACCCTTATGAAATCGATTCTGTCCGTCCGTCCGTCTGTCCGTCTGTTCACTAAATAACTCGCGAACGGCTCAACCGATTGTCACGAAATTTGTTAGGAATGTGTAGAATAGTTACAGTCTTTGGCACAAATACCTTAGAAGTTGTTAGGAAGAAGATAACAGGGTGTCCCGAACGTTTGAAAAAAGTCGACTTTTTTAGTTTTCATCGGAGATTAACGTATGGGTATTTAAATCAAAGATCTAGACGAGTACATCTCATATCAGTTAAAATTTTCCAGTTTCGAGTAACGGTAAAAAAGTTATTGGCGTTTAAAGTTAACATTCCTTTTCGAGCTCCGTTTTTCTAAACCGTTATAGGGATCGATATGAAACTTTACACAAAGATTGGTCAGTATGGCCTTATATACGTTAAATATTAAGACTGTTGACTTTTGCTAAGGAAAAGTAAATAGCAGTAAATTTGTAAAATTTCAATTTGTTCGTGTGTAGGTTTCCAAATATGAAAATTCTGCTAAGGGTTTTTGGAAAATTACATAAAGAATATGTCTACGAATTTTCATTCGAATAACTGTATCCAAACCGGAAATATAGCCAAGTAAGTATTTAGTAAGGGCCTTTCACAATACAAGAGAAGCCTCTTAAGCATTTCTTCAATGCATATCTTTTAACTTGATAAAACAATGTACATGAAATTTGGTGGAAATGCATAGAATGGTAATAGTGTTTGCCACAAATATTTTTGAAGTTTGTAGGACCAAGTTAACAGGGTGTCCCGGAAAAGCTGCAAAAGTATACTTGTTCAATACTCATAGGAAAGCTTGCGTGGGCTCTAATGTCAGGGGACACAATGGAATCATTTCATATAAGTTGGTTTTCCTTGATTTAAAAAACAGTAACAGTAGATTTACAGCTAATAATTCAGTTCATATATAATGCCAAGCCATCCTTACGTTTGCCTGAGTTTCTTTTTGGCCATCAGAAATCTGAAATCGAAAAAATCCTGAAGATTTGCCTTGGAGTACTTTTAAACAGACTGGGTAATTAGTAAATCTATTTTCCAGAATGAAAGGCTAGCGCCTTTCATTCTGTTCCACCTTTAATTAGACCAATCCAAAAATAGATTTACAGGAAGCATTTCATTAATGTTGTGCACAATTCTTATCTATTGCTTATAAAATATATGTACAAAAAATATTCACTATGCATCAAAATTCTAAAAAACCCTCGTATTGCGGGCGCAGCCCTCTGTACGCCGGTATTTTCTTCCATATCGATAGAATTGCCCGGCTTTTCGACAAATATGGAGGACCAAATAGTATCCTTAATGTTGGACAATTGGCCCATTGGTGGCAAATGGATGGATGTCCAGCCAATAAAGGAAGAGTGGCTACAGACTATTTGAACGAAGAATTTTGAGAAAAATAACGGGTGGGCCAATTACAAGTTCGTTTTTAAATCATAGGTTAGTTTGACACTGACAGCTGTTTTTCGCTCGAAATCTGGATAGAAAGTCAGTATCATACCTCCGCGGACCGAAATGAGTCGCTGTACGCTCGAACAACGTTGGGAAATATTGAAAACTTATTTTCAAAGTGAGTGCGGTCTAGCCCAAACAGAGCGTTTATTAAAAAAAAAATATTTGGCCGAACACCCACCGAGCGTCGCGTACGCAAGTGTGTGCAAAAAGTTCGTGAGACTGGCATGCTAGTGAACAACACTCACGGTTCCCGTCGTCGTACGGTTCGCACAGATGAAAATGTGGCTGCTGTAGCTCAGAGTGTGAGACTCTATCCACGAACATCAACACGCCATCGATCTCAACAGTTGAACATTTCACGCACTAGCCTGAGAAGAATTCTGCACAAAGATCTCGGATTATTCCCTTACAAGGTTCAATTGACTCAGCAATTAAAGTCGCACGACCATCCACTTCGTTATCGCTTCGCAGTTTGGGCCTTTAGAGCAGCATGATTGGACAACGATTTTGGGGAAAAAATTATCTTTTCTGATGAGGCGCATTTTCATCTCGGTGGCTACGTTAATAAACAAAATTGCCGCATCTGGGGCTCGGAAAACCCGCACGTTGTTGTCGAGAAGCCAATGCATCCACTGAGGGTGACATTTTGGTGCGGATTGTGGAGTGGTGGCATCATTGGACCATTTTCTTTCCAAAATGAGGCTGGTAACAACGTTTCGGTCAACGGTGCGCGTTACCGAGCCATATTCCCATATTATCCGACTTTTTTACTGAAATTGAAGACATGGATTTGGACGACCAAATTCCCAAATCGTGTTATCAGCCGTCTTGGCGATGTCAATTGGCCGCCTCGGAGCTGCGATTTGACCTCTGTGGACTTTTTTTGTGGGGAACCGTGAACGACCCATGTTATGCCAACAATCGAGAAACGATTCAAGCACTTAAGGCCAATATCATCCACGCAATCCGTGAGCTACAGGCTGAAACCATCAACAGGGTCTTGGAAAATTGTTGTGACAGAATGCGCTACTGCGACGGCAGCCGGGGCAGCCACTTGAATCAAGTTGTGTACCATCATTAATGGGAGGTTACTTACTTTCTAATAAAGCCATAAGACATGGAAAAATATTTAATTTTGTTCATTTTATTGCATTTTTAAAAATGAACTTGTAATTGGCCCACCCTGTAGATAGGAACATTTGGCCCAGTCATAGGAGCCCGGATCTAACACCTTTGGATTTCTATGTTTGGGGTAGAATTAAAACCAACGGCATTCGATGATATGAAAGCAAAACAGGAAGAAGTCCTTGCAGCAGTTTCTTCAACTGGTAAACGGTGTCAATTATGCATTGAACACGAAGGAGCGTATTTTGAGCAATATCTTTAGGTTGGGTATACCATCTTTCGACTTTGAAGTCGTCTTGATATTTGTTTTATTGAGCTTGTTTAATAAGAAACTCCGAAGGCCGCGGGTTATACAGCCCTGTTGGACATTGTTTTTTTTTATAAATTGACCCATGATTCAGAAATATGCTGTTCCCCTGGAATTTGTTTCGCTCATCTTGGATCACATGTCATTAAGCCACATCATCAACGAATAACAATCACATTACTGGATCAATCGTCTCTCTCTTTTTTCATTCAATCGTTTTAATCTTTTCGACTCATTGTGTGTGATCTTGTGCGTTATCTGCTACTATTCAAGGAATTTTCTATTTCAATCTTCATCATTCGAATACAACTTGTGTTGTGTGTGGACATAAGACACACATAAGAAATATACGCGCACAAAGTTCATGAAAGTTCAAATTTCGCAATTTGCTTGAAAGATCTTTATGATGATGACAGACAATGGTGATGATGGTTATACATATCTACTGAGAGGACGATCAGAGCAGCCTCATCATCTTTTTTTATATTATTGTTGCATTATTATACTCGTAGCAACAAGCGGTACTTGCAAGTGTATCTTGAATTCCCTGCAGATCACTTCAACCTATTATGGTAACATATTTACGAGTTACATACATATGTACTGAAGCCTCCAAGTATATAAGTTCAATACATAACTGACCATCATTATTATTAAATTTTAATCGTAGCGCATTACATTTTTTTTTCTGTTTTGTAGATTGTCTATAAGAAGAGATAGACCTATAAATGTGTTATTTTTGCCAAGTTTCTCCTATCTAAAAATAGAAATGTATGAGTGTAGTAGAGATACAATTTTTATTTTTGCACAGGATTGTTTTGGTTGGTGAGAGGTACATGCATTATATCAGCCTCTTAATCGTTTCAGGTATTTTTCTATTTTGTATGTTTCAAAGTGAAATTAATTGAGAAATTACTGGTTGTTCGTATGTACATATATGTATGTATCAAGATGAAACAGTTTTATTATGAACTTTTGTATTAGAGGTACATATGTGGCTTAGCTAAATCTCTTTGCAATGTCCGTTGACTGGAAAGTATGTACATAAAGACGCATACAAAGAAAAATTAAAGAATGACCAAAAGTGAAGGTTATTGACTTGTGTTTTTATATCAATTGAATAAGAGGCTTTTACTACGTTTATTTTTTTTTAGAGTCGTGTAACGGACATCAGATATGAATCCGTTGCTCTTAGAGGCGAAATAGACTAGATCTTAAAATCCCTGAATTCTGTTGAGACTTTTTCAATAGGTGCAGTCTATTCATATCAGTTACCGATATATCACTACATATTTATTATATGTACACACATTCTCAACTGCATTTAAGTTGTATTCCATACTTTTTCGGAAAATACGAGCCGGGATTTTTGGCATTTCGTCAAAAGGCCCTAACTAATCTTAAAATTTTGTATGTGGAAAATTCCAAAAGTGGAGGGAGAAAGGTTTAGTATCCCTAGCTTTTGGAATTTTTCACTAGCTCTAGGAATTTTTACTCAGAAACCTATGCACCTGCATTATGTAGTTTGACCGACCGTAGCTCCATGTTGGAGACATGCATGTATGGGCCATTTTAGTGGGAGCCATAGAGATACAATTTTTTCTAGACTGCCTTTGAGATAACATTACCGTTACGAAGAGATTTACGAGAATTTCCTGAGAACTTTACGGGCTGCATGTTAACAATAAACAACTTAGTGGGGAGCTTTATCGTTATAGAGGTGTTCATAAAACCTTATTGAAAATACCATTGCATCATGTACCATTAGGAAAGTTCGAATGAGGTTAAAATTGCACAGTTCGCAAGCTTGCTACAAGTTCGTCATACAACACTTTTTTTTGACACATGTTACCGTTATCGAGATTTTAAGTCTAGTACAATAAACGAGGATATTTTACTTAAAAAAATACGTAACGGCTGAAATTTGGTAGGAATGCTCGGAGGCATACCCTAGTCCTAAAACTGAGTTTTCGTATTCGTCGGGTGCGGGAAGTGGTAGAAAATTGCCGAATTTTGTGATTTTTATCAATATCTTTTTAGGTATTGATCCTTGAAAATAGTTTTATATGCAAGTTTTATTGTTAATTTAATTATCTATGCAACAGTACTTAATTCAAGGTCATACATAGGTCAACCAGGTCAATAGCAGCCATCGGTCATAAGTCAAATTTTGACTTTCGATTGCTGAAAAACTACTTATCTTAGAAACGTGTTTTAGTATCCATTTGAAACGTATTTTTGTGTATTGCAATAATATGTAGACAATAAGCGAAAAACAAGACGAGTACAATTTTATGGATAATACAAAACCCATTTATCATTTTGAAAATTTGATCAGTCACTGTGATTCACCTCTCTCTTTATTACCCTAACTCCTAGTGGAGCATAGTGCGCTGACGACTACCGTGTGTAGTCGTCAACGTTACAAAGACAACTGAATTCGAAGTGTGATACAGTTGTCAGCCATACCACTTCCTAGTCGCATTATTAGTTTATTATTCTACGATAAGAATATTTCGTATCATCTTTTTCTGAATAATAAACTTGCGACGAGTCGTGCCGAGTTTGGAAACTCGTTTCTCTATGAGTCTCTATATCACAGAGTGGCGACCGAACGATCACGGCCACAGAGCACGACAGAGTACCGTTAGTTAGAGGGGATTCACACATCCGACAGGATTTAATAAATCCTCGATTCGATTGACGATTGTACTTATAATTTAATTAATTCAAGTACATTATATTTTGTGACATACGATTCGATCTGGTATCCGGGGTTTTGACTGGATTAATTTTAGCGTACACCAGAATTTTTCGGTAGTCTGTATTGCCTATTAGGAGTTAGGTAATTTATTCATTTTAAAACATGGTATACAAAACTTGACTCTAGGTTCAGCACCAAGAAAGATATCGAGCAAAAAAAGACTGCATTTACAAACATGCAATTTACTACATCTTCCCCACCCCCACAAATACGAAAACTCAGTTTTAGAGAAAAGACATGTTCCCTAACATCCTCACCAAATTTCAGCCCCGGAGTTGCATGCAAAAAATATACTTTCATGGACTGAGCTTAATGTTAACAATTTTTCAACAACATCGGGGATAAATGAACGCTACACACGGGGATAAATGAAATCAACGTCAAACCGAGAAAGGATGGTAGCGCTACGAAAAAAAATGTAGTGCCCTATTTTTACAGTTATATAAAAATAACAGGCGCGACAATCCAGCATTTGACTAAGGCCGCAGGATGTGTTAGTGACATCCTATTTCCAAGATCTTATCTGCTTTTTGTTGAGATAATGAGATCAGCATCACGCTCAGCAGTGTTATTTATCCCCATAAATGGGTACTCGTTTAACATCGGAGTGAGATCATAGTCCGTCACAAGCTCGTGAGTTCGAAAAACACCATGATCCACGGTGAGATTCGAGCTCATGACCCTGTGCACCTAAGGTGCGCGCACTAACCGCTAATCCAGCCAGACTACTTACAGTTATATACGTAATCAAAAGATGATCGAAAGAATTTACGTCTTGTTGCGATTGTTCACGTACTGTAACTGTAAATCTTGTAATGCGCGCGTTATTCGGGCGGCAACATAACCGTATTTTTGATGTAATATATCACAGAGCACAGAACAGCACCAACACCACACAAAGGACGTTGCACCATTTCTTTTAAACACATAAGACATCGCGAAGGCACTTCTCTGTTGATGCTGTAACCATCAACGTTTATTTTTTTATTTCTATTTTTTTCAGGAACTTCCCCAAAACACGTGTCCCTCCAGGTGACGTCCGTCAACAAACCGCCCTGAAGTTGGTCACGTTTCCTCCTAAATTTCGCTATTTTCTCGGTCCAGCTGCAAATGTGATACCGTTATGAAATTTAGACAACATGCGCAAATATCTAAAATTACTTGCCGCAAAGCTCTGATGCAATTTTTTGACAGGACAGTTATTGATTTTTGATTGATCAACGATTTTAGTCTCTCGGTTTCACAAAAGGTCAGTTAGTTTCCGGGTTGGGCTGCAATTGACAGTGAATTTTGTTTCCAATTATGGTGCAAAAAGGAATTTTGAAAAATAGGATTTACAGTTACAGTAGGTACGTGTTGTGCAGTCACAATTGCAACAAGACGTGCATTTTTCGATCTATTGATTTCGTATAACTGTAAAATTAGGCGACTAAAAATTTTTTAATTTTTTTTTCGTAGCCGACACTATGTGCACTATCATCCACTTTCGGCTTAACGTTGAATTATAAGGCACCGTGTATAGACTGTTATCGCTTCAAATTGTTGTAAGAAGTTGTGAAGAATTTTTTTTTACCTAATTACAACAATTTTTTTTCCGAATGATTTTAAACAGTTATTCCCAACCCGCAGCTGTCTGCGAACCATTTAAATTGAATTGCTACTGATCACACTACGACGACGGATTGAAAAGCCTACGGAATGAGTAGAAAACACAGTACATATGTAATACGAAGGTCACTATTTATATTTCGGGAATTGGCAACACTGTTGCCATGTGAGTCCATCTGACGGTTCCATCGTAAAGTTTGACATTTTTGACGATATACGTACCCAGAACATTTTGTCGCACGGACGCTATTTGTTTATTTTATATACGTATTTAGTTGAAAGTTTCGTCTCGGCAAAAAAATGGAACTGAATCGTGAACATTTTCGTGCGATGATTTTTTACGATTTGCGACGTGGATTAGAGTGCATCAATCAACTTAATTTGACTTTTGGCGATGAAGCTCCATCAAAAACCACCGTGTATCGCTGGTTTAGTGAACTCAATCGTGGTCGTAGTTTGCTGTCCGACGAGTTTCGTGAAGGTCGTCCAAAATTGGCTGTTGTGGCAGAAAACATCGATGATGTGTGCGAAATGATTAAGCAAGATCGTCATGTCACCTATGAGGCATCCCTAAGCATTAGTTCCACCAGCATATATATGATTTTACATGAACACTTAGCTGTGCGAAAGTTATGTTCGCGTTGGATCCCACACAATTTGACAATCGCTCAAAAAAAGGCTCGTGTCGATTGGTGCGATGAAATGCTTACGAAATTCAATCGCGTAGGCAAAAGTGTATCGGTCATCGTGGCGAATACTTTGAAAAACAATAAAAATATATTCGCAGCGTAACTATTTGTTTTTTTTCCTATTCCCGAAATATGAATAGTGACCCTTATCCGATCCCATAGCCCAATTATTTTTTTCCACTGTAACCCAAGGTGTAGTGTAAATAGGATACACCGCAACTCTCAGAATCTAGGAAATACAAAATAATGCTTTTTAACGTACATACGTATAATTAATTACCTAATTCATACGCGCACCACCTCCGAGTCATCCATAAACCGCCTCTGGTCCGCGTATCACCGGCAGGATTACCGCGTAATGTGAAACTCACTGCATTTTGACGTTAATGAACATTTTATAAGGCAACAATTTGAATTCTGTCCAGGGAAGCTATGAAGGCTTTTTAGTAAACTTTCACCAAATGACGAGCACGAGCAGACAAACTAACTCAAAGACGAACATATCACCATACATTAAGTGGACTACAAAATGCTTCAGCACTTCGATTTTATCCAGTTGTTCATCGTAACAACTATGGGGGCGAAAAATTCTGATATTTTCTGCAAATTTTCCATTCTCATCTATTTGGTGACGCCGCACATTCTCACCCATTATCCAATAGTATAAATATGCTTCCCTTTTTACATTACAAAATGATCCACCCCATTTAAGCCAAATAACAGCTACTCATCGTTGTGTGCTTACAAATCGGAGAGAATTTTCCCGAAAAATACATACAATGGAAAATATTTACACGTAGATATCTACATATCTATGAGACCATCTCTAATGAAATATCCTTGGAAAATTTCCTCTTAAAAAAAAAAGTTTTTCTTCGACATCGTAGGGCGTTGTTGTATGTCGTCTTCTCCGGGAATAAAGTGCAAAAACGAAAGAAAAACATATTGCTGGAATAAGATAGCAAGAGAGGTGTAGAGTACAGAGAGAAGGGAAGTTATACCGTTGTCGCATATCACCGTCTTAAAGGGAAGCTGTAGTACATCCAAATGAGAATAACCTATCCTAAAAATATAGAACACAGTCAGATGGAACACACGCGCATATACCGAAAACTCGAATAGGTGCGCGCTCTAAAGATATCTCCATATACACAACGAATTCATTCATTTTCACCCAAAAAGAAACGGCTGCTGCATTATATCCTTGATTCCTCCACAGGATTTTTCCCATAGGGATTTGTGGGTGGCAAACGGCGACGATGATATTATGATATGGTGTGGTCTGATGGTGTTGTCGTGCGACAAATGGTCGACCGCACCGCACCGCACAGACTAGCAACACTGGCCCAGCAGCAGCAGGCTGGCAGGATATTTGGGTGGTTTGTTGCGACAACGATAGCAGAATGGAATATGTATATAGGAAATGTACTCAAGTGATCCCATCTTTATCCATAATGTAGCTCCTGTTGTTGTTGGTAAGGTGTTTTTTTTTCAGTCATGGTAATTGTATTTTTTTCGTCCTGTCCTGACTTTCTTGCCCGGAACCGACGAAATCTCCTGCATGGAACTGAATCGGTAAAGCCGAATTAAAACTGAGAAAAGGTTTACCTATAGTAGGTACGGCGACACGGTAAAGAAAGAGTATAGCAGAAGCGATGAGTTTGTTTGAATGTGTAGCTAGCGCGCTCTCGTCGCGGTATTTACTCCTCGCAATGTTGGTTGTGGATATATAGAATGCTTTCTATACCTGTGCTGTAACTCGCAGACTTTGTAAAGTACACACAATTTTCACAGCCACAGAGTATAACTGTTGAAAAATCAATATATGAAGGGTGGAAACTTTTGCATGTCAACGTATTATCAAGTTGAAGTGAACTCATTCACAGAAATAATGAAATCGGAACGTATATAGAGACTTTGTTCAGGAACTTTTAATTGGCTGGAAATGTTTCAATTCGTTTTATCATATTTGTACAAGTGAATTTAATACGTTCTGATTCGTTGAATGTGTATAGTGTGAATGTTTTCTATAGTCATAGTCGTGTGTGAAGAGAAAAAAAGTAATTGTTATCATTCTATTTGTTTATCTTCAATTTCACTAATTGGTATTTGTCTTTTTGTTTCATTTCAGGTGAGTACGAGCGAAAAAAGTCGGTTGAAATACAATCGTAAGTTGAAAAAGCAACTAGGCTAGAATTTTAATGGTTTGTGTCGTTTGGGGCGACTGTTGCGATGATCGCTGAGCGACTGTTTCTATGTGCTTAGTCCCGGAGCAATATTTACATTTAATATGTATGGTGACGTATCCATCCAACACGCTCCCTAAATAATATTTGTCAAAAAATCCTCCAGCACTTAGAAAACTAATAATAATCGCTCGGCGATCAAGCATTAATCGCTCGGCGATCAAGCAATGATCGCCAACGGTCATCGTGTGTATCATCGCCTGAGGAAATGTTAACGTGTACTGAGCATTATGTGCATATACTTTTATACATCTGTGGTGCTTCAAGCTATAGGATATACTAGACTATTTGCAAAAAAACGCCTCAGGAGCGATAATCGCTCAGCGAACATCGCGTGAGTCGCTTCTAGCAATTCAAACCTCAAGACGTTCAGTGTTTGGATCATATTTATCTTTTTTAAATTTTAAGGGTGTTGCTACACACTTTTTAAAAAATTAATTTTGTATTTCGACCAAAAAATGTATTCACTGCTCTACTGGACACGTCCTTTTTTTGGCTCGGTGGGATACGCCTAGCCCTTCAAATTATTGAAACAATGACACCATCTCTGTACAACTGTATGATTTGTACCCATATATACATATGATAAAAAACTAAAGCATACCGTCACCATATCCGCCCAGTACATAATGTATAGGTATATAAACCTTTAGCATTTTTTTCTGCAGCACATATAGCCGCATATTCTATAAATCTTTCTCTATATTTACTTTGCGAAAAAAGGGGTCTATGTGCTCGGCGCGCAAGAACGCATTATTGTCAAAGAAGAGAACACCATACATTAAGGCTATTGCCGCCACCGCACCACCAAAGTTTTAGTACAAAAAAGAGTCATACCAACAACACTGATGGTAATGAAAAGGCAAGAAAAAAAATATACACAACATCATCGTATACCACTATGCTGACAAAATCGATATCTTCCTTTCAAGTGTTGCCTCCATCCCATCCGC
Organism: Microchrysa polita; assembly: GCA_949715475.1. NCBI lineage: Eukaryota > Metazoa > Arthropoda > Insecta > Diptera > Stratiomyidae > Microchrysa > Microchrysa polita. The sequence goes on from OX454417.1 coordinate 80,306,211, forward strand.
ACCTTGTTCTGTACAGAGTCGCTATATGCCCACTCGCATACTCGTGGGTCGAATCGGGGATTCTCCCACGATTTCTACTACCCGTTCACGGTTTTTCTCTACGTTCATAATGTATAGTGTAAAAATGCACCACATGCAGGAGATGGCGGAGAGTCAACTGACAGAAAAAAAGCATATTTAAAGTGGGCAAAACTGGAGCAACAAAGGATTCATCAACATCAGCCACCGCAGTGGTCCGTATTCCTGTTCGTCATCTACTGAACTCATTCCATTCTACAACATCATCGTTCAGTTTCGGTATGGTAAAACTCCTTCTCGCACTGTGGTCTACATATAGCAAACGGCTGGACCAAGTATGGGCATCAAGATTGGGACAATACACTTCGCGGGGAGACAATCTGTGTCCCGCGAGTATGGGATATATTAACCTCCACTGTCCACACTTCATTTTATCTATACACACATATCCATCCATCCACCTCCCATCGACTGTAGATTATATTGTACATATCTGGGCTCGCTACTAACAAAAGACCTGATACCAAACAAGCCTACACACTTTAGGTAGAGTATTCGTATAGCGCAAACGGGTAGAGAGAAAAAAAAAACAGAATGAAAGGTCCTCTTTTCTCGCTCGTATACATATTGAATTGGAATCCGAAAAAAGTCCTAGACCGTTGGTGTGGAAAAGAAGAAAATCGATAAAACCAATTCCCTGAAAAATGAAAATGAACTCCGCCGCAGTGTGGTAGGTTATTTTAAAAGTATCGGCAAAACATTCATTTCATTCGACCCTCCTGCCCAATTATTCGCTTCCTTTTATCATCTTAATTCTATCTTCTAGAAATTTTCACTAAAATCTAATTGATCGCATAGCAGTATGGGACCACTGCGAAATACAGGATAATTCTATACCCAACTTTTTCACCACAGGAAATTTGAACATCAGGACTTTTGTTTTGTGGCAAATTTAAGTGAACGACCCAAGTCCCGAGGGCTATATAGTGCTGCATGAGAATCCACCTTGTTGCTATACAGTCTGACCCGATCCTCTAGTGTGGTGGAAAGGCTCCTGAACACAACCAATCCGAATTCTTCTTATAAATGTTATATCGTGTATACTTGCACACGTTATCTGGTAAACATATTTTATATAATGTGTATACAGATATATTCGTAGTTTTCGGTTGACGACGACGACGCGGCATTCATAATTTATTCACACACAGTTTATTCTTGGATTCTGGTTGTTGCTGTTTTTTTTTTCGCCGAAGCGCTCACTGCTTCTTTGTGGACAAATAAAGAAGAAGAAGAAAAAGCACTAACATGTATGAAATCTATACCTACATACATATTTTCACTATATGTGCTTATGAACGTATGTATATGCTCACCATATACGCTTTTATGCTTCTTTCTACATTAACTCATATTCTGTCCTTCTATATGACTTGAAGCCCATGTTTCATATATGCGCCCAAGCCCATTGAATGTTGCGGGTAAAATTGATTAAAAAACGGCCAAGATGGCGGAAATATGTAATATGTATTATAACAAATAAAACATAAATGTTCCAAAGGACGAATTAAGATTTTTTGCGAGAAATCTAAAGCAGAAATCATAATTTTTTTTATTGTTTTATTGAAATATGGGAAGCGGAGCGAAAATTATCCTTTTTGTCTTTTTAGTCATTAAAATTTCGAAAAAGCCTTCAATATAGTATGAAGGCTTTTTCGAAATATTTACATGACTGCACACGGCCCAGCGGGCCGGGGCGCGTGGCCCAGGCTTCGATGCTCTTAATTTCTTTAGAAGGCAAATATTTTACCCAGGCCCATTCATTTGTCTGTCGTAGGCAGTGGCGTAACGTACGGTGTTCCATATTTTCAGTGGAACACGGGCCCCCAATCCAGATGGGCCTTCAAAGCCGGAAATATAAAGATTTTTGTCTATGATACATCCTTTAGCTAACTGTTCTTTTAAAGACATCCATTTTTATTAAACCACAAAAAATTGCATGTCCACAGATTAATGCCGCTACTGACAATCAAAATGGCTATAGACGGTTTTTCTTTTCTGCTTCCCAGCTTCAGATTCTAAAATTACGACAAAACATTTCAAAAATATAAATTTTGTGTACGGAAGGGAAGCTTAAACTTCATAGTATTAAAGTCGAGCTCCAACTTTACAATTGGCTTAATCTTGCAATAAAACATTCATCAGATCAATCCATAGATTAGAAGGATAACGCCTTCAAAGCTGGTTGGGAATTGGAATGTGGGAATTTGTATTTCAGTTTCTACTGAGCTTGTTAACAAGAATATCGATTAAGGGTTCAAGGAGGAGTGCCTCTCTCAAAGGGTTTTGGGTAAAATTTAGCCATTGTGATTTAGTTCTTTGAGCGTTTGACTCTTAAAGAAAAAGTGGCTACTGCATCAGGAAAAATGTGTTCACGACGTTTATGTGAAACCAAAACTGTGGGTCCTTTGAACCAAAGATCATTCAATAAGGTCAAAGTCAGAAGAACTTATGTAACTATAGGACTCATGAAATGATGAAATAAATGTCATTCTGTCTATATAATGGATCCACCATTTCCCCTGCATGACACATTTATCTTTGGTGGAGCCCCACTATGAATTTGATTCCAATCGATTTAATTTAAGATGTGGACAGGACATGAGGATACGCCAACGACTGGTGTTAGTTAAACTTGCCCATAAGGTGAAGCTGTATATGACTACATAGAACCACCGAAATAATTATAAGTTCACCTATAAAAAGCTTCAAAAATCAATAGAAACAAATTAAATATTAAATCGATCGACTACAAATTATTTATCAGGGAAATAATACTTCTCATAAGTTATAGGATTTAAAAAAATGCACATCCAGTTAAAGCAAATAGAAAACTTCTTAAATTTTAGTGCGAAATAATTATAAATTCATTTCGAAATATTGCTAGTTTAATTATTGTTTAGCTTATAATTTAAAAAAAAATGAACGATTTGATATAAATTAATATCCTGTCGGTCCTCCATTGCTTCTAATTATGTACCTGGAAAACTCGTCTTGGGACTGGGTTTTGCAGGATATTTTGGTCAATTTCTTCCCAAGCTTGGCGGATCGCTCCTTTGAGTTCCGACACGGTCTGATATTGCTTACCATGGACGTAAACCTTCCTAACAAGTACGGGTAAGGGGCTACAGGCTGGCCAATCTAAAACTGTAATGCTATTCTCTTGGAACCATTCTGTTGTCGTTTGCGCCCGATGCATGCATACTGGCATTATCCTGTTGGAAAATAAATTCCTGTCTAATAATAATTGACTCGGCATGGTCAATGAGCGATATCTCTAATATCTCACCATAATCACTCGCGGTCATTTTCGGTTTAACCCAGGCCAAAGGTAATTTCTCTGCAAATGAAAATGCACCCCAAATCATCACAGAGCCACCACCAAAGTTTCGGTTCCTGGCAACTTCTTTTTCTCGTCCTAAATGGTGCCAGCTTTTCACAGTGAAGCTACTACTCCAAAAGTGCTGGGAATATAACATCGACGTATACCAAATCTTTGTCGACTTCAAGCAGGCATACGACAGTATCGATCGAAGTGTACTGTACAACATTATGCTGAATTTTGGTATACCGGCAAAGTTAGTGCGACTCACAAGGATGACGATGACTAATTCCGTCTCGCAGGTCAGAGTGCAGAATCGACTCACTGACCTATTTGAAACTCGTACTGGACTCAAGCAGGGCGACGGGCTGGCGCCGACGCTCTTCAACCTTGCTTTGGAGTATGTAATTCGAGCCATGAATATGGACAGCAGCGGAACGCTACTCATCAAGTCGACTCAATTAGTAGCGTACGCCGACGGTATCAACATCATGTCTCGAAGGTTGAGTGATGCAGAAAGCCTTCTGCATAACCTCAATAACGCCGCAAAGGAAGTTGGACTACATATCAACGAAAGCAAAACAAAGGCCATGATGCAATCGAAAACAAGGACGCCAGCAAATTCAAGCATCACAGTGGGGGACCTTAATATCGAGTATGTAGACAACTTCAACTATCTGGGTTGTAACTTATCAAAGGACGCCAACGAAACCGACGAAATTAAGCGACGGATACAACTAGCCAATAAGACATATTTCTCGGTCCTCCCTATAATTAATTCGAAACTTGCGCACAGGAACACGAAGCTCCGCGTGTACAAAACGATCATCCGACCCGTGCTATGTTATGGCTGCGAAACATGGACCCTCACCCAAGCCTCCGAAATTTTGCTAGACCGATTCGAACGAAAGGTCCTTCGGCGAATTTTCGGGGCCGTTCGCGAGCGAGACCAATGGCGTATCCGGTACAACCATGAGTTGTATCAATTGTACGATGAGCTGGAAGTATCGAAAATCGTGAAGCTTCAACGTTTGCAATGGGCGGGGCATGTACAACGGATGGACGATAATCGCATGCCGAAGAAAGTGATGAACGCACAACGAATTGACGGAGCGAGGTTGCGTGGACGACCGAGAGCTCGCTGGGAGAACTCCGTAGGTGAAGACGCCCAACAGCTGCTGGGCTTCCGAAACTGGAGGACGAGGTCACGTAACCGCGACAATTGGAGGTCAACGATTCAGGCGGCCAAGGCCCGACGTCGGGCTATCGTGCCACATTGATGATGAAATGGTGCCAATAATATTGAACACCATCGGGGCCATCCAGATTAAACTTCTTTTCGTTACTGAAAATAACGCTTTTCCACTTTTCGCCGAAATCCATATGCTGTTGGCCCAATGAAAACGCTTCGCCTTATGATATTGGGTCAAAGGTGGTTTTGTCTGCCATTTGATGAATTTGAGGTCCTTGTTGGAGTGTATAGAATCTGCTGGACACGATGTATACTTACAGGTAAATTTATTTCGGTCCGGATTTCTGATGTGATTTTTTTTTCCTCAGTGGCTTTTCGGACAATAAGTCTTTTTTCTCTCGCAGTAACTGCTGGTCGCCGTCCACATCTTCGTTGTTTTCCATCATTTTCACGAAGCAGGAGGAAATTGTTGACGACACATGATGATCTGCAATTTTGTGTCAAGGAATTATTAGAAGCGAAAAATGGTAGAATTTGTGTGTGAACTTATATTTATTTCAGTGGCTGTATGTGATTTTCAGATTTGGGGTAAACACATCTACTCTAAAATCAATGACTGTTACGAGACTGGCATGTAGGGGAATTAAGCTCTGGTGTTCTTTTGTCGATTCTCTTGAATTAATTGATAAATAGCTAAATAGTCTAAGTAGAAAATCATAAAAGTTTTTCCGGATAATTATTGAAATTTCAATTTTAATTTCGAAAAAATCAAACAAACAAAAATTAAAACATGTTGCTTAAACAGAAAATTTTCAAATGCGGGTTCTGGAAATATTTTCTGGTTGGGAAAATCTGAGATAAGGGGCCCCCATTCCAATTTCGAACACAATGCATTTGGGAAATGTTACGCCACTGGTCGTAGGTGGAATATGTCACAAACGGTGGGGAATTCCATAAGCTACAGTCCGAGACCGGTTCCATAATTCTCCTCGGACATTTTATGTATTATTTGTTGATTCCCCGGTCGTTTGACATTTCACGATGAAATAACCGGGGAATCGGAAAAAAATACATAAAATGGCCGAAAAAAATTATGGAACTGTCTTCGGATTGTAGCTTATGGAATTCCCCACATATATCACGACAGGACGAATACATTTTCATTGAAAAAATCGCAGCGGACAAAAATTTCACTCTCGATGTCAGTACTAGGCTTTAATAACAATAAGAACGTATCCACTATCAGCAGGGCCGGACTTAGCCTCTATGAGACCTCTGGGCAGTAGCCAAACTGCCGCCATTCACCACAGGGTAAGTTTAAAAGTATGTAGTAAAGAAATCACATACACATTGTAGGTAGGCAAAACGTTAGCAGGCGTATGTAATTATGAAAATATTATTGTTTTTTTTGCAAGATATTTTTTAAAAATATGCTGGCTCCAGGGACTTAGCCGCTTAAGGACTTCAGGGTGTTGGTTGTTTTTCCATTGTCGATCATTTTTAAAATCCTGAACAGAAAGCCTCAACAAATAAAATTAGCTATTGACGCCATATTTGACTGGAAAACATCATACAGATAAAAAAGGTGTTTTCCACTCTGGTCATCCTACATAAACCAAAACTTAAGCACGTTGATGTTAAGGTTGTATATTACAGGTGCAGTAAAATATAATCTTACTCCTCACTCCATATTTTATAGAAAATTTATCTTTTTGGAAATAGCTTGTTCTCTGTTCGACAGTTCGACAGACCCCTTCAGTCCATGTTTTGATGGTGCTCTCTTCTTTTTTCACTTTGATGCCGTGGGCAATTTCTTTTTTTTTTTATTAAAAAATTTGATTTGGAGTAATTTCTTGTTGGTGGGTCGCGTCTTTGAACGGCTGTATTCTTCTGAAGGGAGACATATAGGTGTCTGAAATTTTCAGCAAAATATGCCCGGCAACATGCTCCGGCCCTCCGTTTACAAGAATAATTGCCAAATTTACCCTGCTTGAGGAAATATAAATTGAAAAATTTACCCTTTTTTCTAAAAGTTTTAAAATAGACCCTGTAGCCCCGGGGCTCGAAATTTTAGGTTGGTTGTTTCCAATGTTCAGAAAAGTTTTTTAGTATTTAATCACTAAAAGTTTTAAAACGAAATATGGAGTGGAGTGTATAAATGTTATTATTTAAAGTCTTTATTGACCGCAAAAATCGAATATAAAATTAAGGTTCCGCCCACGAAAATTATTAAAATTAAAAAACACTGGGTTTCAACTGTGGGAAACGCTCATCAGCAATGGCTTGATGAACACAGAGGCTTTTTTAGTTTTATTAATTTTTGTGGGCGGAATCTTATTTTTATATTCGATTTTTGCGGTCAATAAGGATTTCAAATAATAACATTTGTCTTTTTCCATTTTGCAGTAGTTGTACCTGCCTTTGAGTAGAAAAGATTTTGGTGTTAGTCTTTCTCGTTAAAGCTGTCTGTCTAGTGTGGTTTCGGAGGGAAGGTGTTTTACAGAATGACTGAATGTTGAAAGCTTAAAGGAAAAACTTTTGAAAGTTTCTACTGGGTGTTGTGTGCTCGAACATTCCGACGACGTACTATTTCGTAGGGAAACCAAAACTATTTTTTCGCACTCTACAATGCTAGTAATCTAGAGGTCCGGAGATCGAATCTTGGCGTGGTCCAGGAAATATATAGTGCTTGCAACATTATATACACTCCTCTATAAATAAAAGGTATAGCCTCTCAAATTTGGAGTTAGTGCTGGAAAAGTTTCAAAATAACGACGCTTTTGCCTTCCTTTTTCCTAGGAGACATACCGAGGCGTAATTTTAAAAAAATATTACTCTCAGCACTTTAGTTTAGCATTCTGGAATTTATGGGGACCCCTTAAAATATTAGCCCCAAAAAACCTACCTAAACAATTTGGTATAGTTTTTACCGTTTTAAGGTTTCATTTATTTTTGTGGAAGCCAACAAAAAAAAAACAGGGCTGATTCTTTTTATTTAAAATTTAACAAATGTGACCTCTGTAAATGAAACTACATCAAATTTCACGCATAAAAGGAGTTTTTCGCGGCTTCAATCAAATATTAACACGCTACCATATAAACATATTCAAAAAAAAAAAATTTTAAAATACTTTTTCATTGAAATTTAAAACAATAACATTTTGAATTACCGTTATGAAATCTGTCGGTTCACTGAAAAAATTGGGCTATCTAAAATTAAGAAATTCTTTTCTCATTTGCCAAATTCCTGAATTTAGACAAATTTTCTTAAAATATGAAAATTTCTTCTTGAATCGATCCCATTTTCAAGACCTTTTGAGAAATAGGAAGTAGATTCAAGCCTAAACCATTATTCTCAATCCAAGCAAACAAATGTTTGATAATAGATTTTTTTGACATTTTCCAAGTAAAGCTCTTGGAAAAGCTTTATTTTAGCTTTAGCTTATATTGGAGCGTTGTAGTAGATTAGGCAGAAGTGTCTCAGGTTCAGTGGGTAGCGCGTTTGACTGGGAAGAATGGGGTTATGGGTTCGATGGTGGTTGGAAGCAGGTTTCTTTTTTTATTTTTGTTCAGATTCTCTTGTCTTTTTCATAAGAAAAGTTTGCTTGATTCAAGGTTACTTTTCCTTAAAGCGCTGCTATTGGCATTTCACTTGGATCAGTGTGTTTTATTCTCAAATGAAGAGAAATATTTCTTGGCTGTTTTTTGTTGTCTTTTTTTCTTGATTTGAGCCATAATTTCTTTACTTTAGCAGGCGATTTGGTTCAGTGTTGGCTTTATAACGGTATGTTACTTTTGAAATTTATATCCCAAAGTTTTGGAAAAGAAAATTTGGAACAAGTGACAATATGTTTCTCAAGCTACGAAAACACTAGGAGACTTATTTCAAATGACGACCTTTTTCCTCGGTTTTCAATTTTTCAAAATTGATCCCCTAAATGGTAAAAAAAAAAAGAATTAAATATCATATTTAGATACCCCAACATGTCGTCTAAAGCACGTAATATTTCTTAACTCGAAGAAAAATAGCAAAATTGTGCGGATTTTTCGGGAAAGCGACTATTTTTGGAATTGCCGATTGGGCATACATATTAAGACCGTCAAAAAATGAAGCAATGTCCGTTTGCATTATATTTTTTGGAGGAGAATGAGAATATCATAACCGCTATAATGTAATTCCGACTTGAGGTTGACTTTTGTGACACCCTGTAAATCCATGATTTTTCATCTCTAAATTTTATTCAATTTGATCATTATTATTGCATCTGATTCATCCGCAGTGCAATGACATTCCGAACTTGTGAAACAAGGGTTTGGCATTTCTCCTCGTTATCGCGCTACAAGCAAAATGTATAGCAAAGTATGGTGAGCGTTATTGCATCCCGCACAAATGCACTAATCTGTATTTAGTTGATTTATTTGCTTCCTTCGTCCACCATCTCCATCATTCCACCATGAATTATTTGAGACAAAGCTACGGAAGAGGCCAATAATGATGATGATGATGACGACAATGAAATGTTGGCAATTGTATAGAAGAGAGTTGCTTCAAGTACGTATTAAAATAGACACTAAAGAGGAGCAATTCGGCCGCGGAGCCAACATTATAAAACTGTTGCAGATTCTTCGTATGTAACTACAGTCGCCTCTCGTTAATTCGAACCTCGGTAATACGAATTTTTCGATAATCCGAACTAGTTAACCTATCCCTTCGATAAATCGAAAAAAGAGCCAAGTTTGTATGGAGTTGTATACACTCGATAAAGCAAAATAATTTCGTTCAACTGAGTGTCGCTAGCATTTTATAATTCGAAATTTACGTTTAGAAAATCTTTATAATTCGAACTTTTCCTGAAATGTTTCTGTTGCTGTCTTTTTGCGGCTAATTGGCAATAGATTACACATTTTCTTCAGTTTATTGTTAACTTTCAAGTGAAAATGAGTTCGAAAAAGTACACGAGCATATCCTTAGATGTGAAAAGACAAATTATCGCGGCAGTGGAAAATGGTGATAAAAAAAAGATACTTTTTTAAAACAAATAATAAAAAAATTGGAAACCACATTACATTAAAAGAATGCGATAAGGTATGCTATTTTCTCATTAAATTAAGTGTATCTCCAGTCGATCACAAAAGAAGGACAAGGAAAGGAAATCCTTTTAAAATGGTTGAGGTAGTGCCGCGAAAAAAAAATTCCGGTTGGAGGAGCTTTGCTGAATTGTAAAATAAATTATTTTTCAATAATTCGAACACTCAATAATTCGAAATTTTTTCGTTGTCCCTTGGGCTTCGAATTATCAAGAGTCGACTGTATAACTGTATATCTAAAACTATATCAAAATAATAAAAAGATTCGACTTGGTGGCGGCCATTTTTCTTGCCAACATTGCCCATTTCGGACTTAACAAAAATACGAATATGTACGAAGAAGAAGAGGAAGGGCAAACATGAAAATGGAAATAGGAGAGATCGATAACACAGGAGAACAATTTTAACACTTTTTTCTGTTTTTTTGAATCTTGCACCTAATTTATAGTAAAACGGCCTCGCTGATTCCAAAAATGCAGTCCGTTTTTTCCCTATACGTCAGGTTTTTGAGATAACGGGGTTTTTTGAATTTTACGGAAAATTACAATAGGCCCCCTTAAATAACAACTTTTTTTAAAAGCTACGGGGTTGCATCCTTGTGCAGGACCTTTTAGTACTTGTATACAATAAAATTAAATAAACAAAAGAAAGTAATTTGTCGCTACCTGGATTTTTTGTTAAAAGTTGTGAAATTCTTCGGCCATTTTTAAGTCTTTTTTAATCAAAAAAGTGTATTTAAAAGCCTTCGTTCGAGTATATATCCCTATTTTTGTGCTCTTAACTTGTGTAATGGAAGCCTCTACTATCCCTTGTCGAAAGTGTCTCAATACCCGGAGTCAGTTTGCTATATATGTGGCAGTTATACATTTCTAAGTCAAAGGGCAAAAAATAGGCCCCTTTGTCCACCAGGCATATCATATGTGTAGACCTCAAGATGGTTCTTCCTTCTCGGTTAGCAACGTGGATATACAAAATATCCGTGCTTTTTGTGTATGTGGGATAGCAGAACTCGCGATAAACATTGGATACAAAGGAATTGGCCCCCGAGATCTGATCTGAAGGCTGGTGATCAAAATATTGTTCATGAACCGCTTGTGGATCGACAAAAAACATTTTCCCGCTGTTGCATATAAAACTAGGCCTGGCGAAACAATTTGTAAAAGCCTTACCAACAGAAGGACATTATTTTAAATATATGCTGTCGGCCCTTCCTGCGCTATCATACGAGAAAATAAAGGCTGGAGTATTCGACGGTCCACAAATTCGGCAGCTTCTCAGCGATACAAATTTTATGGAATCAATGAAAGAAAATGAAAAGACAGCATGGCTGGCATTAGAAAATATAGTCAACAACTTTCTAGGCAATATAAGTGGATCGAATTATGCGATAGTAGTCGAGCAACTATTGGACAGTTTTCAAAGGCTTAGCTGCAACATGAGCATCAAAGTTCATTTTTTACACAGTCATTTAGGTGAATTTCCGGAAAATCTTGGAGCTGTGAGTAATGAGCAAGGAGAGCGATTTCATCAAGATTTCAAAATCATGGAAAGTCGATATCAAGGCAGATGGCATGCGAATATGATGGCGGACTATTGATGGGGCTAAAAACGGGACTGTCCGGAAATTTAACACTCCAGAAAAAGCTACAAACGAAAATTTTTGCCATAATTTTTTTTTTTAATTCTTAGGTAATGTTGTTAAGATATAAAATCAATATTTACAAACTAAAATTTTTTAGCGAGTTTCGTTTGTTTTGATTTTAATGAAGGGAAGGTTTGTATGGGGGCCAAAATTTGAGCCCCCTGTATCTAAAAAACTGGACGTATAGGAGAAAAACGGTTAGCATTTCCGGATTTTACGACCAAAAATTAGCTAGAAATGATTATCAAATCTAAATAAACAAAATGCTGTTCCCCTGTGTAATTATTCAAATGTCTTTTGTTTTCTCTCATGTATAAACGGAAGAAGAGGAGAATATGTACTAACACACTGTCTGCCTGCTGATGGCACCGATGATGATGTTGCTGATGCTTGGCTTGCTATTGCTAATGCTAAATCTAACTGAACTGCCGTGGATGCTGTGAGCCGATGATGAGGCAGCGAATGATTTGCGATGGTGCATCACATCGTGGCGTATAATGTTGGCCATCCATGCTATATAGCCACCTTGTTAATTGGCTGAGCGAATCAATTGAAAATGCGCAATGCACAAAACAGGAAAGAAAGAAGGGAAGAAGCAAAAAAAAGATCAAAACACAATTGGATATTTTGAGCAATTGTGATTGTGCAAAAAAAATTGTTGCAATTCAATTGCATTCAATGGAATTTATGTAAGATTTTTACTCGGATGCATTTGAGTAGTCATCTATCATTTTTTTTTTGTCTAAGAGAACTATGCAGATGTGACTATGTCTAATGGCATGATACGAAGTGAAAATGTGGCATATCTAGCCAATGCAATTGGCTCTATAAATAAGTGTTTGTGTACATAGTCATACATAATCATAACTTTCGCCATATTTTCTTAACATATGATATGATCCGTTAAAAATAAATAAAATTAAATAATTCTTTACAATTACCTGTATATATCATGATTGGATACATTTTTAGACAGTTTGTCTTTTATTTCAATATACTCTTAAATACGTATCGTAGAACTTCGATCTTTTCTATGGATACGAAACAAAAGTTCTCGTAGCAATTTATCAAGACCAAATATGTACATATGAACATGCACATATAAGCAGAATTTTCTAATTAGGGTAAACAACAACATTTATTGTATCAACTGCATATTATTCAATGATAAATTTCCGTTTTAAGCCACTCAAATCGTTTGAAGTATTACTTATATATTTTGGTCATACACCCTAACACAAAAACATTTTCACTGTATAACCGTATGCGTTGTACATGTGAATTGTGTTAAAATTTAAACGATCACGTTGCTTTTATCGTGTTTACACAAATTTAAAGATAAATATGTACTATAGAATTGGAATTCTTCCATTAACTATTTGTTATTTCCATGTATGAACAGGCTTATCTTAATTATTTATATGAGTCTTAAAGCTAATCTATGATGACAAAGATCTGTTTATGAAAATCGGATTTTCGGAAAACTTCATTACAGATTTTATTGAAAATTGACAGAAAATAGTTTTCCTTGTACAATATTCAGAAAGAGCAACCAAAAATTCAGAAAATCTCAACTGTAGCGTTTTTGCAAATGTGCACAGATAAATTGATTAAACTCATTTTTGCTGCTCTGCATATTTCTTTAGCTACCTTCTCGAGTGCGTCCATCTGATCTAGCAACATCAGGAGATGCATGATAAACTCTTTTACATCCACCCGAAATGGGAAACTGAATATGAATGGCAAATTGCACAGTAATATCGATTCTTTTTGCGGCTGATGAATTTTTCTTTGGTGGACAACTTCACAGCTTTGCTTTATTTTGTACATTTATCACATATTTTTGTAATCGGATGGTATCGCAAATAAATCCAAAACAAAAACCGTTTATTTTCAGTTTTTAGTGTTTATTGTTAAATGATCAAATTCGAAAGGAACATTTTTTTATTACGACTATTTGGGAAACTCCTCACAAAAAAAATTGGAAATTTGAATACCCGTCACACTTGAATGAAACTTAAGCTTCTTTTGTGTTAATAACATTTACCGCAGCCCTATGACGTGTTCCAATTCCATCTGTTCCTGGTTGTGTTGAGGCTAAACCAGAAACAAGCTTGGATTAAGTTTGGTTAAAATCGATTCATAAAGAAAACGTTTTTCTTGGAAAAACCTAATTTTCAGAGGTTGGTTTGTATGACAGCTCTACGACGTGATGTTCCCATTCCATGCGTTCCTAGATATGTTTTGAGGCTTAAGTAGCAACTCACATGGGTGATGTTTGATTATGATTGGTTTAAAAAGAAAAAAGTTTTTCTTTGAAAAGCCTAATTTTCAGGGATTAATTTGTATGACAACCCATCCCATTCTATCCGTCCCTGGAAATGTTTTGAGGCTTTACTAGAAACACAGTTGGATGAAGCTTGATTAAGAGTGCTTTAAAAAGAAAAAAAAGTTTTTCTTAGAAGAACCTAATATTGGAGGTTGGGTTTGTTTCTATGGCAGCCCCATGACTCTATGGTCCGATTCCATTCGTTCCGACATATATACAGCGTACACTAAAAAGAAACTTGTGTACAAAATTTCAGCCCGATAGCTTCAAAACAGAGGGACTAGTTTGTATTGAAACAGACGGACATCGCTTATGCGATTTCTCGCGTCACACAGATCAATAATATACAGGGTGTCCCAAACCCCAACGATAACCCGGTATCCGGTGATACCGCAATTAGTGTCCGTTACGGGAAAAATATTTAAAAAAAATTCAGTCGATTTTTTTTTACAGTTATTTGTAATTAAAGAAGAATCGAACAAACCCAGACCTTGCTATCATTTTCATGCACTGTAACTGCAAAACTAAATATTTCTAGTTTTCTTTTGAGAGAAATGTGACCTTCTTTGTGGAAACGAAAGATCAAATTCATCGTTTTGTCTAAGTTACGATAACTGTACTGTACAAAAAATGCACCGGTACCTTCCGGCAAGTAATTTTAGTTTCATAACGGTATGACGTTTGCTTCATTATTCCCGATTGGAATCAGTCAGCAGACCTCTGGAGGCCTGTAAAGCTCAGAATGAGTCAAATATCATCCATTCCCATTCAAAATTGAACTTTACATGCCTCCAGAGGTCTTTTGATATTTTGAGTGTTACAACTTTTGGGGTAAAAAATTCGATGGTTTCGGGTGTTATGGCGAGTTGTATTTCCGTAGGAGGCGACAATGGGCTCATGCTAAGGTGGAGTCCTTCCTTTATTATGAATGTCTAGTGTCGTAGAGTAAACCCCCAATATATCTTATAAACTCCTTAGCAATTGTTTCACGGACAGATATCCCGCATGAGACTTCCTTTGAAATTCCATTTTGTAATTCCTATGAGTTCCATTTATCTATTACTGGGTTGCTTGGTATACTTGATTTCAGAAGAAACAACAAAACATTTTAGTGCATAATATGGAAAACACATTTTTAAACGCGTAGAGGTGCCTATAAAAATTACAGAATCCCTTAAAGCAGATAAATGATTACGATACGAATTTGAAATGGAATATGTTTCTATAAAAATGTTTAGTAGAGGCTACCGCAATTTTTGGCAGCTATAGTATTTATAAGAAAGTAAATTTGAAGGCATACGACGAAGCAACCTCACTTTATATCACTTTTTTTAATTCCTACAGTGAACGCTAAGATTTACACCTGGAGTGAAAACAAAAAGATAATAAAGCGGCAAAATATCGTGATAAATTTATAATTTTAGCTCCAAACATTATTTTATTACAAAGACATTTCACGTCCTAAATAATCCTTAAAATATCATATTCCACGACAGTAACTATGATTTTCATTGACTAAATTGTAGCGGAAAAAAATCATTTAGGCCTGTAAGCCTAGTACTGACATTGAGAGTGAAATTTTTCGCCGCTGCGATTTTTTCAATGAAAATATATTCTTACTGTCGTGGAATATGTGGGGAGTGCTGGCGAATTCCATAAGCTACAATCCGGAAACAGTTCCATAATTTTTCACGGCCATTTTATGTATTTTTTTCCGATTCCACTGTTATGTTCATCGTGAAATGTCAAATGACCGGGGAATCGAAAAATAATTCATAAAATGGCCGAGGAGAATTATGGAACCGGTCCCGGATTGTAGCTTATGGAATTCCCCACCGTTTGTGACATATTCCACGACAGTAAGTATGCATTTTTATTGATAAAATCGCAGCGGGAAAAATTTCACTCTCGATCTTAATTCAGCCCTTTAGGACGAATAGGGTTTCTAGACTTATATGCCAGTCGCACCTCCCCAGCTGACCTGTAAGTATAGAACATGTGTAATTATACAGATAGCTCGGTCAGACGCTAATCATTTATTGAATTAGGGACTTTTCCGCGTCACGCCTCGGGAACTACCCAACCTAGGGGCAGCGGCGCTCATATTGTAAGTTAACCCATAATGAAAGTAGAAACTTACGGAATGGAGTTAGAGGAAAAACAAAGCATTTGTTTCCCGCACAGTTTTAAAACATTTCATTGTTGTAATTTTTTTTTGCAGCTTTATAACAAAGATTACAGATTTTAACAGCACGAAACGCAATAATTACTGGACGTGAAACTACCAAATTTGGCCCACTTGGCCCTGCAGAATTTAGATGTATAAGAATTTAGCAATGATTACCTACCCTTGTTTTAACATCAACGCTTGTGTTTTGAAAAGGAACTCTTCATCCTTTTGTGTCCCGTTCATTTCGCAAGACACTTCTTAACAAAAAAAAAACACCTGTGGCCTCGTCGGCAGCTGCCACCCGACTCCCACTAAAAACGCCAATCAGCAAAAAAGGCCGCAAACCAATATTCACAATTAGCTCCTTTACAAATATCAATATGTTATTTGAAATTAATCAAATCAATCTTATTTCTATACGCCAACAATGTGTCCCGCATAAAAACTAAGTTGGACACCCCTGCTCTATAGCATCTCCATTGAAGTCAATGTTCAGAACCCTAAGTCCCTTCCGAAGTTGCAACAATATTCTACCTAATTTTATTTTAACAAACAAGAAACTTAATTAAACATTTTTTCTTTTATTTACAGGTAAGTCATCATTGTTCTGTTGGATAATAATTTCGTATTTCGGATTCGTATAAAGTGCACACGTTATAAAGGTATGACATAACCAAAAACAGTACAATAATTATTGGCTACATTTTGTGATAAAACCAGCAATAACCTTGTTGGTTTAAATTTGTTGACTAATTCTGTGAAAAACTGTGTCTTTCACATAATAGCTCGACCCAACTGTATTTGTTTTCTCGACGCGTACCTAAGAAAATTATTAATTAGAAGCTGAAAATGACCAACTGCAATGGGATCCTAAAAGTTTAAACACCATACCATATTAAAGTAGAGCTTTATTAATGGAAAATGTCTTCTTAAGTAATTTTTATGACAACATTCTTCAATTCAGCATATTTGTTGCTTTGAAAAAATGTGTTTTGAATCAGGAACAATTAAATGTAATTTTCGCAGAAACAATGCCAGATAATGACAAATAATTTAGAAAATGTTAAACTCATGTTATGGAATGCTCAGAGCTTAGGGCCATTATCCAAACAAACTGAATTCTTTTCTTTTTTTAAAACTAAAAGTATAGATGTAGCTGTCATAACGGAGACATGGCTTAAAGATAAAAATAGATTATTCGACGCGTCTTTTAAAATTTATAGAATGGACCGTTTAGATAATAAGGGCGGTGAGGTTGCCATCATAGTTCGAAATAACAACATCGAATTAAACCTTCTTTAAAAACTGAAATATTCGAAACAATAAGTGTTGATATTGATATGCTTGTGTAACAATACATTCACTGTCGTTGGGTTCAATAAAGGAACGTAAATTTAAAAATGATATTAGCACTTTTCTCCGACTTCAGGGAAATGTAATTATTGCTGGCGATTTTAACTCACGACATACGAGTTGGAATTGTGTGAGAGCCAACCATTGGGGTAAACTTTTGTTCGATAAACTAGCTACCTGTGATTATGGAATAATGTTTAGTCCGTCTCCTACCTTTTTCTCGAAATCCACCAGAGGACATCCGTCTACCTTAGACATTATTGTTACGAACTGTAAAATGCACAGGAAAGCCGCTATATTTTTGAACAAAATTTTTAACGCCTGTCTGAATCATTCTTATTTCCCCAAGGCATGGAAAATCTCAACCGTTATTTGCATTCCCAAACCCAACAAAAATAAAGCAGAATTAAACAGTTACCGTCCCATAAGCCTTATAATATAAGTAATGTAGGGAAATTGTTTGAAAAAATAATTAAGTCTCAAATTTCAGTTATTCTTGATGAGAAAAACATTCTATTGAATGAACAATTTGTGTTCAGAAACAAACATAGCACAAATCACCAACTAGCGCGCATTAAAAACATCGTTAAATCCAACTTTGAGTTGAAAAACTCTACTGGTCTGATAACGTTGGACATTGAAAAAGCGTTTGACAATATTTGGCACGATGGGTTGATACATAAAATTCACAACTTTGGACTTCCAATTTACATCACCAAGATTATTCAGAGCTTCCTCACTGTTCGTTACTTTTATGTTAACGTAAGCGGGTGCGAATCTACTTTGTTTGAGCTCAAGGCAGGAGTGCCCCAGGGGTCAGTACTAAGTCCTTTGCTATACAACCTTTACACCACTGACTTGCCGATTCCTAATAACTGTCATGTGTGCTTATTTGCAGACGATACAGCCCTTCTTTCTTCGGATCCTCTGCCTGGCATTATTATAGATTACGACTTGGGTCGAAATCAATTAGGATTAGAACCCTAATCATATCAAGTACTTGGGCATCTTACTTGACAAAAATTGACGTTTAAAGACAATACTGAAGCTTCAATAAAAAAGGCGGACAATATCGTAAAGTCACTATATCCACTAATATGTCGGAATTCCCCACTCTCCGCAGACAATAAACTATGTATTAATTTTTAAGCTGATATTTCAACCGGTTTTGTTGTATGGTTCCCCTGTATGGGGATCTTGTGCTGAAACGCATATAAAGAACCTTCAAATAAAGCAAAATAAAATATTGAAAATGATGTGTAATTTATCCCGTTATTTTCGAACAAAATCTTTACACTCTATTCCAAATATTTCTATGTTATATCATAAAATTGCACATATTAGTATTAATTTCAAATTATCCTGCGCACACTCACTGAACCCTTTAATTAACGCGTTATCATAATATACCTTAACCACACGGAGAGAAAAATGTGCAATGAATCCAACAAAATCATTTACAATTGTAGTAAAAGTTATTAAAATTTAGTGAAATTGATTACAATTCAGTTGTTTTTACTGGTGCTGGCCTATTGTAAAAATGATTGCAGTGTAATGACAAAAATCATTGCATGATATTTGTATGGATAGTAACATTTATTGTGTTTATGGTAATTTTCACCACTGTCTGTAATAATAATTATTGCATGGTGTAATAGTTTTCATCCTTTCGTACATGAAATTAACAATAATTATGAAACTGTCAAAAAATAAGACGACTAATTTATTCGCATAACTTGTAATCTTAGATAGCTTAGGTATAGGACGTAGGACTACGAAACGATAGGTCCCCGGTTCAATTCCCAGTAGAAGCAAATTGTAAAAAGGTAAAGTTAAAATAGGGGAAAAGAAATTAAGGATCAAATAGAAGTAAAAAATAAAAAAAAAGGGAAAAATAAAAAAATCACTTTTTGTATTTTTTTCTATTATCGCCAAATTATCTTCCTGGCAAATTTTATTACCAACCAATCGCAATGACACTTTTCATTACAGATGTAATAACTTTTACATCAGTTGCAATAGGGTCAAAAATCATTTCAAATGCAATAGTTTTTATTACAGTTTTAATGCCTTTCATTACATTTTTTCTCTCCGTGCATGTCTCTGGAACATTTTATATCAGATTAAGTATCCTTTTCTTCTTTTCTGGCGGGAAATTGCCTATGTTGCCTTACTGTATTATACATAATACAACTTAGAGTATAAGCTTAGATGGTATATTAGATAGTAAGTAGTTTAAGTTTTATTTAAAAATTGTATAAGAGGTTTTAACCCATTTTCCTCTTACTTATTGTTAATATAAATATCACTACCTTCCAATTTCGTTGAACTCAAATTGTCATAGCTGTAAGAGCGCTAAACTGCTTTATCACTTGCTAACCTAGTATTATGTATTACAACACTTTTTCTGTATTATTGTATCCTATATATATGTATCCTCAATAACACAGACAATTTCGCAGCCTCACCCTTAATTTTGTTTGTGACGGGATTCACTATGAGCCCGTAGGGCGTAGGGGGTGCATGTGTGTTCTATGCAGGGCCTAATCGATTGGCGTGATAAAACTTTTTCAGTTGTCCCGTCTCATGCGAAATTGTTCCCGCAATTCGGGTCTACCCAAAAGCCACAAGAGCGGGGTAAATGGTATAATCGACGCGGCCCGATCATTTCTATTCGGTGTAGATTTGATTATTTCAGTCAGATCCTGAGCCCTTCGGACAAACCAACCAAATTTCACACGTAGGAAAAAGTAGATTAGGATTTCGAGTGTTGATGAAGGACATAAGCTTATTTACAATTGATATAAAAAATCATGTTTTTAAATTGTGTAAATTGTAGTTTTATAGTGTAAACAAGATCCATATGAAAACATATATGTACATATTTACATAATTATTATTTATAAATTTCCAAAAATTCGACCAAATACATACTTCCCTGACAATTTGTGTTCTGTATAACAAACTTTCATTTTTTGTCGACTCTCAATCATCGAAGACGTTAATAGAACTTATACAAATGCTAATACGTCAAATGAAGTCTATATGTCATGTGATACGTTTGCCATGATATCATCTATAAAACATTTTTTTTTTTTTGGGTTTGTTCACATAGCCCAGGTAGAGTTACTAAAATAAAATTTCAAGGTGGTGGCCATAGAGTTAATTTGCGAACTATATAAACAAAGTGTGTACGTACAAGTATGTATGTATGTACGCAGAAAAAAACAAAATGGCTATATATCGGAAAAGATTGGCTTTTTTAAATCATCTCGCCTCGTCGTCATCGTATGTATAATATTTTTGAATCCCACAAATGTTCAAAAATAAAGAGCTCTGAAGAATTTTCTCCATTGTTGCTGGTCGCGTCATGCTCAAAACGCGAGATGGCTATGGGTATGCTAGCTACTAGCTAGCCTAGTCAGTCTGTGTTCAGTATACTCTACTTGGACTGTGGCTCTAGAGTCTAGAAAACAACATATACACATGATTTTATTCATTGCACAAAAAATCGAAATGAAAAGCAATGGATACTAAAAACATACAACTTCAATCCATTCCGATTCCGAGTTGTATTAAAACGGTGCGGCGCGACAAGACAACGCGGCCATCTTCTTTTCACTGAAATCGTATATACATACATATGATTGTTGTAATAATTGCCAACTGAGCAAATCGCATGAAAAGTGCAGATATTGAACTAGAAATAAAAACAGAAAAGATAAATGTGTATATCTATAGATCTGTCGGTATGTTTGCTTAAATACATACATATGTACATACATATATGTATGTATGTATCCATATGCAAATTGTGTACATATGTACATACATACATTCATTTTGTATTTATTCACAGAGTTTTGTACGCGCAGAAGAACGGCAGGAAAGAAAAATATGTACACAAAATGGCTGCCTAACTTGATTTACCGACTGTTAATTGCGTGAGAAATGTGAAAGATGAATAGTAAGTACGCATCGAAGCTCAAAATCATGATGTAGGCAGGCAGTTAGTATGTTTGGTAAATTTGCAGTCGACTTAGTACCTACATGCAAGTACATTTTTAATTTCATTAGCACAGTTTTATGGTTTACATTTGGACTACATACATATGTACCTACCTATATGTAATTAAATATTACAAACATATGTAAGTATTTTTATAATGTTTTTTTTTTTCTTGGGATGACTCAAAATAAAACTAACTCGCAATATTCTTAAAATCAAAAAGTTCGCCTAGCCCTTAAGTCGCGGAGGAATCCCTCCCTATGTCAATTCTCCTTAAAGGTATGTACTGAGTTCACCGAGCGAAAAACGTGCATACGTAGTAGAATCCAAAATTGTTGAGAAAAACACACTTCCAGTTATCCGATTGAATTCACTTAAGTTTTATTTTTCAATGTAACTCCCCTTTACTTCAATACAACGATGAGATCGTTTAATAAGATCCTGCATCCCTTTCAAAAAGTAGTCCGCGGGTTTGTCTTGAAAATGGTCCAAAACAGCATCTTTCAGTTCCTTCTCAGTCTCAAATGTTCGTCCTTGGAGGTCCTTTTTTAATTTTGGGAACAGGAAGTAGTCACTTGGGGCCAGGTCTGGGCTGTACTGGGGGTGTTCAATTTCTTCAAAGCCGCATTTGACCACAGCAGCCTTGGCCACCGCGGCGGTGTGAACTGGTGCGTTGTCGTGAAGAAGCAGCACCCCTTTCGCCAGTTTTACATACCGTTTCTCCACGATGTTGGTCCTCAATTGGGTCAAAAGATCTGCATAATATTTCCCTGTTACTGATGTGCCCTCTTCCTTGAAGTCAATCATTATAATTCCCTTGGAATCCCAGAAGATGATTTCCGGCTCTGCTGCACCTTCGCCTTCTTGGGGCGCTCCTCATAAGGCCTCCTCCATTCCATGGACTCTCTTTTGGTCGTGGGATCATAGTAAAGGACCATGGTTTCGTCTCCTGTCACAATTCTGTTGATAATTGCATCCGAGTCGGCGCGACACAGCTCCAAGAAGTCTTTCGAACATTTCATCCGCTGCTTCATTTGATCTGCTGAGAGGAGTTTCGGGATCCATCTTGCCGAGATCTTCCTCATCCCCAAATGTTCGTTAATAATTCTTTCGATGGTAATTTTTGATAGACTTGTCCTTTCTGCAATCTCTGATAACTTTAGCTGCCGATCACTTAATACAACTTCCTCGACTAATTGGACGTTTTCTTCGGTGGTCTCAGTTATTGGGCGTCCGGTGTGGGGTTCAACAAAAACATTCGTCCTTCCTCGCTTGAACTCCAAAATCCACCGGTAAATAGTCGCCTGGGATGGTGAAGAGTTGCCGTACACGGATATGAGTTCATCTCGAATCTGGGACGCCGTGTATCCTTTCAAAAAAAAAGGAATTCAATGACCGCGCGGTACTTGATCTACTCCATTTCAAATATGAAATCAGAATGCGACACAAATAATTACCTAGCCGGGCCCTCGATTGCACAACTGAACTCATGTTTAGTCCTGTTATGACCGAAGAGTTGTTCTATCGAATAGCGGTAAAATGAATTCAATTGGATAACTGTAAGTGTGTTTTTCTCAACAATTTTGGATTCTACTACGTATATGTCTCCCGTGAAAAAGGTGTCGGTGAAACTGGCTTTTTATTCACTCAATGTAAAATAAATGTTTACTCGCGTTCTAATTGATTGTCGATGACATCTTTTCATTGTGAAATAAAATGCAACTGCATTATTTTCGCTGGCGAAATGTCAAAAACCGGTGTGGAGACTTTCATGTGAAGTGAGTACCACCAAGCGAATTCGATTTCACGATCATCAAAATTTTGACAATATTTGCATGGTTTTCACGTGAACTGACGATGTTAGTACCTACTTTAAAGACTAAAAATAAGTAACTGGCGCGTTAGTTCAAAGACTAAAGGAAAGTACATACTAAGTTCACCGATCGAAAAACTTCCATTTATG
This sequence comes from Microchrysa polita, assembly GCA_949715475.1. Classification (NCBI taxonomy): domain Eukaryota; kingdom Metazoa; phylum Arthropoda; class Insecta; order Diptera; family Stratiomyidae; genus Microchrysa; species Microchrysa polita. The sequence goes on from OX454417.1 coordinate 80,329,357, forward strand.
TCTTCCGTGAAAAATGTGCCGTGAAGATTTGGCTTTTATTCAATCAATTAAAGTGATAAATGTGCACTCGCGACCTGATTGATTGCCGATAACACCTGTTTTTCTGCGAAATAAGGTGCAACTATATGCGTTGTTTTCACTAGGAAAATGTTGAAAACCGATGTGGAGACTTATGCGAAGTGACAGTGAGTGCCACCAAGCGAATTCGAATTCACGATCACCAAAATTTTGACAGTATTTGTATAATTGTATATATACTCTAAAGCGTGGCTTACATGAGTCTAGTAGAGTACTTTCCATTTCCACTACTTCCGACTACTCTATCACCGTGCTAGTCGCTCCAAATCGACTGTTTTGTAGTCGGTAGAGTCAAACTCTACTCTATTGCAATCATTTACATGAATAGAGTGGAAAGATTTTTTTCATACTAGAAAAGTTCCATTATAAAAAACGGTAGACCATTTACTCGATTCATGTAAACCGCGCTTAAGAGTGGAATTGGCATGAAAACAATCTTTCACTTTACATTAGGACAACTATAATAATTACCCTGTTTAGCAGCGATATGCGAAAAAAGAACTCATTGTGAATTTGCTGCTTATTTTAATGGTTATACTGCCATACCGGTCGCAGCCTTGTGTAGACTTATAAGGTGGGGTCAACTTACTGAAATCCGGTAATTCGCTAAAGAAAGACAGAAAGAAATATAAGAAAAAGAACTTCATAATTGTGCCCCAATGTGAATTTTGTCTCGATAGTTGTCATGATTGGTAAAGACCAATCCTGTGGAAGAAATTTACTGAAATCCGCTGATATGTTAAAGAAATACACGTAGAAATAGGTGAAAAAGAACCCATTGGGAATTTTAGCTCGTTGTGAATTTTTTTCATGTGTCAATAGTTGTTATGCTATTCTGGCCAGACCCTAATCCAACAAATCCAAAAACATGAAAATCTGTCCAGCCGTTCTCGAGTTATAAATGGTGTAACTAACACGACTTTCTTTTAGTATACAGGGTGTCCCGCAGCTGGTTAGCCATAGACCTATGGTAGACTCTACAGGATGTTTCAGGAAAAATGTCTCCAAAATTATTTCTCTAGCTTTTACCGTTACGGAGTATTCGCATTTTTTGTCATTCTTGTCAAAAACACGACCTTTTTCGAAAAACTCCCATTTTCTAGCTTTCAGTTTACCCAAATCAATGTTTTTCATATTCTTCTGAAAGTAAACATAATTTCCAATAGAAAGACATATCGAAGGATGCGAAGAGTTACGTATTTTCCAAGATACGACGTTTTGAATTTCGCAGAAATTTCAATTTCAACTTTTAATGTCAAAATTAAAACAGGATTTCATAACGGTACATTGTAGTGGCAAATCTGCAAAGTTCACAAAAGTTGACCCATTTTCTAAGCTTTCAAACAGCATATAAGAATAAAGCACAGAGTCATCCAGTTTGAGAAAAATATGTGTAAATGGAAAAAAAAACATAGTCCGTAAGTGGAAGAAATCTTGCTTTTACGTGGGAATGAAATTGACACTCTCATTCATGGACGAAGTTTGTTTTAATAGTTATTAGTTTTATTATTATAGTAATCAAAAGTAAACAAAATCATCTTCTTCCTAATAAAAATAATGCAATAATTCAACTCCATACGATATTACGAGTATTTCAACTAATCAATTCAATAGTTCGAAATGGGCTCTTTCGTGCCGGATGCATAAATTGGCATCTTTTACACGTGGATGTAACTACTGCAGGGATTTGTTGGTGGTTTATTTTGAAATTATTATACGCCGTTTGAATTTGTTCCATATTTTGCTCTTGATACAAAATCGTTTGGGTTGAAACTTCGCTTTTGATTTTTCCCCAAACATAAAAGTCTGGACATGTTTGGTACATTTGCAGACTATGTTTTTTGCCATTTACACGTATTATTCAGAAACTGGATGACTCTCTCTCTCTCTCATTATTCTTCTATACCGTTGGAAAGTTAAGATAATGGGCCAACTATTGTCAACTTTGCAGATTTGCCACTATAATGTACCGTTATGAAATTCGGGTGTAATATTGACATTAAAAGTTGGTAGTGAATTTTTCGCAAAATTCAAAAAGTCGATCTCGGATGATATATAACCCTTTGAAACGTTCGATATGTCCTTTTATTGGAAATTTTGTCTACTTTCAGAAGAATACGAAGAAAATTTATTTGTGTAAACTAGAAGCTAGAAAATAGAAGTTTTTCGAAAAAAGTTGAGTTTTTTGACAAGAATTACAAAAAGTACAATTACTCCTTACTCCTTACTCGGTAAAAGCTAGAGAAATAATTTTGGCGACATTTTTCCTAAAACATTCTGTAGAGTCTACCATAGGTCTATGGCTAACCAACTGCGGGACACCCTGTATAAGATTGTAAACAAAAATTTGACATTTGAATAAGATTTTTGTTTAGATATGTGAACTGCGATAGTGTGAAAACGGTGCCATTTTTTTCTGATGCCCACTCTGGACTAACGCATGTCATGAGTTGCTATGCTTTCTCTAAGCCGCAATCAAACACACATGACAAAATTCTGCGTTTAATTCCTGAAAATACAATTACAAGTAGGATCCGCGTAATTTGCATTGACTGTATTTATTTGAAGAATTAAAATTAAAACGATTTTTCCATTTAAGTCAATGAATATTATTTTATTTCCCAGACACGTGTTTCGACAGTCACTTACTGCCTTCTTCAGTGCCCACTGAAGAAGGCAGTAAGTGACTGACATTGACTTAAATGGAAAAATCGTTTTAATTTTAATTCTCCTGAAAATAAAAAAAAAAGCATACCAAGGAAATGACAGTTCAAGGGTCCGGCCCTTCCATACAGTACAACTTTCGTCAGCACGTTTAAGAAGTAGAAGTAGATAAATTTAATTTCGGTTACATAATTAAGTCCTAAAATCAATACGTATTTCCCCCCACATAAAAACAAAAAAAAATATTTGAAAAGTGTAAGTTTTTTTTAAATACATATGTACAATAAATTATATTGCTTCTCTTAGTCAGTTTTCAAGGGACAAATGTATTTGGTCCTTTAGTTTTCAAGGAAGCACCCAGTTTTTGAAATAAATTAAAGAAAATAGTTTTTCCAAATTCCGTAAGGGGAGATCAAGAGACGCGAGAGCGTATCGCCCGCCAAAGAAAAAAATGGAAGCGAACAATTCTATGATTACCGGACAGAACTTGTTTTTTTTTTCATTGACAGGGCTACATTCTTCCTATTCCACATATCTTGCTCTAGTGCCTTTCAAAAAAAAATCTTCGATCGGCACAATAACGGGTAGGATATATGTAATAAACGGTGAAATGTTCACCCTGACAGACTTAGGCGAGTAACGCAATCTCAGACCGGAGTCTATAGTTGCAGAAAGACTTGCTTCTACTGTCTCTCTCCGTGATGGGATTTTTATGAAATTTGGAATGAATTATCCTCTGGTGGTCCTTCTAAAGAATCAATGTCTTCCATTACCATTTAGATAAGTGGATGGAATAACGGTAAATAAATAGGTACAGTTAACAAAAGATTTCCAACAATTGCGTCTTTCGGCTCATCGCATTGACAATTTTTTTAAACACACTGCGACATTGGGACACTGGGACGTTTGGACATTAGGATATTGGGACACTGGGAGACGAGGATCTTGGGGCAGTGGGATATTAGGAAATTGGGACATTAGGGTCTTAGGACATTAAGACATTGGGGCATTAGGCACACTGGGGAAACAATAGGTGGGAGACTGGGACACTGGGACACAGGGAGACTGAGACATTGGGATATTGCGATATTGGGACATTGGGACATTAGGCAATTGGGACACTGGGACATCAGATATTGGGACATTGGCACATTAGGATATTAGGACATTGAGACATTGGGATATTAGAACATTGGGACATTAGGACATTGGGACAATGAACATTAGGGTATTAGGACATTGGGACACTGAAACATTGGGACACTGGGACATTGCGACCTATTGACACTTTTCCCAAAACAAAAATATTAGTTGGCTATTTAAGTATGCAAAAATATGTACACATATGGCCAAAAAAATAAGTACACCCATACGAATATTTCTTATCACCCTGTAGCCAAGTAGCTATTTGAGTAAATAAAATCATATGGAAAGATTTAAATACTTAATTGGTGAGGAATCAAATAATATGTAAATTAGCATATTTTAATAAATAACAGCTTTCATCTACCTTGAAAAAGTACGAACTGACTCAAATAGGCTGGACAAAATAATAAGTACATGTCAGTTAATTTGATTAAACTGGTTTTAATTAAAATATTATGTTCTGATTCGACAAGAATTTGATTTATTTTATTATTTAAAAGTAAATGATCCATTCTTTTGAAAAACAAAGGTTTTTGTTGGCCCTCTGGTGAAGAATTACTCTTAAGTTCCCATACATCCATATATCCAGTTACTTCCAGGAAATTTCATATTTGGTCCGTTTTGTGAAAACTTTGTTTCTAGTTCATTGATTCAAGTCTCTCCAAACATTCTGGATTCAATTTGACTTTAGTAACAACGTGAACAGCCACTCGATTTGGTTGAAGCGGATACTGGTCAAGGATCCGCTTCAGGTATGAGGTATAAAAAAATAAATAACAGGCGCGACAATCCAACATTGGACTAAGGCCGCAGGATGTGTTAGTGACATCCTATTTCCAAGATCTTATCTGCTTTTTGTTAAGGTAATGAGATCAGCATCACATTCAGCAGTGTTATTTATCCCCATAAATGGGTACTCATTTAACATCTGAGTGAGATCATAGTCCGTCACAAGCTCGTGAGTTCGAAAAACACCATGGGACACGGTGAGATTCGAACTCATGATCCTGTGCACTGAAGGCGCGCGCACTAACCGCTACACCACCCAGACTGTGAGGTATGGTTAGGGTTAATATCCTGCTGAAATCCCCATTTAAAGTGTATGGGCTTATCAGTAAAATATTCTGGGACTATCAACTAACATTTCTTATATGGAAATTGCCTCATAGTAACGGTTATTAGGTACATTTGAACGAACCAAACTATGAAAATTAAGCCATAGACTAAGTTTTTTCCGCCTCCGTGGGAAATAGCCATAGTTGATGTAGCGTATATCATATTATTTTTTTCCTGAATGAAGAATATTACGATAAGAGTAGTTTCCAATCAAATTTATTACGATCTAATAAATAAAACAAAATATTCTGTGAGTTTTCATTGTTCGGTCTGGAACAAGAAGAACTATCCCTACAAAATTTTTTTGTACTGTCAACACTTTTTGACATCGCCATGGAAAGTTCTAAACATTTTACCAAAACTGCTTTACTTCTTGTAGGTATTCTCCGATTACCTTTTCAAAAGGATTCTCTATTTTCAATATTTACCGCGAAAATCATCAGTCAAGCCAAGGGAACTTTTCTCGCCATAGTGATAATGAGATCGACGCAGTTATCCTTAAGGCCCTTACATGGACCTAACCGCATTTGAGACTGCTTTTATTTAGTTTTTAATGAATTACACAGTAAATACAATGTTTAGCTGGTTTATTTCGTTAATGAGAGAATAATTTTTCCCTTATTTAAAATTTTCGGACTCTAAACGTATTTTTTCGTACGCATGGTTTTTCGCCCCTTAAGTATTTTTGTTTGTTTTTAATTTAACGCTTGTTGCATACACCAATGAATAAAAAAAACAAATCCTTACGGAAAATAGCAAGTTGTTGTCAAAAAATTTAAAAAACCGATGGTGTACTTATTATTTTGACCAAGCTGAAAACCCACTTCAAAGCTAATATCGGGAGGAACTAAGATAATAGGGGGATGCCATTTAGTTTTTCGGTTCCGTTGGCATTGTCGTATCCTAATTGTTGTAATAGCTATCTATTTGGAGTAATTCAATTTTAAAAAGGGTATGCAAATTTGGCATAAAATAGTACATGAGGGTGTACTTATTTTTTTGGCTATATGTGTATATGATATCTGACCAAAAACAAAAAAAATTGTAAAAGTTACCCAGCCAATGAAAAATTCATCTGCAGCAAAAAGAATACATATCACTCCAATCTGCCGCTCATATGTAATTTTGTTTTAGGTGTATATGCAGAAAAAGTTTAAGTGTACAGGACTACTTCTTAAAGTAATTTGGTGGGAGCTTTGACATTTTATTCAGTGCAACTTTTACTGCTCCCACCAAATTACTTTATAGGAAGTAGTCCTGTACATTTAAACTTCTTCAGCATATACACCTAAAACAAGATTACATCCAGCATTTACACCTAAAACAAAATTACAAATGAGCGGCGGATTGAAGTGATATGTATTCCTTTTACTGCAGATGAATTTTTCTTTGGCGGGGTAACTTTTTCAATTTTGTTGTTTTTGGTCAGATAATTATTCACAGTAGCTTTACAAGAGATTTGTACAAAACTATTGCCTGCCTATCGCGAAGAGTGACACCCACGGAAATGGGAAAAATGGGACATTGAGTGCAATTTCTGAAAGCAATACATACTAGCATAAGCTGACCAGACGTACAGCATTTTTCTGTACAGTACAGCATTTTGACCTATCGTACAGCACTGAGAAATGTACAGCAAAATGTACAGCATTTCGAATGTCACACAATGAAACCTAATTCACTTGAAAATAAGCTCCTTGATGAGGACTGTGATAAGACTTGCCTGCTTTCAACACTGAAAAAATTCGGCTATCTAAAATAAAGAAACTCTTTTCTCATTTGCAAAATTCCCGAATTTAGACAAAATTTCTCAAAATGTGACAATTTCTTCTTGAATTGATCCTATTTTTAAGACCTTCTTTTGAGAAATAGGAAGTAGATTCAAGCCTAAACCATTATTCTCAATTCAAGCAAACAATTGCTTGATAATAAATTTTTTTGACATTTTCCATGCAAAGCTCGTGGAAAAGCTTTATTTTAGCTTTAGCTTATATTAGAGCGTTGTAGTAGATTAGTCAGAAGTGTCTATGGTTCAGTGGGTAGCGCGTTTGGCTGGGAAGAATGGGGTTATGTGTTCGATGTTGGTTGGATGCAAGTATCTTTTTTTTATTTTTGTTTAGATTCTCTCGTCTTTTTCGTAAGAAAAGTTTGCTTGATTCAAAGTTACTTTTCCTTAAAGCGCTGCTAATGGCATTTCACTTGGATCAGTGTAACTAATTCTCAAATGAAGAGAAATATTTCTTGTTGTGTTTTTGCTGTTTTTTATTGTCTTTTTTTCTTGGTTTCAGCCATATTTTCTTTACTTTAGCAGGCGATTTGGTTCAGTGAAGGTGTAAAGTTTGTCCCCTGTACCGCATACGATCGATATTTAGCGAGATAATCGCACTTTTATGTTTGGCAACCGTTCATTTTCGATACCTCGGGAACCTTTCCCGACCTCTAAGAAAATTTTGCACAAACTTGTAGAGCTACTTGGCGTTCATATTTTCTCCAAATTTCACGGCCAACCTACCCGCGTTCGGAAGTTACAGCTGCCCAAATCGCACTTGTATGTTTTCTAATCGAAAATTGTCCGTGACTTGGAATTTCTTGAGCGGAAATTTTTTTAAATTTGGTAAACATGTTAGGCTGCCAGCCAACATGTGGTGAACATTTCAAGGCACTAGCTGCCAAGTTTGAGAAGTTACAGCCGCCGAAAGATGCGATTTTAATTGATTTTCCCTATCACAATACGATGAAAAATAGCCACTGCACTCCACCATCCGATTCCTTTATCAACCTCTATAGGAAAATGCATACTCAAGAAAGCACTAGGCATGACTTTTGGATAACATTTTTTTTCCCATAACATTGCCTTAGAATTCATTTAAACCCGTGCTAAGAGCCCAGAAGACCGGGGTGGCATCATCAATGTAACGGGGAAATTCATACTCTCCTCCAGGAATAATGCAACCAGATTTATGTAAGATTTAAAGCTCTGGCTCCTCCCTTGATTTACTTTAATTCTGTGGCTCGCCCTTCGCTCCTTTCAGGTCTCGCACTGTCTGTCGCGCATTAGAAAATTCGCCAACAATTTTGACGCAGGGCTATTGCGAAATAGGTGCGAGCGCAGCGAGCGGTGAGTTTTCGGAAGGCAATTCGTAAGATTTAAACCTCTATGGTTCTTCCATACGCTTATCCAGATCCTGTGGCTCGCCCTTCGCTCAGACCCCGCTCAGTCTATTGCGCTTTTCATAATTTGCCAACGTCCTTGCGCCATAGCGCTGATGGGAACTGGATAAAGCGAAATGCGATCGCAGCCAGCGGTGAGTCGATATGGAAGGCAATTCGTAAGATTTAGACTTCTGGTTCGTCCATACGATTACTCAGATCCCGTGGCTCGCTATTCGCTTCGTTCAGATCTTGCCCTGTCTGTCGCGCTTTTAGAATTTGCCAACATTTTTACGACGCAATGCTGCTGCGAAGAATGGTAGGGCGAGGTGCGAGCGAAGCGAGCTGTGAGTCTATGGAAGGAAATACTGAAATTTAGACCTATGACTCGTCCGAATGATTACTGTAGCTCGCCCTTCACTTGGCTTAGACCTTGCTATGTCGGTGGCGCATTACACAATTCGCCAGTAGTTTTGCTTACGCAGATCTCGGAACTGGGAGTATGGCTGAGGATTTGCCGCAAAACCGAATTCCATAAGTAGGTGTACAGCATTGGGCCTTCGGGAGTCTGGTCACCTTATATTAGCATCCATTAAAAGTAAAGTTGGGCGATAGGGACCTATAACTGCGTAATTTTAAACTATCTCGTTTTAAGAAATGAAATTCGAATAGTTGCTTAGAGATAAACTTGAGACTCGAAATGTGTCAATTATCGTAGAACTACCGCAACAGGTGAAGTTTCGTTCATTAAAATAACAACGCAATTCCGACAACTGAAACTGCACTTTTACGTTTTTCTCCTATAAGAATCTAGAACTTTTGACCTTCAGAACTGAAACAACACCCTAGAATTTACATCCATATTAATTGAAAATGTAAAATGCATTTTCTATAAATAACTTACATTATAATCTCAAAATCCATCGAACATACTCGTCGTACATACATACTTGAATAGAGTCAAACAACAACTCGAAATCAGTTATGTGTATATGCAACATGCACAAAAGCCGCAGCAGCAGTACACCATTCATTTTCAAGTATGTCGACCAATAGTGCAGGGCAACAACCTCACCACACCACATCAACCAGAGAGGCCCAAGAAAATTGCCCACGTTTGCGCTTGCGATTATAATTTTTCGTCGTGTTATGTTTTCGACACTGAACAATATTTTCTATTACACTCGGCCATAGTTTTTCGTATTTTGTGCTATTTTTCCTCTTCTCGTCACTTGTTCGTCTGTTTTATATACTTTTTTTCATTCATGCTATTTTCTTTTATTCTTATTACGTCCGTTGCCTATATTTGACCTGGTATAGCTTGCGCTATTCGGCAGCAGCAACAACAACAAAAACAACAACAACAGCAAAAGCAGCAGCCTATCTTGTATGCACCCACCCCGCAATCCACCTCGTCTGTGCAGATACTTTTTGTTTAGATATCTCTCTTTATTTTTACATCATCCAGTCGCTTATCGGTTTCTAAACTGTGCAAGCACACATCGCCGTTCAAGTCTCGCGGTACAATTTGTATAATAAATATATAATAATGTCTGCGCCAAACAACGATCGGTGTAGCAATTAATTTTCTTATTGCAATAAAAAAAAACGGTTGTCGACCGAAAAGTGTGATGGGTGACGGAAACGGGCGCGGAGTTGAAATTGAAACCAATTGAACGTTCAACGCGAAAGCTATTTCGACGAAATATACAAATTCGCGAAACAATAAGAGACAGTTGTCGTGCAAATTAAAAGGGAATAAACGGACCGACGACGTCTTTAATATTTCGGTATCCGATCAAATTGCCAATAAAAGTCGAAATCAATAAGCAACCGAAAAAATACTATTACAATTGTCGCTGATCTGAAAGTCGCCATTTTCATATCGAGGTGAGTTACATTTTTATTTTAGTTCAAGCAATTTTTGCACCAAGTCATTATGGGACTTACAATACAATTCAGATTCCCGTTTACCTGAACTGAACGTAAACCAGATGTCCAGAGGTAGTATACACGTATCGGCTTAGAGAACAGTGTTGCCATGAAACACTGTAAACATTGGTCTGGCATCACCGGTTTACGAAATTTATCATTTGAACAGTTTTATGTCTTTTTTATTCGCTCCTCTATCTCTCTGCGTCGCTGCATAAATGCAGAAAGCAGAATTTATCCATATAAAACTTGAATTCCGAATTTGTATAGATGCAAATATGAGACTACATACATCATACTCTTCTTGTTCCACCTCTTCTCGATAAATTTCTATACTAATAGTTTTCTCCTTCAAATACTCATACTATGTATGCTTGCATGACATAGGCAATATGGTTGAGTTGACGCTTCGTCGTCCTAAGTTTTGGAGCTTTTGCGGCAATCGTGACCGCTACAGAGCAACACATCGGCGGCGTGCAACCAGATTCAAACGAAACCCGTAAAATATTATTTATAAATTTTTTCGCTATTAAAAATGCCAATTGCCAACCATAAAAATGCTAATAGTAGATTTGTGTGTATGGAAACAAAAAACATTATGATCATTCACTCATATTGTATGATGGCCGGATTAGCAGCGATTCGTTGGGGTTCGGCTATAATAAAAGTTGTCTGTGTAGATTGGTTAAGTGATTGTAATCATGTGGCATTTTTGTGGCGTTTAGATGCTAATTAACGCTGGGTGGTTAATTTTTGCTAACAATATGTTGTCTTGTGTCTCCCTCTCTGACATTTATGATCAAACAAGAAATGTTTAAAAATAGAAATTGTATGTTGTGTATTTCCTTCTTCCGCGTCATCGTCAAATAAATCAATTTCTTTGAGTTTTATACATATTTATTTACTTGTATGAAATCTGAAAGCCAATGGAAATTCTACCATATGATTTATCAATATTTTTTCGTTTTAAATTTTAATAGAATATTAAAATTTGCAAAAGGGTCCATGCAGTTGTCTGGCTGGTCTAGCGGTTAGTGCGCGCACCTTCAGTGCACAGGGTCATGAGTTCGAATCTCACCGTGTTCCATGGTGTTTTTCGAACTCACGAGCTTGTGACGGACTATGATCTCACTCAGATGTTAAACGAATACCCATTTATGGGGATAAATAACACTGCTGAGCGTGATGCTGATCTCATTACCTCAACAAAAAGCAGATAAGATCTTGGAAATAGGATGTCACTAACACATCCCGCGGCCTTAGTCCAATGTTGGATTGTCGCGCCTGTTATTTATTTTATTTTAAAAGGGTCCATGAAGACTTCATAGCTTCGCAGGAACAAATATAATTTATAAATCGAACAAGTTTGAAGTCATCTAGGCGAACTTTTGTCAAGTTCTTCAAAATGATTAAACTATGTACTATCCCAGCCGGCATTGGCGTCAGATATCGTCAAAATAGTCAACAATAAACTTCACTTCGTACATCACGATTCGACGTGCTGTATCTATCGGACGCATTGCAAGTGAAATACATGATGGTCAGCTGAGGGAAATGCCATTAATCAGTATGTGTGCTTGCATATGGGAAATACAATGGTTGTTTTCTTCTCAAATATGATTCGTACACTTGCCGTATTCCTCTTACTATATAAGACGAAAGCAAGTTTGAATTTTTGCATATTTCTGTTGTTGGCGTCGTTATTCTCACGAAGAAAATGTAGTCTGGCTGGTGTAGTGGTTAGTGCGCGCACCTTCAGTGCCCAGGGTTATGAGTTCGAGATGCGCCGTGAACTAATTCAGTTTATGGTGTTTTTCGAACTCACGAGTTACGACCCATACGATGGATCCATTTATGGGGATAAATAACACTGCTGAGCTAGCTGTTGATTTTTTTTTTTTAATAAATGATTCATTTATTTCGCGTAAGTCGTGAATATTTTTTAGAAGCGATACATTGATCATATTTCATATATGATTAGATTGTAGAGGCGCGTACTTTAGATCTGCTTAGTTGAAGCAGCTCAGCCGTTCTTTTGTGGGAATACCCTGCTATGAACATTTTAGATTATCTAAGCCCAGGTAGTTTATCCCAGTGCTCAGTTGCCTTGAGCCATTCCTGGTCTTTGAATGTTCTCTTTACTATACGGGAAGAGATTCTGCAGAAGGCTTCAGACCCGCAGAAGGGGGATGATGCAGGTATGCGTGCCAAACCATCAGCCTGTTCGTTCCCTGCGATGGCCATGTGATCTGGAACCCAGAAAAGTGTTAGGCTGTTATTTTCGCCTAATTTGTTCAACACCTTCAGGCAGCATTAAACAAATCTTGACGTGACGGTGCACTTAGTAAATGACAGCCGCCTGGCTGTCTGTCAAAATAGCTATTCGTTTATTTACGTACGTCTGTGGATGCAGCCTAGCAAAGTTAGGGTGCCACTCCTCCCTGCTCCATGTTACAGCCTGGAAGCGGCGGCCTAATGAGAGCTCCATTGCAAGCCGTTCGGAGGGCATTATCGCAATAGTATTGTTGTTGAGGCATATGTATGTACTGCCCCTTAGTAAGCTCCAGACTGGCATCATTTGCAATAAGTCGCACCATTGCTAGTTTTACCTCGGTCTCGAGGTGGATTTCAATTGGGTGTAGATCTAGTAGAACTCTTAGAGCACTGCTAGGGCAAGATCGGAGTGCACCGGTATGGTAATGAGACATGCTAGTCTCTGTACCTGTACCTTATCTAGAGCGGACTCACGCTCCGTAGTCAGGGCTCTCTTCCACCATAATGGATGCGCTTTTTCCAGTAGAGTTTGCAAGGATTACTCCAATATACAGGGTGTCCCGCATTGGGTGGTCAATACTGTAAGGGTTGATAGCGCAACTTGTTTCAGCAAGAAAATTACCAATACAATCGGAATTTTTTTTTACCGTTACCTTGTTATCGCTCTTTTTGTGAAAGTCATCAAAAATCGTGACTTGTCACTCAAAATCGTAATTTGCAGCACTCCTGATGACTTAATCGAAGATTTGATTTCAGTTTCAGAAACTACATTAAATTTCACAAAAACTGAAGTTTTTCCTGTTGCCAACATTATCGGCACTTTCAAGATACAGTTACTCAAACTTAACAGAAATTTTAAAATAGATTTTTCATCGAAAATTCAAACAGTAATTTCATAGCGGTGCTTTATACGTACAACTCTGCAAAGTCGATAAAAGTTGCTTCAACATGTTGGCTTTGCAACGGTATATCACTTTTCATATTTACATTACGGGATTTTGGAATTACACATATTGAATGTAGAAAAACCAGGTAATTATTTTGTTATCGGATTATTTAAACTGAAATTTTATTCATTTATTTTTTATATTTTACTATCGCAAATCTGAAAATTTGTTAAATAAAAATTAAAATAAAGTATTGAATATGAGAAAGAACCAATAAACTAAGATATTAACTAATGATTAAATGGGTCTGTTTGATGAATTGGAATAATGCTGCTGGAATTAGCCTCCTCCATTTTGTATGCAGACTCGATACCTTCGACGCATGGAAGAAACGTCCCGAAGGATTTCAGGAGGGGTTTCGCCTTGATGTTGTCACAAGCATCATTAATTCGCTGCAGCAGCTGTTCCCGGGAGGTAATCGGCTCGGAATAGACATTGCTTTTTAAGTTTCCCCATAAATAAAAATCTGAGGGAGTAAGGTCGGGACTTCTCGCAGGCCACGCAACTGTCCCAAATCTGCAAATGCACTTTCCGGGAAATTCGTTTTCCAAATATTCTTTGATAGGTCTCGCATTATGAGCGGGCACCCGTCTATCTGCCATAAATAGCAAATATTAAATTTTAACCGTTATAAGTACCGTTGCATTTGCCAAACAATGTACCAAATTTCAAATATCTTACAGTTCTGGTCAAAATAATGTAGCGAGATTCTATCCCGAATTATGATTGCCTTTGTATGTCTTTTTTCGAGTCAAGGGAAAATTGTTAACGATTCCACTAAAGCCATGATTTTTACCATTCAATGCGTGTTTACCTAAAATTCTGCAATGTAAATAAGAAAAGTGATATACCGTTGGAAAGCCAATATGTTGAAGCAACTTTTATCAACTTTGCAGAGTTCTACGTATAAAGCACCGTTATGCAATTACTGTTTGAATTTTCGATGAAAAATCTATTTTAAAATTTCTGTTAAGTTTGAGTAACTGTATCTTGAAAGTGCCGATAATGTTGGCAACAGGAAAAACTTCAGTTTTTGTGAAATTTTATGTAGTTTCTGAAACTGAAATCAAATCTTGGATTAAGTCATCAGGAGTGCTGCAAATTACGATTTTGCGTGACAAGTCACGATTTTCGATGACTTTCACAAAAAGAGCGATAACTAGGTAACGGTAAAAAAAATTCCGATTGTATTGGGAATTTTCTTGCTGAAACAAGTTGCGCTATCAACCCTTACAGTATTGACCACCCAATGCGGGACACCCTGTATAGGTATTTAACTTGACTCCAAATTGGTAGAACGGTGTTGTACATTGTCGGGCTTCTGAGTTCAGTCAGATTTCTGTTTCTGTAGAAGGGTATGATGATCGCTTTGGATATGTTCACTCGGAACCCGTTTCCATTACACCATTCTTGTACTATATTTAGTGCTGGTTCGACTAAATCTGGTAGTATTACCTCAAACAAACCCCTGACCACTATGACCACATCGTTGCCATTGGATGAGAGCTTGAACAAAAGATCGTCAGCAACCAGGCACCACAGGAGTGGCGAGAGTACACCCGCTTGTGGACATCCTCTTGGGACCTCAGCAAGGAGAGATTGTTCATTTATTTGGCAGACGACTTTTCTTGAGAAAAGCTTGCTGCTGATCCATCCAATAGTCATAGTTCCTACCATCCTATATTTTAGCGCTCTTTGAATTGCATCGAAGATAGTATTGTCCAATGCCCCTTCGATGTCCAGGAAAGCAGCGAGCAGGGTGTTTTTAGCCTCAAAGGCTTTTTCTATTTCTCTTGCAAGGCTATGAAGCGCTGATTCTGTCGATTTACCTGGTTGGTAAGAAAATTGTCTTCTGTGTAGCGGGTTTCTGATCCGCGTGGTATTTCTGTATGATTTGGGATCCTCTTTAGGTCGGTTTCCCATTTTAGGAATAAATACAACTCGCGCAAGTCTCCATGGGTGCGGAATGTAGCCTTGCGCAAAGCTGCTTCTGAAGATACTTCCGAGGTATGGAATTAGGGGCTCCAGGCCCTTTTGTAGTAAAGCTGGAAAAATCTCGTCAGTGCTGGCGGATTTAAATGGCTCAAATGAGCGTATAGCCCATCTTAATTTATCTTGAGTAAAGATTGTTCTTGCTGTTCTCCAGTCTGAAGAATTAGTTCTGTGCAGACTGTCATCGTTTGAGGGACCCTATTCTTCAGTATTTTGCATCCCGGAAAGTGCGGGTGCTGAGGAGTAGTTCGCCCGTCGTTAGTGCGTCAGGTGTCTCGGTGTCATTTTCAGCCAAAACTTTATGGAATCTGGCAGCTGTGTTGGTGCATTCAACACCTTCGCAGAATTTGACCCACGAGTTCATTTTGGCAGACCTGATCTTTTTGTTATACTCATGAAGTTTGGGGCGGTACGTTTTCCACTCTCCTATCCTTTTAGCTCTATTAAAGAGTCTTCTTGTTGACCTCCTTTCCTTAGTCTCGATAGCTCCGGAGCCCATCAGGGCACTCCTTTGTCATCGTTTTTTCTTCTGAGGGGGCAGTTTTTCTCATATGATGTGACTATAACCCTGGTCACGTTGGAGACCAAGCTGTTCAGACTCAGCCAGCTGGAGGCAGTCCTGTCGATGGTGGATAGCCTCTCTCGTAGGGAGATACAGTAGTCGCCCCACTCATTTAGCTGAGGTATGCGCCTTTCCCGGAAGCTGGGTGTGGGCGCTGTTATTTCGAACATGATGTGCATGTGATCTGACATTGAGTTCCTGATCCAGTTTTCTGCCCGTTGGTTACCAAAGATTAGGTCGAGTACTTCCCGCCTCGATCTAGGTCCGAATGTAGGTTTGCTACCTCTGTTGAAGATGGTAAATTCAAGGAGGAAAAAGTTTCTAATACGTACTCACCTCCTGAGTTTATATCAGTGCTTCCCCAGACCGTGTGGTATGTTCCTTGGTCTTACCGCAAAAGTCCGCTAGACTTTTAAGTCGTGTTGCTGGAACTTCCTCGTCACCGGGAAAGTAAGCTCGTAACGTTTGAGCGTGACGAAGACTGCGGTCAGACCTCCGTCGCTGAATTCTGTAAGATATATAAACTTTATGCTATTTCTTATTAGTATACATGCTCGAGGTCTACTCGATTTGCAGCTGATTTATTGCTTGGCTTGACCCGGTTCAAAGTCTGAGACCCGGTTCAAAGTCTGAGATGCCTTCGCTCTCCCGTGCTTCATGAAGCACAACCCAGGCTGCGATGTGAAGCTTTCTCCGCATTGCACTCCGTGGTGTGCAATCTACCGCCTTGAGGGATGCTCCCGGCCATGGTTTCATATTACCAGGTTGCTTGGTGAGCCACTCCGCTGGGGCTCCGTTTTCTCATTCGATGAGGATGTGGCCTGGCCTGAATTTTATTCCGGCGAACTTCTGCTTTACCTGTCTGGCGCACTCGGGTAGGATATCCACCAGTAGCACGTTTTTGATTGACGTATTTTGCTCTGACGTTAGTAGTTCCGCTATCGCGGTCGGTGGAGACTACAGCCACACTGGTGTTTGAGGCCACCTTCGCGTAGGAAGCCTTCGCTTTTCCTTTGCCTCTAGAGGGGGCAGAAAAGCGGCTTCTTTTGACGGTCGTTGAGGCCTCGTTGCTCGTAGAGGATTTCGCGTCAACCCTTTCGCCTCTTTGGATGCCGTATTCAATCATGACAGTGCTACCTTGGTCTTGGCCCACCCTTTACGCTTACTGTCTACTAGCGGAAGAGCAGGTGAGACCTCGTCCATGGAGCGTTGTCGCTTGGCTTGAGGTGCAGGCTGAATGCTGTGGTTCAGTGAGGGTTTCGCGGCTAGCTCCCTCGCTTTTGTCGCGGCACATGTCCCTGTGCCAGGAACTTGAGATAGCGCTTGCATCCCGCGCCGCGCCGCGCCCTTTTCTAAGGGGATCCGTAACGCCTCCCGGCTCGAAGAGTTTCGGATTCTTCTTAACTCGTAGGCTCGTCAATGTCCGAGAGGTAAAGCTCACCAGGGGCACTACGTTGGGTGGCTTGATTGGTGCCATCCCGTGACTGTTCAGAAGTGCCGGCCTATTCCCTTCCCCCGATGGGCACGGGTCGCCTGACACCCCTGGGATTTAGGCATATCTAACACCATGGACTTTATCAGAAGCAGTATGATTACAGATCCTGAGAACGTCAGCTGTATACAGTGATTTTTCGAGCTCGACTCGCCGACTCACAATGCGCCTAAATACATATTTACTTGCGTAACGAGTCTTGTCTGAAAAGAGGTCCCATGATCACCGGCCCCCACAGCTTGGCCTTCACGGGAGTGAAGTTTCTAGCGGCCACCGCGGAAAGGTACTGTGAGCACTTCCCGTGATGGTGGCACCTTCAACCTGCCATCTCACGAACTGACCACAACCGCGCAGAGTACAGAAAGAGGTCTGGGGTGATTCCTAAATATTGAATCAAAAAATTTACTGAAATTTTACATGCATGCTGCAGTATGTAGCATTTTTTCGCTGATTCGTGATTATGGATGTGTGTTTTCAGTCTTCCTGATACCCTCTTATTCCAAAGGATAAAAGGACGGAGAATAATTCAACTTTAAGGGTAGTTTTGGCAAAATTAGAAGTAAATCCGAGTCATATAGGGGTTGCGAGCTACATACTTCAATGTTGGGATTTGCGGCACTAAAAAGGCTGGGAGCCAATAGCTTCCCATAGGCACTATAGTTTCTGAAGATTGGGGAAATAATAATTAACGGTTTCAATCTATTGTGCTAAATTTTGCGACCAAAAAAAGCTTTGAATTAAGTTTAATGAAACTTTATCTATTGAAGGAACCTACGCAATATTTTCATCAATTTATTAAAATGAGGTCCCATGGCCAACGCGGTATTACCTCCATTGTTTGCACGGCCGTTCATTGTAAACACCGCGTCTGCCCACATGTAAGAACATTCTTACATTATTTCTGGCTTGTTCAGAACAAGAAGACAAGACCACTGCAAAAGCAAATCATGAATCATAACAAAACATTTTTGCACCCAAAAATAGCTGGACCACGTCATCGCGTCATCCATCTTGTTTGAATATTTTCTTTCCAATCAATTTTGCTCTTGCTGCTTGTTGCCCTAGTTAAACTTTCTCCTCGTTCCTCTTCATAAACGATAGAGTGCGGCGGGCATACAGTAGGGTGTAAGTGCACCATCAATCTTTGAAAATCAATAGTTTTGTGTCACGTTTAAATACGAAACATCAGCGAGTATTTCTCGTCACTTGTCGGCCATTGTTAAAAATAAATTTTTGCATTGGCGAAATTTTGTTTTTTTTGTTTGCAAGGTCAAAAATAAAACCCAGCTTGATCAAAGCGCGGGGCGCGTCAACAAACACATTGCTAATGTACAATGTACGTAATTTCTCTGTTCGATTTATCTGAGAGCTCTGTTCGGCGAAATCAAGACCATGGCCATATAAATATGGTGCGACATACGCACTTTGTAAATATAGCACAGAAAGCCCTGAAACTATGTATAACATGAACACTTTTTCGCAATTAGCGTTGTGCCATTTTTATCTAATCGCGAAGTCAAGTAAAAGTGTCGCCGCCGATTACGCGAATTTGATAAGACCACTGGCTTGAATCAGGGACAACCGTTACGCCAACGCGGTTCAGATAAGATTTGGTAAATAGAATAAAAAAAAATTAATTGCAACAATTGATTGACATGCGTAGGTGTATAATTGGAGCAACTAATTATCCTATTAAAAAATAAGTGACCTCTTCTCCCGCTCCTACTGAATTCCAATGAAAATGGCCGATATCAAATGTTCACGTTTCCGTCACTCCGTTGTGATAACAAAAATCGATTCGTTTTGCATCCACAGCCCCCAAACTCCCCAAAACCTACATCCTACATCGCCTCACATGTGTAGAACATTTTTCTCGTCTGCCGAAAACATTCTCACGTCGCACACTGTAGATGCGATGACAAGCGAGCCAAGTGTATTGTGTAACCCACTATAGCCCACTATAAACATACTTAACCTTTTAAGGCATTCAAATAATACAAATCGTGCGCAATATTTACACCGTGACTATACAGTTATATACACATATAGCTTGCGCCGCGCTCGTACAAATCGCATCAACAAGAGCACCACGACACGACACGACGACGGGCAATAATCGTATCCACACAATCAGCCGGCGGTGGCGTTACGGTTAAAGTCTCTCGCATTCGCATATTGAAAACGAAATCGGAAGAAGACAACCGACGGACGGATCAAGGAGAACATGTTGGTTGTATGAGAGCGAGACACCGAGCGAGAGGATAATTGAAGACCTACAGCAATTTGCAATAGCAGAGTTGAATGAGAGGAGGAGATATGTAGCGTGAGAGAGACTTGATATCAAAGCTTACAGCAGAAGTGTTTGTGGATAGAGCGATGGGGAGCATTGGTATGTATCGTGAGCCGTACTAGTGATAATGGCGAGTTTGCGCACATTGCGCTGAGAAACGCGCATCAACGGATCCACGTGGTGTTGTCTCTCGGTCGCGCTACTGCTACTGGGGCTAGCTCTGGCTGGCTGCTGCCAACAACCAGACGTACATAGACGTCGTCTCTCATGTTTGTGTTTAGAGAATGCAGTTCATGTCAAGAATGACATAATAAAAGCCGGCTAGCCGCTGTCGTAGAGGAATCTCATGTCATGCATGCATTTGGGGGCGCGTTGTTGCCAATTTGTGTTGGAGATTTTTGTGGTTTGATTGGATTGTGATAGCGATTGGTACATTGGATGTGGAAAATATTTACACGGTGACTAAATTGGTCTTCTTCAAATTTACATAGTAAAAAACTGTTTATTAAAAATTATTAAAATGTTTATGTACCTATGAAATATGTGTGGACTTGCACGTTTAAATCCTTTCCTGCTTTAGTGCTATTTAGTGAAATATGCACGTATTAATAAAATCAGATAGTATACATAGTTTAGTTTTTTTTTCTGAAAACGTAAATAAAATTTTTTTTTAAATTTCCTAATACGTTTCTTAAAAATATACTTTTGAGGGTCGGAGAATAATCACTTCTATCTGACTGAAACTAAATTAAAATATCTCTCAAAACAGCTAGGCATAAAAATAACCAATAAGAAGCCAAAGTCAAATTTTGATTATTGCATTTTATTCATGTTAGTCTGAAACTACGGAATCTGGAATTGCTAGACTTCAGCTTAGCAGCTTTTCCGGGAAAACTTCTCCTTCTGGGTTAGTTGGGTTGTGGTGCCGTGAAATAACGATAAAATGTCCTTTGGAATAGTTTTTTCCAAAATTTAGACACGATTTTGTCAGATGTACATATACGTAATTGCGTTTGTTTGTAAGTACAGTACGACCTCGGTAATCGTGACACTCGATACACAACTCCTCGATTTATGCAACACTCAAATTTCTTCTTCTTCTTCTTCTTTATGGCACGATAGCCGGACGTCGGGCCTTGGCCGCCTGGATTGAAAACCTCCAATTGTCGCGGTCACGCGACCTTGTCCTCCAGTTCCGAAAGCCTAGCATCTGGTGGGCGTCCTCACATACAAAATGCTCCCATCGGGCTCTCGGTCGTCCACGCAATCTGGCTCCGTCCACTCGTTGCGCGTTCATCACCTTTTTTGGCATGCGATCGTCGTTCATCCTTTGTACATGTCCCGCCCATTGCAATCGCTGCAATTTCACGATCTTCGACACTCAAATTTCTACTTTGCTGAATTTATAAGTGCAACTTTCATGAACATTTTGCTTCGATAATGAAACTTCACAATTTTGGTACAGACTTTAGAAGTTTGCATGAAAATTCTTTTCATAATTCGGTTTTTTAAAACTGGTTCTCTTTAACAAATAGCTAGAATTCCCGGAAT
Source organism: Microchrysa polita (assembly GCA_949715475.1). Taxonomy (NCBI): domain Eukaryota; kingdom Metazoa; phylum Arthropoda; class Insecta; order Diptera; family Stratiomyidae; genus Microchrysa; species Microchrysa polita. The sequence continues at coordinate 80,350,551 of OX454417.1, forward strand.
CCGGACGAAAACTACTGATTCCAAATGCGCTTTAATAAAAAATTAAAACCATTGAAAACAACAATGAAAATTCACGGTGATTTCCGTTATTTTTTCCGTTTTTTTGCGGTTATTTCAAAAACGGCAAAAGATACAGAAAAATGGTATGAGGACGAAAAAAACTACATTTTCTTTGCAATGATAAATAACACATTAGAATTTTATTGGAAAATTCGACGCTAGACTAAAAAATAAATTGAATATTTTAATTTTAGACCTTTTTTAAAAGCTCCATAACTCTTGAAAAAATGCAAGTTCAGCTGTGAAATGTTGTGTAAGTAATCACAATAAGTTCAAGATCATTTTGAGTCATTCCGATCAAAGACTCCCATTTGAATTTGCCAAAACAGTATGTCCATACTCCCCCTCAAAATTGGAGCAGAAACCTAAATTTCGGTTTATTGCCAATGGTGGGGGGGGGGGCACCAATATACCACCCACCAAAAATCAGCTCAATCGGATCAAAACTAAGGGAACCTCCCATACAAAGTGACCCAGCAACAGTTTGATCTACGTACTCGTACTTCTTCTTCTTCCCTGCCTCGTTCTTTATACCGCTCCATGGTTTTGCGTTGCTCGACCTGCGGTGTAGGCACATCGCCCGTTTTGGCGGTAATATCTCAGCATATTTCTACAGGTAGCTCTATCTCGGATCGTGTCATCGCCGAGACCAATGCGTTGTTGTTGCTTTTTCATTTGACATATCCAGGTGTTCTTCGGTCTGCCTCTGGCCTTGGGTCCATCCATTGGAATTTCCATTGATATTGCTCTCTTTGCGGGGTCTCAGGCGGACGCCTTTGAACATGGCAATACAAATCCATTCGTCGGTCTTCGAGCTTTTCGGTGATTGGTTGGTCTATGGACAAGCTGCCTCGGATGATCTACGCACTACTCATTTTATAAATCGACGAGTACTGTAGAACAAAGTTGTACTGACTGTACTGTAATAATAAACATTATATTAATGTACCTTTATTCAACCCAGAAAAATATGTCAAACAACTGAAATCGTACTATAGGGCCATATGTCCCCCTCCGCCCAAATAAAAAATGTTGTTTATGTACTTATTCCAACCAAAACTGACTCAAATAATATTGTTTCATTGATGTTATGGAGCTTATGTGAAAACGGTGGAAGAGAATGGGGGGAGGGGGTTAAACACAAGTCATAGGTAAACCCGAGAAACTATTAGCACGCGAAGAGTGAAGGGTATCCAAATTTCGGGGATGCCCGAGATTAGCCTCGTTTTCCTTTCATATTCAATGAATTTGAGAAAGGCTTAAAATCAATGTAAGAGAGGAGTTAGGTTGTATCAGTCATTCATTAATTTCCTGAAAGCTAGTCCGTCAAAAACGATGAATTCAATTACCACAAATTTGTACGTATATTCCGAATGATTCACGAAAGCCATCTGTGTAAATTCATGACTAAAATTTCAATAACTGCTAATGGGTTGGGCCTATTAGAGTCTAAAACGATCCCTGACTTACAGATCGTTTTCTTAGTTTTACAATAACTTAAAATTTCATTTCACAGCATATGTACACATATGGCCAAAAAATAAGTACACCCATAGAAATATTTCTTAACACCCTGTAGCCAAGCAATTATTAAAGTAAATAAAATTGTTTATTCATATTTTGTTACGCGATTGGAGAGCAATTAAAATTCATTGAAAAAGTATGAGATTATTAAAATAGGTTGGAAAAAATAATAAGTACATTTCAACAAATTTTATTAAAATCAGTTTTAATCCTAACTTGATTATCCCAATCGACAAGAATTTGATTACTTTTATTATTTCTCATCATTTATGCCATTTACGAATAAGTTACTTCATGAAGAATCTTATAATGGTCCTTATTGTGACTCATGTTCTTTTGCAATTTTTTAATTTAATTCATCCCAAACATTTTCGAATGAATTCAAGTTCGGTAAACGACTTCACCAGGCAAACATTTACACTCCATTTTGATGAGGCTAATCCTTTGTCAGCCTATGAGGTTTAGGTGGAGTTATTATCCTGCTGAAATGCCCACCTAACTAGTATACATTTTGTAGCATAATGCGATATGGTTCTTACCCAATATTTCTTATACTGTAAAAGTCTCACAGTAACCGTTATTAGACATATTTAAATGACACCAAACTTAGAGAAAACCCCATAGACCATGGTATTTTCGCCTCCATGGAAAATAATCCTTTCAAGTAGCATAGATAAAATTATTTTTCTCTCAGACGAAGACTATTTCAATGAAATCCTTTACATTTAAATTTATTACGATCTGATTTTGAAACAAAATATTTCGACGGTTTTCATTGTTTGGTCTTGAACAAGAAGGACTATCCCTCTCATATTTGATCGCAATGTCAAACTGTTTTTTTGATCGAAAAGGAAACTACGAAGTTACTTACCAAAATTATTCAATTTTTCCGTTTTTCACCCTTAACGTTTTTGGTTTTAATTGGACGTTAGGTGCACACAAAAAGAAATGAAAAACAATACCTGATGAAAAGTCTGAGCCTGTTATGAAAAAATCTAAAAAACAACGGCGTACTTATTATTTCGGCCAAGCTCATTATCCATTTCCAAAGTTGATACAGGTCGGGACTGAGAAAATATCTTCTTTTTCGGATTCCTTGACATTTTTGTGTCCTATTTGTTATAATGACTATATCTGTACAAGGTGCAAAAGGGGTGTACTGATTTTTTTTCATATCTGTATGTATTCTGCATATTTTCCTTCTTTTTTTATTCAAACTCGCTGGATAGCATTAAAAAGAAGTGGGTGCGTTATATATACATATAACCAAAAATTTGTGAAATTTTCATATCATATACACCGACATTTCGTCTCTCATGTATTTGCGACGGGTTTACTTCTAAGCATATGCCGATGACGAAGGGCGGCAATCCGGACACTGCCCAGAGGCGCCATATATGGTAGATCCGGCCCTGCTTCTCTTGATAATACCGCCTTTTTCGAAGTTTCTTCACTAAATAAAACACATACAGTTGTAGCCCCGAATTATCGAATATCCGATTTTTCGGGGTCCGGATTATCGGGGTTCTACTGTATTTCTTACAGAAAGCCACCATAAACACACGCTGCTCAATCGTCCACTGCTCCACTCCTTTCAACCAAGGAATGGGGTGCTAATTGCTGCACTTTCCAATCGAGAGTTTGCATCGAATTGAAGTGGATTTGCTACAAAGAGCTTATATCCCAGGAAAATTGGCATTTCACTTCGGAAAAAATTAGGGGAAAGTTGGATTTTTGCATGAGCTTTTTTTTCGAGGTCCTAAACCAGAAGTCCCCCTCAAAAACAGTTTTTTCGAATATCTCGATAACGGTAATATGTGCTGAAAATGGTGAAATGCGGTGAAAAGTGGCGAATTCGTAGCTCTTGTGATTTAAAAATAACATGTCAAAAGTCAATTTTGATTCGAACATTCCTAACGGTGCCAGGAGGTCTAACTATATTTTTAACAAGGTTTCACGAAAATCTCTATAACGGTAACTCTGTCTAAAAGATGTTGTATGGGTGATTCCGGTTCTGGAGAAAGTGGCCAAATTTCTCATCAATATGTATACCATTGAGGGTGCTAACCTTAGAAAACGAGCATTTTGAGGTTTTTCGTGAATGCCTCTGTAACGGTGGTGTATGCTGTAAAGTCATCTATGACATATTTGTAGCTTCTGTGGCTGCAAATACAATGCCAAAAGTCCCCATCGATGGGTGGTCAAAATTTACCGCCGTGTTTGGGGACTATCTCTATAACGGTAATGATCACTAAAAAGTGTTATATGACGAATTTGTAGCTTGTACAACGCCTAAATTAATAGAGAGTTTTAGCAAGTCGTATGGAATAAAACGACATAATTTGACATTCCATATAAAAATTCGCTTGCTTACCGTATACGAAACGAAATATCTTAATTTTGCATGTCCCAAGTAGGCATGGGTGTATTTCCGTATATTTGATTCTCTGGAAACAGTCGAAATTGGCGAAATAATTTGTCGTTTTTTACACCTATGCCTACTTAGGATATGCAAAATTAAAATATTTTGTTTCGTATACGGTAAGCAAGCGAATTTTTATATGGAATGTCAAATTATGTCGTTTTATTCTATACGACTTGCTAAAACTCTCTATTACCAAAAAATTCAAATCGATACGTACAATCGTAAGGGCGCTATGAGGGTTCAAGCCATATCAAAACGCAATTTTTTGTTAATATCATGAATATCTTAGTAACGATAACTTACGCGGGAAAGTGGTCTGCAATGAATATGTTTCTTCAATATATGTATCTAAATACAATGCCAAAACATCCGATCTGTAGCAGCACCCCACCCCCCCTCCCCCCTTCCCAATGGGAGTGGGGTCATCCTTAAAAATAACGTTTTCCCGGGAATTGTTCAATCTATAAGGCTGTCATGTCCTCGTAGCGTCCGGAAACTACCGCATAAACGCCACCGAAAAATAGTGATTTCCAGCAAAAAAATGTATCGGACACACCCCGATTCCTAACCCTCTAGCTGCCACAGGCATTTGAAGGTTTTTGAAAAATTCATACTAATATTTAATATATCTCCAAAACTAGACTAGCAAAAATAGCGAAATAAGCTTACTATCACAGCCAACTAATTTACCTAAACAACAAAACTCACCGCATTAAAATCGGATGAGTGGTTTGGTTTTTGATCTGCAAAGTAAAATTGTTGTGATTTCACCCAAAAACAAATGATTTTTTCATCTCAATTTTCTCCAATTTCTACCAAGGTGAGGTGCATGTACGATTCTTGGCCCATAGTCTTACAATCATATCTTTCATAAAGCGCATTATTCTAGCTTCGATAATTCAAACACTTTTATAGCCTGAAATGCAGAAAACTAGGGTTAATTTTGGCTCGATTTTAGCATAATTTGTATAAATTTTCCCAAATTGCAGTATTGAGCTAAAAGTAGCAGTTTTCTGCTCTTAAAGCATTTAAACTATAGAATAAGCTAGAATAAAATGATATGAGGATAATACAATCGATTATGCGTATTTTTTTAGAATGGATAGAATAGAATCGTACCAGCAACTCACCTTGGTAGAAGCTGAAGAAAATTGAGGTGAAAAAATAATTTTATTTTAGGTTAAACCACACAAATTTGACTTTAAAGCTCAGTAAAAATCAAACCACTTATCCGATTTTAGTGAAGTTAGTTTTTTTTGTTTAGGTAAATATTTTGGCAGTGAGAATGATCTTATTTCGTTACTCTTGCTAGTCTAGTTTAGGAGATATGTATTAAGTTTTAAGTAGTGTAAGAAAATGATTTTTTTCAAAAATTTTCAGGTGGTCTTCAGATGCTTCCCCCAATACCTTCCTTAGATGCCTACCGGTCGATGCGGACTTTTGGCTGTTTGTTTGCAGCCCCAGGACCTTTAAACTCGTCATAGACGACTTTACAGCATACTCCCCCGTTACAGAGATATTCACAAAAAAAACCAAAAAATACTGTTTTTCGAAGTTTTGAGCCCCGTAGAACCCTATACGTATTGATAAGAAATTTGGCCACTTTCTTTGAAACCGTATGGGCTGCGAATTCGCCATACAAATTTTTTTAGCCGGAGTTACCGTTATAAAGATTTTTCTAAAACTATGTAAAAAATACCGTTACACCCCCTGGCACCGTTAGGAGTAGTTGAATCAAAGTCTACCTTTGATATTTTAATCACAAACCACAAGAGCTATATATTTTCAATACACCACTTTTTAGTAGATATGTATTACCGTTATCGAGATATTCAGAAAAACCTGTTTTTGAGGGTCTTCGATCCTCTGTATAACCGCTAGCGGCACTCGTACGGACGGAGACTTTTGGGGTCTGGTGTAAGACCTCGAAAGGAAGGCTCATGCAAAAATTCAGCTTTCCCCTAATTTTTCCAAATTTTTTTGGAAATTTCCTGGGGTATTAACGCAGAATCCGAAACCGAATCCAAAAGTTAAGTGATTAAAGCGGACATCATTCTTTAGCAACATGGATGTCACATAAATCATCTATTGTAATAAATGGTTCAATGACAAACAAATTGAAGAACTTATTTTTTTTCAACCGCCAGGTTATTGTGTGCCACCCTGCAGATTCTGAAAGCTTATTCATCAAACTGATTAACTTTAAACAAAAATCTTATTTAATTGCTCCAAAGTTCATAAAATTGTTGTAATTTTTTCGTCGAAAACAATTACACTCTCCTAATAACCACAAACTCATCCAATTTCAACAACCATGCTCTCCCCCCATAAAAAAAAAAACAGCAAACAAACAAAACTCAGAATGAATGAAAAAATGGCAACATCTGCTGTTGCGCTGTCTATATTGTGTGGTACTGGTACCCCGCCGTTTGGGGAGCACAAAAATAAATATGCTGCTTGCTGCCGCTTCTGTGCGACTCTTTAATTTCGTTTACGTGTTGTGTGCATTGAACAAATGTGGGATCCGAGAGAGCGAGCATACTCCCGGTGTGACGTTGCACGACGATACGACCGCGATTACGATATATCCGATAGTGGGTTACACGATTCTAGAGTCGGAATCGCGTGCACGAAAAAGTTGGATCGATGACGCGCGATATGTGTGGTGTATGTTGGCTCGGTGGAGCTTGTTTGGGCGGTCGGGAATGACGGACGCCTGAATCTGGGGGCAATGAATCCCAAGATGCCATGTTGATATCTTTCTTGCTTTGGCTGCTTATGTGTCGGAATACGGCGGCGAGTGCGATATACAGTGAAATGCTATAAACGTCGTACCGCGACCTAGGCAGTGCCAGATGGGAGCTTTTAGCAATTTAGTTTCAACGAAAGAGAAATCGGGTTTTCGGTGCATCGGCGTTGGAGTCGAGACAGAACGGAATTATGTAGTGCGAAAACGATTGTGTGCTTTTCGTTTCGGCTGTATCGAAATCGCATATAATACGACACGGGGGCAAATCTACGATAAAGTTGTGGAGACGACACCGGAATTTTTGCTATCCATCGCCTTGGGAAAGGGGATTTGCTTTGCTTTGTGACTGGTCGCAAAATTTCAAATGACATGAAAGTGCTTTCGTGTTACGGAATTTTGTTAGCAATTATTAGATGACAGACTGTCATGATTGTACCTACAGTCGCGCATGGAAGTTTCAAGATCGTCGCCTATTCGCCTGTTCATAAATCAGAATGCAAAAATTCCAAGATTCTCCCAAATTTCTACGCCACCATAAAATAAAAAATAAATGTCATCAAATTAACACGAACAAAAAAATCCAACAATTATAAATGCCGCCATGACACCCCTAAGCACCTGCTCTCAAAAATCTCGCATCATTTACACATTTACACGCCCGTCCGCCCATCGGCCAAACGCGGCTGGCTCCCCATTCACAGAAACTATTTAACCTCTCAATTATTCAAAATGTGCTGTCCATCATAATTTATATGAGCGTACACAATCGCGTCTTGTGTAGCCGAAAACCCCAAAAAAAACGGCGAGGCGAGAATAATAAAATAAGCTCATAAAAGTGGTCGAGCGAGTTTTTTCTGTGAGAAAAAACCACTCATCCGACTTTTTTATTTTAATTTTCTGTTTTCCTTAATCCACCGCACACACCCACCCGGTGGCGACCAGTGAGCCAACCAACCAGCCAGAGCCACCAACAGTCAGCCAACACAGCAGCCGCAACGCGCCACAGTCAGTCAGTGTGTATAATTTCAGAGTTAACTAATCGGAATCGGATTCCCCTCGACCTTGGCACAATGAATGCGGCAACACGGTCAATTTAATTTTATATGTACACAGACGACGGGAATGCAAAGCAGCGCGCCGCGACGCAAAGCAGAGTGGAACGGCACATATCATATAGTGTCGTGCGTATGTAGGATACGATGTGTGCAAAAATTAGATTGAATGCGAGCGCCGTTGAAAGAGAGAGCGAAAAGCACAACTGTGTGTATGCGCGCGATTAGAAGATGACGACACGACACAAGTCTCTCGTGTGTATGTTCTAGCACGAAAGAGGAGAGTGAAGAAGAAAACGTCATTTTTCATTGTGGTGAGTTTCATTCACGACTTTGATAATCGCACGGCAACGGCCAGCGCCTCCACATGGGGGAGCAGGAAACTAATCTACTCAAACTCGCTTGCTATGCGATAGCAGCGCGAGCAAGAGATGTTTTGAGTGAATTGATGAGATCACATCGCGAGCGATAAAGTGGAGAAAAGTTGAGAGAATACACACGAGCGAGTTCCTATAACTTTTCTTGTGTCATGTGGGTGTGTGTGTTCTCGTCGTGCATCGTCGTGCAGTGATTACACTACACTTTGCGAAAACTGGAGCGCAATGCAAAAATGCATTTTCTGCTACTGGAGCAGCAGAGTGCATTCTGTTTAAGGATAGAAGGCCATGTCGTGCAATTTTTCGGGTACACAGAACAGAAACAGAAGGCTCTCACTAAAGTATGTTACGTTACGGACATTGCGCGGAAGCTGTGGGAGTGAGCATGTGAGCATACCATACACAGGAGAAGTGGTTGAGGATATAATGATGATGATGAACTCTTTAGTAGAACTTGTCTGGGACAATGGAAAAAAAGGAGTTTGCACTGTTGCCGTGAACTTGTTCCTTCGAAAGTTGATTGCAATGAGAGAGGGGGATGAAAAAGTTCTTGCAAGCAGGCGGTGGTGTGTGCATTGTTCTTAGTAGATTTTTTTTATTGGAATTTATAGTGGTGTTGGGTGTTGCCATTAGTAGATAATTTGGTTTTTTAATTTTTAGGAAGTAGATTCTATTGTGTGGCATCAGGTTGAGAGATTAATAAATTCGGATGCATAATACATACATAACGCTTGTATACTAACTTTTGGAAAAAGCAGGACAAATTTACGAAAATTCGTAATTTAACACGGTTGCTATTGAAAAAAAAACAGGGCGGGGAGAAGGACATTCAATAGCATCAAGTGACTAGACTATGTAATATTTGCCTATAGAATTGTTTAATAATATGAATTTCTCTCTCTCTTCCTCTTTCTGGTTGCTTTCAAAGCTTCTTTGTCACTTCTTCCAATTAGCAGCCATCGCCTTTAGCTGATCCCACGATTTGCGTATACAGGGTGTCCCGCATTAGGTGGTCAATACTGAAATGGTTGAAAGCTAAACTTGTTTCAGCAAGAAAATTACCAATACAATCAGAATTTTTTTAACGTTACTTTGTTATCGCTCTTTTTGTGAAAGTCATCAAAAATCGTGACTTGTCATGCAATACCATAATTTTCAGCCCTCCGGATCACCTAATCCAAGATTTGATTTCAGTTTCAGAAACTACATAAAATTTAACAAAAACTGGAGTTTTTCCTGTTGACATCATTGTTGCCACTTTCAAGATACAGTTACTCACACTTAATAGAAATTTTAAAATAGATTTTTCATTGAAAATTCAAACAGTAATTTCATAACGGTGCTTTATACGTAAACCTCTGCAAAGTTGATAAAAGTTGCTTCAACATGTTGGCTTTCCAACGGTATATTACTTTTCATATTTACAAAGTGGCGCTAATGTTGGCAACAGGAAAACTTCAGTTTTTGTGAAATTTTATGTAGTTTCTGAAACTGAAATCAAATCTTGGATTAGGTCATCAGAAGGGCTGCAAATTATGATTTTGCATGACAAGTCACGATTTTCGATGACTTTCACAAAAAGAGCGATAACAAGGTAACGGTAAAAAAAAATTCCGATTGTATTGGTAGCTTTCTTGCTAAGACAAGTTTTGCTATCAACCCTTACAGTGTTGACCACCTAATGCGGGACACCCTGTATATTTTCCCGCTGCATTTCTTCTTCTTTCTTGCCTCGTTCTTTATACCGCTTCATGGCTTCGTGTTGCTCGACCTGCGGTGTTGGCACATCGCCCGTTTTGGCGGTAATATCTCAGAATTTTTGTACAGGCAGCTCTATGGATCGTGTCATCGCCGAGACGAATGCGTTGTTGTTGTTTTTTCATTTGACACATCCAGGTGTTCTTCGGTCTGCCTCTGGCCTTGGGTCCATCAAGAGGAACTTCCATTGTTATCGCTTTATTTGCGGGGTTCTCAGGCGGACGCCTTTGAACATGGCAATACCAATCCATTTATCGGTCTTCGAGCTTTTCGGTGATTGGTTGGTCTATGGACAAGCTGCCTCGGATGTTGCTACTCTTGATGTGGTCCCTTTTGGTTACACCAACTAACATGCGTAACATTTTCAATTCAGTCGGTGTCATTTCTTTCGCGTAACCTTCATACATGGTCCAGCATTCTGAGTGCGGGACGTACAACAGTTTTGTACAACTTGCCTTTTAGCTTCAGTGGCATTTTCTTATCGCATAAAACTCTAGAGTTTTCTCGCCACGTCATCCACCCAACCTTTGTGCGTTGCTTGATGTCATCATCGCATGTAGCTCCGTTGTTCACCATCGAGCCAAGGTACTTGAACTTGGTACAAGACTTAACCCGGCCCTCCAGTGACATACACACATATCTGGTATCGGGGCATCTGGGTCTGAGAATGGGCAGCATAAGAACTCAAGTCTTTGTTATACTTACCCTCAGTCCATGCTCCTCCAGAATGTCACACCATTTTGTAAGTGCAGCTTGCACGGCAACGATGTTTGGGCTACTGAGGACTATATCATCGGCAAAAAGAAGATGTATTTCTAGGTCGTCAGAGATACGTGTTAATTTCCCTCTGCATTAGCCGTTAGATAACTCAAAATTATTTTTACCAGAGAGAGACTACACTTATTTTATGCAATGAGTTTTCTGCGTATCTATTCCGCTAGCTCCTACCTGTTTTTCGTATTTGTATGTCCTAGAACCTAGATCAGGGATGTCAAACTCAAAGACTGGCCTGGGCCAAATATCATTGTTTTCACATTTGAGCGGGCCGCAGAATAAACATTTCCGGAACGCATGTTGATAATTATTTTCGAGATTTAATTGTGACTACAGTGAAAGCTCTCTTTGCGGACAGCTCCGATAAGCGGACTTCTCTAATAAACGGACAAATTATTTGGAACATATGTTTTTCCAGTGATTTGTGTGTAACTTTCATTCTAATAAGCGGACACTCCAAAGAACGGACACGGGCAGTAGTTTGTGGAACATTACGTCGACACATCTCCAATAAACGGACGCGACGCTCTCATATCCGGACACATTTGTTTCATACGGACGTTGATATTTTCAGAAATGTCCGTTAATGGGACCTCCGCGTCCGCTTGTTGGAAATGTTCCCAAGAAATTGTTCTACTAGCAGACGTTTTCGATTGAAAAAAGGCTAAACCCTTGCATTTTCTGCTAAATTGTAAGTCTAGGTTTTGTTTCATAAGGGTGCATGTTTTGAAAATCATTCAAGATGGCACCAAAGAAAAGAAACCGATTGCGACCAACATATTAAGTCTATAAGTTTATAAATACCGGCAGTAAATAGCAAACGAATAATAGCAGTGTTGAATTGGAATTAGGCGAAGAATGTGATAATAGTGAAGAAGTTGCTTGAGAAAATGAAGAGCTTCGGATGCTCATGAAATAATTTGTTTTGAAGCAGCTTTACGCCAAATACGGAACATAAAAAAAATTTCAAGTAACGTAACGATTACATTGCATTTGACCATTTGAAAAATTAGAAGACCCATTTCCAAAACTGTCTAATAGAGCAAAAAAGGGCAAAATTGCGCCAAACTACTGTCCTCGATTTTTTCAAAAACATACATGATTAACTTTTCAAAATTTACGAATACATATATGTATGGAAAAATGTTAACATGTTAGCAACTGAATTAATAAAAATACAAACGAATTAAATTAAATTTTTTTTTTAATCCGGCAATATTTTTTTTTCAATCTATCCAATAACCGGACATCTCTCTTAAGCGGACAAAAATACGGGGACCGTGACTGTCCGCTTATGAGAGCTTTCACTGTATATGAATCTGAGTCGCTAACTCTCGGGATTATGACATTAGAAATGACATATTTTGAAAATGTTCTTCAAACAAATTGTGAGACTTAGACCGCCAAAAGTTGTGCCAAAATTGTTAGGCTGTCCTAAATTAAGTTCGGACAGAAAGGTGGCTAATAATATACAAAAATTTGTTTCTGATGTCGTGTGGAAAAAACGCATGCAACAGCAAAGCTAATTCACAAGGGCAAAAAAATCGTGTTGGGCTGAAATGGTTATGTCATAACTTGAAAGATGTGAACGCGAATTATACTGCAAGCGTGACCGATAACTATCTTTCTGGACCATATTTCAGGAGAAAACAATTTCATGAAGGGGCTTCATATTTTCCTTCACGAAAAGGCCGTCTTCAACAAATGTACGTGGAGAGATATTCTAAAATACATAATTTAAGCTTGTATAAGTCACCGACTTTCTTCACGAATTTTAGTAAATTTCATAGACTTGAGTTCAACACCTCCCGTTTTTTTATTTTTACACATTTCAGCTGATAACGTTGTGTATCTTCGACCTGGTCGCGGGCCGCATGTGGCCAGCGGGCCGCGAGTTTGACATGCCTGACCTGAACTACCTATAGTTTAAAAGAACCACTCTTCTGTGCTTCTGAGTTTCATTTTGTTAAGCGATAGGCAACAATTGCCAGACTTAGCATTAGTCAACACTAGAATCAGGACAAAAGCTGTACATTTGGCCTGCTGGCAGGACGGCATGTTAAGGTCGGTAAAGCAAGATTTTCCTGTTGTCCCATTAATCATGCATGGCAAATGTGTTAACTTAAAAAATACAGGGTGCGCGAGGGAAACTTACTTTTTTGAAAGAAATTGAAAAAGGGTTGATTATCAATGTTGACATTCACTAATTAAGAAGAACTGTAATTAGCAGTTGAAGTTGACTGGACTGATTCAGAAGATATGTGGACTAAGTAGGGAGCAGATTTTCTTATAAGTTTTATTTTTTTTTCTCTCTAAATCTCCAACCTTTTCGATGATATCACTGATTCTATAGTAATCATATCGCTAGTATGAGCGGAAGGCTCGGAATTGAAATGTATTTAAATAGTTGAGGAGAAGAGTTGGCTTGAAACTCATGTAATGAGATGGTCCGGGAGCAGGATTGGCTCGTCTGGACGAGGTGAGCGGCAGGCTCGAGATGGAAGTGTAATGTGATGATCCGGGAGCACGATTGGCTCGTAACTGGACGAGGTGAGCGGCAGGCTCGTGATTGGAGTGTAATGCGATGGTCCGGGAGCACGATCGGCTCGTAACTGGACGAGGTGAGCGGCAGGCTCATGATTGGAGTGTAAAGAGATAGTCCAGGAGCAGGAAAGACTCGGAACTGGACGTGTTGTGCGCTATGCTCGAAAGTGTTGACTGGATGGTCCAGGAGCAAGAAAGGTCCGGAACTGGATGTGTTGGGCGCTATGCTCGAAAGTGTTGACTGGATGGTCCAGGAGCAGGTGAGGCTCGGAACTGGACGTGTTGAGCGCTATGCTCGAAAGTGTTGACTAGATAGTCCAGGAGCAGGTGAGGCTCGGGACTGGACGTGTTGGGCGCTATGCTCGAAAGTGTTGACTGAATGGTCCAGGAGCAGGTGAGGCTCGGAACTGGACGTGTTAAGCGCTATGCTCGAAAGTGTTGACTGGATGGTCCAGGAGCTGGTGCTCGAAAGTTTTGACTGGATGGTCTTGGAGCAGGTGAGGCTCGGAACTGGATGTGTTGGGCGTTATGCTCGGAATTGTTGGATTGTAGTCCAGGAGCAGGAGAGGCTCGGAACTGGACGTGTTGAGCGTTACACTCGGAATGGATTGTGGTCCAGGAGTTGGCGAGACTCGGAGCTGGACGTGTTGAGCGTTATGCTCGGAATTGTTGCATAGTGGTCCAGGAGTTGGCGAGACTCGGAAGCGAAACGCTCAGAATTTTCGATTAGTTGTGTCCAGGAGAGTTTAGGTACGATGCTGAACGATTCGTTCTCCGAAGGGAATAGTTTGTAACTGGATGAAGCGATGAACCAAAATATACCCTAAAAAACCTCATTTTAGGCGCCTAAAATATGCTCTTAAAATTGAAAAATATGCCCTTAAAATAGTAAAATATGACTTTAAAATTAAAAACCATGCTCTTATAATTAACACTTTTTTTCAATAAAAAAAATATTTTTATTAAGAGAATCTTTGATCGACAAGAACAAACCAAAATGTATTATTGCAAAAAATTACGAAAAAATTTACTTGTTCTGCTATTCGTTCTCATAAGTTCTGTTTCGAATATTGTTGTTGTTGCTGCCGTTATTATCTATCATGTTTAAGTCCTTTCCTTATACAGTATCTGCTCGAAAATTAGAACACGTAGAAATTAGAGTGGCATGGAAATTATAAAAGCCAATAAGACACACTGGCCGCTGTAAAATTAGATAAAACTTCTAATTTTTAAGCGTTAAGTTCCATCTAGATTAGTCGCCAAATGGCTGCGCGTCCGAAAACTGGCATCGCGTACAGCTGGCTGCTACTTAGTATTTACACTAGCAGCCAAATGGAGACGGAAATTGGCATTCAAACAAAAGAACGAACAAAAGTTGCAAAATTGTCACTTTGATTTTGACAATATCTCTCAGAGCACTTTTTTGTCTCTATTTAAAAACTCTTGAAAATTAAAAATTCTTAGAAAATAGAATGGGCCAAAACTAAACTTCTAATTTTCGAGCGTCTACTGTATTCTCATATCATTTTTAAGGTAACAATATGATATTTTTTATTTTTTTATTCAACACCAAAGTTATAGGGGGTAACCCTTTAGTGCAGAAGCACAACTTTGGTAGGGGAAGGAAAATTAAGGTAAGGGAAAAATTGGAGTTTGGAGTGATAAGTAGGTGTTTTTTAGGATGTTTCGTGTTGTGTGTGGCCGAAGGGACGCAAGATGGTAGAAAAGTTCATTGGAGTTGATGTCCCGAATATTGGAAAAGATGATGGAAATTAATTTTTGATTTTATAAGCCGTGAGAAACAACAAAGTTAAGTTTAGCTGTACACTAATATCAAATTAGAATTGCTTAAATTGAACCAAGCCGACAGTAGTGTTATGCCTACTATGCCGGCCATGAGCTCTTACTAAGCGCTACTAATATATTTGATTTAGTCGGCCGAAAATATTTTTTTTATTCCACGACACATGGTGTTAGCTAGTATGCAATTGGAATGTGCTCACCAAGATTTCCAACCACACCAAAAACAAATTCACAATCACTATGCACTAACCACGCTGGCAACTAATACAACGGTAAATTTGAAACTACATAGTTGAAAAGCACCGAACACGCGTTAGAACAAATGATGTACGTTTAGCTATTTCGAAAAAGTGATGGAATTGAAAATACCTGGAATTTGCCCTGCAAAACCAAAGAAGAAAATTAATTCATTACAATTAATGAGTGTCACCTTCATCAATTATAATGAATTAATCCTCTTCCCTCGTCCAACAAAATAAACTCGAAATATGTGTTTTCAATTCGATTACTTTTTCAAAATAGCTAAACGAACATATTTAATATTTAGGCACACAAACGACGCGACTCGAGTACTAATTTAGTGAGAAGACGAAAATTGCGTCCGATCGCGTCGACAGCTTACTTATCAACCATTAGCTGTGAACTGACAGTTACCAGCGAATTATTCGCGCCGCGCGGATGTAAACACCAAAAATTCGTCGCGAATTCGCGTCGCGTTGGTGTGAGCAACATTTAATACTTTTCGACTTTTTTTATTTACTTTACATAGGGAACTTAATTGAGTTCAGTGCTTAAATGTTGGAAAGAATAACTTTTTTCCTAGAATCATAGAAATATACAAGAATATGCAAACAAAATATGAAAAATATGCTTTTATGCATTTATATGCAAAATATGCATTTATCGATAAAATATGAAAAATATGCACTATCAAATATGTCTCTATCGATTTCTTTTTACATAAATCGGATTTATATCTCAACCATATCTTGATAGCACATCCCAAAAAAATATGCATTTGGCATACTTTGGTTGCCCTGAATAATACAAGTTAATTAATTTTTTCCACATTCGATTAATTTTTCTACAATATGATTTTTCCCTTATTGATGGCAACACTCTCGCACTGCAATCAAACGAGAGCAACATTTGGCAATAAGCAACGCGACATAAGGTGCAATTTTTCTAATGCACTACTCCCCAAAAACTTTCTTTGTCACCCCGTCCCAAAACACAATCCCTGGCATTATAGTCGTCCCCCTCGGTCCAGGTTCAATCTACACATTCGCACGCACAAAATATGAGAGCACGAGAGCTTATACCACTCGCTAAATCCACACGTACATATACCACATATACTTTGCGGAAATGCACCGGGCCAACGTATAAAAAGTATACTATCCGTTGCACTACGTTGTCGTGTCCTTGCGGATCATTCATTCCGTCATTCAATCTCTCTCTCTACCTCTTCTTGCAGTGCCGACTGCCGAGACGACTTTTTCATGCGAGCCCGGAAATTTTCTCCTCAACAAACAACAGCGAGTGGCCGCGATTCCGACAGCCACCCGTCAAAATACACAAAAGTCGGTGAAAATCTCTTCACATTCAAGTCGAAATTTCGCCATCTTGATATATTTGTACAGTGTGTGTGCGCCTTTGACACAGTGTGGTAGTGGTGGTGGTGGCGATGGTATGTAGATTTTTCCCTTTTCTTACTTGACGGTCTCTTTCACGCCAGATACGATCTCACAAGACATAAATTTCGTATACTTTTGTCACCTTCTCGCCTGCTGCTTTGTATTGTGTTTTCATCCTTTGGCGAATTTTTCAGTAGAGCGCGAGTTTCTCGCTCATCGCCCGTCCGTCTGCTGTGTGCGACCAAAAATTTCAAGCCATCTCTGTCGTGTCGGTGCGGTCGGTGTGTATATTTGATTTGGTTCGTGTGTCGTGTGTGTCCGTTGCTCTCTCGCGATTCCGCCGATACACAATTATCACACACATAAATATTAGAGAAGACATTTTGATGTGGAATTTTTTCTCATCGGTTCCCAAGAGTGCCGAAAATTTCGAGTGGATAGTGTGACCAATTTTTGCATGTTGAAATCGTGAAAAGTGCTAAAAACGTTTGGCAAAAATGCCATTTTTCGTGTCGCGCAAGTTTCCCGCACCGAAACATGATCGTCTGAACGTATTTCGCGGTGGCTAAAAATTCGGGAAAAAAAGCAGGAAAAATCTTCGCCGTTTTCTTCGGCCTGCTGTCTGTGTCGTGTATCGTCGTCGTCGTCGTCGCTTTTTTGACATTTTGCAGCGAGCGAGACGAGACGGAAGTTTTTCTCTGTACATCATATTGTGCGATGCCTGCCTGCGGTCGTGTTTTTCGCCTCGGCCACGGTGTGTGTATGTGATCCGTTGCAATCCGTCGTCGTCGTTGTCGTGAATTTGTTAAGTGCACAATCGAAAATAAGAAAAGCGACGAAAAAAAGTTGCCGAGTGGTCGGTCGATCTGGTAAATTGGATTTTGAAGAAGATCGACGAAGATCCGTTAGAAAAGTTGAGAAATGACAATATGAAGAGTTTGTGCAAGTTCAAATGGTGCGGTCGAAAACGGAAAACCCTATGCTGAAAAGGTTGGTAGTGGTGGGTTGTGGAGCGAGTGGTTTAGTTCCGGGGAGAGTGGTGGATGAGAGTTTGTTCTGATTTAATTTCTGTTCAAAAAAATGTTTCCTCGATAAACCTTAATGTGATGAATTAAAATCACATTTTTCTGCTCGTGTCAAAATTCTAACGGCAAACCATTGCGCCGTACTGAGCAAATTTTTGCTGAGAATCGACCGAGAAACGACGGACGGCCATTCAATTCGCGAGCAAATTCGCCCGATTCACTGACAGATCGCATCTCATCATGTAAATCTTGAAAAATTGCCTGTGCGCAAAGTTGCCATTCCGAATTGTCTGTCGAGGAGTACATGAATTCTCTTTGCAATGGCTCCTAGTGCCGTTTAATGGAAAATTTCGCCGAAAATTCGTCAATCGGAACGTTATGGATTAGTGCAACCGGAGTGTGTCGTCAGGTGTGCACCCCGAGAACCGTTGCAGTTGCACTCGATTCGTTGTTCTGTAGGGTCGGTCACTGAAGGGTTGTTTCGTGGTTTTTCCACTTTTTAGAATAATGTTGCACTTTATAATCCATAAGGTTCATTTCAAACAATTACTTGTCAACATCCTTTGCAACCGATTTTAATTGTCCTGTTTTTGTGTTCCATTTCAGATGTCCGCCGGCGCCCAACTGCAGATGGCACCCCAGACGACGACCATAGCTCATCATCAGCATCACTCGCATCATTTATCTCAGCAACAACAGCAGCATCATCAAATTCAACAGCAACTCCAGCATCACCACCAACAGCAGCACCAGCTCCAACAGCAACAGCATCTCCACCAGCAGCAATCGCAACAGCAGCAGGCGCCACCCCATCTGCAACCTCCATCGTCTTTGCTGCCACCCCATTCTGCTGCATCCGTGGTGGTCGGTGGTGGAATAGTTCCTCTAACGAGCAATCAAGACTCCTCGAATATGAGTACGGGATCGTCACATAGCGAAAAGGATGCGAATGATATGGTGGGCTTGGTAATTGGTGGTGGTTCGATGCTAGGAACAAATAACGGCAGTGGTGGCCCTCAGACAGCCCTTATGTCGAGCGGTGGTCCAGAAAGGCTTCCTCGCACACCTACCGAACGGAAGCGAAAACGAAAAGCGCCTCCTGCTGATGATTCAGGAGGTGGTGGCGGCGGCGGCGGTGGTGGCTCTGTTGGCGGTAACAGTGGGCCCCAAAGTGTAGGCTCCAACGTAGGTTTAGGTTCGACTAATATTAATTGTAATTTAACAAGTGCGGAGAGTAGTGGGCGATGCTTAGGTCCCAGCATGTCGGCAATAAGTGGCAGCAAGGGCGCGCGTCTAACAATTCCCCTCAACGATAATAAGAAAATTAACGAATATTTCACTAAGCATCCATCGAGTAATCCCCTAAGACCGCACACGGGCGCCAAGAGCCCGTCACCGTCACAGCACGGACAGTATCCCATGTTCCCGCCTAGTCCTCAGACCTCGCTCAATCCCCTGACCGCGACGACGGTGGGCGGTGGTAGTGGTAGCGGAGGCAGCAACAGCGGCCCAAACACGCCCGGTGTCGTCAATACCGAATTTCACTACAAAAATCGTCAATCTTCCAATCTTGTTCCTCAATCACCAGTCACATCAATGCCATCGCCACTGATAGGCGGCCCGGTCGGCGTCGTGAACAATTCAAATTCCGTGATGGGCAATTGTGGTCCACCCCCTCCACCGCCTCCCCAAATTGTCGCGGGTCATCCTACGCAGTCACAACAGCAGCAGCAGCAACAACAACAGCCACAGCAGCAACAACAACAGCAAATGGTAGTTGTCCATCAACAGCAACAACAACCGCAGCCACCCCAACAGGTGCAACAAAACCCGCCCACGATACAGCTCCACACCCGCGCCACCCAAACAGACTTGTCCTACGTTGAGATTCAGGAGCGTGACACGGACTTTGAAACGAGCAAAACCAAGCTGGACGAACTGACACGACTCTCGGAGGAGCAAAAAACGCAAATAGCCACCCATCAGAAGAGCATCGAACAACAGAAGAGTCACTCGAACAAGTGCATCGAAGTTGTCAAGAAATTGCTCAAGGAGAAGTCCAGTATTGAGAAGAAGGAGGCCCGGCAGAAGTGCATGCAAAATCGCTTGCGACTCGGCCAGTTTGTGACGCAACGGGTCGGTGCAACATTCCAGGAAAATTGGACCGATGGCTATGCATTTCAAGAATTGTCGCGACGACAGGAGGAGATATCGGCCGAACGCGAAGAGATCGATCGTCAGAAGAAGCTGTTGACGAAGAAGCGACCGTCCAATGCGGAAACGGGTCGCGGCAAGCGTAGTAACAGCAATAGTGGCGTGACCGGAAGCACGTCGTCACAGACGGCGACTTCGGTGGCCGGTGTCGGGGTAGGCGTCGGCAGTGTCGCGTCCGGAAGTAGTAATCTTCATAACGGATCGGATGCTGCAACGTTCCTAAAACCGGATCCTGTGTCGTCCGGCTATACAGCACAGGAATATTATGAATGTGATGAAATCCTTAAATTAAGACAGAATGCATTGAAGAAAGAGGACGCCGACTTGCAGTTGGAGATGGAGAAGTTGGAGCGTGAACGTAATTTACATATTAGAGAATTGAAGCGAATACTGAACGAAGATCAGGTAAGATTTCACTACAATTGCAAAGATTCCATTCTTATATATATAATTTCCCCTTGTTTGCAGTCACGCTTTAACAATCATCCTGTGCTGAATGAGCGATATCTACTGTTAATGTTATTGGGAAAAGGAGGCTTCTCCGAAGTTCATAAAGCATTCGATTTACAAGAGCAACGATACGTTGCGTGTAAAGTACATCAGCTGAACAAGGACTGGAAAGAGGACAAGAAAGCTAATTACATCAAGTGAGTATATTGAGACGATTAAATTTTTCATGCGTTACCTGTTCGTATCAAGACCTTGAGCGCAGGTAGACCGAGATTATGGATATCGATTGAATGTATTTTTGGGCTGGATGATGTTAATGAATTCTATTTAAATGAGTGTAAGATTAAAACCACTTGGAGGGGTCTATTAGGTATTGATGAAACAAAGAAAACAATGTACAAACAATTTCTACCTGGCGAACATGTCACGCGGTTTTGTTCACTTTTGGAACGAATTTACCTGATTGTGACTGTTTTGAATGGAACGGGTGTTGTTGGTGGCATATTGTTGAGATTTCTTTGTTGGTCGATAAGTTCATCTGAATATTGTGCGATTCGGCAGTAAACTCATTGATCTAGGTTGGATGGATTTGTATCTATATTGAAAAAAATTAGAAGTCGGTTACTATGCGGATGTTCATAATAAACATTGGGAATCCCGCTGAGCAGTTGAGTCAAGATTTACTCCTGGCTAAAATTTTTCAATTAGCCTTTTGAAAACGTTTATTTTTACAATTTTCTGGGGTCTCTAAAAAACCAACCATAAGGGCAGGAAATAAGATAACTCTTAAGGTGAACAAATTTACTCTAATCCAAGGTGCGTGATAAAAAGGGTAATTGCTCACTAGCATTCCAAGGTAGTAACCATATGAAATCTGTGGGGCAACATCATGACCCTATGTTCAACATCATGACCTTCCATAAATATGTGTGTGAGCTTGCTAGGTCTGTCGCCAAAAGTTAAAAGTAAAGAAATGAGCTTAAAATGGTTTATGTTGTTGAAGTGCAGAAAGGCGCGAACCGCTCTGCGTGTTGCTGGGGATGTGCTCTAAGTTTCGTCTCGTTCTCGCCTATTGTCTCAAGCGACAAGAACGTAGCAGCTGCAATAGGGTTGACCCATAATGCCCTCGGAGTGAGGTTAGTGGGCTCAGCGGGGCATCGAAACAGGTGGTCTACATAATGTGGCGCACCATCGCAGCTCGGACAAATGTTCTGGATGTCCGGGTCTATTCGAGATAGGTACGAATTGAGGCGTGAACAAAAACCCGTCCTAAGCTGGGCTAGTGTCACTCTTGTGGCTCTCGGGAGCCTAGTCTCCTCAGGCAATATGGGTGGTGGGGGCACTGAGAGGACTCTATTCGGACCTAATCTCCGTATTGACCAACTCAACGATTGTGTGAATATCTGCGATGGCCGCATGGTATGCTGTGTTATCGAATATATCGGGAGGTACCCGTTTGTACCTCTGGACGTCTCTGTCGAGATCTCTGATTCCACTCCTGACATGTCGTGGAGGGGGAGTATTGTCCATGAGATGATGGTTTGGGTGATCCTCTCGATAGCAACCAACCAGATATTGTAAAGACAGGAGGAGATCACACACTGATAACATGCTGGTTTCTTGATGAAGATAATCCTGGGACGACAAGAGATGGCAACCTGTAGCGATACGTAGAGCATGCCTGGATCTTTTTCCAGTTTGTGTCACAACCGGTTTGTGACCACACCGGTGCGGCATAGCTAGGGATTGCCCAACCTATCTCTTTGTAGGGGACCAACATAGTTTCTTTGTCCTTGCCCCAAGAACTCCCGGCTTTAGGACATTGTTTCTACTGTGCACTCTGTCGACTACGTCTTCGACTTCATCTTTCGACTTCATCATGGTATCCAGATAGACCCCAAGGATCTTGGGGTTGGTAACAGTAGGAACAACGTCTTCAGCATGCTTACAAGTACGGATCCCGAGCACCGAAAATTCCTGGGTCCAGGTGGTAATAAGAGTTGCAATACATTTAGACGGCGAAATTACTAGGTTGCGGATATTGAAAAACTCCACCAGTTTCTCAATTATGAGTCATTCAGTCGAGCACACATGCCATTTAAACCAACCCTGTGGTGAGTACGGTGGAATCATCCGCATACGAAATAAGTTCGATACCTTCCGGGGGTGTTAGAAGGCTAGTCAGGTAGATGTTGAACAATGTAGGAGAGAGTACGCTATCCTGTGGAATTTCCTGCTTGATTTTCCTATGCTTTGAACAACTGCCACGAAACTATGTATAGGATTGCCTCCCAGCTAGATAGTTGGCCATCCATCATACCTCTTGTGCAGGAATGGAATATGCATATTAAGGAGATCGGCCAACAGCGCAGAGTGAAGGACCGCGTCGAAGGCTTTCGACAGGACAAGGGCCACTAGGACGCTTCTGTCACAGAGCTGATTCTGGTGGAGGCCTTTGTGAATGTGATGGGTGATCAGATCCAGAGCTGTTGTTGTATAAGCTTTCCAAAGAGCAATAATTGTTCCTATATTTAAAGGTGGAGTGTCAAATAATGCATCAAATTATCGACCGATCTCCCTATTGCCGATAATTAGTAAACTCTTTGAACGATGTATAAAACAACGACTAGTCAAATATCTTACAGAAAATAGCCTACTATCAACACAGCAATTTGGTTGCTTGGTCGCTTTCTGCCTCTTCTTACAATCGGTACGACTTATACGCGAAATCCGTAAGAATTTAACAAATTTCTATAAAATGTGTTTAAACACGTGCGACATCGAGAAACTAATATTTCGAAATATCGAAAGCTCAATATAAGGTTATCCTGACATTCATAACCCGCATTCGACTAGTGTGTCATGCTATTCGAGTTTATGAAGCTCGGAGCTTTTAGCGGCTTATGAAACGAGGTTATCTCCTAGTGTGTTAGGACTATTACACAGAAAATGCTGTTTTAGAGGTTGCGGACTTTATATACTCTAAATTAGACCAAGATAAAAAACCTTTGGCAATATTTATGGACCTGACAAAGGCATTTGATACCGTTTCTCACGAGAAATTAATACGAAAAATGAAAAACTCAGGAATAAGGCAAAAGCCATTGAAATTACTTACAAGCTATTTACATGGTAGGATACAACAAGTCAAAGTACAAGATAGCCTTAGCAACGTAGCTTTTAACCTTCACTATGGCCTTCCTCAAGGAACAGTACTTTCCCCGATTCTTTATTTGGTTTATGTCAATGATCTATGCGATATGAATATACCAAACGGAAAAATAGTAGCGTTTGCAGACGACACGGTTTTGTTAACATCTTCTCCTGGGAAGAAACGGTTAGATATGCTCAAGTCGCAATGACGACGGTAACAGAATGGTTAAACACTAACCTATTAAAATTAAGTAGTAGTCTGGCTGGTCTAGCGGTTAGTGCGCGCACCTTCGGTGCACAGGCTCATGAGTTCGAATCTCACCGTGTTCCATGGTGTTTTTCGAACTCACGAGCTTGTGACGGACTATGATCTCACTCAGATGTTAAACGAGTACCCATTTATGGGGATAAATAACACTGCTGAGCGTGATGCTGATCTCATTACCTCAACAAAAAGCAGATAAGATCTTGGAAATAGGATGTCACTAACACATCCTGCGGCCTTAGTCCTATGCTGGATTGTCGCGCCTGTTATTTATTTATTAAAATTAAACTGCGCGAAAACCAAGGCAATACCTTTCCATCTATCGTCGATAGGACGACCACATTTTTCGGAGATAATTATATAATTATACACTCAATACACTGTCAAAGCGAACATACCAGCATAATTTCAGGTTTTTGTGAAAAAATTCAAATTGAATCCACAGTTGGACAGCCAGATGAAATGGAGCTCCCATATTAACTACCTTAATCAAAAGATTAAGAGATACGTAGTAGAACCCAAAATTTTTGAGAAAAACGCACTTACAGTTATCCGATTGAATTAATTTTACCGCTATTCGATAGAACAACTCTTCGGTCATAACAGGACTAAACATGAGTTCAATTGTGCAATCAAGGGACCGGCTAGGTAATTATTTGTGTCGCATTCTGATTTCGTATTGGAAATGGAGCAGATCAAGTACCGCGCGGACATTGAATTCCTTTTTTTGAAAGGATACACGGCGTCCCAGATTCGAGATGAACTCATATTCGTGTACGGCAACTCTTCACCATCCCAGGCGACTATTTAGTCGAGGAAGTTGTATTGAGTGATCGGCGGCTAAAGTTATCAGAGATTGCAGAAAGGACAAGTCTATCAAAAACCACCGTCGAAAGAATTATTACCGACCATTTGGGGATGAGGAAGATCTCGGCAAGATGGATCCCGAAACTCCTCTCAGCAGATCAAATGAAACAGCGGATGAAATGTTCGAAAGACTTTTTCGAGCTCTGTCGCGCCGACTCGGATGCAATTATCAACAGAATTGTGACAGGAGACGAAACCATGGTCCTTTACTATTATCCCACGACTAAAAGGGAGTCCATGGAATGGAGGAGGCCTTATGAGGAGCGCCCCAAGAAGGCGAAGGTGCAGCAGAGCCGGAAAAAAGATTATGGCCACCATCTTCTGGGATTCCAAGGGAATTATAATGATTGACTTCAAGGAAGAGAGCAAATCAATAACAGGGAAATATTATGCAGATCTTTTGACCCAATTTAGAGCCAACATCGTGGAGAAACGGTATGGAAAACTGGCGAAATGGGTGCTGCTTCTTCACGACAATGCACCAGTTCATACCGCCGCGGTGGCCAAGGCTGCTGTGGTCAAATGCGGCTTTGAAGAAATTGAACACCCCCTGTACAGCCCCAACTGACTACTTCCTGTTCCCAAAATTAAAAAAAGGACCTCCGAGGACGAAAATTTGAGACTGAGAAGGAACTGAAAGATGCTGTTTTGGACCATTTTCAAGACAACCCCGCGGACTACTTTTTGAAAGGGATGCAGGATCTTATTAAACGAGCTCATCGTTGTATTGAAGTAAAGAGGAGTTACATTGAAAAATAAAACTTAAATGAATTGAATCGGATAACTGGAAGTGTGTTTTTCTCAACAATTTTGGATTCTACTACGTATATATGCTTAATAAGCTACATGAAACGAATCCTAACTCTTCAGCAGCTAAAAATTGTATATCATGCTTTGGTAGAGTCGGCTCTGCAATATTGTTGCATATCAGCTTTTCCAATTAGAGCGGATATATTTTTGCAGCCTGTAGCGGCCTGTTTGTTTTGGTTAATCTGTCGTTTGCTACTCAGTCACGGCAAATCACCATGTAAAGTTACACGGCGCTACGTGTCAAATAGCAGATGCCACGATGCACATTCTGCATGAACGATTTGACGGCAAGGTTATTTCACGCAGAGGTGACGTGAATTGGCCACTACAATCGTGTGATTTGACCCCGCTAGACTTTTACCTGTGGCATTTCCTGAAGTCGTCTACCAATAAGCCGCACTCGACCGATGTACATAAAGTCAATATCAACCAAGCCCTCGCTAAAATTGAGAAGGATCTATTCGGCAGAGTCTAGAGATGAGCATTGGAAGAAAAACATCGATGGTTACCATCGAAAAAACATCGACACGAAACCATCATTGGTAAGAAAACATCGAACCAAAAACATCGGTGTTTTGTTGTTTTTGAGTATAAAAAAAATTATTTCACTTTAATAGCAAAAATTAAGCTGATTGAATAGATGGTTTAGTTTATGGTTTTTATTCATTGTCTCCACTGACCAGAATGTAACTCTTCTCCTTGCGTTTGCATAATATGTATTCGTATCGTAACCACAACCCATAGAGCACCCAGCGGTACCGCGCGGGAATCAGGCCGTGTGACGACGTCTTGGAAAAGTACGCGAGAGATGGCAATGGGCGCGCTGTTCCCCTTTCTCCATATTTGTACTCTGAACACTGAGGGAGAAAGAACGATAATAGCCGAAGAAATTTTTTTCAGGATGGTTGGGGATGGCTCCCTAATTATGGGGAAAGAAAAGTCCTCACTGTCCTCCGCAACCTTGAAAAAGGGGTTTAGTGTTTTTAGCGATTATTTCAAAAAAGGCAAAAGATATAGACAAATAATGGTATAAGAAAAAAAAAAAATAAATAATATGCGACGATATATAATACATACATTCGAATTTTAGTTTGAAATTCGACGCTAGACTTAAATATAAATTAGAATATTTTCATTTTAGACCTTTTTAAAAAGCTCCATAACTTTTGAAAAAAAAAATGCTAATTCAACCGTGAAATTTTGGGTTCATATTTCGTGGAAGACGATTTTTGCCAAAAATTTGAGTCGCTCCGATCAAGCGATCGATCCCTCCATTTGAATTTGGCAAAACGGCATGTCCATAACTCCCCCCAAAATTGGAGCAGAAATAGTCTAGCGCAGAATTTTCCAATAGAATTCTAATGTATTAGATATCATTTCAAAGGAAATTTTATGTAGATTTTGTTTACGATTTAAGACCATTTGTTTGCTGTTTTTTAAATAATCGCTAAACACTCAAAAAATGCCCCCTTTCCCCTCTTTTCAAAACCATCGACCATCGAAACGCAAACCATTGATAGTGAAAACATCGACAAAACCATCGATGGTAAAAACATCGACCATAGGACCAAAAACATCGATGTTCGATGCTCATCCCTAGCAGAGTCATTAAAAATTGATCCGGATCCGGATCCATGCCACCGTGACAAACCGCAGCGGACATTTGAATGATGTTATATTCCATTAATTGCATATATGGGTCTTTCAAATAAAACTCAAAAAAATCGTTTATACCTCACACACAGCTTATTTTATTCCATTTCAACATCTACCCGCCCTTATTGGAAAACCCTTGCTGGTGAGAAGCTAGCTCAGCATGTGATACAAGGGAGGGGTGGATGAGTGCTTCGAGCGTTTTTGCAACGGGTGATAGTATTGTGATTGGACGGTAGGATTCGGCGAGTTTTGCGCTTTTACCGGGTTTTAGAAGGGGAATGATACATTCTTACAAAATTCAGGGATGACAAGTGTGCCATCGTCGACAAGTTGTATGCCATCAGCATGACCATTTAAATGACATCTGGTCCAATGGCCTTGGAGTGTTTAGCGTTTTTGATTGCTGCTGAAATTTGGTCCGCTGTATAGGTGGGGATGATGTCAATCGTTCGGTTTCGAATTCTTCTTTTTATCTTGCAGTTGAGCATCTTGGTCTTGGGATGTTCAATAAATTGCTTTATTGAACACACTCGCGCAAAGTTTCGGGTTTGCGGTGGGTTTCTTACCGAATCTGATGGATACACTGCCCTTGTCTTTGGTTGGATGAGACAGGGCGCGAACCGTAGCCCAGAGTTTGCTGTCACCGTTTGAGAGGTCGCAGCTCTTGAGATGCTCGTACCATTTTTCTTTTTTGTAGGTGTTGATTTGTCGATTAATTTCGGATTTAAGCTCCTGAATTCTGGGGTCTGCCGGATTTGCGCGTCTTATGTTGTCCCGTTTGTCGGCTAACCTTGCGGCAGTTGTTGGGAAATATGGCCGCACTTTGGGGATACGTCCTGCCGGAATGAAGCGAGCTGGCGGATTGACAATGAAGTTCCTTATATTATTTTCGGCTTTCCTGGCGTTTGTTGTTTGTCCCAATTTGTCTTTTTGTGATTGATACACGTACGTTGTTCTGACGTTAGTCAGTTCGGCTGGTTTATCAATATTTATTATGATGGGAGGTGATCGGAGGGAAGGGACGTAGTTGCCTCCCAGCGGGTTTCACTTATCAAACTGGCGCTCGCAATAGTTATGCCAGGAGAACTATGGCAGGCGCCATCGACGCGTGTAGACCAATATTTGGACACGATGTCTATACCTCTGGCATCGTTGCCGAGGAGAGAGTGCCAGAGTTCGTAATGGGCGTAAAGTCGCCAAGTAGGATTCTATGCTGTCCTGTGCTCTTTCCATTGTCCCATCTGCTCTTCTTCCAAGATAAGAAGCCTTCCGTCACTGTCCCTTATAGGATGTTGAGAAGAGTTACGACCGCTTGTAACCTCTTTTATGGCACTGTTTACGTCGCTTCGATGTTACCTTGATTATCATCGGTTGCTGCAGCTAAACGAGCCTTTACTTTTACCGCTCATCAATCTGCTGCTATAGTGTCCTGCTGTCATATAGCGTCAGACTTCCAAAGCTTCTTCCGGTGCCCCAGATTGGAACCAAGGCGGTGTCTGCGATAGTAACTTGATAGTAGCTTGTTTTATGGCAGTTTTAATTTATGCCCGCGTCTAGGCGATTAGTTATATCCGCTGATGCATGTGCAACATGGTCATTGAATAGTTGCAGCACAGCCGGATTTTTAGGTCGGGCAGTGTTGAATTTGCGGCGCCTGTGTCTTTTACCGTTAGAACGGTGCACGGCAGCAATCCGTAAACGAATATTGTCGACCAAAGGTAATGTTCTCTTCCTATGCTAATATCGGCACCATTCTTGATACGCACGTCGAAAGGGCAAATTTTGAAACGTTTACTGATGGCAAAATGTGACTGTATTATGGTTCTTGTGCTCAAACATTGTACCGCCAATGAAGAACTTCTGAAATAACTTCACAAATCTTTCACCGTTTGCGGTACGATCTCCAAGACCGTGTCTCCCCATCACATGTCCGAGCCCATCGTGGTCGGCACCCACTTTAGCGTTGATATCACCTATTACCACAATAATGTCACTAGAAGGCATCTTATTATGGACGGCGTATAGATGGTCGTAGAAGGCATCCTTTGTCACTTCATTAAGACCTTAAATAACCTTTAAATATATCACTAGAGTCCGACTTGTGTGGCGTATAAAATCGAACAAAAATGCAGTAGCACTCTAATACGTGCAATAAAAATTTCCAAATGTGCATACTTAAAAAGCCAATTGGACGTATTTCTCGGTTCTCCCAATTATTAATTCGAAGCATGCACACAGGAAAACGATGCTCCGCGTTTAAAAACGTTAATCCGACCCGTGCTATGCTATGGCTGCGAAGCATGGACCCTCACCCAAGCCTCCGAAATGTTGCTGGACAGATTCGAACGCGGCCGTTCGCGAGCGAGATCAATGCCGCATCCGGTACAACCACAAGTTGTATGAATTGTACGATGAGCTGGAAGTGTCGAAAATCGTAAAGCTTCAACGTTTGCAATAGGCGGGGCATGTACAAGGAATGGACGATAATCGCATGCCAAAGAAGGTGATGAACTCACAACGAATTTACGGACCGAGGTTGCGTGGACGACCGAGAGCTCGCTGGGAGAACTCTGTAGGTGAAGACGCCCACCAGCTGCTGGGCTTCAACAATTGGAGGTCAACGATTCAGGCGGCCAAAGCCCGACGTCGGGCTATCGTGCCACATTGATGATGATCTATGTCCGCGTCATATTGTTCAAAATACATACTTTTTATCCAATCTATAGCCCCTGAAATCGCAGGAGAGCCTCTTTTCTTGTCTCCGTAGCACAGGAAAATATTTTCGTCAGTCCACTGTACAATTGTTACTTAACTAAATGAAACTTTTTCAAGACATTGCAAAATTGGCCCGTTCATGCAATTTTATTAAACTCACAACCAATTCCTAAGCTTTTTTTAATGCGTACATGCGTAAATTCCTCCAAATCAACGGAATGAATTTGTAAATCTGATTTTTTTTTAATGGAATTTGTATTAACTTTTATTTTCCTCTTCTTTTCCAGACATGCATTGCGAGAATATAACATTCACAAAGCTTTAGATCATCCCAGAGTTGTTAAACTGTACGATGTCTTCGAAATCGATGCAAATTCATTTTGCACCGTACTAGAATATTGTGATGGACATGATTTGGATTTCTATCTGAAACAACACAAGACAATACCGGAACGTGAAGCTAGATCGATAATTATGCAGGTACGCTTTCCATTTCGTGGCTAAAATCAATAAGCAAAGCAATCGCACTAAGCGATTTGTCTTCCCAACTATTTATACAATTTGAATTCAATGAATAATGGATTGTTATGTTCACCTTGCCGTTTTGTTGTTTTTTTTGTTCTTTGTCTTAATAGGTTGTTTCAGCCCTGAAGTACCTGAATGAAATTAAACCCCCGGTAATACATTACGACTTAAAGCCAGGCAACATACTACTGACAGAGGGCAATGTTTGTGGTGAAATAAAAATTACCGATTTCGGTTTGTCGAAAGTGATGGACGAGGAGAATTATAATCCGGATCATGGGATGGATTTGACATCACAGGGAGCGGGAACGTATTGGTATGTGTGTTTTGACTTTTGATTGGGGAGAAAAGAGGGAACTAAATTTTTTCAAATTTTAATTGCAGGTATCTACCACCCGAGTGCTTTGTTGTAGGCAAAAATCCACCAAAAATTTCATCAAAAGTCGATGTCTGGAGTGTAGGTGTAATATTCTATCAGTGTTTATACGGTAAAAAGCCATTCGGACATAATCAATCGCAAGCAACAATTTTAGAGGAGAATACCATTTTAAAAGCAACTGAAGTTCAATTTTCAAATAAACCGACTGTTTCCAGTGAAGCTAAGGTGAGTTCAGAGTTGATCTCGAAAAAATACAATTAATGTAATGCTAATGTAGTCTGGCTGGTGTTGTAGTTTGTGCGAACACGTTCGGTGCACAGGGTCGTGGGTTCGATTCTCGCCGTGAACCAATTCAGTTTATGGTGTTTTGCGAACTCACGACCTATGTGACGGACTATGATCTCACTAGGGTTACCACCTCGACCACGACCCCCCCCCTCGGCATCTGCATGAAGGAAAGGGAGAGGAGGGGTTGTGTTAAAAAAATTCTTTGAGAGTATCCTATTTTTGAGGCGCAGCTGCTAAGACAGCTCTACGAAATAAAAGGTTAATTGATAAGATCAGACTATTCGATTGATAAATTAATAAATCCTTTGAAGGGATTTTCTATAATGGCAGAGGAAAGTTTGGTAATGCGCGTACACCCAAAATATTCAAAAACGTCTCGACCATGCCGACTTTATAGAGCGATTATTAGCAGTGCTAATAGTCATGCAAAGGAAGGGTAAGGGCAATCAACGAATCTTTTGAATGAGCGAGTTTGATGATTACCTCAATAGCGCATCCGCATTATTTTGAACTGATTCGTAATAACAGGAGAAAACCAGTCCATGATACGATCAAACAGAGGTCGGTGGAATCATGCCTGCCCATTCCATTCGCTGCGCCACTTCCCTCTATGCCTTTATATCCCGGCTGTCAACAAGTATCTCACAAAAACAACTGTGTTGTAAAAGGTGTCCGCCAAAGAAAAAGTCATCAGCCGCAAAAAGGATTGATATAAATACATTCCCGCCAAAATACTCGCATCTTGTCTCAATGATAGTGGTGGAGCAAATTTTTTCCAACGCTTATTGGCGGGGAGCTGAACTATTTGCTGCTATGTTCTTTTCTTGATAATTTTGAAGCTTCCAGTCTTATAGAAAATAAAAATGCGTTTTAGAACCTTATTTAGCTTTCCTTCGTATGGAACTCGTTTTTTTTCTATACGATAAAAGTTCCTTCATAAATTTCTTAACATTGATTTTATTTTGTTATTAACCTTATTCAAGCTCCCCGCCAAATAGCGTTGAAAAAAATTTGCTCCACCACTATCATTGAGACAAGATGCGAGTATTTTGGCGGGAATGTATTTATATCAATCCTTTTTGCGGCTGATGACTTTTTCTTTGGCGGACACCTTTTACAACACAGTTGTTTTTGTGAGATATCATATCTTTTTGCAGTTTTCGATTTACAAAATTCGTAAATATATTATGAAGACGATTGCCCTATTGTCACGAATTTGTTTGAGAACAATAATTATAAGAATGATAAACCCCTTGCTAACCTTCGTCTCCTTGGTCTCCTTGGTAACCTTGCTCGCCTTGGTAATCTTAGTAACCATAGCACACTTGACTACTTTGGTGATCTTGCAAACCCTTAGTAACCTTGGTAACCCCGATGGCCTTGGTAGCCCTAGTAACCTCGCTAACCTTGGTATCTTTATACATAACATTAAACTTAATGATAACCCTAACTTTGACCATAACCTTGGCCTATACCTAAACCTCAAACTCAGACTCAACCTTAACCCAAACCCTATCCTTACATTTAACCCTAATAATAACGTTAACTGCGATGTAACAATAACTTTAACCCTATCCGTTACCCTAAACTTGATTTTGACTTTAACACCTTAGCCCTAAATTGAGTCTAAACCTTTACTTCATCTCTATCACATTCATCCTAATCTTAAATCTTAATTTTTAATGTAACCATTAAGCCTCACTGGGTACTCAATATGTGATTCAAATAACATCCATATTTTCTAAGTTCCACATTGCGCCTAAGACACATGCCAAATTTTGTTCAAATTAACTCATCAGAATTCCTTGAAAAATCGATTTTCCATATGCCATCATCACGTAACTCTGGTTTGAACACAACAGAATACACCGTCTTGACAAAACCGATTTGGTGTCCCAGCGCCATATTTAAGCTTCCACCAAACCAGCGCAGAACGGTAGCGGTACGTGTCAGAATGTATGAAATAGTTTCCGCCGCGGTACACCACGGAGTACTTGTCAATTCTTGTGGTGTGTGTGTTGTGTGTACCGCGTACCGCTACCGCGCTGATTTGGTGGAAGCTTTAGGATCATCGGGATGAATGAAACAGTCCGTATGCTCATCCAATATTAAACTAATATGTACGTACTCGTATATATGAGACGGACCAAAACAGGAACTTTGACCCGCCCCCTCTCTTGCAGACGATCTAAAACTGAAAATTGTAGATACAAAAGTTTGTTCGGTCCTACCAATTATACTATACTATACGATTCTTTTCTAGGCTTTTTTCGGGCCTATCCCCGACTTTTGCAAAATGCTTCCTTTAAAACATATAAAAAGATTTAAGCGAGAAACTCTATGTATTTTTTCACATTTTCCGCTGTATCTTTTTTTCTACTTCACGGATCGGAGCAAACGATAGCCTATGCACACCTTCACGACAGACTCTATCAATGGGAAAGGAGACCAAATCCCGAGATGCCCTCTGCAAGGCTGTAGCCCTGTCAATGAACGACAAGAACAACAAGAACAACGAGAACAAGATTTTTGAAAAAATGCGATTTTCAAACTCTTATATCTCCGGTGTTTCTTATCGTATCATCTTGAAATTTTCTACACTTCGTAAGACGACGCGAGCAACAACGCTTACCGAATTTGAAGACTCAGGACCAACCAGGGTCCGAGCTACAGAGGTCCGAAAACCCGTACTTGTTCCGTCGTGTAAACATAGTCTTAGTCGCTTCTCACTTTTTATTTGTTCAAATTTCTTCGTTTTTCTTTGGCGTGCGGGACGCTCCCGCGTCCCTAGATCCATTGTGTAAGAGACCGAAAAATACTTTAAACGGTTTTTTTTGTAACTGCATGAGCTACTGAACATTATTGAATAAGTGCGATGCTCACGTAAGCTCATCTCGACCCTACCATCTGTAAAGAAAAATACAAAACACATGAGTTTGCCATTACATGCACTAAAGACATGAATACATCCAAAACTTGAAAGCAAGCATAAAACGTATTGACAATGTTGGCCCGGCCAACAAACAGAATGAAGAAAACAGCGAAGGAGAACCACTTTAATTCACGGGTCATCTTGGTACATCTTCTTCTCACATCGGGGGTTTTTCGCTGATTAGGCTGGCTGCTTCGGCTGACGCCACTGATGCAGCTTCTTCACTTGGTTCAATCCCACTTCGCTATCTTCTTTATCCAGAAGTATAAACCCTTGGTATCCTGCGTACAAAACTTCTGGCGAAAACGTTAACAGGCATTCTGGTAGAAAGCGGAGGGGGAAACCACAACCTCCCAGCTAGGGTGACCACCTGCCCGTCTTCGATTTACGGGTCACTAGCCTATGAAATACGGGTTTTCGATTTTTTTACGTGGCAAAAATTAAAAAAAAAAAAACGATTTTTATGCCGATATGTCAATTATTTTTTGTAACAATATGTCTTAATTGATGATACAGATCCATGTGTCAGGGCTTAGGACATCGGCAGATTTCTTCTGACGATTTTATTAATTGGGGGCGAAATAACACAAAAATGCGTTTTTATGTCGAAAAACGAATGCAAAAACAAACAACAACTGTGATAAACGAAAAAAGATCAGAAATTCAAAAAGCCGCAATCTGTGACCGTCATGTCTGCTTGATTGCGCTAGTTCTGCTAAATATTCCCTGGCAATAGATAAAAGGACGCCTGGAGTAGCAGAAACAGCATCGAATAACGTTTCAATTAAAAACGCTTTTGTGCAGCATTTTGATGTGTACTTCAAACTTTTGTTATGTAAATGCTAAATATTTGTTTGCCCCGTATTTAATTTTTTGGATTTTCGGTGCCCAAAAAACGGGGTAACTCGTAAAATACGGGGCATCTGGCCACCCTACTCCTAGCTGTCGCAGAGGGGGATTAACTCCGCACCGGAGCGCCTCTACTCACGTCTTAGAGAGCTGATACAGCACAACCTCTCTAAGATACAAACAACACTGAGACACCACAACCTCTCACAACACACAACACGAAGAGAGGAGACACCACAACCTCTCCAAAACGTAAACTCTGTGCAAAGAGAGGGAACACCGCAACCTCTCGAGTTAACCACAAATAGAAAGGCAAGACACCACAACCTTTCTACAAACACAACACTGAGAGCGGGACAACCACAGCCTCTCAACAACTCAATCGGAGGGTACCAACTCCGAGGAGCACACAGGCCACACGGCTCTAAACAACTCACAGAGAGGGGAGACACCCCAACCTCTCAATACAACAAAGATCAAACTTGTGGACAATACACGCCTGGGAGAAACAGATGCGATGAGGGTATGCAACGAGAAAATAACGTCCTAATTCAACGGACGTATTTTTTTCGTTTTTCCCTATTGCCTCTATCCTCCCAGGTGTGTGTTGTTTACGATTTTGATCTTTTTTTTTAGCACGGTTCGGCGAACCCCGAAAGTGTGGGGCCGGCATTAGTCAGATTTTCATGTCATAATAAGGTAAACCACTGGACCCTTATACGTGTAAGATGTCTACGAAGAGAAATTTGAGCGACAGTTTTTTCAATAAAGATTCGATCCGGTCGAAAGCAGGAGTTGTACAATCTTGTGAGACACAGCCATTCCAAGGCAATTAACCTCTAATTTCAAATTTAAATAATTTTTTTTTGGTTAAACTCCAATTACGTCCAAAGAAAATTCTGTGGCCTTTGATAAATTAAGTTTGCAGCTATGCGAGTGATGATGAGTCAACCCGTTAGACAATTTTGTGGTGAGTCCAGCGACATCTCAATCGTGTCGCTCCCCCAAAGGATTGCAGAGATATCGACGGATTTCCACAAGCATACGAAGTCGATCTTAAAGTTGCAGTGGCCAGCATCTAGGTTGACAAGAGCATCCGTTTTGTGAATTATTGTACGTTGCCGGTTACCCTGACACTCCTGTGAGCTGTGCGGGGAAAATGCTTCCTTAGGGAATTTTGATGCGAGTCCAGCGACACCTTGATCATGTCGATTGGCTCAAGAATTTCAAAGATATCGACGGATTTCGGAAGTAGTACAAAGCTGATTGTGAAATTGCTGTTTGCCAATATCCAGTTTGGCAGTTATCTCTGACACCCTGTGCACTGACCGAAAAGAGGATCGATCCATCGACGCGTTAGACAATTTTGTGGTGAGTCCAGAGACACTTCGATCAAGTACAGTATTTCACAAAACGTATGCTCTTGTCATCCTAGATGTTGGCCACAGCAATTATAAAATCGATTTCGTATTTTTGCGGAAATCCGTCGATATCTCTGCAATCCTTTGGGGAATCGATACGATCGAGGTGTCGCTGGACTGGCCACAAAATTGCCTAAAGGGTTGTCGAAGCCTGTTTCCCGATTAGTGTACAGGGTGGTAAGAGATAACAGTCAACCCGAATATTGGCCACAGCATTTTCACAGTTAACTTCGTACTACTTCGGAGATCCGTCGATATCTCTGCAATGCTTTGGCGGAGCGACACGATCGAGGTTTCGCCGGACTCCCCACAAAATTGCCTAAAGTGTTGTCGAAGCCTTTTACCCGTCAGTGTACAGGGAAGGGAGTCAGAGATAACCGTCAGCCAAGATGTTGGCCACAGCAATTGCACGATTAACTTCGTACCATGTACATTAGAAAATGGCCGATATCTCTACAATTCTTCGGTCGAGTGATACGATTGGGTTGCCGCCTGTCTCGTAATGTATTTGTGTAAAACAGTGCAAAAAATGAATACCTCCTACCGTCTCTACTATGTCGGCGACCAAGCGTGAATAAGAGTACTATCGCATTCGAGTAGGTTGTCGTTGTAGTTTTTTACGTGTTTATTTCAAAGTAACGATTACTAAGTAACGAATACAAAGTAACGATTACTCGAAACAAATGTAACGAATATAACCGATTACTGAAATTTAACTAAAGTTGACATTACTGATATGTATGAATATTTTAGCAGCTACATCCCCGATAAAAAGAAATGTAGAAAAACTGAACGTCAATTAAATTTCAAAGTATAGTACTGATTTTTCAGGAGGTATCAGGATTTTCCTGAACCCGGCGTCCCGGCAGCACCTTCCAGGCCCGAACAGGTGGTAACCCTAGATCTCTTCTTTTCAGTACCGTATAGCCCCATGTGGGGCCATGGTGCGTTAACTCAGCCGTTTATAGTCAATTTCGAGTTACATTGCATATCATTTCGGAGTGTATATAACGTTGCAAGCACTATATTGTATAACCCTAGATCTTACTCAGATGTTAAATGGGTACCCATTTACCACACTGCTGAGCGTGCTGTTGATCTCATCACCTCAACAAAAAAAGCTGTCTTGGAAATTGGATATCACTAACACATCTGCGGCCTTAGTCCAATGTTGGACTGTCGCGCCTGTTTTTAGGGTTTTTTAGAATTTTTTCAAAAAACCCTTATGAAATCGATTTTGTCCGTCCGTCTGTTCACTAAATAACTCGCGAACGGCTCAACCGATTGTCATGAAATTCGGTATGAATGTGTAGAATGGCTACAGTCTTTGGCACAAATACCTTAAGTTGGTAGGAAGAAGATAACAGGGTGTCCCGAACGTTTGAAAAACTTTTTTAGTTTTTATCGGAGATTAACGTATGGGTATTTAAATCAAAGATCTAGACGAGTACATATCATATCAGTTAAAATTTTCCAGTTTCGAGTAACGGTAAAAAAGTTATTGGCGTTTAAAATTAAACTTCCTTTTCGACCTCCGTTTTTCTAAACCGTTATAGGGATCGATATGAAACTTTGCACAAAGATTGGTCAGTATGGCCTTATATACGTTAAATATTAAGACTGTTGACTTTTGCTAAGGAAAAGTAAATAACAGTAAATTTGTTCGTGTGGTTTCCAAGAATGAAAATTCTGCTAAGGGCTTTTAGAAAATTACACAGGGAATATGTCTACGAATTTTCATTCGAATAACTGTATCCAAACTGGAAATATAGCTAAGTAAGTATTTAGAAAGGGCCTTTCACAATGCAAGGGAAGCCTCTTAAGCATTTGGTGGAAATGCATAGAATGGTAATATTGTTTGCCACAAATATTTTTGAAGTTTGAAGGACCAAGTTAACAGGGTGTCCCGGAAAAGCTGCAAAAGTATACTTGTTCAATACTCATAGGAAAGCTTGCGTGGGCTCTAATGTCAGGGGACACAATGGAATCATTTCATATAAGTTGGTTTTCCTTGATTTAAAAAAGAGTAACAGTAGATTTACAGCTAATAATTCAGTTCATATAGAATGCCAAGCCAGCCTGAGTTTCTTTTTGCTCAAAGGCCATCAGAAATCTGAAATCGAAAAATCCTGTAGATTTGCCTTGGAGTACTTTTATACAGACTGGGTAAATAGTAAATCTATTTTTGGATTGGTCTAATTAAAGGTGGAACGAACGCGTTTATTTAGACCAATCCAAAAATAGATTTACAGGAAGCATTTCATTAATGTTGTGCACAATTCTTATTGCTTATAAAATATATGTACAAAAAATATTCACTATGCATCAAAATTCTAAAAAACTATCGTATTGCGGGCGCAGCCCTCTGTACGCCGGTATTTTTTATTTATCCTAATGGACATTTTTTTGGTTCTATTTCCAGTCTTTCATACGTGGCTGTTTAGCGTATCGAAAGGAGGATCGTATGGACGTATTTTCGTTAGCGAGGCACGAATACTTGCAGCCTCCAATGCCAAAACACGGCCGTCAGGCCATGAGCCAACAGCAGCAACAACAACAGCAACAGAGCTCCTCGCAAAATCAAAGCGCACAGAGCAGTGCGGGTCAAACGAATTTCTCTGCCGGAATGTTTGGCAATTTAAATCAGAGCAGTTCATCCTAGCTGTCG
This sequence comes from Microchrysa polita, assembly GCA_949715475.1. Lineage (NCBI taxonomy): Eukaryota > Metazoa > Arthropoda > Insecta > Diptera > Stratiomyidae > Microchrysa > Microchrysa polita. Next base: position 80,389,471 of record OX454417.1, read on the forward strand.
AGGCGGAACTCAAATTCGTAATTTCCCGTCGCAGTCGCCATAGCTAGTTCGAAAATACAACCAACAACGAGTAGGTGTCGTAATAGCGCAACTGCAACCAAAACAACAACAACAACAACAGTGGCAACCACAACGAGAGCAACCTACATCTCCATTAAAACTGGTCATAATCGTAAACAAAGATGATAACACACTGTGCTAGGGTTGCGGCAAAAATTATGTATGTTTGTTTGCCATGTTTGGAAACGAAATCAATGAATTTCGTAAATGAATTATATACAAGGAGACAGAAAAAAACACAAAAAACGTTTAGCGCGCGAAACAAAATTCCAATTTTGCACTAGCATCGATTCGACGATACACGCCAAACCCAGTACACATGAATGTACAAAAAGAATGTGTAAATGCAAATTGTGTAATTCTGCAATTGCAAAATTGCAAAACTAAAGGCCTAGTGAAAAGTTCAGTGCGCAGTGCAAACGAGCCATTATTAGCAAAATTGGATTGACACGCTGTTCTTTTACAAGATGATGTCAAAATGTATGTATATTGTGATTTCGCCCGGCTGGTGATTAGGTTGACATGCGAAATAAAAAGAAGATAAAAATAATTCGGTTTAAAATAACACGAGAGCAACATACACCCACATATATATACACACACACACACACAATTGAAGTCAAGACTTAATCGCATTAGCTATGAGAATGAGTGAGAGTGCAGCCAGAGCGAGAGAGCGAGAGAGAAAGAGCGAAAAGGATGTAAGAAATATTATCAAAACGAGCTGATCTTTATTAATGAAAAGATCGCGGAATTAAACGCTTGGAAGTGAGATTTATCTAAATCTAATAGATGAAGAGATTTGAGACAGATTGAAGTATGATTATTATATACACTTGTAAGTTTAAGTTTGAAATATTCTAACAATCTATTTAGTTAGTTATTATGTGAATGCGTCCCCAAAAAATTTGCATGAATGTGAATGAGAGATATGATGAGACAATTTATATTAAATTTTTAAATTAAAAATTTAAACACAACACATTATATATAAATAAAATCTATGGATACTATTAAACCTATAAATACGTTTAAAGTAAATGCAGAGGAAAGATTAAAGGATAAATAAGTCTAATCTTTTAAGGAGCAAGAAGAAACATAAGTAAAAAAAATGGATAAATGTAGTGATATACTTATAAACATTAAAAAATAAAAAATTATTGAACAATAAAAAGTAAAACAATTTATTGATATGGAAATACAATATGTACTATTATTCTGGTAATTCAACTTGAGAAAATGCGAACCGTAAAAAATTGCAGAACGACATCTATATCCACACTCACACACAAAACATACATTGCAAAAAAGTGAAACAAACGATTTCCTCTGAAATCTCTTCTTCTCTCAATTAACGTATTTAAACAAGAAATAACTTTTTCCAAAACAATGTGAAACTTTTATCCAATAAAACAAAAACGAAACATGGTCTTGCAAATGCTCTTTAACAGGTGATCACATTTTAATGGGGGAAAGTCAGTCAAAAGCAAACACATCTACACGCAGTCTAAAGTAAGATCCATTTCAAATGGACCTTGACGATACACGTTTCGTAGGCACGCCGAATATAATCATTGTTTCATATGAATGAATACGGACAGCAATATATATAAATGTACAGTACAGTTATCATGGAATATGTATTAAACAAAAACAAAAATGAAGAATAAGCAAAATAATTAAACAAAATTAGTAACGTTTAAGACAGTAAACGTGTTTGAAAACGGATGTGAAAGCATATACCCGCGGATAATTGTGAAGAGAAACTGGTTGATAATAGCGTTTTAAAAATTAAATCAAATACGATAGATGGAAAACAAAATACTATTATTATATACATATAAATAACTTTGTTTAAACAAAACGAAAAAAAAAAACAAACCTCCAATGTTTTTATTATTTTTTACAATTTTTGGTTATTATCATTTTTCTATATTATTTTTAATTATTAATTAATTAATTAATTTAATCGTTATTCAAGATATCCTGATAAGTTAAATCTATATATATATATATATTGAAGTAATAAAAAAACATTTAAAAACCAACAAAAACAAAATTAAATTATTTTTCGAGGTAATAAAGAAAAAATTTAAAAAAAGGAAAAAAAAAAATCAACAATGCATCAACAGATAACAAGAAAAGCTAAAAAAAAAATCAACAACAACACGCTTTCAAAGAAATTTGCAAGTCAGCATACATAAAATATTCAATAAAAATTCAAATTGAAGTTAGAATCAAAATACTGGCAAAGTCGTTTTAATTGAATCTGAAGGTATAGTGCAGTGACTACCGATTGCAATACATATTGTGTGGCCATGGACTGGTGAAATCCAGCTACACTGCACAAGTTTAAACAAGTGAAAGGTTTGTAATGTCTCCTTTTTTTTTTTAGAAAATCGATATTAAAACTATTGTCACGAACCACGTAGTAGCATACATAGATGTTGTAGGCGATTCCATAATGCTTCCAATCAGCTGAACAGCACATCAAACGAATCGTCAAATCGTATTCATTATAGCGGGTGCAATACTCAAAATTCTGTATACATACAAACAACCATTGCACTAAATATCATTGCTTGCATATTACTTGCTGTCCAGAATATGGCAACGCGATTTAATGCAATGCTGTTGCACTTATATATATATATATATATGTGATTTGGGGATTACCCGAAGCAGACCACTACTATTTGGGTCCATTTTCGTCCCCTTACAGTCATCAGTGATTTCCAGAAGTCGACTGATAATTATCGACTTCTTCCTTCATCACTGAGTCCCGTGTGATGAGTAGCATATCTTTGAAGCTAAGTTCCCTCATGGATTCCACACCGATTGTGGATTTGCCTAGTATCCTTAGCCTCCTACTACCTAGTGCTGGGCATTCACATACAATGTGTGCTGCCGTCTCAGCCTCTTCCAGACATAGTCTGCATACATCATCTTCCACGATTTTCATCTTAGATAGATGAGCTTTAAAATTACCATGTCCTGTTACTAAGGCAGTTATCCAACTTAAGCTGCTCCGTGTGTAACTGAGTACTTGTTTGGCTTTCCTCCCTAGTGGACTGGTAATTGCGTTACGAGCCTGTCTACAAGTGGATAGGCTTCGCCATCGTTGCCGATGGATGGAATCAATCCAGCCATGTATCCTGGCTTCAATCATGCCGTTTCCCAAAGCAATTTTGGGTTCCGGTCCTTGGAACTTTTCTGCTGATCCCTCTTTTGCTAAGGTATCGGCAAGTTCATTCCCCAATGTACCTACGTGTCCTTTAACCCACATTAGCGTAACTTCGTTGATTGAAGCACACTTATTGAGCTTCTGGACACACTCCAGTACCAATTTCGAATTGATGTTGGATTGCTGCATGCGCTTGATCACCGATTGGTTGTCGAGTGCTATCAGAATTTTCTTCCCCAGTATCCCGCCTTCCAGAATATGATCCAGCGCGTGCAGCAGTCCAAGCATCTCCGCCTGATATACCGATACATACTCTCCTAGGCGAAGTGAGCATGCAAGGTTTAGCTCCTCGGAGTATATTCCAGCCCCCGCTCTTCCGTCCATGAGAGACCCATCAGTAAAAATAGCAACATCACGTGTATACTCCTCGTGTATCCTACCATCCTCTATGATAGTGATGTGATGTCTTTCGACTATCCTACATCTTCTCATACCATCCAAAGGCATATGAGTCTCCCTGACATTATCACGAATAATATCAAGGATCCTCTTATGACCTCCGTTGCTACCAAAGTGATGCCAAGTGCCATCTCTTACCATTCTTATTGCTGTGAGCGCCGCACTTTGTTTTATAAACAGATCCAGTGGCGGTAATCCCAGTATAACCTCCATAGCATGTGTTGGCGTAGTTCTCATTGCACCACATATGCTTATACATGCTATGCGTTGAATCCCATCCAGCCGTTGCCTAGTAGTTTTCTGGCTACCCTTGGGCCACCAGACCACTGCTGCATAGGATAGAACGGGCCTAACCATCATTGTATAGATCCAATGTGCCGCTTTTGGTGATATACCCCACCTACGTGCACACACTCTCTTACACTGATGCAAAATCCTCGTTGCTTTTTGTGTCTTTTCGTTAACATGAGAGTTCCAAGTAAGTTTGGGATCTAAGGTTACCCCTAGGTACTTCACCTCCTTGGACTCTTTTATCTCCGAACCAAAAAGCAGCATGGGAGTGGTTTCTACATCTTTCCTTTTCAGAGTAAAGACTATAGTGCTTGACTTGCTTGCGTTTATAGTTAGCTCTTGTTCATTACACCATTCTTCAGTTGCTTTGAGAGCTTGCCTCATGCAACCTTGAATAGTGTCCATGAATTTGCCACTGACCATAATTGCTAAGTCATCAGCGTATCCTACTGTATGTACGCCCATCGAGTCCAGTTTCCAGAGAAGAGAGTCTACGGTGATGTTCCACAGTAGAGGCGAAAGTACCCCTCCTTGTGGGCAGCCCCTGACTACCCTTCCTCTTATTCTGGCACATCCATTACTGAGATTTACTGCCCTGCCACTAAGCATCGAATCGATCCATGTTATTATCAAGGACTCGATCTCCCGCTCAGCTAGGGCATTTCTTAGTTTGCTGTATGAGATCTTATCAAAAGCACCCTCTATATCCATAAATGTTGACATAGCGATACCGCTGTTGTTTATCTCTCTTTCTGCTACCCGCACTACTTCATGCAGAGCGGACTCAGTAGATCTACCTGCTCTGTAAGCATGTTGACATCTACTCAAAGGTCTATACATCAGCGAGGTATTCTCTAGATGGTCCACCAATACTCGCTCCATTGTCTTCAATAGAAAAGAGGTTAGGCTAACCGGCCTGAATGACTTCGCTTCCGTATAATCCTTTTTTCCCGGTTTTGGTAGAAAGACAACTTTGGTCTCTCTCCAAGACATTGGGATATATCCTGTCGATAAACAGGCAACGAATATGTTCCGGATCTTCTCCAGCAAAGCTGCTATGCCCCATTGTAGCAGTGCCGGAAATATTCCGTCCATTCCAGCCGTCTTATATGGCTCAAAAGTATTTATAGCACTCCTGACACCATTTGAAGTTATTATCCTCTCAGCTTCTTGTCGTCCGGTCGCCCCTACCAATTTACAGGTTTGAGTCCACGGATTATTTGACTTGAAGCTTCCTGGAAAATGGACTTCCATAAGCGACTGCAATGTCTCCTCCATTGTTTCCGTCATAGTTCCATCCGCCTTTCGGATTAGGCCCATTTTGGAAACGCTGTCTTTCGAAATCATCTTCTGTAATCTGCATACATCGGATGTATTCCTCATATTCGAGCAAAATTCCCTCCACGAATTCCTTTTACGTGTACGTAGAGTCTTCTTCAGCTCTCTCTTTTTATCCTTATATAAATCCCAAGAGCGAGGGGTCCTCTCTCTCATGTACCTATTAAACGCTTTCCTTGTCTCTTTCTTCATAGATTCCAATTCAGTGCACCACCAGGGTGTTGGATCCTTTTCATCTATGATTGTAGCGGGACAAGCCAGTTTGAAAGAGTGAGTTATCGCAGAATTCATTTGTTCCACCGATCGCTCTATCTCAATCGTGTTATTAGGTATTTCCCCTGAAATTTCCTCGATTTGTTCCAATAAACACATTTCATACTTAGTACGGTCCGTATTCCTTGGCACTCTAATACGTTTGTTTTCGCTACTCGGTTTCGTGCCATACAGAATTCCAAACTGAATAGCCCTGTGATCAGACATGGTTAGTCTGTCCACCACTCTCCAGTTCTGAACTCTGTGCAGCATATTGACAGAGCTCAGGGTAATGTCTATCACCTCGGCCCTTCGCGCATCAACGAAGGTGGGAGCCACCCCTGTATTAGCTATTAACAAGTTGTATCTTTCAACAAATTCCAGCAGCTGCTGTCCTCTGATGTTGTCATCTGTGCTGCCCCACACAGTATTATGTGCGTTGGCATCACAGCCTAATATCAGACCTATACCTCTTTCTTTACAGTATTTTACCAGGTTCTCTACTTCCATTGAAGGAGGTGGTTCTGGTGAGTCGTAAGGGAGGTACGCCGACGCGATTATAAATGATCCTGCCCCACTTCCAATCATTACCGCCGTAAGATCGGGCGAGCTTAGATGCGTCATTTGTACCGCATGTACACCATGCCGCACCAGGATACAAGTCCTTACCTTTCCACCCATCTGTACATAGTATAGATTGGCGGATTGTTGCGACAAACCCCTAATTTTGTTTTCCTTGGTAATCCAGGGTTCCTGTATCAATGCAATGTCGAGTTTTTCTTCCTCAAAGCATCTCATCATCATCGCTGATGCTGATATACAGTGATGAATATTCAACTGACACACATTCAGTGTTTGTTTGTGCGGGCCCACCTCCATCCCTGATAGATTCACCCTTACAGGTTCCTCTACCCCCGCATTTTGAACGATATTGCGCTCACTGTGCATTCCTCTGGAATTTAACGACAGCTTGTTCAAGACCGCAGCTGAGTTTCCCCCCTGCTTTCCTGATAGCCTCCGCGTCCTCCTTTGGACACCACACAGTAAGCGTCGTACCGCGCTCTTCCGCAGATCCAAAAGGCTGTGTGTAAGTGACCCTCCATTTGGAAGTGTCTTTTACACAGGCATTCTGTTTCTGCAGCCGCCTGAGAATAACATCCTTGCTCTCGGTACAGCCGTGAGCAAGGATAATCAGTCTCGCCTCATTGCGCATGACTCGCAGACTATCCACACGCAGTCTGGCACCTTCCCATAAGTTGGTCAGGTTTTCCTGCATGCCGATAAGCCAGCTCTTGGTCGATTGATTCCTACACGTCAGTGAAATAAATCCATCAACCAATTGAGTCTTGCCTATGAAGCCTATGTCTCCGGCATCATCACTAAGGTCGTCCAGAGCACACAAAAGAGATGCTTTGAAAGCATTCAGGTGTGTGACATCTAGAGGACCCTCACGAGACGCGTCGGTAACACCCAGGATGAGATCACCTCCGGCAACCTGTGCGAAGGATTTCTTACCCTGATTAGGCTGTTGCACTTGCTATAATGAATACCGGTTCACGGTTCGTTTGAATGCTGTTTTGAGTTGGTGGCTGATTGATTCCATGAGTGCAATGAACCTGGGAATCAATCAGCTGGACGACTCGATGACGGGATGAGTGTCATCGGTCCATGCTTGCGGTGGATTGAGAGAGTCACGATTTGGTCGTCGCCCGGTGAGCACGCGCCACCTTTGCCCGGTGGAGCGAAGACTCATATTTTTGTTAAGATCCGTTAACGATGGCAATGGCGGTTTAGTGCGGGGGATGTCTGGGTAAAAGCCGATTTTGTTTGAAAATTGCGAAGAAAGTGTGTGACCGCAGTGAAACTTAAAAAACCCCGAACTAAAATTTGATAGTGGGTGCAAACAAAAATATGCAACTAATATTGAAAGAAGTGACGCGAGTTCTTCACACTATTTTATCTTCACCCCTACCCCACATTGGCTACATTAAGGTGACCAGACTCCCGAAGGCCCCATGCTGTACACATACTCGCGGAATTCGGTTTTCAAGCAAATTCTCAGTCATACTTCCAGGTTCCGAGGTAAACGCTGCAAAAATGTTTTGAAATTCTCTGATGCGCGACAGACAGAGAGAGGTCTGAGGGCAGAGTAGGGCGAGGTACAGGATCTGAGTTTACGTATGGACGGCCCAGAGGTTAAAATTCTACAAATTGCCTTCCATAGACTCACCCCTCGCTGGGCTCGCCTTATCCTATTTCCCAGCGGTGGTACGTATCAAAAATGTGTGCGTATTCTGAAAAGCGCGACAGACAGAGAGTTCTGATCGGAGCGAAGGACGAGCTATAGGATTTGAGTAATCCTAAGGACGAGCCACAGGTCTAAACTTTAACAATTGCTATTGGTTCACTGCTCGCTGCGTTCGCACCTCGCCTTATTCACTGCCAACCAGCGCTAGTCGCAAGGATGTTGGCGAATTATGAAAAGCGCAACAGAGTGAGCTCTGAACGAAGCCAAGGACGAGCCACAGGATCTGAGTAAATGTATGGACGAGCCAGTGATCTAAATTTAACGAATTGCCCAACATTGGCTCACCGCTCGCTGCATTTGCACTTCGCAACAGCACGGCGTCGCAAAAATGTTGCCGAGTTCTATAATGCGCGACAGACAATGCGAGGTCGAAGAGCCAGAGGTCTAAATCTGATCTAAGCCTGTTTGCAATATTTCTGGAGCAGAGTATGCATTTCTCAAGGGAGATACCATGCCGGTTCCCTGGGCTCTTGACGCCGTTTTAAATTGACTCTAAGGAAATGTGAGTCAAAACTTTATCTAACACCCTTGCCGAATCTTTTCTTTAGTATACATTTTCCTATAGAGGATGATAAAGGAATCGGATAGAGTATAGTGGCCGATTTTTCAATCGTTTTGTCATAGGGAAAATAAATTAAATCTAATCATTTGACGGTTATAACTTCTGAACCTTGGCAGCTAGAGCCTTGAAATGTTCAACAAATTTGTTTGCCAAATTTCAAAATTCCACTCAAGAATTTCCAAGTTGGGGACATCTTTCGATTAGGAAACACAAAGGTGCAATTTAAGCAGCAGAAGCTTCCGAATGCGGATAGGAGGACCGTAAAATTTGGAGGAAATATGAGCGCCAAGTAGCTCTACAATTGCAAATTTTTCAAAGAGACCGGGAAGGGCTTCTGGTTGTCGAAAATGAAAGATTGGCAAACATAAAAGTGCGATTTTCTCGCTAAATATCGACCGGACAGGGTATAGGGGTCAAACTTTACACATTGCAGACATGATTGTTCACAGGCCTCATCGATGAGGTTATTATGTAGTGAATAAGGTTTCATTGTGTGACATGAGGAATGCTGTACATTTTGCTGTACATTTCCCAATGCTGTACGACAGGTCAGAATGCTGTACTGTACAGTAAAATGCTGTACGTCTGGTCAGCTTAGGCTACATGACATGTTGACATCATATTTGGTGTGTGCAAAAAATGAAACCTAAATCACTACATAAGCCCCTTGGTGAGGCCTGGGATCAGTCGTGTCTGTTTTCAGCCATATAATCGCACTTTCATTAGGCAAACGTTTATTTTCGATAACTCGGTAACTCTTTGATCGATTGTTATAAAATTTAACACACTTGTAGAGCTACTTTGCAACTACACTCGGCCGCAAAACTATCGACTCAACCTGAAAGCGCGTGTATTTGTACGTGTTTTTTGGAAAGTATGATGGTTATTCATAAAAGTCGTATGTCGTTTAAAAGTTTGAAACCTTAGCTACCTTTTATTACCCTTTTTATCAATATTTGCTTCGCACTTTTTAAATTATTGCCACTTGTAACAAAAAACCCAGAAAAATTTAAATTTAAGGTAAAGGTCAGGTGAGGTAAATTACCACTATAAAAGTGCCCGTAATCGGTTTCTCATTATCAGTTGCATCAGGAAAGTTAGGTAACTTACATTTGAAGTAATTTCAATCATTGTTTTGTCATCAATGGATACGACGCCAGATCAGGCGGCACAAGTTGTAGCCCTATTGTCGGAAAATCATAGTCAGCGAACCGTCGCTCGCCGTCTTGGAATGAGTCAGTCTGCTGTCTCGAGATTTAGCAGGAGATTTTGAGAGACTGGTAGCTTTCATTCGAGACCAAGAACGGGCCGCTCTCGATCCACTTCAGAGACAGAGACGACCGTTTCATTGTTACAAGTATGTTACGAAATCGGTTCCTCATGGGTGTTGCTCCGCAGCGGAACCTGAGGCGTGTTCGCGGAGTAGCTGTTAGTATCTGCACAGTAAGGAGACGATTAGGGGAAGCGAATATAAATCGAAGACGGCCTGCCAGGGCTTCAAATTGACTGCACGACACCGACAAGCGCGCCTCTTATTTGCTCGAGATCATCTTACTTGGAGCGATACGGAATGGAGCTCAGTATTGTTCACGGACGAGTCGAGAATGTGTCTACATGGCAGTGACAGAAGATGTCGAGTCTGCAGGCGTCCAACTGAGCGATTTGCGCAGTTCTGTTTCACTGAAACGGTTGCATACGGCGGCGGTTCCTGTATGATGTGGGCTGGCATTTCCTTGGAGGGAAAAATGGATCTCGTATTCGTGCCCACAGTAGGCCGAGGAGGAGGGCTGACAGCTAAGCGGTACGTTACCGATATTCTCCGTGTCCACGTTGTGCCCTATGCAGCATTTATTGACGAGAACTTCACTTTGATGCACGAAAATGCCCGGTGTCATGCATCGCGCCTCACTCGACAGTTCTTGAATGAAGCCAATATGTCGTCACTTAACTGGCCTGCACGCAGTCCCGACATCAATCCCATTGAACACTTATAGGACGAACTCAAGAGAAGAGTCCGAGCCAGAAATCCAGTACCTTCGTCCACTGAAGAATTGAACGCAGCCCTATTAGAGGAGTGGAACGGTATTCCTCAAGATACTATCAGCAACTTGATCAGATCAATGCAGAATCGACTGGAAGCTATCATTAGAGCAAGAGGAGGCAATACCAAATACTAAAATAATAAATACTTAACTTATTTTCCAACAGTTTTTTTTTATTTGCAAAAAACCTAACCAAAAACCATTTTCATATTTGCTTATTTTCGCTACGATTTGGCTCAAAGAGCATCAATTTTAAAAGTGCTCACCAAATATTGGTTAAAATGGTACCATCGTAAAGCTGAGGCCTTAACCCTTAAATGCATAGCGTACCATATATGGTACACGGCTAGATTCCTGGAAAAGTCTAGCGATTATTAAATTTTTGATTTTTTTTTTAACTTTTTCTGAAAATAGACAAAACAAGCTTTCACATAAATTCAATTTTGGCTTCCCCAAGCTTTCCTTGAATTGTCTGTGTGTCGTCAAAGTCGACGAACGTTATTTTTTGTGGAATTTTAAAAGCTATTCTTTAGAGCTCAAAAAATTGTCGAAATTTACCGTTATTTGGACAAAGAAAAATACTGGTGAGTAAATTGGAATGTGTTCTTGAGATTCTGTTGAGATTTTGACCAAAAAAAGTCACCAAAGTTATTGTTTGCACCAATTTTGCAACGTACCATATATGGTACACCATGCATTGGGGCATATTCAGAAATATCTATACATACATTCCGATCGCTCTTAGTTGATGAAATTATTCTCCTTTAGTCTTGGCTAGGGTAGGGTATGTTCATAAAATTTTAATTATCAGCTCTTTGAACATGATGGTGCGTTTTATTGGACCCAGAACAGGTCCAAATAACCTAGATTTTCATACAAATTATGTCACCGATCCATTTTTCCAGGACATTTACTGCCATTTTTTTATGAAAGCTAGGTTAATCAGTTCTGCTCAGGATCCAAGGAAACGGAGCTGTCATAGTTGATTTAGAAGGATTGTTTATGTCATTTTATTTTCTATAGCACACCGGTCAGGGCTTAGCGTTTCTGTAGCTGCTTCTTATAACCCCAGTCTTTTTACCTGGCAAGTATACAGGCAAAATTGTTCACATCTCTTCTTTTGTCCTTAGGACACGTCACTAAAAAACCAAGCTTCCGTACTTGACATCTTAGTAAGATACTTGGACTTTCAGCAGGACTCAAGCAGCTGCGCCTTGATATCAAATTTCTTAACCATTTGATTATAACAAGTATTGTCTTGTAAGTCCACGGTCAGGATCCTCAGAAAATGTGCTTCTAGGATCAACCATTTCATATGGAAGACTATGTGGAGTACCACATTCAATAAACAAAAAATTACATGGATATAACTCTTGTGGACATGTCCTGGAAGCAGCAAAAATTTGGGTTATAAAGCAGGCAGCAGGTCATTTCCATATTCATGCCTAGCAAAGTCAATCCAATCCATATACTTTTCAAGAAGGGTATTAGGAATCCCATGAGCTATAATAATTCAGAAGTCTCGAGATATACGTTTAACAGTGGAACATGTTTATAAGGTACTTTTATATAGAAGATTTATTTTAAAACGAAATCTAATCGCGCTAATAGCATGATGAGTACCTACATAACCTATACCCATGTACAGAGCTAGACGGCACGCAAAGTCCAAATGATCAATTCCATGTTTTTTTGTAGGGGAGGAAGGAGTATATAATTCGGATCTGGCGCGCCTTTAATATTTTATACGGACATCTGACAGCTACCACTTGACACACATTTGAATTTATCCCGACATTCTATGAAAAGATATGGCTAAATTTAGGTTTGTAGGGGATGTAGGAGTAGTAAGACCTACTCCACTTTCCATCAACATCCAGGATATGTCACAAATAGGCACGATACACATTTCAATAAGGAATAGGAAACTAATCACGCACCAACCCGAGCTACCTTTTAAAAAACTTAATATTAGCGATTTTCTACAACCTTTCCTTTAATGATGTGGAGTTCATTATATCGAGTTCCCACTATAATTTCGATCAAAACTCTCAATAATCACTATCCTTCCTATTTTGCACTATTCCCATTAAATTAAGAGGCAGATTAAATAAAATTTGAAAAAGTCTTTCATTTACACATTAATGCCCGAATGCATGGCGTACCATATTTGGTACACAATCCAAATTCTACTATTTTCGCTTTTCTGGGAAAACGGGCTATTTCCTGGGAAAATAAAGGCCGATTCCGTGTTCAGTGACTGATTTTACATAAGGGGAGGTCAGTTACGATAGTGGGTTCAGACCCCATGCATTTAAGGGTTAAGCTTTTCAATGACATACGATTTTTATGGATAACTTCTATACTTTTCGAAAAACACGTACAAATACACGCGCTTTTAGGTTGAGTCGATAGTTTTGCGGCCGAGTGTACATTTCCTCAATATTTGAAGGTCCTATCTACCCGCGATCGAAGTTACAGCTGCCCAAAACGCACTTTTGTCTTTTCTAATCGAAAATTGTCCATAAAATTTATCCAATCAATTTGAAATTAGACTAGTATACTTGTGGAGCACCGCACTACCTATTGATAAAAATTTCAAGGCTCAAGCTGTCGAGGTTCAGAAGTTACAACCGTCGCAAGATGCGATTTAACTCATTGCCGGACACAACGCCAAAATTTGACACGATTTGTATGTCAAATGCTCAAAATTGGACGTCTATAGACGTTCTGTCCGGGAAAGGGTTAAGTTGTAAAGTTTGACTCCTGTATGATTGATATTTAGCGAGATAATCGCACTTTTTGGCAATCATTCATTTGCGATAACTCAGCAACACTTGACCAATCTTTCTAAATAGGCATGCATGTGGCTTGTAGAGCTCCGCGGCACTCACATTTCCCCCAAATTTTAAAGTCCTACCTATCCACGTTCGGAAGTTACAGCTACTCAAATCGCACTTTTGTGTTTTCTAATCGAAAATTGTCCATAACTCGGGAATATTTTAGCGGCAAAATTTGAAATTTGGCAGACCTGTAAAGAGCACCGTACTGGCCATATTAGGTAACAATTTAAAACCTCTATAGTTGAAAAGGTTCAACCTAGAGGAGCCGTGGAAAGATGCGATTTTTAATTTTCACAAAACGATGGGAAATTTGTACTCCATCCGATTTCCGTATCAACCTCTATAGTAAAATGCATACTAAAGGGCTCTGCAAGAACTTCCAGATAAAAAAAACGCGCTAAGAACCCAAGGGATCGACATGGCATCAGTAATATAACCATGGAGGAATGCATACTCTCCTTCAGAAACATCGCAACCAGGCCACCCTTCCACCGCTCTTGAGGTTCTCCTCGGACTTCATTCCGTAGATATGCCTGAAAAGCTTCAAACCGCTCTGCCCGATGAGGCCTCAGTTTATATATTGCAATAAACGAATCGAACCGAAGCTTTTAAAAAAGTATAGGTACAAGGTGGGGTGCTCTTTTCTAACAAAATGGGACCGCCAATTTAAACGACGGAAAATCAGAGCACATTTCGGGCTTGGCCTTCTAAACGAGATGCAGGCTACGCTACGCCCTTGCTTGTTATATAGCTTTGCGTGTTAAAACATACATTTGTTCTTCATATGCTAATGATGTTTTGGCAATGAGAACATGGTGAACTTTACGGGTCCTGTTTAGTATCAACCGAAACTTGCTTTCCTGAGGCTCACCACCTATATCCCAGAATATCGGTTACTATTCTTTCTCAATTCTGTTTACGAAGATATCACTTATGAAAGGAAGAAGAATATGTGGTCATTTCACGGCATGCATCATGGTGGTAGCCTTGTGCCATATTATGCTTTCTCCAAATCGTCGTGAAAGAGGGGGATGGGGGAACTGTATGATTAAGGGTTTGTATGAAAACAGAGTTCCGCAATGTGTACAGCATTGGGCCTTGGGGAGTCTGGTCACTTAAGGTTAACCGAGTCATTCTATCTAATAGAAAGTTTCTCTGTGGGACATAGTGCATTAACTACGCCTACTTTCCCCCTCGTTCTATTTTCTGCCATCGTCTTTAGGTCGGACCACCTATAAAAATAGGTCAATCTTAATGTATTTGGCCATTCTAAATCGAATGGAATTGGATTCACACGGTTGAAGTTATTTTGATTTTACAGGGGGGAGGGGATAATTTTTCAGTTTTTCTTAAACGGCTGAATTCTCATAAACGGTGATAGCTAGGGCCCTCAAAGTTTCAGCAAAATGTAGGTCTGGATGCCCTCTTCATCGACTTTTTCAAACCCCATTTTGACCAAATCTCATGGAAATTGAGAAAAGTGGCATTTTCAGGCCAAAAGGAGCTTTTTGGGGGTGATTTATTGGCCAATCTTTAAACGGCTGTATCTCCTAAACGGTGATAGCTAGGGCCCTCAAAGTTTCAGCAAAATGTAGGTCTGGATGCCCTCTTCATCGACTTTTTCAAACCCCATTTTGACCAAATCTCATGGAAATTGAGAAAAGTGGCATTTTCAGGCCAAAAGGAGCGTTTTGGGGGTGATTTATTGGCCAATCTTTAAACGGCTGTATCTCCTAAACGGTGATAGCTAGGGCCCTCAAAGTTTCAGCAAAATGTAGGTCTGGATGCCCTCTTCATCGACTTTTTCAAACCCCATTTTGACCAAATCTCATGGAAATTGAGAAAAGTGGCATTTTCAGGCCAGAAGGAGCGTTTTGGGGGTGATCTATTGGCCAATCTTCAAACAGCTGTATCTCCTAAACGGTGATAGCTAGGGCCCTCAAAGTTTCAGCAAAATGTAGGTCTGGATGCCCTCTTCATCGACTTTTTCAAACCCCACTTTGACCAAATCTCATGGAAATTGAGAAAAGTGGCATTTTCAGGCTAAAAGGAGCGTTTTGGAGGTGATTTATTGGCCAATCTTTAAACGGCTGTATCTCCTAAACGGTGATAGCTAGGGCCCTCAAAGTTTCAGCAAAATGTAGGTCTGGATGCCCTCTTCATCGACTTTTTCAAACCCCATTTTGACCAAATCTCATGGAAATTGAGAAAAGTGGCATTTTCAGGCCAGAAGGAGCGTTTTGGGGGTGATCTATTGGCCAATCTTCAAACAGCTGTATCTCCTAAACGGTGATAGCTAGGGCCCTCAAAGTTTCAGCAAAATGTAGGTCTGGATGCCCTCTTCATCGACTTTTTCAAACCCCATTTTGACCAAATCTCATGGAAATTGAGAAAAGTGGCATTTTCAGGCCAAAAGGAGCGTTTTGGGGGTGATTTATTGGCCACTCTTTAAACGGCTGTATCTCCTAAACGGTGATAGCTAGGGCCCTCAAAGTTTCAGCAAAATGTAGGTCTGGATGCCCTCTTCATCGACTTTTTCAAACCCCACTTTGACCAAATCTCATGGAAATTGAGAAAAGTGGCATTTTCAGGCTAAAAGGAGCGTTTTGGAGGTGATTTATTGGCCAATCTTTAAACGGCTGTATCTCCTAAACGGTGATAGCTAGGGCCCTCAAAGTTTCAGCAAAATGTAGGTCTGGATGCCCTCTTCATCGACTTTTTCAAACCCCATTTTGACCAAATCTCATGGAAATTGAGAAAAGTGGCATTTTCAGGCCAGAAGGAGCGTTTTGGGGGTGATCTATTGGCCAATCTTCAAACAGCTGTATCTCCTAAACGGTGATAGCTAGGGCCCTCAAAGTTTCAGCAAAATGTAGGTCTGGATGCCCTCTTCATCGACTTTTTCAAACCCCATTTTGACCAAATCTCATGGAAATTGAGAAAAGTGGCATTTTCAGGCCAAAAGGAGCGTTTTGGGGGTGATTTATTGGCCACTCTTTAAACGGCTGTATCTCCTAAACGGTGATAGCTAGGGCCCTCAAAGTTTCAGCAAAATGTAGGTCTGGATGCCCTCTTCATCGACTTTTTCAAACTCCATTTTGACCAAATCTCATGGAAATTGAGAAAAGTGGCATTTTCAGGCCAAAAGGAGCGTTTTGGGGGTGATTTATTGGCCACTCTTTAAACGGCTGTATCTCCTAAACGGTGATAGCTAGGGCCCTCAAAGTTTCAGCAAAATGTAGGTCTGGATGCCCTCTTCATCGACTTTTTCAAACCCCATTTTGACCAAATCTCATGGAAATTGAGAAAAGTGGCATTTTCAGGCTAAAAGGAGCGTTTTGGAGGTGATTTATTGGCCAATCTTTAAACGGCTGTATCTCCTAAACGGTGATAGCTAGGGCCCTCAAAGTTTCAGCAAAATGTAGTTCTCGATGCCCTCATCATCGACTTTTTCAAACCCCATATTGACCATATCTCATGGAAATTGAGAAAAGTGGCATTTTCAGGCTAAAAGGAGCGTTTTGGAGGTGATTTATTGGCCAATCTTTAAACGGCTGTATCTCCTAAACGGTGATAGCTAGGGCCCTCAAAGTTTCAGCAAAATGTAGGTCTGGATGCCCTCTTCATCGACTTTTTCAAACCCCATTTTGACCAAATCTCATGGAAATTGAGAAAAGTGGCATTTTCAGGCCAAAAGGAGCGTTTTGGGGGTGATTTATTGGCCACTCTTTAAACGGCTGTATCTCCTAAACGGTGATAGCTAGGGCCCTCAAAGTTTCAGCAAAATGTAGGTCTGGATGCCCTCTTCATCGACTTTTTCAAACCCCATTTTGACCAAATCTCATGGAAATTGAGAAAAGTGGCATTTTCAGGCTAAAAGGAGCGTTTTGGAGGTGATTTATTGGCCAATCTTTAAACGGCTGTATCTCCTAAACGGTGATAGCTAGGGCCCTCAAAGTTTCAGCAAAATGTAGGTCTGGATGCCCTCTTCATCGACTTTTTAAAACCCCATTTTGACCAAATCTCATGGAAATTGAGAAAAGTGGCATTTTCAGGCTAAAAGGAGCGTTTTGGAGGTGATTTATTGGCCAATCTTTAAACGGCTGTATCTCCTAAACGGTGATAGCTAGGGCCCTCAAAGTTTCAGCAAAATGTAGGTCTGGATGCCCTCTTCATCGACTTTTTCAAACTCCATTTTGACCAAATCTCATGAAAATTGAGAAAAGTGGCATTTTCAGGCTAAAAGGAGCGTTTTGGAGGTGATTTATTGGCCAATCTTTAAACGGCTGTATCTCCTAAACGGTGATAGCTAGGGCCCTCAAAGTTTCAGCAAAATGTAGGTCTGGATGCCCTCTTCATCGACTTTTTCAAACCCCATTTTGACCAAATCTCATGGAAATTGAGAAAAGTGGCATTTTCAGGCTAAAAGGAGCGTTTTGGAGGTGATTTATTGGCCAATCTTTAAACGGCTGTATCTCCTAAACGGTGATAGCTAGGGCCCTCAAAGTTTCAGCAAAATGTAGTTCTCGATGCCCTCATCATCGACTTTTTCAAACCCCATATTGACCATATCTCATGGAAATTGAGAAAAGTGGCATTTTCAGGCTAAAAGGAGCGTTTTGGAGGTGATTTATTGGCCAATCTTTAAACGGCTGTATCTCCTAAACGGTGATAGCTAGGGCCCTCAAAGTTTCAGCAAAATGTAGGTCTGGATGCCCTCTTCATCGACTTTTTAAAACCCCATTTTGACCAAATCTCATGGAAATTGAGAAAAGTGGCATTTTCAGGCTAAAAGGAGCGTTTTGGAGGTGATTTATTGGCCAATCTTTAAACGGCTGTATCTCCTAAACGGTGATAGCTAGGGCCCTCAAAGTTTCAGCAAAATGTAGGTCTGGATGCCCTCTTCATCGACTTTTTCAAACTCCATTTTGACCAAATCTCATGGAAATTGAGAAAAGTGGCATTTTCAGGCTAAAAGGAGCGTTTTGGAGGTGATTTATTGGCCAATCTTTAAACGGCTGTATCTCCTAAACGGTGATAGCTAGGGCCCTCAAAGTTTCAGCAAAATGTAGGTCTGGATGCCCTCTTCATCGACTTTTTCAAACCCCATTTTGACCAAATCTCATGGAAATTGAGAAAAGTGGCATTTTCAGGCTAAAAGGAGCGTTTTGGAGGTGATTTATTGGCCAATCTTTAAACGGCTGTATCTCCTAAACGGTGATAGCTAGGGCCCTCAAAGTTTCAGCAAAATGTAGGTCTGGATGCCCTCTTCATCGACTTTTTCAAACACCATTTTGACCAAATCTCATGGAAATTGAGAAAAGTGGCATTTTCAGGCTAAAAGGAGCGTTTTAGAGGTGATTTATTGGCCAATCTTTAAACGGCTGTATCTCCTAAACGGTGATAGCTAGGGCCCTCAAAGTTTCAGCAAAATGTAGGTCTGGATGCCCTCTTCATCGACTTTTTCAAACCCCATTTTGACCAAATCTCATGGAAATTGAGAAAAGTGGCATTTTCAGGCTAAAAGAAGCGTTTTGGGGGTGATTTATTGGCAAATCTTTAAACGGCTGTATCTCCTAAACGGTGATAGCTAGGGCCCTCAAAGTTTCAGCAAAATGTAGGTCTGGATGCACTCTTCATCGACTTTTTCAAACCCCATTTTGACCAAATCTCATGGAAATTGAGAAAAGTGGCATTTTCAGGCTAAAAGGAGCGTTTTGGAGGTGATTTATTGGCCAATCTTTAAACGGCTGTATCTCCTAAACGGTGATAGCTAGGGCCCTCAAAGTTTCAGCAAAATGTAGGTCTGGATGCCCTCTTCATCGACTTTTTCAAACCCCATTTTCGCCAAATCTCATAGAAATTGAGAAAAGTGGCATTTTCAGGCCAAAAGGAGCGTTTTGGGGGTGATTTATTGGCCAATCTTTAAACGGCTGTATCTCCTAAACGGTGATAGCTAGGGCCCTCAAAGTTTCAGCAAAATGTAGGTCTGGATGCCCTCTTCATCGACTTTTTCAAACCCCATTTTGACCAAATCTCATGGAAATTGAGAAAAGTGGCATTTTCAGGCTAAAAGGAGCGTTTCGGAGGTGATTTATTGGCCAATCTTTAAACGGCTGTATCTCCTAAACGGTGATAGCTAGGGCCCTCAAAGTTTCAGCAAAATGTAGGTCTGGATGCCCTCTTCATCGACTTTTTCAAACCCCATTTTCGCCAAATCTCATAGAAATTGAGAAAAGTGGCATTTTCAGGCCAAAAGGAGCGTTTTGGGGGTGATTTATTGGCCAATCTTTAAACGGCTGTATCTCCTAAACGGTGATAGCTAGGGCCCTCAAAGTTTCAGCAAAATGTAGGTCTGGATGCCCTCTTCATCGACTTTTTCAAACCCCATTTTGACCAAATCTCATAGAAATTGAGAAAAGTGGCATTTTCAGCCCAAAAGGAGCGTTTTGGGGGTGATTTATTGGCCAATCTTTAAACGGCTGTATCTCCTAAACGGTGATAGCTAGGGCCCTCAAAGTTTCAGCAAAATGTAGGTCTGGATGCCCTCTTCATCGACTTTTTCAAACCCCATTTTCGCCAAATCTCATAGAAATTGAGAAAAGTGTCAATTTCAGGCCAAAAGGAACGTTTTGGGGGTGATTTATTGGCCAATCTTTAAACGACTGTATCTTGGTGATACCTAGGGCCCTCAAAGTTTCAGCAAAATGTAGGTCTGGATGCCCTCTTCATCGACTTTTTGAAACCCCATTTTCGCCAAATCTCATAGAAATTGAGAAAAGTGTCAATTTCAGGCCAAAAGGAACGTTTTGGGGGTGATTTATTGGCCAATCTTTAAACGACTGTATCTCGGTGATAGCTAGGGCCCTCAAAGTTTCAGCAAAATGTAGGTCTGGATGCCCTCTTCATCGACTTTTTCAAACCCCATTTTGACCAAATCTCATGGAAATTGAGAAAAGTGGCATTTTCAGGCCAAAAGAAGCGTTTTGGGGGTGATTTATTGGCCAATCTTTAAACGGCTGTATCTCCTAAACGGTGATAGCTAGGGCCCTCAAAGTTTCAGCAAAATGTAGGTCTGGATGCACTCTTCATCGACTTTTTCAAACCCCATTTTGACCAAATCTCATGGAAATTGAGAAAAGTGGCATTTTCAGGCTAAAAGGAGCGTTTCGGAGGTGATTTATTGGCCAATCTTTAAACGGCTGTATCTCCTAAACGGTGATAGCTAGGGCCCTCAAAGTTTCAGCAAAATGTAGGTCTGGATGCCCTCTTCATCGACTTTTTCAAACCCCATTTTCGCCAAATCTCATAGAAATTGAGAAAAGTGGCATTTTCAGGCCAAAAGGAGCGTTTTGGGGGTGATTTATTGGCCAATCTTTAAACGGCTGTATCTCCTAAACGGTGATAGCTAGGGCCCTCAAAGTTTCAGCAAAATGTAGGTCTGGATGCCCTCTTCATCGACTTTTTCAAACCCCATTTTGACCAAATCTCATGGAAATTGAGAAAAGTGGCATTTTCAGGCTAAAAGGAGCGTTTTGGAGGTGATTTATTGGCCAATCTTTAAACGGCTGTATCTCCTAAACGGTGATAGCTAGGGCCCTCAAAGTTTCAGCAAAATGTAGGTCTGGATGCCCTCTTCATCGACTTTTTCAAACCCCATTTTGACCAAATCTCATGGAAATTGAGAAAAGTGGCATTTTCAGGCCAAAAGAAGCGTTTGGGGGGTGATTTATTGGCCAATCTTTAAACGGCTGTATCTCCTAAACGGTGATAGCTAGGGCCCTCAAAGTTTCAGCAAAATGTAGGTCTGGATACCCTTTTCATCGACTTTTTGAAACCCCATTTTCGCCCAATCTCATAGAAATTGAGAAAAGTGGCATTTTCAGGCCAAGAGGAGCATTTTGGGGGTGATTTATTGGCCAATCTTTAAACGGCTGTATCTCCTAAACGGTGATAGCTAGGGCCCTCAAAGTTTCAGCAAAATGTAGGTCTGGATGCCCTCTTCATCGACTTTTTCAAACCCCATTTTGACCAAATCTCATGGAAATTGAGAAAAGTGGCATTTTCAGGCCAAAAGAAGCGTTTGGGGGGTGATTTATTGGCCAATCTTTAAACGGCTGTATCTCCTAAACGGTGATAGCTAGGGCCCTCAAAGTTTCAGCCAAATGTAGGTCTGGATGCCCTCTTCATCGACTTTTTGAAACCCCATTTTCGCCAAATCTCATAGAAATTGAGAAAAGTGTCGATTTCAGGCCAAAAGGAACGTTTTGGGGGTGATTTATTGGCCAATCTTTAAACGACTGTATCTCGGTGATAGCTAGGGCCCTCAAAGTTTCAGCAAAATGTAGGTCTGGATGCCCTCTTCATCGACTTTTTCAAACCCCATTTTGACCAAATCTCATGGAAATTGAGAAAAGTGGCATTTTCAGGCCAAAAGGAGCGTTTTGGGGGTGATTTATTGGCCAATCTTTAAACGGCTGTATCTCCTAAACGGTGATAGCTGGGGCCCTCAAAGTTTCAGCAAAATGTAGGTCTGGATGCCCTCTTCATCGACTTTTTCAAACCCCATTTTGACCAAATCTCATGGAAATTGAGAAAAGTGGCATTTTCAGCCCAAAAGGAGCGTTTTGGGGGTGATTTATTGGCCAATCTTTAAACGGCATTATCTCCTAAACGGTGATAGCTAGGGCCCCCAAAGTTTCAGCAAAATGAAGGCCTGGATGCCCTCTTCAAACCCCATTTTGACCAAATCTCATGGAAATTGAGAAAAGTGGCATTTTCAGGCTAAAAGTAGCGTTTTGAGGGTGATTTATTGGTCAATCTTTAAACGGCATTATCTCCTAAACGGTGATAGCTAGGGCCCTCAAAGTTTCAGCAAAATTTAGGTCTGGATGCCCTCTTCATCGACTTTTTCAAACCCCATTTTCGCCAAATCTCATAGAAATTGAGAAAAGTGGCATTTTCAGGCCAAAAGGAGCGTTTTGGGGGTGATTTATTGGCCAATCTTTAAACGGCTGTATCTCCTAAACGGTGATAGCTAGGGCCCTCAAAGTTTCAGCAAAATGTAGGTCTGGATGCCCTCTTCATCGACTTTTTCAAACCCCATTTTGACCAAATCTCATGGAAATTGAGAAAAGTGGCATTTTCAGGCCAAAAGGAGCGTTTTGGGGGTGATTTATTGGCCAATCTTTAAACGGCTGTATCTCCTAAACGGTGATAGCTGGGGCCCTCAAAGTTTCAGCAAAATGTAGGTCTGGATGCCCTCTTCATCGACTTTTTCAAACCCCATTTTGACCAAATCTCATGGAAATTGAGAAAAGTGGCATTTTCAGGCCAAAAGGAGCGTTTTGGGGGTGATTTATTGGCCAATCTTTAAACGGCTGTATCTCCTAAACGGTGATAGCTAGGGCCCTCAAAGTTTCAGCAAAATGTAGGTCTGGATGCCCTCTTCATCGACTTTTTCAAACCCCATTTTGACCAAATCTCATGGAAATGGAGAAAAGTGGCATTTTCAGCCCAAAAGGAGCGTTTTGGGGGTGATTTATTGGCCAATCTTTAGACGGCATTATCTCCTAAACGGTGATAGCTAGGGTCCTCAAAGTTTCAGCAAAATGTAGGTCTGGATGCCCTCTTCATCGACTTTTTCAAACCCCATTTTGACAAAATCTCATGGAAATTGAGAAAAGTGGCATTTTCAGCCCAAAAGGAGCGTTTTGGGGGTGATTTATTGGCCAATCTTTAAACGGCATTATCTCCTAAACGGAGATAGCTGGGGCCCTCCAAGTTTCAGCAAAATGTAGGTCTGGATGCCCTCTTCATCGACTTTTTCAAACCCCATTTTGACCAAATCTCATGGAAATTGAGAAAAGTGGCATTTTCAGCCCAAAAGGAGCGTTTTGGGGGTGATTTATTGGCCAATCTTTAAACGGCATTATCTCCTAAACGGTGATAGCTAGGGCCCTCAAAGTTTCAGCAAAATGTAGGCCTGGATGCCCTCTTCAGCGACTTTTTCAAACCCCATTTTGACCAAATCTCATGGAAATTGAGAAAAGTGGCATTTTCAGGCTAAAAGGAGCGTTTTGAGGGTGATTTATTGGTCAATCTTTAAACGGCATTATCTCCTAAACGGTGATAGCTAGGGCCCTCAAAGTTTCAGCAAAATGTAGGTCTGGATGCCCTCTTCATCGACTTTTTCAAACCCCATTTTGACCAAATCTCATGGAAATTGAGAAAAGTGGCATTTTCAGGCCAAAAGGAGCGTTTTGGGGGTGATTTATTGGCCAATCTTTAAACGGCTGTATCTCCTAAACGGTAATAGCTAGGGCCCTCAAAGTTTCAGCAAAATGTAGGTCTGGATGCCCACTTCATCGACTTTTTCAAACCCCATTTTCGCCAAATCTCATAGAAATTGAGAAAAGTGGCATTTTCAGGACAAAAGGATCGTTTTGGGGGTGATTTATTGGCCAATCTTTAAACGGCTGTATCTCCTAAACGGTGATAGCTAGGGCCCTCAAAGTTTCAGCAAAATGAAGGCCTGGATGCCCTCTTCAAACCCCATTTTGACCAAATCTCATGGAAATTGAGAAAAGTGGCATTTTCAGGCTAAAAGTAGCGTTTTGAGGGTGATTTATTGGTCAATCTTTAAACGGCATTATCTCCTAAACGGTGATAGCTAGGGCCCTCAAAGTTTCAGCAAAATGTAGGTCTGGATGCCCTCTTCATCTACTTTTTCAAACCCCATTTTGACTAAAGCTCATGGAAATTGAGAAAAGTGGCATTTTCAGGCCAAAAGGAGCGTTTTGGGGGTGATTTATTGGCCAATCTTTAAACGGCTGTATCTCCTAAACGGTGATAGCTGGGGCCCTCAAAGTTTCAGCAAAATGTAGGTCTGGATGCCCTCTTCATCGACTTTTTCAAACCCCATTTTGACCAAATCTCATGGAAATTGAGAAAAGTGGCATTTTCAGGCCAAAAGGAGCGTTTTTGGGGTGATTTATTGGCCAATCTTTAAACGGCTGTATCTCCTAAACGGTGATAGCTAGGGCCCTCAAAGTTTCAGCAAAATGTAGGTCTGGATGCCCTCTTCATCGACTTTTTCAAACCCCATTTTGACCAAATCTCATGGAAATTGAGAAAAGTGGCATTTTCAGGCCAAAAGGAGCGTTTTGGGGGTTATTAATTGGCCAATCTTTAAACGGCTGTATCTCCTAAACGGTGATAGCTAGGGCCCTCAAAGTTTCAGCAAAATGTAGGTCTGGATGCCCACTTCATCGACTTTTTCAAACCCCATTTTCGCCAAATCTCATAGAAATTGAGAAAAGTGGCATTTTCAGGACAAAAGGAGCGTTTTGGGGGTGATTTATTGGCCAATCTTTAAACGGCTGTATCTCCTAAACGGTGATAGCTAGGGCCCTCAAAGTTTCAGCAAAATGTAGGTCTGGATGCCCTCTTCATCGACTTTTTGAAACCCCATTTTGACCAGATCTCATGGAAATTGAAAAAAGTGACATTTTCAGGCCAAAAGGAGCGTTTTGGGGGTGATTTATTGGCCAATCTTTAAACGGCATTATCTCCTAAACGGTGATAGCTAGGGCCCTCAAAGTTTCAGCAAAATGTAGGCCTGGATGCCCTCTTCAGCTACTTTTTCAAACCCCATTTTGACCAAATCTCATGGAAATTGAGAAAAGTGGCATTTTCAGGCTAAAAGGAGCGTTTTGAGGGTGATTTATTGGTCAATCTTTAAACGGCATTATCTCCTAAACGGTGATAGCTAGGGCCCTCAAAGTTTCAGCAAAATGTAGGTCTGGATGCCCTCTTCATCGACTTTTTCAAACCCCATTTTGACCAAATCTCATGGAAATTGAGAAAAGTGGCATTTTCAGGCCAAAAGGAGCGTTTTGGGGGTGATTTATTGGCCAATCTTTAAACGGCTGTATCTCCTAAACGGTGATAGCTAGGGCCCTCAAAGTTTCAGCAAAATGTAGGTCTGGATGCCCTCTTCATCGACTTTTTGAAACCCCATTTTCGCCCAATCTCATAGAAATTGAGAAAAGTGGCATTTTCAGGCCAAGAGGAGCGTTTTGGGGGTGATTTATTGGCCAATCTTTAAACGGCTGTATCTCCTAAACGGTGATAGCTAGGGCCCTCAAAGTTTCAGCAAAATGTAGGTCTGGATGCCCTCTTCATCGACTTTTTCAAACCCCATTTTCGCCAAATCTCATAGAAATTGAGAAAAGTGGCATTTTCAGGCCAAGAGGAGCGTTTTGGGGGTGATTTATTGGCCAATCTTTAAACGGCTGTATCTCCTAAACGGTGATAGCTAGGGCCCTCAAAGTTTCAGCAAAATGTAGGTCTGGATGCCCACTTCATCGACTTTTTCAAACCCCATTTTCGCCAAATCTCATAGAAATTGAGAAAAGTGGCATTTTCAGGCCAAAAGGAGCGTTTTGGGGGTGATTTATTGGCCAATCTTTAAACGGCTGTATC
This sequence comes from Microchrysa polita, assembly GCA_949715475.1. NCBI lineage: Eukaryota > Metazoa > Arthropoda > Insecta > Diptera > Stratiomyidae > Microchrysa > Microchrysa polita. Next base: position 80,415,296 of record OX454417.1, read on the forward strand.
TCCTAAACGGTGATAGCTAGGGCCCTCAAAGTTTCAGCAAAATGTAGGTCTGGATGCCCTCTTCATCGACTTTTTCAAACCCCATTTTGACCAAATCTCATGGAAATTGAGAAAAGTGGCATTTTCAGGCCAAGGGGAGCGTTTTGGGGGTGATTTATTGGCCAATCTTTAAACGGCTGTATCTCCTAAACGGTGATAGCTAGGGCCCTCAAAGTTTCAGCAAAATGTAGGTCTGGATGCCCTCTTCATCGGCTTTTTCAAACCCCATTTTCGCCAAATCTCATAGAAATTGAGAAAAGTGGCATTTTCAGGCCAAAAGGAGCGTTTTGGGGGTGATTTATTGGCCAATCTTTAAACGGCTGTATCTCCTAAACGGTGACAGCTAGGGCCCTCAAAGTTTCGGCAAAATGTAGGTCTGGATGCCCTATTCATCGACTTTTTCAAACCCCATTTTGACCAAATCTCATGGAAATTGAGAAAAGTGGCATTTTCAGGCCAAAAGGAGCGTTTTGGGGGTGATTTATTGGCCAATCTTTAAACGGCTGTATCTCCTAAACGGTGATAGCTAGGGCCCTCAAAGTTTCAGCAAAATGTAGGTCTGGATGCCCTCTTCATCGACTTTTTCAAACCCCATTTTCGCCAAATCTCATAGAAATTGAGAAAAGTGGCATTTTCAGGCCAAAGGAGCGTTTTGGGGGTGATTTATTGGCCAATCTTTAAACGGCTGTATCTCCTATACGGTGATAGCTAGGGCCCTCAAAGTTTCAGCAAAATGTAGGTCTGGATGCCCTCTTCATCGACTTTTTCAAACCCCATTTTGACCAAATCTCATGGAAATTGAGAAAAGTGGCATTTTCAGGCCAAAAGGAGCGTTTTGGGGGTGATTTATAGGCCAATCTTTAAACGGCTGTATCTCCTAAACCGTGATAGCTAGGGCCCTCAAAGTTTCAGGAAAATGTAGGTCTGGATGCCCTCTTCATCGACTTTTTCAAACCCCATTTTGACCAAATCTCATGGAAATTGAGAAAAGTGTCATTTTCAGCCCAAAAGGAGCGTTTTGGGGGTGATTTATTGGCCAATCTTTAAACGGCATTATCTCCTAAACGGTGATAGCTGGGGCCCTCCAAGTTTCAGCAAAATGTAGGTCTGGATGCCCTCTTCATCGACTTTTTCAAACCCCATTTTGACCAAATCTCATGGAAATTGAGAAAAGTGGCATTTTCAGGCCAAAAGGAGCGTTTTGGGGGTGATTTATTGGCCAATCTTTAAACGGCTGTATCTCCTAAACGGTGATAGCTAGGGCCCTCAAAGTTTCAGCAAAATGTAGGTCTGGATGCCCTCTTCATCGACTTTTTCAAACCCCATTTTGACCAAATCTCATGGAAATTGAGAAAAGTGGCATTTTCAGGCCAAAAGGAGCGTTTTGGGGGTGATTTATAGGCCAATCTTTAAACGGCTGTATCTCCTAAACCGTGATAGCTAGGGCCCTCAAAGTTTCAGCAAAATGTAGGTCTGGATGCCCTCTTCATCGACTTTTTCAAACCCCATTTTGACCAAATCTCATGGAAATTGAGAAAAGTGGCATTTTCAGGCCAAAAGGAGCGTTTTGGGGGTGATTTATTGGCCAATCTTTAAACGGCTGTATCTCCTAAACGGTGATAGCTGGGGCCCTCAAAGTTTCAGCAAAATGTAGGTCTGGATGCCCTCTTCATCGACTTTTTCAAACCCCATTTTGACCAAATCTCATGGAAATTGAGAAAAGTGGCATTTTCAGCCCAAAAGGAGCGTTTTGGGGGTGATTTATTGGCCAATCTTTAAACGGCATTATCTCCTAAACGGTGATAGCTAGGGCCCTCAAAGTTTCAGCAAAATGTAGGCCTGGATGCCCTCTTCAGCGACTTTTTCAAACTCCATTTTGACCAAATCTCATGGAAATTGAGAAAAGTGGCATTTTCAGCCCAAAAGGAGCGTTTTGGGGGTGATTTATTGGCCAATCTTTAAACGGCATTATCTCCTAAACGGTGATAGCTGGGGCCCTCCAAGTTTCAGCAAAATGTAGGTCTGGATGCCCTCTTCATCGACTTTTTCAAACCCCATTTTGACCAAATCTCATGGAAATTGAGAAAAGTGGCATTTTCAGCCCAATAGGAGCGTTTTGGGGGTGATTTATTGGCCAATCTTTAAACGGCATTATCTCCTAAACGGTGATAGCTGGGGCCCTCCAAGTTTCAGCAAAATGTAGGTCTGGATGCCCTCTTCATCGACTTTTTCAAACCCCATTTTGACCAAATCTCATGGAAATTGAGAAAAGTGGCATTTTCAGGCCAAGAGGAGCGTTTTGGGGGTGATTTAGTGGCCAATCTTTAAACGGCTGTATCTCCTAAACGGTGGCTAGGGCCCTCAAAGTTTCAGCAAAATGTAGGTCTGGATGCCCTCTTCATCGACTTTTTGAAACCCCATTTTGACCAGATCTCATGGAAATTGAGAAAAGTGACATTTTCAGGCCAAAAGGAGCGTTTTGGGGGTGATTTATTGGCCAATCTTTAAACGGCTGTATCTCCTAAACGGTGATAGCTAGAGCCCTCAAAGTTTCAGCAAAATGTAGGTCTGGATGCACTCTTCATCGACTTTTTCAAACCCCATTTTGACTAAATCTCATGGAAATTGAGAAAAGTGACATTTTCAGGCCAAAAGGAGCGTTTTGGGGGTGATTTATTGGCCAATCTTTAAACGTTTAGGAGATACAGCCCCTAAACGGTGATAGCTAGGGCCCTCAAAGTTTCAGCAAAATGTAGGTCTGGATGCCCTCTTCATCGACTTTTTCAAACCCCATTATGACCAAATCTCATAGAAATTGAGAAAAGTGGCATTTTCAGGCCAAGAGGAGCGTTTTGGGGGTGATTTATTGGCCAATCTTTAAACGGCTGTATCTCCTAAACGGTGATAGCTAGGGCCCTCAAAGTTTCAGGAAAATGTAGGTCTGGATGCCCTCTTCATCGACTTTTTGAAACCCCATTTTGACCAGATCTCATGGAAATTGAGAAAAGTGACATTTTCAGGCCAAAAGGAGCGTTTTGGGGGTGATTTATTGGCCAATCCTTAAACGGCTGTATCTCCTAAACGGTGATAGCTAGGGCCCTCAAAGTTTCAGCAAAATGTAGGTCTGGATGCCCTCTTCATCGACTTTTTCAAACCCCATTTTCGCCAAATCTCATAGAAATTGAGAAAAGTGGCATTTTCAGGCCAAAAGGAGCGTTTTGGGGGGTGATTTAGTGGCCAATCTTTAAACGGCTGTATCTCCTAAACGGTGATAGCTAGGGCCCTCAAAGTTTCAGCAAAATGTAGGTCTGCATGCCCTCTTCATCGCCTTTTTCAAACCCCATTTTCGCCAAATCTCATAGAAATTGAGAAAAGTGGCATTTTCAGGCCAAAAGGAGCGTTTTGGGGGTGATTTATTGGCCAATCTTTAAACGGCTGTATCTCCTAAACGGTGATAGCTAGGGCCCTCAAAGTTTCGGCAGAATGTAGGTCTGGATGCCCTCTTCATCGACTTTTTCAAACCCCATTATGACCAAATCTCATGGAAATTGAGAAAAGTGGCATTTTCAGCCCAAAAGGAGCGTTTTGGGGGTGATTTATTGGCCAATCTTTAAACGGCATTATCTCCTAAACGGTGATAGCTAGGGCCCTAAAAGTTTCAGTAAAATGTCGGTCTGGATGCCCTCTTCATCGACTTTTTCAAACCCCATTTTGTGGCATTTTCAGCCCAAAAGGAGTGTTTTGGGGGTGATTTATTGGCCAATCTTTAAACGGCTGTATCTCCTAAACGGTGATAGCTAGGGCCCTCAAAGTTTCAGGAAAATGTCGGTCTGGATGCCCTCTTCATCGACTTTTTCAAACCCCATTTTGTGGCATTTTCAGCCCAAAAGGAGTGTTTTGGGGGTGATTTATTGGCCAATCTTTAAACGGCTGTATCTCCTAAACGGTGATAGCTAGGGCCCTCAAAGTTTCAGGAAAATGTAGGTCTGGATGCCCTCTTCATCGACTTTTTCAAACCCCATTTTGTGGCATTTTCAGCCCAAAAGGAGTGTTTTGGGGGTGATTTATTGGCCAATCTTTAAACGGCTGTATCTCCTAAACGGTGATAGCTAGGGCCCTCAAAGTTTCAGGAAAATGTAGGTCTGGATGCCCTCTTCATCGACTTTTTCAAACCCCATTTTGACCAAATCTCATGGAAATTGAGAAAAGTGGCATTTTCAGCCCAAAAGGAGCGTTTTGGGGGTGATTTATTGGCCAATCTTTAAACGGCTGTATCTCCTAAACGGTGATAGCTAGGGCCCTCAAAGTTTCAGGAAAATGTAGGTCTGGATGCCCTCTTCATCGACTTTTTCAAACCCCATTTTGACCAAATCTCATGGAAATTGAGAAAAGTGGCATTTTCAGCCCAAAAGGAGCGTTTTGGGGGTGATTTATTGGCCAATCTTTAAACGGCTGTATCTCCTAAACGGTGAAGGCTAGGGCCCTCAAAGTTTCAGCAAAATCTAGGTCTGGATGCCCTCTTCATCGACTTTTTCAAACCCCATTTTGACCAAATCTCATGGAAATTGAGAAAAGTGGCATTTTCAGCCCAAAAGGAGCGTTTTGGGGGTGATTTATTGGCCAATCTTTAAACGGCTGTATCTCCTAAACGGTGATAGCTAGGGCCCTCAAAGTTTCAGGAAAATGTAGGTCTGGATGCCCTCTTCATCGACTTTTTCAAACCCCATTTTGACCAAATCTCATGGAAATTGAGAAAAGTGGCATTTTCAGCCCAAAAGGAGCGTTTTGGGGGTGATTTATTGGCCAATCTTTAAACGGCTGTATCTCCTAAACGGTGATAGCTAGGGCCCTCAAAGTTTCAGGAAAATGTAGGTCTGGATGCCCTCTTCATCGACTTTTTCAAACCCCATTTTGACCAAATCTCATGGAAATTGAGAAAAGTTGCATTTTCAGCCCAAAAGGAGCGTTTTGGAGGTGATTTATTGGCCAATCTTTAAACGGCTGTATCTCCTAAACGGTGATAGCTAGGGCCCTCAAAGTTTCAGGAAAATGTAGGTCTGGATGCCCTCTTCATCGACTTTTTCAAACCCCATTTTGACCAAATCTCATGGAAATTGAGAAAAGTGGCATTTTCAGCCCAAAAGGAGCGTTTTGGGGGTGATTTATTGCCCAATCTTTAAACGGCTGTATCTCCTAAACGGTGAAGGCTAGGGCCCTCAAAGTTTCAGCAAAATCTAGGTCTGGATGCCCTCTTCATCGACTTTTTCAAACCCCATTTTGACCAAATCTCATGGAAATTGAGAAAAGTGGCATTTTCAGCCCAAAAGGAGCGTTTTGGGGGTGATTTATTGGCCAATCTTTAAACGGCTGTATCTCCTAAACGGTGATAGCTAGGGCCCTCAAAGTTTCAGGAAAATGTAGGTCTGGATGCCCTCTTCATCGACTTTTTCAAACCCCATTTTGACCAAATCTCATGGAAATTGAGAAAAGTGGCATTTTCAGCCCAAAAGGAGCGTTTTGGGGGTGATTTATTGGCCAATCTTTAAACGGCTGTATCTCCTAAACGGTGATAGCTAGGGCCCTCAAAGTTTCAGGAAAATGTAGGTCTGGATGCCCTCTTCATCGACTTTTTCAAACCCCATTTTGACCAAATCTCATGGAAATTGAGAAAAGTGGCATTTTCAGCCCAAAAGGAGCGTTTTGGGGGTGATTTATTGGCCAATCTTTAAACGGCTGTATCTCCTAAACGGTGATAGCTAGGGCCCTCAAAGTTTCAGGAAAATGTAGGTCTGGATGCCCTCTTCATCGACTTTTTCAAACCCCATTTTGACCAAATCTCATGGAAATTGAGAAAAGTGGCATTTTCAGCCCAAAAGGAGCGTTTTGGGGGTGATTTATTGGCCAATCTTTAAACGGCTGTATCTCCTAAACGGTGATAGCTAGGGCCCTCAAAGTTTCAGGAAAATGTAGGTCTGGATGCCCTCTTCATCGACTTTTTCAAACCCCATTTTGACCAAATCTCATGGAAATTGAGAAAAGTGGCATTTTCAGCCCAAAAGGAGCGTTTTGGGGGTGATTTATTGGCCAATCTTTAAACGGCTGTATCTCCTAAACGGTGATAGCTAGGGCCCTCAAAGTTTCAGCAAAATGTAGGTCTGGATGCCCTCTTCATCGACTTTTTCAAACCCCATTTTCGCCAAATCTCATAGAAATTGAGAAAAGTGGCATTTTAAGGCCAAAAGGAGCGGTTTGGGGGTGATTTATTGGCCAATCTTTAAACGGCTGTATCTCCTAAACGGTGATAGCTAGGGCCCTCAAAGTTTAGCAAAATGTAGGTCTGGATGCCCTCTTCATCGACTTTTTCAAACCCCATTTTCGCCAAATCTGATAGAAATTGAGAAAAGTGGTATTTTCAGGCCAAAAGGAGCGCTTTGGGGGTGATTTATTGGCCAATCTTTAAACGGCTGTATCTCCTAAACGGTGATAGCTAGGGCCCTCAAAGTTTCAGCAAAATCTAGGTCTGGATGCCCTCTTCATCGACTTTTTCAAACCCCATTTTGACCAAATCTCATGGAAATTGAGAAAAGTGGCATTTTAAGGCCAAAAGGAGCGGTTTGGGGGTGATTTATTGGCCAATCTTTAAACGGCTGTATCTCCTAAACGGTGATAGCTAGGGCCCTCAAAGTTTCAGCAAAATGTAGGTCTGGATGCCCTCTTCATCGACTTTTTCAAACCCCATTTTCGCCAAATCTGATAGAAATTGAGAAAAGTGGTATTTTCAGGCCAAAAGGAGCGCTTTGGGGGTGATTTATTGGCCAATCTTTAAACGGCTGTATCTCCTAAACGGTGATAGCTAGGGCCCTCAAAGTTTCAGCAAAATCTAGGTCTGGATGCCCTCTTCATCGACTTTTTCAAACCCCATTTTGACCAAATCTCATGGAAATTGAGAAAAGTGGCATTTTAAGGCCAAAAGGAGCGGTTTGGGGGTGATTTATTGGCCAATCTTTAAACGGCTGTATCTCCTAAACGGTGATAGCTAGGGCCCTCAAAGTTTCAGCAAAATGTAGGTCTGGATGCCCTCTTCATCGACTCTTTCAAACCCCATTTTCGCCAAATCTGATAGAAATTGAGAAAAGTGGTATTTTCAGGCCAAAAGGAGCGCTTTGGGGGTGATTTATTGGCCAATCTTTAAACGGCTGTATCTCCTAAACGGTGATAGCTAGGGCCCTCAAAGTTTCAGGAAAATGTAGGTCTGGATGCCCTCTTCATCGACTTTTTCAAACCCCATTTTGACCAAATCTCATGGAAATTGAGAAAAGTGGCATTTTCAGCCCAAAAGGAGCGTTTTGGGGGTGATTTATTGGCCAATCTTTAAACGGCTGTATCTCCTAAACGGTGATAGCTAGGGCCCTCAAAGTTTCAGGAAAATGTAGGTCTGGATGCCCTCTTCATCGACTTTTTCAAACCCCATTTTGACCAAATCTCATGGAAATTGAGAAAAGTGGCATTTTCAGCCCAAAAGGAGCGTTTTGGGGGTGATTTATTGGCCAATCTTTAATCGGCTGTATCTCCTAAACGGTGATAGCTAGGGCCCTCAAAGTTTCAGGAAAATGTAGGTCTGGATGCCCTCTTCATCGACTTTTTCAAACCCCATTTTGACCAAATCTCATGGAAATTGAGAAAAGTGGCATTTTCAGGCCAAAAGGAGCGTTTTGGGGGTGATTTATTGGCCAATCTTTAAACGGCTGTATCTCCTAAACGGTGATAGCTAGGGCCCTCAAAGTTTCAGCAAAATGTAGGTCTGGATGCCCTCTTCATCGACTTTTTCAAACCCCATTTTCGCCAAATCTGATAGAAATTGAGAAAAGTGGCATTTTCAGGCCAAAAGGAGCGCTTTGGGGGTGATTTATTGGCCAATCTTTAAACGGCTGTATCTCCTAAACGGTGATAGCTAGGGCCCTCAAAGTTTCAGCAAAATCTAGGTCTGGATGCCCTCTTCATCGACTTTTTCAAACCCCATTTTGACCAAATCTCATGGAAATTGAGAAAAGTGGCATTTTCAGCCGAAAAGGAGCGTTTGGGGGTGATTTATTGGCCAATCTTTAAACGGCTGTATCTCCTAAACGGTGATAGCTAGGGCCCTCAAAGTTTCAGGAAAATGTAGGTCTGGATGCCCTCTTCATCGACTTTTTCAAACCCCATTTTGACCAAATCTCATGGAAATTGAGAAAAGTGGCATTTTCAGCCCAAAAGGAGCGTTTTGGGGGTGATTTATTGGCCAATCTTTAAACGGCTGTATCTCCTAAACGGTGATAGCTAGGGCCCTCAAAGTTTCAGGAAAATGTAGGTCTGGATGCCCTCTTCATCGACATTTTCAAACCCCATTTTGACCAAATCTCATGGAAATTGAGAAAAGTGGCATTTTCAGCCCAAAAGGAGCGTTTTGGGGGTGATTTATTGGCCAATCTTTAAACGGCTGTATCTCCTAAACGGTGATAGCTAGGGCCCTCAAAGTTTCAGGAAAATGTAGGTCTGGATGCCCTCTTCATCGACTTTTTCAAACCCCATTTTCGCCAAATCTCATAGAAATTGAGAAAAGTGGCATTTTAAGGCCAAAAGGAGCGGTTTGGGGGTGGTTTATTGGCCAATATTTAAACGGCTGTATCTCCTAAACGGTGATAGCTAGGGCCCTCAAAGTTTAGCAAAATGTAGGTCTGGATGCCCTCTTCATCGACTTTTTCAAACCCCATTTTGACCAAAACTCATGGAAATTGAGAAAAGTGGCATTTTCAGGCCAAAAGGAGCGGTTTGGGGGTGATTTATTGGCCAATCTTTAAACGGCTGTATCTCCTAAACGGTGATAGCTAGGGCCCTCAAAGTTTCAGCAAAATGTAGGTCTGGATGCCCTCTTCATCGACTTTTTCAAACCCCATTTTCGCCAAATCTGATAGAAATTGAGAAAAGTGGTATTTTCAGGCCAAAAGGAGCGCTTTGGGGGTGATTTATTGGCCAATTTTTAAACGGCTGTATCTCCTAAACGGTGATAGCTAGGGCCCTCAAAGTTTCAGCAAAATGTAGGTCTGGATGCCCTCTTCATCGACTTTTTCAAACCCCATTTTGACCAAATCTCATGGAAATTGAGAAAAGTGGCATTTTCAGCCCAAAAGGAGCGGTTTGGGGGTGATTTATTGGCCAATCTTTAAACGGCTGTATCTCCTAAACGGTGATAGCTAGGGCCCTCAAAGTTTCAGCAAAATGTAGGTCTGGATGCCCTCTTCATCGACTTTTTCAAACCCCATTTTCGCCAAATCTGATAGAAATTGAGAAAAGTGGTATTTTCAGGCCAAAAGGAGCGCTTTGGGGGTGATTTATTGGCCAATCTTTAAACGGCTGTATCTCCTAAACGGTGATAGCTAGGGCCCTCAAAGTTTCAGGAAAATGTAGGTCTGGATGCCCTCTTCATCGACTTTTTCAAACCCCATTTTGACCAAATCTCATGGAAATTGAGAAAAGTGGCATTTTCAGCCCAAAAGGAGCGTTTTGGGGGTGATTTATTGGCCAATCTTTAAACGGCTGTATCTCCTAAACGGTGATAGCTAGGGCCCTCAAAGTTTCAGGAAAATGTAGGTCTGGATGCCCTCTTCATCGACTTTTTCAAACCCCATTTTGACCAAATCTCATGGAAATTGAGAAAAGTGGCATTTTCAGCCCAAAAGGAGCGTTTTGGGGGTGATTTATTGGCCAATCTTTAAACGGCTGTATCTCCTAAACGGTGATAGCTAGGGCCCTCAAAGTTTCAGGAAAATGTAGGTCTGGATGCCCTCTTCATCGACTTTTTCAAACCCCATTTTCGCCAAATCTGATAGAAATTGAGAAAAGTGGCATTTTCAGGCCAAAAGGAGCGCTTTGGGGGTGATTTATTGGCCAATCTTTAAACGGCTGTATCTCCTAAACGGTGATAGCTAGGGCCCTCAAAGTTTCAGCAAAATCTAGGTCTGGATGCCCTCTTCATCGACTTTTTCAAACCCCATTTTGACCAAATCTCATGGAAATTGAGAAAAGTGGCATTTTCAGCCCAAAAGGAGCGTTTTGGGGGTGATTTATTGGCCAATCTTTAAACGGCTGTATCTCCTAAACGGTGATAGCTAGGGCCCTCAAAGTTTCAGGAAAATGTAGGTCTGGATGCCCTCTTCATCGACTTTTTCAAACCCCATTTTGACCAAATCTCATGGAAATTGAGAAAAGTGGCATTTTCAGCCCAAAAGGAGCGTTTTGGGGGTGATTTATTGGCCAATCTTTAAACGGCTGTATCTCCTAAACGGTGATAGCTAGGGCCCTCAAAGTTTCAGGAAAATGTAGGTCTGGATGCCCTCTTCATCGACTTTTTCAAACCCCATTTTGACCAAATCTCATGGAAATTGAGAAAAGTGGCATTTTCAGCCCAAAAGGAGCGTTTTGGAGGTGATTTATTGGCCAATCTTTAAACGGCTGTATCTCCTAAACGGTGATAGCTAGGGCCCTCAACTCAAAGTTTCAGCAAAATGTAGTTCTGGATGCCCTCTTCATCGACTTTTTCAAACCCCATTTTGACCAAATCTCATGGAAATTGAGAAAAGTGGCATTTTCTACCCAAAAAGAGCGTTTTGGGGGTGATTTATTGGCCAATCTTTAAACGGCTGTATCTCCTAAACGGTGACGGCTAGGGCCCTCAAAGTTTCAGCAAAATGTAGGTCTGGATGCCCTCTTCATCGACTTTTTCAAACCCCATTTTGACCAAATCTCATGGAAATTGAGAAAAGTGGCATTTTCAGCCCCAAAGGAGCGTTTTGGAGGTGATTTATTGGCCAATCTTTAAACGGCTGTATCTCCTAAACGGTGATAGCTAGGGCCCTCAACTCAAAGTTTCAGCAAAATGTAGTTCTGGATGCCCTCTTCATCGACTTTTTCAAACCCCATTTTGACCAAATCTCATGGAAATTGAGAAAAGTGGCATTTTCAGCCCAAAAGGAGCGTTTTGGAGGTGATTTATTGGCCAATCTTTAAACGGCTGTATCTCCTAAACGGTGATAGCTAGGGCCCTCAACTCAAAGTTTCAGCAAAATGTAGTTCTGGATGCCCTCTTCATCGACTTTTTCAAACCCCATTTTGACCAAATCTCATGGAAATTGAGAAAAGTGGCATTTTCAGCCCAAAAAGAGCGTTTTGGGGGTGATTTATTGGCCAATCTTTAAACGGCTGTATCTCCTAAACGGTGAAGGCTAGGGCCCTCAAAGTTTCAGCAAAATCTAGGTCTGGATGCCCTCTTCATCGACTTTTTCAAACCCCATTTTGACCAAATCTCATGGAAATTGAGAAAAGTGGCATTTTCAGCCCAAAAGGAGCGTTTTGGGGGTGATTTATTGGCCAATCTTTAAACGGCTGTATCTCCTAAACGGTGATAGCTAGGGCCCTCAAAGTTTCAGGAAAATGTAGGTCTGGATGCCCTCTTCATCGACTTTTTCAAACCCCATTTTGACCAAATCTCATGGAAATTGAGAAAAGTGGCATTTTCAGCCCAAAAGGAGCGTTTTGGAGGTGATTTATTGGCCAATCTTTAAACGGCTGTATCTCCTAAACGGTGATAGCTAGGGCCCTCAACTCAAAGTTTCAGCAAAATGTAGTTCTGGATGCCCTCTTCATCGACTTTTTCAAACCCCATTTTGACCAAATCTCATGGAAATTGAGAAAAGTGGCATTTTCAGCCCAAAAGGAGCGTTTTGGAGGTGATTTATTGGCCAATCTTTAAACGGCTGTATCTCCTAAACGGTGATAGCTAGGGCCCTCAACTCTAAGTTTCAGCAAAATGTAGTTCTGGATGCCCTCTTCATCGACTTTTTCAAACCCCATTTTGACCAAATCTCATGGAAATTGAGAAAAGTGGCATTTTCAGCCCAAAAGGAGCGTTTTGGAGGTGATTTATTGGCCAATCTTTAAACGGCTGTATCTCCTAAACGGTGATAGCTAGGGCCCTCAACTCAAAGTTTCAGCAAAATGTAGTTCTGGATGCCCTCTTCATCGACTTTTTCAAACCCCATTTTGACCAAATCTCATGGAAATTGAGAAAAGTGGCATTTTCAGCCCAAAAGGAGCGTTTTGGGGGTGATTTATTGGCCAATCTTTAAACGGCTGTATCTCCTAAACGGTGAAGGCTAGGGCCCTCAAAGTTTCAGCAAAATCTAGGTCTGGATGCCCTCTTCATCGACTTTTTCAAACCCCATTTTGACCAAATCTCATGGAAATTGAGAAAAGTGGCATTTTCAGCCCAAAAGGAGCGTTTTGGGGGTGATTTATTGGCCAATCTTTAAACGGCTGTATCTCCTAAACGGTGATAACTATGGCCCTCAACTCAAAGTTTCAGCAAAATGTAGGTCTGGATGCCCTCTTCATCGACTTTTTCAAACCCCATTTTCGCCAAATCTGATAGAAATTGAGAAAAGTGGCATTTTCAGGCCAAAAGGAGCGCTTTGGGGGTGATTTATTGGCCAATCTTTAAACGGCTGTATCTCCTAAACGGTGATAGCTAGGGCCCTCAAAGTTTCAGCAAAATCTAGGTCTGGATGCCCTCTTCATCGACTTTTTCAAACCCCATTTTGACCAAATCTCATGGAAATTGAGAAAAGTGGCATTTTCAGCCCAAAAGGAGCGTTTTGGGGGTGATTTATTGGCCAATCTTTAAACGGCTGTATCTCCTAAACGGTGATAGCTAGGGCCCTCAAAGTTTCAGGAAAATGTAGGTCTGGATGCCCTCTTCATCGACTTTTTCAAACCCCATTTTGACCAAATCTCATGGAAATTGAGAAAAGTGGCATTTTCAGCCCAAAAGGAGCGTTTTGGGGGTGATTTATTGGCCAATCTTTAAAAAGCTGTATCTCCTAAACGGTGATAGCTAGGGCCCTCAAAGTTTCAGGAAAATGTAGGTCTGGATGCCCTCTTCATCGACTTTTTCAAACCCCATTTTCGCCAAATCTGATAGAAATTGAGAAAAGTGGTATTTTCAGGCCAAAAGGAGCGCTTTGGGGGTGATTTATTGGCCAATTTTTAAACGGCTGTATCTCCTAAACGGTGATAGCTAGGGCCCTCAAAGTTTCAGCAAAATGTAGGTCTGGATGCCCTCTTCATCGACTTTTTCAAACCCCCTTTTGACCAAATCTCATGGAAATTGAGAAAAGTGGCATTTTAAGGCCAAAAGGAGCGGTTTGGGGGTGATTTATTGGCCAATCTTTAAACGGCTGTATCTCCTAAACGGTGATAGCTAGGGCCCTCAAAGTTTCAGCAAAATGTAGGTCTGGATGCCCTCTTCATCGACTTTTTCAAACCCCATTTTCGCCAAATCTGATAGAAATTGAGAAAAGTGGTATTTTCAGGCCAAAAGGAGCGCTTTGGGGGTGATTTATTGGCCAATCTTTAAACGGCTGTATCTCCTAAACGGTGATAGCTAGGGCCCTCAAAGTTTCAGGAAAATGTAGGTCTGGATGCCCTCTTCATCGACTTTTTCAAACCCCATTTTGACCAAATCTCATGGAAATTGAGAAAAGTGGCATTTTCAGCCCAAAAGGAGCGTTTTGGGGGTGATTTATTGGCCAATCTTTAAACGGCTGTATCTCCTAAACGGTGATAGCTAGGGCCCTCAAAGTTTCAGGAAAATGTAGGTCTGGATGCCCTCTTCATCGACTTTTTCAAACCCCATTTTGACCAAATCTCATGGAAATTGAGAAAAGTGGCATTTTCAGCCCAAAAGGAGCGTTTTGGGGGTGAGTTATTGGCCAATCTTTAAACGGCTGTATCTCCTAAACGGTGATAGCTAGGGCCCTCAAAGTTTCAGGAAAATGTAGGTCTGGATGCCCTCTTCATCGACTTTTTCAAACCCCATTTTCGCCAAATCTGATAGAAATTGAGAAAAGTGGCATTTTCAGGCCAAAAGGAGCGCTTTGGGGGTGATTTATTGGCCAATCTTTAAACGGCTGTATCTCCTAAACGGTGATAGCTAGGGCCCTCAAAGTTTCAGCAAAATCTAGGTCTGGATGCCCTCTTCATCGACTTATTCAAACCCCATTTTGACCAAATCTCATGGAAATTGAGAAAAGTGGCATTTTCAGCCCAAAAGGAGCGTTTTGGAGGTGATTTATTGGCCAATCTTTAAACGGCTGTATCTCCTAAACGGTGATAGCTAGGGCCCTCAACTCAAAGTTTCAGCAAAATGTAGTTCTGGATGCCCTCTTCATCGACTTTTTCAAACCCCATTTTGACCAAATCTCATGGAAATTGAGAAAAGTGGCATTTTCAGCCCAAAAGGAGCGTTTTGGAGGTGATTTATTGGCCAATCTTTAAACGGCTGTATCTCCTAAACGGTGATAGCTAGGGCCCTCAACTCAAAGTTTCAGCAAAATGTAGTTCTGGATGCCCTCTTCATCGACTTTTTCAAACCCCATTTTGACCAAATCTCATGGAAATTGAGAAAAGTGGCATTTTCAGCCCAAAAAGAGCGTTTTGGGGGTGATTTATTGGCCAATCTTTAAACGGCTGTATCTCCTAAACGGTGAAGGCTAGGGCCCTCAAAGTTTCAGCAAAATCTAGGTCTGGATGCCCTCTTCATCGACTTTTTCAAACCCCATTTTGACCAAATCTCATGGAAATTGAGAAAAGTGACATTTTCAGCCCAAAAGGAGCGTTTTGGAGGTGATTTATTGGCCAATCTTTAAACGGCTGTATCTCCTAAACGGTGATAGCTAGGGCCCTCAAAGTTTCAGCAAAATGTAGGTCTGGATGCCCTCTTCATCGACTTTTTCAAACCCCATTTTGACCAAATCTCATGGAAATTGAGAAAAGTGGCATTTTCAGCCCAAAAGGAGCGTTTTGGAGGTGATTTATTGGCCAATGTTTAAACGGCTGTATCTCCTAAACGGTGATATCTAGGGCCCTCAAAGTTTCAGCAAAATCTAGGTCTGGATGCCCTCTTCATCGACTTTTTCAAACCCCATTTTGACCAAATCTCTTGGAAATTGAGAAAAGTGGCATTTTCAGCCCAAAAGGAGCGTTTTGGGGGTGGTTTATTGGCCAATCTTTAAACGGCTGTATCTCCTAAACGGTGATAGCCAGGGCCCTCAACTCAAAGTTTCAGCAAAATGTAGGTCTGGATGCCCTCTTCATCGACTTTTTCAAACCCCATTTTGACAAAATCTCATGGAAATTGAGAAAAGTGGCATTTTCAGCCCAAAAGGAGCGTTTTGGGGGTGATTTATTGGCCAATCTTTAAACGGCTGTATCTCCTAAACGGTGAAGGCTAGGGCCCTCAAAGTTTCAGCAAAATCTAGGTCTGGATGCCCTCTTCTTCGACTTTTTCAAACCCCATTTTCACCAAATCTCATGGAAATTGAGAAAAGTGGCATTTTCAGCCCAAAAGGAGCGTTTTGGGGGTGATTTATTGGCCAATCTTTAAACGGCTGTATCTCCTAAACGGTGATAGCTAGGGCCCTCAACTCAAAGTTTCAGCAAAATGTAGGTCTGGATGCCCTCTTCATCGACTTTTTCAAACCCCATTTTCACCAAATCTCATGGAAATTGAGAAAAGTGGCATTTTCAGCCCAAAAGGAGCGTTTTGGGGGTGATTTATTGGCCAATCTTTAAACGGCTGTATCTCCTAAACGGTGAAGGCTAGGGCCCTCAAAGTTTCAGCAAAATCTAGGTCTGGATGCCCTCTTCTTCGACTTTTTCAAACCCCATTTTCACCAAATCTCATGGAAATTGAGAAAAGTGGCATTTTCAGCCCAAAAGGAGCGTTTTGGGGGTGATTTATTGGCCAATCTTTAAACGGCTGTATCTCCTAAACGGTGATAGCTAGGGCCCTCAACTCAAAGTTTCAGCAAAATGTAGGTCTGGATGCCCTCTTCATCGACTTTTTCAAACCCCATTTTCACCAAATCTCATGGAAATTGAGAAAAGTGGCATTTTCAGCCCAAAAGGAGCGTTTTGGGGGTGATTTATTGGCCAATCTTTAAACGGCTGTATCTCCTAAACGGTGATAGCTAGGGCCCTCAACTCAAAGTTTCAGCAAAATGTAGGTCTGGATGCCCTCTTCATCGACTTTTTCAAACCCCATTTTGACCAAATCTCATGGAAATTGAGAAAAGTGGCATTTTCAGCCCAAAAGGAGCGTTTTGGAGGTGATTTATTGGCCAATCTTTAAACGGCTGTATCTCCTAAACGGTGATAGCTAGGGCCCTCAAAGTTTCAGGAAAATGTAGGTCTGGATGCCCTCTTCATCGACTTTTTCAAACCCCATTTTGACCAAATCTCTTGGAAATTGAGAAAAGTGGCATTTTCAGCCCAAAAGGAGCGTTTTGGGGGTGGTTTATTGGCCAATCTTTAAACGGCTGTATCTCCTAAACGGTGATAGCCAGGGCCCTCAACTCAAAGTTTCAGCAAAATGTAGGTCTGGATGCCCTCTTCTTCGACTTTTTCAAACCCCATTTTCACCAAATCTCATGGAAATTGAGAAAAGTGGCATTTTCAGCTCAAAAGGAGCGTTTTGGGGGTGATTTATTGGCCAATCTTTAAACGGCTGTATCTCCTAAACGGTGATAGCTAGGGCCCTCAACTCAAAGTTTCAGCAAAATGTAGGTCTGGATGCCCTCTTCATCGACTTTTTCAAACCCCATTTTCACCAAATCTCATGGAAATTGAGAAAAGTGGCATTTTCAGCCCAAAAGGAGCGTTTTGGGGGTGATTTATTGGCCAATCTTTAAACGGCTGTATCTCCTAAACGGTGAAGGCTAGGGCCCTCAAAGTTTCAGCAAAATCTAGGTCTGGATGCCCTCTTCATCGACTTTTTCAAACCGCATTTTGACCAAATCTCATGGAAATTGAGAAAAGTGGCATTTTCAGCCCAAAAGGAGCGTTTTGGAGGTGATTTATTGGCCAATCTTTAAACGGCTGTATCTCCTAAACGGTGATAGCTAGGGCCCTCAAAGTTTCAGCAAAATGTAGGTCTGGATGCCCTCTTCATCGACTTTTTCAAACCCCATTTTGACCAAATCTCATGGAAATTGAGAAAAGTGGCATTTTCAGCCCAAAAGGAGAGTTTTGGAGGTGATTTATTGGCCAATCTTTAAACGGCTGTATCTCCTAAACGGTGATAGCTAGGGCCCTCAAAGTTTCAGCAAAATCTAGGTCTGGATGCCCTCTTCATCGACTTTTTCAAACCCCATTTTGACCAAATCTCTTGGAAATTGAGAAAAGTTGCATTTTCAGCCCAAAAGGAGCGTTTTGGGGGTGATTTATTGGCCAATCTTTAAACGGCTGTATCTCCTAAACGGTGATAGCCAGGGCCCTCAACTCAAAGTTTCAGCAAAATGTAGGTCTGGATGCCCTCTTCATCGACTTTTTCAAACCCCATTTTCACCAAATCTCATGGAAATTGAGAAAAGTGGCATTTTCAGCCCAAAAGGAGCGTTTTGGGGGTGATTTATTGGCCAATCTTTAAACGGCTGTATCTCCTAAACGGTGATAGCTAGGGCCCTCAAAGTTTCAGTAAAATGTAGGTCTGGATGCCCTCTTCATCGACTTTTTCAAACCCCATTTTGACCAAATCTCATGGAAATTGGGAAAAGTGGCATTTTCAGCCCAAAAGGAGCGTTTTGGAGGTGATTTATTGGCCAATCTTTAAACGGCTGTATCTCCTAAACGGTGATAGCTAGGGCCCTCAAAGTTTCAGCAAAATCTAGGTCTGGATGCCCTCTTCATCGACTTTTTCAAACCCCATTTTCACCAAATCTCATGGAAATTGAGAAAAGTGGCATTTTCAGCCCAAAAGGAGCGTTTTGGGGGTGATTTATTGGCCAATCTTTAAACGGCTGTATCTCCTAAACGGTGATAGCTAGGGCCCTCAAAGTTTCAGTAAAATGTAGGTCTGGATGCCCTCTTCATCGACTTTTTCAAACCCCATTTTGGCCAAATCTCATGGAAATTGAGAAAAGTCGCATTTTCAGCCCGAAAGGAGCGTTTTGGAGGTGATTTATTGGCCAATCTTTAAACGGCTGTATCTCCTAAACGGTGATAGCTAGGGCCCTCAAAGTTTCAGCAAAATGTAGGTCTGGATGCCCTCTTCATCGACTTTTTCAAACCCCATTTTGGCCAAATCTCATGGAAATTGAGAAAAGTCGCATTTTCAGCCCGAAAGGAGCGTTTTGGGGGTGATTTATTGGCCAATCTTTAAACGGCTGTATCTCCTAAACGGTGATAGCTAGGGCCCTCAAAGTTTCAGCAAAATCTAGGTCTGGATGCCCTCTTCATCGACTTTTTCAAACCCCATTTTGACCAAATCTCATGGAAATTGAGAAAAGTGGCATTTTCAGCCCAAAATTGGAGGTGATTTATTGGCCAATCTTTAAACGGCTGTATCTCCTAAACGGTGATAGCTAGGGCCCTCAAAGTTTCAGCAAAATCTAGGTCTGGATGCCCTCTTCATCGACTTTTTCAAACCCCATTTTGACCAAATCTCATGGAAATTGAGAAAAGTGGCATTTTCAGCCCAAAAGGAGCGTTTTGGGGGTGATTTATTGGCCAATCTTTAAACGGCTGTATCTCCTAAACGGTGATAGCTAGGGCCCTCAACTCAAAGTTTCAGCAAAATGTAGGTCTGGATGCCCTCTTCATCGACTTTTTCAAACCCCATTTTGGCCAAATCTCATGGAAATTGAGAAAAGTCGCATTTTCAGCCCAAAAGGAGCGTTTTGGAGGTGATTTATTGGCCAATCTTTAAACGGCTGTATCTCCTAAACGGTTATAGCTAGGGCCCTCAAAGTTTCAGCAAAATGTAGGTCTGGATGCCCTTTTCATCGACTTTTTCAAACCCCATTTTAACCAAATCTCATGGAAATTGAGAAGAGTGGGATTTTCAGCATAAAAGGAGCGTTTTGGAGGTGATTTATTGGCCAATCTTTAAACGGCTGTATCTCCTAAACGGTGATAGCTAGGGCCCTCAAAGTTTCAGCAGTGTCCAGCAGAACACATAATTTCCAATTCATTTTTCTCGGTCTATTATCAAAATGTTGGCGGTCTTCGTTCAAGAACAAATGACTTTTACCTTGCAGCTTCACAAGAAGATTATGCTGCCATTTGCTTAACCGAGACTTGGCTTCACACAGACATTTCAAATGAAGAACTTTTCATAAGAGACTATGATGTCTATCGTCGCGACCGTTATGAGGCTTCGACTAAGAGAGGAGGTGGTGTTTTGGTAGCTATCAAAACAACATTTCCATCTCATGAAGTTGAGCTTTTTCATAAGGACGTAGAACAGATATGTGTTTCTATCAATGTTTCTCGCAGCGAAAAAGTATATATTTTTAATAGATATTTACCACCTTTGAGTTCAGTTGATGTTTATAACAAACATGTAGATAATATCTCCAAGCTATTTGCATCTTTTGAGGAAAAAGACAAATTGATCGTTGTTGGGGATTTCAATCTTGGTAATATAAGTTGGTACTGGAACGACGACGAGAAAAAAATTCTGCCGCGTGATTTACATCTTGAGTGTGAATCTGTTCTAACAGATTGTTTGTTTGCAATGGATTTGATGCAAATGAATCTTGTTAAAAATTCGATTGGTAGAATTTTAGATCTAATTTTTGTTAGTACTTGCTTGAATGCTTCTGTAATTAAAGTAGATAAACCAATTTTGCCCAATTCAATCCATCACAGCGCTCTTCTTCTTGAGTTTGTTTTTTATGATTACATTGAAGAAGAGCCCGAAGTTATTCCTACTAGAAATTTTCAAAAAGCCCAATTTGAAAAACTAAATTCAACATTTTTTAATATGGATTGGGCTCCAGTTATATCGAATAGTAATCTTATTGAAAGTTATACAATTTTTAATTCAATTTTAAATAAATCTATTCGCAAGTACGTTCCTTTAAAAAAGAACAAAATAAAAGCAAAAAATCCTTGGGCTACCAAAGAATTGTTCAAACTTAAGAGAGCAAAAAATAAGGCCCATAAATTATACAAGAAGTCATCCTCTCTTGCCAATAAAGAAAATTTCTTTAGATTGAGAAGAGAGTATGAATTAATGAATAAAAATCTTTACAAACAGTATATTGCGAGAGCTGAAAATAATATAAAGAATGACAGTAAGACATTTTGGAATTTTATAAACAGCAAGCGTAAGAATACGGGAATCCCAAAAAATTTAGAATTCAATGGCAATTTTTACAAAGATGTTCAATCGGTTTGTGACGGATTTGCTAGATTTTTCAGTTCAGTTTACAAAGTGCCAGACTCCGTTTCATCAGAAATGAATGCTAACATCAATGGAAGTCAGAGTGCATTGATCCCTCGGATAGGTCAGGAGGACCTTACGAGTGCTCTTGAGATTTCTGAGGATGACCTATTGAATGCTATGCGTGATCTTGATGTTAGTATTCAGGCCGGACCTGATGGCATTCCTAATATATTTTTGAAGAATTGCATGCAATCGTTATGTCGTCCTTTAGCCTTTATTTTTAATTTGTCCTTGACTTCAGGTGTTTTTCTTGATGAATGGAAAGTTTCATACATAACGCCTGTTCACAAAAAGGGTCCGAAGCATCTTATTGATAACTATAGACCCATAGCTAAAATATCTGCAATACCGAAGTTGTTTGAAATGCTTATTAAAAATAAAATAGATGTTTTAATTAGCCGTTTGATATCGCCATGTCAACATGGATTCCTGAAAGGAAAATCAACTTCAACAAATTTGGTATCATTTAGTAAATTTGTTGCTGATGGTATTGAGCAGGGAATGCAGGTTGATGTGGTATATACCGATTTTTCGAAGGCTTTTGATAGAGTAGATCATAATATTTTACTTAAAAAACTAGAACATTTAGGAATACAGTCAATTTTTCTAAGCTGGGTGAGATCCTATTTAACGGATAGGACTCAGTTGGTGAAGTTAAATGGCTGTACATCTCGCTCTGTTATAAAGTGTTCATCAGGTGTTCCGCAAGGAAGCCATTTAGGACCACTTTTCTTTTTAGTTTTCATAAACGATATCATCCAAAATTTTAAATTCGTGCGTGTATGGCAGTATGCCGATGATATGAAAATCGCTATGAAAATACGCAACATTGATGATTGCCTTAAGTTGCAATCCGATTTAGAAAAGCTGCAATTTTGGTGCCGCGATAATAATTTAAATTTAAATGTTAGTAAATGTAAAGTACTTAGCATATATAAATTGAAAACTCCGGTCTTCTTTGAGTACTCCTTAACAGGTAGTGTTCTTGAAAGGGTTGCCGAAATATCAGATCTTGGTGTAATTTTCGACCATGAGCTTTCATTTCGACAACACATTGATTATTATTTCAAAAGCGAATAGTATGTTAGGATTTGTTAAACGTAATGCGCGCGAATTTAATGATGCTTTTACTTTAAAAATATTGTATGCAGCTTTCGTTCGTTCGCACCTGGAGTATTGTTCTATTGTGTGGAATCCGTTCTATAAGGTGCATATCGAGCGTATAGAAAGAATTCAACACAATTTTACACGGTTTGCCATTTATCAAATTGGCTGGCGTTTCAAGCCAGATTATAAAACTCGCTGTTCCTTATTGGGTTTACAAGCCTTAGATTATAGAAGAACATTTTTAAACGCTATGTTTATAAGAGACCTGTTTTGCTCTCATATTGTTTGTGAAGATATATTAAATAACTTTCAAGTCAGAAATATTCCTCACAATTTACGGCGGAACAACCTTCTTGTTCAGCCTTATCATAGAGTAAACTATGGGCTTAATGAACCAATTACAAGGTCAATTATTCTTTATAATAGTTTGAAGGACTTAGTTAATTTTAATTGTACTAATAAACTAATGTTTAAAAGAAGTTATTGTGATAAATTTCCTTATTAATATATTTTGTTTTCAGTTTTTTTTACGATCTGCTAGAGTTTACACTCGATTGATTGATTAGTCACTTACGTACGGATAGTAAGTAAAGTGATGCCGAGAAGCCTAGTCCCGGGACAAAAGTTTCTGTGAGGCAAAAAAAAAAAAAAAAAAAAAAAAAAAATCTAGGTCTGGATGCCCTCTTCATCGACTTTTTCAAACCCCATTTTGACCAAATCTCATGGAAATTGAGAAAAGTGGCATTTTCAGCCCAAAAGGAGCGTTTTGGTGGTGATTTATTGGCCAATCTTTAAACGGCTTAACGGTGATAGCTAGGGCCCTCAAAGTTTCAGCAAAATGTAGGTCAGGATGCCCTCGTCATCGACTTTTTCAAACCCCATTTTCGCCAAATCTCATAGAAATTGAGAAAAGTGGCATTTTCAGGCCAAAAGGAGCGTTTTGGGGGTGATTTATTGGCCAATCTTTAAACGGCTGTATCTCCTAAACGGTGATAGCTAGGGCCCTCAAAGTTTCAGCAAAATGTAGGTCAGGATGCCCTCTTCATCGACTTTTTCAAACCCCATTTTGACCAAATCTCATAGAAATTGAGAAAAGTGGCATTTTCAGGCCAAAAGGAGCGTTTTGGCGGTGATTTATTGGCCAATCTTTAAACGGCTGTATCTCCTAAACGGTGATAGCTAGAGCCCTCAAAGTTTCAGCAAAATGTAGGTCTGGATGCCCTCTTCATCGACTTTTTCAAACCCCATTTTGACCAAATCTCATGGAAATTGAGAAAAGTGGCATTTTCAGGCCAAAAGGAGCGTTTTGGGGGTGATTTATTGGCCAATCTTTAAACGGCTGTATCTCCTTAACGGTGATAGCTAGGGCCCTCAAAGTTTCAGCAAAATGTAGGTCAGGATGCCCTCTTCATCGACTTTTTCAAACCCCATTTTGACCAAATCTCATGGAAATTGAGAAAAGTGGCATTTTCAGGCCAAAAGGAGCGTTTTGGGGGTGATTTATTGGCCAATCTTTAAACGGCTGTATCTCCTAAACGGTGATAGCTAGGGCCCTCAAAGTTTTAGCAAAACGTAGGTCTGGATGCCCTCTTCATCGACTTTTTCAAACCCCATTTTGACCAAATCTCATGGAAATTGAGAAAAGTGGCATTTTCAGGCCAAAAGGAGCGTTTTGGGGGTGATTTATTGGCCAATCTTTAAACGGCTGTATCTCCTAAACGGTGGTAGCTAGGGCCCTCAAAGTTTTAGCAAAATGTAGGTCTGGATGCCCTCTTCATCAACTTTTTCAAACCCCATTGTGACCAAATCTCATGGAAATTGAGAAAAGTGGCATTTTCAGGCCAAAAGGAGCGTTTTGGGGGTGATTTATTGGCCAATCTTCAAACGGCTGTATCTCCTTAACGGTGATAGCTAGAGCCCTCAAAGTTTCAGCAAAATGTAGGTCTGGATGCCCTCTTCATCGACTTTTTCAAACCCCATTTTGACCAAATCTCATGGAAATTGAGAAAAGTGGCATTTTCAGGCCAAAATTAGCGTTTTATAGCCAATACAGACTACGAACAAATCCTGGTGTAGATTAAAATTAATCCAGTCAAAACCCTGGATACTAGATCGAATCATATGTCTCTAAATTCAAAATGCATCGTAGAATGTAGGTACTTGTATTTTTCAAATTGCAGTACAATATGGTACAACTGTCAACTAAATCTAGGATTTAGTAAATCTTGTCGATAGTCTGAATCGCCCCTTAGGGGTGATTTATTGGCCAATCTTCAAACGGCTGTATCTCCTTAACGGTGATAGCTAGAGCCCTCAAAGTTTCAGCAAAATGTAGGTCTGGATGCCCTCTTCATCGACTTTTTCAAACCCCATATTGACCAAATCTCATAGAAATTGAGAAAAGTGGCATTTTCAGGCCAAAAGGAGCGTTTTGGGGGTGATTTATTGGCCAATCTTTAAACGGCTGTATCTCCTAAACGGTGATAGCTAGGGCCCTCAAAGTTTTAGCAAAATGTAGGTCTGGATGCCCTCTTCATCAACTTTTTCAAACCCCATTTTGACCAAATCTCATGGAAATTGAGAAAAGTGGCATTTTCAGGCCAAAAGGAGCGTTTTGGGGGTGATTTATTGGCCAATCTTTAAACGGCTGTATCTCCTTAACGGTGATAGCTAGGGCCCTCAAAGTTTCAGCAAAATGTAGGTCAGGATGCCCTCGTCATCGACTTTTTCAAACCCCATTTTCGCCAAATCTCATAGAAATTGAGAAAAGTGGCATTTTCAGGCCAAAAGGAGCGTTTTGGCGGTGATTTATTGGCCAATCATTAAACGGCTGTATCTCCTAAACGGTGATAGCTAGAGCCCTCAAAGTTTCAGCAAAATGTAGGTCTGGATGCCCTCTTCATCGACTTTTTCAAACCCCATTTTGACCAAATCTCATGGAAATTGAGAAAAGTGGCATTTTCAGGCCAAAAGGAGCGTTTTGGGGGTGATTTATTGGCCAATCTTTAAACGGCTGTATCTCCTAAACGGTGATAGCTAGGGCCCTCAAAGTTTTAGCAAAATGTAGGTCTGGATGGCCTCTTCATCAACTTTTTCAAACCCCATATTGACCAAATCTCATGGAAATTGAGAAAAGTGGCATTTTCAGGCCAAAAGGAGCGTTTTGGGGGTGATTTATTGGCCAATCTTTAAACGGCTGTATCTCCTTACCGGTGATAGCTAGGGCCCTCAAAGTTTCAGCAAAATGTAGGTCTGGATGCCCTCTTCATCGACTTTTTCAAACCCCATTTTCGCCAAATCTCATAGAAATTGAGAAAAGTGGCATTTTCAGGCCAAAAGGAGCGTTTTGGGGGTGATTTATTGGCCAATCTTTAAACGGCTGTATCTCCTAAACGGTGATAGCTAGGGCCCTCAAAGTTTTAGCAAAATGTAGGTCTGGATGGCCTCTTCATCAACTTTTTCAAACCCCATATTGACCAAATCTCATGGAAATTGAGAAAAGTGGCATTTTCAGGCCAAAAGGAGCGTTTTGGGGGTGATTTATTGGCCAATCTTTAAACGGCTGTATCTCCTTACCGGTGATAGCTAGGGCCCTCAAAGTTTCAGCAAAATGTAGGTCTGGATGCCCTCTTCATCAACTTTTTCAAACCCCATTTTGACCAAATCTCATGGAAATTGAGAAAAGTGGCATTTTCAGGCCAAAAGGAGCGTTTTGGGGGTGATTTATTCGCCAATCTTTAAACGGCTGTATCTCCTTAACGGTGATAGCTAGGGCCCTCAAAGTTTCAGCAAAATGTAGGTCAGGATGCCCTCTTCATCGACTTTTTCAAACCCCATTTTGACCAAATCTCATAGAAATTGAGAAAAGTGGCATTTTCAGGCCAAAAGGAGCGTTTTGGGGGTGATTTATTGGCCAATCTTTAAACGGCTGTATCTCCTTAACGGTGATAGCTAGGGCCCTCAAAGTTTTAGCAAAATGTAGGTCAGGATGCCCTCTTCATCGACTTTTTCAAACCCCCATTTTAACCAAATCTCATAGAAATTGAGAAAAGTGGCATTTTCAGGCCAAAAGGAGCGTTTTGGCGGTGATTTATTGGCCAATCTTTAAACGGCTGTATCTCCTAAACGGTGATAGCTAGGGCCCTCAAAGTTTTAGCAAAATGTAGGTCTGGATGCCCTCTTCATCAACTTTTTCAAACCCCATTTTGACCAAATCTCATGGAAATTGAGAAAAGTGGCATTTTCAGGCCAAAAGGAGCGTTTTGGGGGTGATTTATTGGCCAATCTTTAAACGGCTGTATCTCCTTAACGGTGATAGCTAGGGCCCTCAAAGTTTCAGCAAAATGTAGGTCTGGATGCCCTCTTCATCGACTTTTTCAAACCCCATTTTGACCAAATCTCATGGAAATTGAGAAAAGTGGCATTTTCAGGCCAAAAGGAGCGTTTTGGGGGTGATTTATTGGCCAATCTTTAAACGGCTGTATCTCCTTAACGGTGATAGCTAGGGCCCTCAAAGTTTTAGCAAAATGTAGGTCTGGATGCCCTCTTCATCAACTTTTTCAAACCCCATTTTGACCAAATCTCATGGAAATTGAGAAAAGTGGCATTTTCAGGCCAAAAGGAGCGTTTTGGGGGTGATTTATTGGCCAATCTTTAAACGGCTGTATCTCCTTAACGGTGATAGCTAGGGCCCTCAAAGTTTCAGCAAAATGTAGGTCTGGATGCCCTCTTCATCGACTTTTTCAAACCCCATTTTGACCAAATCTCATGGAAATTGAGAAAAGTGGCATTTTCAGGCCAAAAGGAGCGTTTTGGGGGTGATTTATTGGCCGATCTTTAAACGGCTGTATCTCCTAAACGGTGATAGCTAGGGCCCTCAAAGTTTTAGCAAAATGTAGGTCTGGATGCCCTCTTCATCAACTTTTTCAAACCCCATTTTGACCAAATCTCATGGAAATTGAGAAAAGTGGCATTTTCAGGCCAAAAGGAGCGTTTTGGGGGTGATTTATTCGCCAATCTTTAAACGGCTGTATCTCCTAAACGGTGATAGCTAGAGCCCTCAAAGTTTCAGCAAAATGTAGGTCAGGATGCCCTCTTCGTCGACTTTTTCAAACCCCATTTTCGCCAAATCTCATGGAAATTGAGACAAGTGGCATTTTCAGGCCAAAAGGAGCGTTTTGGGGGTGATTTATTGGCCAATCTTTAAACGGCTGTATCTCCTAAACGGTGATAGCTAGGGCCCTCAAAGTTTTAGCAAAATGTAGGTCTGGATGGCCTCTTCATCAACTTTTTCAAACCCCATATTGACCAAATCTCATGGAAATTGAGAAAAGTGGCATTTTCAGGCCAAAAGGAGCGTTTTGGGGGTGATTTATTGGCCAATCTTTAAACGGCTGTATCTCCTAAACGGTGATAGCTAGGGCCCTCAAAGTTTTAGCAAAATGTAGGTCTGGATGCCCTCTTCATCAACTTTTTGAAACCCCATTTTGACCAAATCTCATGGAAATTGAGAAAAGTGGCATTTTCAGCCCAAAAGGAGCGTTTTGGGGGTGATTTATTGGCCAATCTTTAAACGGCTGTATCTCCTAAACGGTGATAGCTAGGGCCCTCAAAGTTTTAGCAAAATGTAGGTCTGGATGCCCTCTTCATCAACTTTTTCAAACCCCATTTTGACCAAATCTCATGGAAATTGAGAAAAGTGGCATTTTCAGGCCAAAAGGAGCGTTTTCGGGGTGATTTATTGGCCAATCTTTAAACGGCTGTATCTCCTTAACGGTGATAGCTAGGGCCCTCAAAGTTTCAGCAAAATGTAGGTCAGGATGCCCTCGTCATCGACTTTTTCAAACCCCATTTTCGCCAAATCTCATAGAAATTGAGAAAAGTGGCATTTTCAGGCCAAAAGGAGCGTTTTGGGGGTGATTTATTGGCCAATCTTTAAACGGCTGTATCTCCTAAACGGTGATAGCTAGGGCCCTCAAAGTTTCAGCAAAATGTAGGTCAGGATGCCCTCTTCATCGACTTTTTCAAACCCCATTTTGACCAAATCTCATAGAAATTGAGAAAAGTGGCATTTTCAGGCCAAAAGGAGCGTTTTGGCGGTGATTTATTGGCCAATCATTAAACGGCTGTATCTCCTAAACGGTGATAGCTAGAGCCCTCAAAGTTTCAGCAAAATGTAGGTCTGGATGCCCTCTTCATCGACTTTTTCAAACCCCATTTTGACCAAATCTCATGGAAATTGAGAAAAGTGGCATTTTCAGGCCAAAAGGAGCGTTTTGGGGGTGATTTATTGGCCAATCTTTAAACGGCTGTATCTCCTAAACGGTGATAGCTAGGGCCCTCAAAGTTTTAGCAAAATGTAGGTCTGGATGGCCTCTTCATCAACTTTTTCAAACCCCATATTGACCAAATCTCATGGAAATTGAGAAAAGTGGCATTTTCAGGCCAAAAGGAGCGTTTTGGGGGTGATTTATTGGCCAATCTTTAAACGGCTGTATCTCCTAAACGGTGATAGCTAGGGCCCTCAAAGTTTTAGCAAAATGTAGGTCTGGATGCCCTCTTCATCAACTTTTTGAAACCCCATTTTGACCAAATCTCATGGAAATTGAGAAAAGTGGCATTTTCAGCCCAAAAGGAGCGTTTTGGGGGTGATTTATTGGCCAATCTTTAAACGGCTGTATCTCCTAAACGGTGATAGCTAGGGCCCTCAAAGTTTTAGCAAAATGTAGGTCTGGATGCCCTCTTCATCAACTTTTTCAAACCCCATTTTGACCAAATCTCATGGAAATTGAGAAAAGTGGCATTTTCAGGCCAAAAGGAGCGTTTTGGGGGTGATTTATTGGCCAATCTTTAAACGGCTGTATCTCCTAAACGGTGATAGCTAGAGCCCTCAAAGTTTCAGCAAAATGTAGGTCTGGATGCCCTCTTCATCGACTTTTTCAAACCCCATTTTGACCAAATCTCATGGAAATTGAGAAAAGTGGCATTTTCAGGCCAAAAGGAGCGTTTTGGCGGTGATTTATTGGCCAATCTTTAAACGGCTGTATCTCCTAAACGGTGATAGCTAGAGCCCTCAAAGTTTCAGCAAAATGTAGGTCTGGATGCCCTCTTCATCGACTTTTTCAAACCCCATTTTGACCAAATCTCATGGAAATTGAGAAAAGTGGCATTTTCAGGCCAAAAGGAGCGTTTTGGGGGTGATTTATTGGCCAATCTTTAAACGGCTGTATCTCCTTAACGGTGATAGCTAGGGCCCTCAAAGTTTCAGCAAAATGTAGGTCAGGATGCCCTCTTCGTCGACTTTTTCAAACCCCATTTTCGCCAAATCTCATGGAAATTGAGACAAGTGGCATTTTCAGGCCAAAAGGAGCGTTTTGGGGGTGATTTATTGGCCAATCTTTAAACGGCTGTATCTCCTAAACGGTGATAGCTAGGGCCCTCAAAGTTTTAGCAAAATGTAGGTCTGGATGCCCTCTTCATCAACTTTTTCAAACCCCATTTGGACCAAATCTCATGGAAATTGAGAAAAGTGGCATTTTCAGGCCAAAAGGAGCGTTTTGGGGGTGATTTATTGGCCAATCTTTAAACGGCTGTATCTCCTTAACGGTGATAGCTAGGGCCCTCAAAGTTTCAGCAAAATGTAGGTCTGGATGCCCTCTTCATCAACTTTTTGAAACCCCATTTTGACCAAATCTCATGGAAATTGAGAAAAGTGGCATTTTCAGCCCAAAAGGAGCGTTTTGGGGGTGATTTATTGGCCAATCTTTAAACGGCTGTATCTCCTTAACGGTGATAGCTAGGGCCCTCAAAGTTTCAACAAAATGTAGGTCAGGATGCCCTCTTCATCGACTTTTTCAAACCCCATTTTGACCAAATCTCATAGAAATTGAGAAAAGTGGCATTTTCAGGCCAAAAGGAGCGTTTTGGGGGTGATTTATTGGCCAATCTTTAAACGGCTGTATCTCCTAAACGGTGATAGCTAGGGCCCTCAAAGTTTTAGCAAAATGTAGGTCTGGATGCCCTCTTCATCAACTTTTTCAAACCCCATTTGGACCAAATCTCATGGAAATTGAGAAAAGTGGCATTTTCAGGCCAAAAGGAGCGTTTTGGGGGTGATTTATTGGCCAATCTTTAAACGGCTGTATCTCCTTAACGGTGATAGCTAGGGCCCTCAAAGTTTCAGCAAAATGTAGGTCTGGATGTCCTCTTCATCGACTTTTTCAAACCCCATTTTGACCAAATCTCATGGAAATTGAGAAAAGTGGCATTTTCAGGCCAAAAGGAGCGTTTTGGGGGTGATTTATTGGCCAATCTTCAAACGGCTGTATCTCCTTAACGGTGATAGCTAGAGCCCTCAAAGTTTCAGCAAAATGTAGGTCTGGATGCCCTCTTCATCGACTTTTTCAAACCCCATATTGACCAAATCTCATAGAAATTGAGAAAAGTGGCATTTTCAGGCCAAAAGGAGCGTTTTGGGGGTGATTTATTGGCCAATCTTTAAACGGCTGTATCTCCTAAACGGTGATAGCTAGGGCCCTCAAAGTTTTAGCAAAATGTAGGTCTGGATGCCCTCTTCATCAACTTTTTCAAACCCCATTTTGACCAAATCTCATGGAAATTGAGAAAAGTGGCATTTTCAGGCCAAAAGGAGCGTTTTGGGGGTGATTTATTGGCCAATCTTTAAACGGCTGTATCTCCTTAACGGTGATAGCTAGGGCCCTCAAAGTTTCAGCAAAATGTAGGTCAGGATGCCCTCGTCATCGACTTTTTCAAACCCCATTTTCGCCAAATCTCATAGAAATTGAGAAAAGTGGCATTTTCAGGCCAAAAGGAGCGTTTTGGGGGTGATTTATTGGCCAATCTTTAAACGGCTGTATCTCCTAAACGGTGATAGCTACGGCCCTCAAAGTTTCAGCAAAATGTAGGTCTGGATGCCCTCTTCATCAACTTTTTCAAACCCCATTTTGACCAAATCTCATGGAAATTGAGAAAAGTGGCATTTTCAGGCCAAAAGGAGCGTTTTGGGGGTGATTTATTGGCCAATCTTTAAACGGCTGTATCTCCTTAACGGTGATAGCTAGGGCCCTCAAAGTTTCAGCAAAATGTAGGTCTGGATGCCCTCTTCATCAACTTTTTCAAACCCCATTTTGACCAAATCTCATGGAAATTGAGAAAAGTGGCATTTTCAGGCCAAAAGGAGCGTTTTGGGGGTGATTTATTGGCCAATCTTTAAACGGCTGTATCTCCTAAACGGTGATAGCTACGGCCCTCAAAGTTTCAGCAAAATGTAGGTCTGGATGCCCCCTTCATCGACTTTTTCAAACCCCATTTTCGCCAAATCTCATAGAAATTGAGAAAAGTGGCATTTTCAGGCCAAAAGGAGCGTTTTGGGGGTGATTTATTGGCCAATCTTTAAACGGCTGTATCTCCTAAACGGTGATAGCTAGGGCCCTCAAAGTTTCAGCAAAATGTAGGTCTGGATGCCCTCTTCATCGACTTTTTCAAACCCCATTTTGACCAAATCTCATGGAAATTGAGAAAAGTGGCATTTTCAGGCCAAAAGGAGCGTTTTGGCGGTGATTTATTGGCCAATCTTTAAACGGCTGTATCTCCTAAACGGTGATAGCTAGAGCCCTCAAAGTTTCAGCAAAATGTAGGTCTGGATGCCCTCTTCATCGACTTTTTCAAACCCCATTTTGACCAAATCTCATGGAAATTGAGAAAAGTGGCATTTTCAGGCCAAAAGGAGCATTTTGGCGGTGATTTATTGGCCAATCTTTAAACGGCTGTATCTCCTAAACGGTGATAGCTAGGGCCCTCAAAGTTTCAGCAAAATGTAGGTCTGGATGCCCCTTCATCGACTTTTCCAAACCCCATTTTCGCCAAATCTGATAGAAATTGAGAAAAGTGGCATTTTCAGGCCAAAAGGAGCGTTTTGGGGGTGATTTATTGGGCAATCTTTAAACGGCTGTATCTCCTAAACGGTGATAGCTAGGGCCCTCAAAGTTTCAGCAAAATGTAGGTCTGGATGCCCCCAAAGTTTCACCAAATTGTAGGTCTGGATGCCCTCTTCATCGACTTTTTCAAACCCCATTTTGACCAAATCTCATGGAAATTGAGAAAAGTGGCATTTTCAGGCCAAAAGGAGCGTTTTGGCGGTGATTTATTGGCCAATCTTTAAACGGCTGTATCTCCCAAACGGTGATAGCTAGAGCCCTCAAAGTTTCAGCAAAATGTAGGTCTGGATGCCCTCTTCATCGACTTTTTCAAACCCCATTTTGACCAAATCTCATGGAAATTGAGAAAAGTGGCATTTTCAGGCCAAAAGGAGCGTTTTGGGGGTGATTTATTGGCCAATCTTTAAACGGCTGTATCTCCTAAACGGTGATAGCTAGAGCCCCCAAAGTTTCACCAAATTGTAGGTCTGGATGCCCTCTTCATCGACTTTTTCAAACCCCATTTTGACCAAATCTCATGGAAATTGAGAAAAGTGGCATTTTCAGCCCAAAAGGAGCGTTTTGGGGGTGATTTATTGGCCAATCTTTAAACGGCTGTATCTCCTAAACGTTGATAGCTAGGGCCCTTAAAGTTTCAGCAAAATGTAGGTCTGGATGCCCTCTTCATCGACTTTTTCAAACTCCATTTTCGCCAAATCTCATAGAAATTGAGAAAAGTGGCATTTCAGCCCAAAAGGAGCGTTTTGGGGGTGATTTATTGGTCAATCTTTAAACGGCTGTATCTCCTAAACGGTGATAGCTAGGACCCTCAAAGTTTCAGCAAAATGTAGGTCTGGATGCCCTCTTCATCGACATGTGAAACCCCTATTTTCGAAAATTTTCATACAACAGAAAAGTTTTATTATCTCGCAAATTAGAGCAGCTAGACGTTTCAAACTTTGCACTTTTCCGATTATGCAATTTGGCTGGGCAGGGTTAAGGAAGGCGGTGAAAACGCATTCATTGCGGTTTATCGCTAACCTCTCCACATTACAACGCTTGATGTGTTGTCTAAACGTCTATTATAGGAATTTCTGTGACAAAGAATCCCTAAAAAGCAAATTTGGTATCCTCTTGTGATTGGTAAGAATCATGCTGCGTACAGAACATCTATAGTCGCTTAGTGTTATTATTCGGTTGTCGTGATTAAAACAGCAAGGTCCCATATGCTGACATTAAGCG
Source organism: Microchrysa polita (assembly GCA_949715475.1). Classification (NCBI taxonomy): domain Eukaryota; kingdom Metazoa; phylum Arthropoda; class Insecta; order Diptera; family Stratiomyidae; genus Microchrysa; species Microchrysa polita. The sequence continues at coordinate 80,447,939 of OX454417.1, forward strand.
GCATCGACTGTACTACATCAAGTCAAAAACTGGGTTAAATTCGTCAAAAATTATTGGAGAATTTGACTGAAATTGAATCGTATAACGATATGGTGCAAGTTCAGAAATATCAAACGAAGATTACCGACTATTTTAAACAATAAGGAAGTAAAGCAGTTGGTTATAACCGAGGTTGACTGTATTTAGATAATTACATAAATGTATTATATTATTGTAAATGAGTCTTGTAAATGTAAATACATATTTTGTCTTAATATAAATGTGTAATAATAAAAAATTAAATACTACTGAAATTTACATCATTTTTTTGTGCTTTACTCCGCAAGCAACATGAATGTTGTTCTAAATTTCAATTACAAAAATGTACAAATAAAATCGAAAACGTGAATCTAAGATTCTATACGGAACGCACACAATCACTACTAAAAACCAGTAAAATATCAAATTCTACTCACTCGCAGATATTGTAGTGGTAAAGTAAGCAACGGATCTGTTTATAATATGTTACAACCCAAATGGGTGTGAAAAAAAATTATCCGTATTATTTGCAGCGGTCCCGATATATTTTGCCGTGCTGTCATGAACTAGAATGTTTTATGTAAAATAAATTCTTTTGTTTTTCAAAATATTTTCTTTACGTATTACATAAACGACTGAATGGATAAATGTGTAATACGAGTATGATTTTCTCACTATGCAATTGAAAATATATTTGTCGACTAGACAAAAAGTTTGACTAAAATTAGGCGAATAAAAAGGAGTACAGAGGTATTATTTTCGCCAACTCTATTATAGCTCTACACGTGCCTGTGTCGCAACTAACGCGTATAAGTACATACGTATATAATTAAGGTAAGAGGTTAATGATTGCGATTCGAAATTGATTAATGGTTGCTTTTAGAATAAATAATGTTTAAGACTCAAAATATTCGCCATGGACTAGTTTACATACTGACCAAACCTGTAATACAGTATGTAACCTAGATATTATGTCTTTTTTATTTTAATACTATTCAAACGAACGGGGTTTCTACTTGCATAGAAATTGCAAAGAACACGACTCTTCAGATCACGAAATTTCTCATCGAATTTTGATTGTTTTGTATAATCAAACGGTATTTCGGAATTTTGCATTTTTTTATGCACTTACATCACAAACATTCCAAAGTTATACAGTATAAATTCCACCTGATTTCCTTTTACTGTCTAATAGTTCAGCCTCTTTTGCAATTTCCACTATACCCTCTTTGCTTTGAATGGCATTATTCTCTACAATTTCTTCGACTAGTTGACGCTCTTCATTATCATTTTGAATTTGTTCACAGAGATCTTCACCCTCGGTTACATCACCATCAACAGATTTGTTGCTATCATTGCTCTGTTCGTCAGATTCACTATCCTTTGAATGGGAGAGTGCTGCATGAGCTAGCTCAGCTTCTTGCGGTTGGTCTGCTGATGGTTGAAATTGCGGCTGATTACCGGTCGATGGATTTGTTGTTATGGATGACCACCAATTTGAGAAGGCGCCTTTCGCCTGCGATAGTGCACCTCCTGTGAATTAAATGATATTTTAAAGCATTTAGTTGGAATGGAATTTTCTTTTTCAATGAAATATAAGAAATTTACAAGGAAATTTAAACTATTACTACAGAGTTCTTGTCCCTCTCTCTCTCTCTGCCATTTCTTATCTGCATCCATTTCCATCCAGCCGTAAGCAGAACAGGTGTTGGCGATTCCATTTAATATTCGTGACAGATATGAATTTACACTCGGCTTCACAAAAATCGGGCCACTCGCCACGTTCGAACTCAAATTCAATTTTCTCAAAAAGTATGAAACTAACAACTATGAAAGTTATATCTACAGAAAGTGCATTTAATGGCAATTCAAATGACTATGATTTTTATTCGAAGTACCGTTAACTCACATTACAATCAAGCAACAAACACAATGCTAACGATTTCCCTGTTTTGATTAGAGTTCGCGCTAACCGTTATTTTGTTTCGGCAGAGAAAGTAGTCGGATATTTTTTTCTGATTTCTTTAGTTGATATTCTAAGCTTGGTTAGACGCGTGCATTTTTACCACTTTTGTCAGTCGATAATGGATACGACACCTGAGAAAGCAGCTCAAGCTGTAGCACTACTTCAAGCAGGCTTTGGGCAACGTGAGGTCGCTCGAAGACTTCAAATTGGCAGATCGTCAGTGCAAAGAGTTTACAGACGGTACCTAGAGACTGGAATATTCGATCGTCGTCCAGGTTCGGGCAGAAGTAGGGCTACATCAGCAACAGAAGATCGCTATATCCAACTCTCTATTCTGAGAAATCGTTGCCTCAACGCAGTTCAAGTCCTAGGAAACTGCGTGACGAACACCAAGTGGTCATGAGTTCTTCTACCGTCAGAAGGAGACTTGCTGAACGGAACCTCACTCCAAGAAGAGCTGCAACAGGTCCAACATTAATGGAAGCCCACCGTCGAGCACGAATTCGCTTGAGAGTATAGAGATTGGACATTAGAAGAGTGGGGTGGGGTGCTCTTCACTGATGAGATCAGGGTGGGTCTATATCAGAATGATCGACGTCAGAGAGTATATCGTCGCCCTTGAGAACGTTATTTTCAGTGTTGCATCGCTGAATCTGTTGCTTATGGAGGGGGATAAGGATCTGGGGCGGCATCTCACTAACTGGACGTACATCGTTAGTTTTCATCGAACCGACGGGCAGTACACGTGGATTGACTTCACATCGATACATTAATGAAATCCTTGCAGTCCATGTGGCACCTTATGCAGATTATATCGGCCATAATATCCTGTTGATGCAGGATAATGCACGGCCGCATGTTGCTCATGTGGTTACCCAGTATCGGCAGGACGTGATGGACTGGCCAGCTCGAAGCCCAGACTTGAATCCAATAGAGCACTTATGGGATAAACTGAAACGTCAGATTCCAGCCCGTGTTCCTGCTCCAACAACGCTTCCAGAGCTGCGAATCGCAATTGAAGAGGAGTGGAGCGCCATTCCCCAAGATTTCATCGTCAGCCTCGTGAGGTCTATGAATAGGAAGATGTTAGCAATTATTCGAGCAAGAGGAGGGAACACGGAATAGTGATCTAATACCTTTTTCAAATTGTTTCTTTGTTTTCGGGTTAAATTTGAATTTTTAACTTGGTGATTACAACATCGGAAAACGACTCGAAATGACTCTTATGTGTAAAGTCTTTAAAAAATGCTTAATCAATTCAAAAACCCCAATGTGTTTGTATTAATTTTAATTGTCATAAATTCTACTTTCAGCTGATATAATAACATTATTAGTTGTAGCTTCTATACTTTTTGAGAAAATTGGGTTAGATTGTGAAAATTGTAAGTGGCTCGGTTTCATTGAAGCTCAGTGTAGTATCATCGAAACTTTCGAGGCACTTTCCTGAGTTTTGGCAACTCTTGGCCGTTTGAATAATAGTTGAAATAGATTACACGCGTCAGCAGCAGCATCGGCAGAATTTCATAGCTGACAAATATGCTAAATGCCAAGTCTTCTGCTCAATATTTTTGTCAGCAATGTAAAATGCATTGTGCTTGACGTTTCGCGATGCCGATGCTTCTGCTGACGCGTCTAATCTATTTCAAGCATAAAAACGGGTGTGGTCCGCCCCGTAGAGGCTTGCAAATGTCCTGAAGGAATGGTTGCCAGTAGGACCACATATGAATATATTGAATTGAATTGATGAATTTATGTATGTCGCGGCCACAACCCGGAGCGGAGGCGAGTTAAATTTTTTTGGTTGGTTCTGGGTAACTGCTGTTCAATCGGAGAGATGGTTGGTGGTTTGATGCCAAGTACGCGGTTGTTAGAGAATTATCGAGTTGCCTTTTTGACTTCTTGGATATGTATACATACTAGCTATTTCCGCCTTGTATTCGAAGCTCTCGAAGGGAACTTTTTCATACTCCTGGACATCCCGTTCTTTGTCCCTAATTGAGTGTCTGATGCGTGCTCAGAGAAGCCTCCTCTAGTTCAAAGCCAGGAACTAGAAAACTCTCATACTCTTGTTGACAGACAATCATGGGCTTGAGAAGATTCCAAATTAGGGAAATCGGACGATGTCGCCACAAACTTTAGATGATAAATATTGGTTCCCGGTCGATTTGCGTTTCCAAAAGTTAATATGTTACGCACCAAATGACAATGAGAACAGTGAAATAAAAAAAAACGCGAGAAATATTCAGTTTTAGTGGATTTTCGCGTGTTTGAAGCCCGGACGGCACAATTTTTCCGTACATTTGTACATCATTTTGACTTGTTTTCAAAGGCAATCATGGGCTGATTTCCCCACTTTCTCTCGCTTCCTGGCTTCCTAATATAGGTGGCTTTGGTGCTCAGTGTCGCCAATTCGAATAGATAGTCGTCAGTTATATTCCATATTTATAAAATGGTGAACAGGGTGGCGGAGAATTTAGGCGCTAAAAGTATCAAATTGTTGTTGTTGTAGCGATTCAGGATTTTGTTTATCCTTAATCAAAGGGAGTTTTCGACAGCTCTTGGCCGTTGTGACAGCGGGTAGCTCCCGGACGATATACATCGAAAAAACGGCTGCTGTGGAGCATTTTTTTTATAAAGACAACGCAAACATGGCGAAAGTGGGGTTTGAACTCACGCTCCGGTAGTTCAGAGGTAGAGTGTTTTCTCTACCCACTGAAGAAGAAGAAGGTATCAATGTGAACCAAGTAACTTTTAATAGGGTTGTACTGTCGTCAGCGTATGAGATGATTTCCAGTCCCGTAAGTCATGTGGAAAGTATCTTACGTCTTGGCGATGGCACGATCCAATATATAGCGACCTGTAGAAATAGGCTGAGACATTACCGCCAGAACGGATGACGTGCCTAAACTGCAGGACGAGCGACGCGACGCAATGGAGCGGTTTAAATAACGAGGCAACGAAGAAGAAGAATGGAAGTGGGGAAAAGTGTGAGAAATAAGAGTTGAAAAGGGTAGGAGATAATACTCCTCCTGGGTGACGCCTTGTTTGATATTTCGAAGCATAGATTGTCCGTTTCTAATGGACAACCCATTTGAGGCGAAAGCCACGAGGATTGTGCGCTTGCAGGGCCTCGGCCGGTTATGCCCGTTGATTTTAGACATGATACCACGATGAGTGGTGGTGGTACTATTCGTCTCCCGGAAGCCGTGTTGATAATTGGAAAGGTTGATATGCGCCATTAGTAGTACTAGCGCTTCGAGTACTTTAGCCACAGAACACAGGACGGTATGATTCTCTAAGAATATGGTCTCGGTGAGTGGAGATGTTTGAGCATGATTATAGCTCTATCGTATGGGCCAAGCGCTTTGAAATTTTTAACGTGTTTAATTGCATTGCACTAAAACGTGGCAAGGCTGCTGGGCTCGACGGTATTTCAACCGAACTTTACCACGCAACAGCGGAGCTATTGCACGCTTTAAATGGTAAAGCGTTGAATATAGAAACTTTTCCCACTGAATGGAAGGATGGTTTGATTGTCAAACTTCTAAAAAAGGGCATTCTAACGGAATGCAATAATTGAAGGCGTATTTGTTTGCTTCCCGCTGTTGCCAAAATAATAGCTAGGAAAATCTTGAAGAAAATCAAGCTCCACTTAGAAAGAAAATTTATGAAGAGCAGGCTGGGATTCGATCTGGGTTTTCTTGTGCGGACCACATCAACACCTAAGGGATTGTAATTGAACGATGCGTCGAATATAGATCTCCGTTGCACATGCTCTTTGTTGATTTTGAGAAGGCTTTCGACAGTGTGAAACGAGAATGTATCTGGGCGGCCTTGCGCAATAGAGGTGTCCCAGAGAAAATAGTGGCTATAATTAGGGCAACATACGTAGTAGAATCCAAAATTGTTGAGAAAAATACACTTACAGTTATCCGATTGAATTCATTTTACCGCTATTCGATAGAGCAACTCTTCGGTCATAACAGGACTAAACATGAGTTCAATTGTGCAATCAAGGGCCTGGCTAGGTAATTATTTGTGTCGCATTCTGATTTCGTATTTGAAATGGAGCAGATCAAGTACCGCGCGGTCATTGAATTCCTTTTTTTGAAAGGATACACGGCGTCCCAGATTCGAAATCAACTCATATCCGTGTACGGCAACTCTTCACCATCCCAGGCGACTATTTACCGGTGGATTTTGGAATTCAAGCTAGGAAGGACGAATGTTTTTGATGAACCCCGCACCGGACGCCCAATAACTGAGACCACCGAAGAAAACGTCCAATTAGTCGAGGAAGTTGTATTGAGTGATCGGCGACTAAAGTTATCAGAGATTGCATAAAGGACAAGTCTATCAAAAACCACCGTCGAAAGAATTATTACCGACCATTTGGGGATGAGGAAGATCTCGGCAAGATGGATCCCGAAACTCCTCTCAGCAGATCAAATGAAGCAGCGGATGAAATGTTCGAAAGACTTTTTGGAGCTGTGTCGCGCCGACGGATGCAATTATCAACAGAATTGTGACAGGAGACGAAACCATGGTCCTTTACTATGACCACGACCAAAAGGGAGTCCATGGAATGGAGGAGGCCTTATGAGGAGCGCCCCACGAAGGCGAAGGTGCAGCAGAGCCGGAAAAAGATTATGGCCACCATCTTCTGGGATTCCAAGGGAATTATAATGATTGACTTCAAGGAAGAGGGCAGATCAGTAACAGGGAAATATTATGCAGATCTTTTGACCCAATTGAGGGTCAACATCGTGGAGAAACGGTATGGAAAACTGGCGACAGGGGTGCTGCTTCTTCACGACAATGCACCAGTTCACACCGCCGCGGTGGCCAAGGCAGCTGTGGTCAAATGCGGCTTTGAAGAAATTGAACACCCCCCGTACAGCCCAGACCTGGCCCCAAGTGACTACTTCCTGTTCCCAAAATTAAAAAAGGACCTGCGAGGACGAAAATTTGAGATTGAGAAGGAACTGCTGTTTTGGACCATTTTCAAGACAAACCCGCGGACTACTTTTTGAAAGGGATGCACGATCTTATTAAACGATCTCATCGTTGTATTGAAGTAAAGGGGGGTTACATTGAAAAATAAAACTTAAATGAATTCAATCGGATAACTGGAAGTGTGTTTTTCTCAACAATTTTGGATTCTACTACGTACGTCGATGCAAATTGTCGCGTACTCCATAAAGGTAAGGTGTCGGAGGGTTTCGAAGTTCATAGCGATGTCGGGCAGGGTTGTATCCTATGACCCATTCTGTTTCGTTTAGTGATTGGTGATGTGGTCCATGTAGCTTTGCCTGAAGAACGCAACCGTGGTATTCAGTGGACTCTGAAATCCCACCTACAACATTTGGACTATGCTGACGACATTTGCTTACTCTCGCATAAGATCATGGATCTAAGCGAAATGGGTGTCTATCTCGAGAGAGAGGCAAAGGTTGTTGGGCTAAAGATAAATATCAGCAAGACCAAAATCCTTAGCCTAACCCCATTCTTCCCATAAGTATCAATGGACAACTTGTAGACAAGGTAGACGAATTTGTCTATTTAGGTAGCATTGTTGCTGTTGATAGTAGCACCGATCAAGACGTAGTTCGCCGCATTAAGCATGCCAAGTGTTCCTTCGGCATGTTGTCCAAACTCTGCGAAAGCAGTTATGTCAGTGTTAAAACCAAACTGGGGATATTTCGCTCCCTGATACTTTCAGTGCTCCTGTACGGGAGCAGCAATTGGAAAGTTTCCGCTACCGTTACCAAGAAGCTGCAAACTTTCACCAACACTTGTCTTCGTCGAATCTTAAGAATTTTTTGGCCCGATAGAATTTCGAATTAAGACCTTCTTGGGCGCATTCTTCAAATACCTATCGACGAAGTGATTTTCAGGCGAAAGTGGCAGTCGATTAGTCATACGTTGCGATGGAACCCCTTCTCACAACGAGGTCGACAAAGGGGTCGCCCTAAGATCACGTGGCGCAGATCTATGGATAAGGAATGTGCCTCTTTGAGAAAGAACTGGGGTCAAATACGATAAATGGCCAGAAACCGTTCGCGATGGCGAGTAGGTGTAGTAGACGCGCTATGCCCAAGGAGTTAAGGCAACTTAGTAGTAGTAGTAAAAGTAATTGCATTGGTGGTGACATGGAAACCATTCCTTACGGTTTTACGGGGTTAGAAAGTGTTCTCACAGTCTCCGACTGACCCACACTGGTTTCAATGTGGCAGTTCTGTAAGTGGGAATTATATATTTGACTTCTGCTGTCGTTTGCTTGCTTTGTAATCTCAGTGTTCAAGACGCCGATTCGAGGATCACTATAGGGTCATTTCTTCGTATTTTCTCATATTTAAAAATGTGTGGATGGAAAATGTGATCTCAGTAGCGACATACGGCCAGCTGGGATGAATCTTTTGGCTGCAATTTGTATGATCCGTCTTAAAAAAATTTCGGCTAGGGGTACATCAGTAGGAGGTGGTCAAGAGAGAGGCTTCGCCAAATTGTACATTGAAGGTAATATCGTTTCTACAATGATGGCACTAATCCGTTGAGTGTTGTTGTTGAGCCCGGTTTTTTTTAAAATAGGGCCATTCTTTACAGCACGAACATTTTTGTAAATCCGCAGCAGATCCATGAAACAGGATTAGTTTCGATCCCGGCGCATATGGGTAAAATTAGGAACAACTGAGCCGGGCAAGGTTGTTCCATAGGAATAAAAACTCAAGCCAATTATGTGTTCATTTTTTTTTGTTTCCCCACTTGTGTCGAGGGTGTTGTAGGGATTCTTTATCATGCTTGAGAAGCATGGACCGTTTCGGGACGTAGACCCATTTGCTGTAGGATTGTTACCTATTGTTATTCATTGGAATATACGAAAAAAAATGCTTTGGAATCAAACTGGCATCTCTGTCAATATTCGGTTCAAAATTATTTGAAGAATTTAAATTACTTACCTACAGCTCGACTTGTAGTATTTACAGCTTGATTTATTTTCCTTCCACTCTCGCTATTTTGCATGGTTCTGCAACAAAATTGGAATAGAGCTCAATAAAAACCAATAAACATATTTCCCGTGCAATCATAACTTACTGAGCCAATTTCAGCTTCATATCAGCCACCGACAGAGTACCGGCGAATGGATGACCACTAGGAACTGCGTCGAGGAAACTGTCGGCCGTTTTCTTTTCTTCCCATTCTAAAAAGCTTTGTGATTTCTTCCAAGCCATCATAAATTGTCCATTAAAATGCTCGCACTCTTTTGGATTGTCTGCAAATAGATGAACATTATCAACCTAATAAACGGATTTCTAAGTTTGTTTCTACCGACTTACCATGTGACACAGCCGTTTTGAGCAAAGCCAAAGTATAACCCTGAAATTGTTGTCGAATCCAATTTTCACTTCCTTCGCCACCCTCTTTCGGGTTCTGTACTTGTCGAATAACAAAATCAAAGAATCTTAAATCTTCTGTAGTCAAAACCAATTGTCGTCGCAGATCTAAGTCACTCGTTTCAATTGTACCGGCTTCAATATCAATTTGAACATCTGCCAAATTCTTCTTTTGATGAAACAGTATATTGGAAGTTCCGATTACGTAACTTAGAACAGACGGATCGGTCAGAAGATCCATGTACGGCAAGGACAAATACGGCAAGCATAGATGACCACTGGAGAAGATGGGTATTGGAGCATTCCACAATTCTGGCTTGACCGAAATAAGTGGATGTAGTGTTGCTGGAAAGATGTAATTAAAATTTAAATGATTTCAATTTCAAATGTATTTTCTTTTTTATGTCTCAACACTTACAAGCTAAAGCATCCACACTTGCATCACGCGGCAATGAATTTCTATCGAGCTTTTTAGTGGGATCCGTCTCTGTCGAATCTGTACGATTCAATTCATGCATTTCACTGGCCTTCTCAATACCATCCACAATGGATCCTTTGCTTTCAACACAATTGTCGGCCGTTTCGCCTATAATTTCACTGTCGCAACTTTCCGTAGATTTAATTATTGTAGAGCATATATCCTTTTCACATTTCTCTGCAGTCGTGGAGAAGTCAGGCATTGGTGACATCGGTCGCGACGTACGTACACATGCAACTTCTTGAAATCCGTCGGACATCAATTTGGGAAAAAGCGATGCAATGCCGAGTATCAACGTACACATATTTCGAACCGGCGAACTAAAACATACAACTCGACGTTGAAGCATAAACAACTTGAAAAGAAGCATCGTCTTGTGTCGCCACTTCAAAACAATTTCCCTGAGCGGAAGACCAACATCGATGTGACACAGCGGGTTGACTTCGTCTATTAGACATGCATTCAGTTGATCGTATGCCTTCACTAGAATTTCGGTGCATGAGAAATCGCCTTGATCGAAAAATGCATTTGCTATAAGCGATAATTTCACTTCGATGTATCCGTACAAGGGCAGCGCCGCTAGAATACAGACGGATTTTTGAACTGTGCTACGGGTAACGTCTGCCGTTCGAATTTTTAATTTCTACGATAAAAGTCAGAATTAACATTGGACCACAGGTGGCAATTTGTCAACTTACTTCAACTGGTATTTGTCTATAACAAGATACGCCATAAATGCTTTCGGTGGGATCTACTAGACTTGGAAGATTGAAGAAGACCGTGTCTTCGGAGAAATTGTGAGAACCATCGGGTAGTGCTAACGTTGGTAAATATTTCCATCCAGATGGACATTCATTTCGTCCTTCCGTGCCGGTTATTAAAGGTGGGTATGAAAATTCGACCTGTAAATTAAAATGTAGAGATAAAAAAAATCTTTGCGTCAAAACAATCAAGTACAAGTTGCGACTGCAAAAGATTTGAAATATATTCGATGTAAGTACGTGAATGTACTAAAAAAGTCAAAGTGAGCCTCCCCTTTGAAATCATTTTGGGAGTTTTTCTTTTATGATATGATGGGAGATCTTCATTTTTAGATTGTAAACATTTTTGAAAGTCTCCGCTGTTTTTTGTATGAATTGGTCAATTTTTTCGTTATGAAAACGGTTGAAAATCACTGCTATGTTAAGCATATTGTCGATACGTTTCAGTTGGTTGGTATCGATTTTAAGTTTCTTAAGAACCAAGTTATTTTTGTGGCCAGTTTAGCACAAATTTATGCAAATAAACCGCCGGATATCTTTACGTTTATTCTGTTGAGGTAAGTGTATATTGTAACACTTGAAGGCCGCCTACCTCTATATTGAAAAGGATCCGTCTCGATCGGGTGGTTCCTTCTTCTTCTGCTTTAGACCTCTTTGATAGTTTTTCTTTAATAGCTTTTGTCCTTTACTAGGACGTTTTATCGTTGCCGAGATCGGGAGTCAGTTTTTTTTTTCTTTGATTTTTTTTCGTTTTTACGGGCAGACGTGCGATTTTTTCGTATTTGTCAATGAAGGAGGCTGATGATCCTCGTGAACCACCCCACTACTCCCGGCAATTTTTGTACTTTTTTTAGGTACTTGAACCTTGACGGCCATCATTACATTTGATTTTTTTCCTTTTCGTGCAGATACCTTGGGTTAACCCCTAGTGGGGCATAGTGTGCCAACAACTTTTCCCTCCATCGTATTCTGGACTATGGGTTGTAGCTACACAAACGATTTGCACAGCTTTGCACTCCTTTGTCATCGAACGTGGCCATGTAAGTCTATGTTTGTCCGTTTGCTGTCCTTGATTAGAGACAGGATTCTATGTATTTCATGCAACAGTTATCGTTCTTTCAAAGCAAAGTGTGCCCTATCTAGTGCCATTTTCGCCTTCGTATCAATTCGCCTATCGACATCTGACCTGTACGTCGGTGAAGTTCTTCATACGAGATAGTTTCAGGCCAGATTTTTAATCGTCATCAATGTGGCACGATAGCCCGACGTCGGACTTTGGCCGCCTGAATCGTTGACCTCCAATTGTCGCGGTTATGTGACCTTGTCCTCCATTTTCGGAAGCCCAGCAGCTGGTGGGCGTCCTCTACGGCGTACTTCCAGCGAGCTCTCGGTCGTCCACGCAGCCTCGCTGCCTCGCTCCGGCAATTCGTTGTGCGTTCATCACTTTCTTTGGCATGCCATTATCGTCAATTGGTTGAACATGCCCCGCCCATTGCAAACGTAGAAGCTTTACGATTTTCAATACTTCCAGCTCATCGTGCAATTGATACAACTCATGGCTGTACCGGATATGCCATTGATCTCGCTCGCGAACGGCCCCGAAAATTTGCCGAAGGACCTTTCGTTCGAAACGGTCTAGCAAAATTTCGGATGCTTGGGTGAGGGTCCATGTTTCGCAGCCATAACAAAGCACGGGTCGGATGATCGTTTTGTACACGCGGAGCTTCGTGTTCCTGTGCGCAAGTTTCGAATTAATTATAGGGAGGACCGAGAAATAGGTCTCATTTGCTAGTTGTATCCGTCGTTTAATTTCGTCGGTTTCGTTGGCGTCCTTTGATAAGCTACAACCCAGATAGTTGAAGTTGTCTACATACTCGATATCAAGGTCCCCTGTGATGCTTGAATTTGCTGGCGTCCTTGTTTTCGATTGCATCATGGCCTTTGTTTTGCTTTCATTGATATGTAGTCCAACTTGCTTTGCGGCGTTATTGAGGTTATGCAGAAGGCTTTCTGCATCACCCAATCTTCGAGACATGATGTTGATGTCGTCGGCGTACGCTACTAATTGAGTCGACTTGATGAGTAGCGTTCCGGCGCCAGCCCATCGCCCTGCTTGAGTCCAGTACGAGTTTCAAATAGGTCAGTGAGTCGGTTCTGCACTCTGACCTGCGAGACGGTATTAGTCATCGTCATCCTTGTGAGCCGCACTAACTTTGCCTGTATACCAAAATGCAGCAAAATGTTGTACACTTCGATCGATACTGTCGTCTGTCGTATGCCTGCTTGAAGTCGAAAAAAATTTGGTATACGTGGATGTTGTATTCCCAGCACGTCTGGAGTAGTAGCTTCACTGTAAAAAGCTGATAGGTCGTTGAACGTTCGGTCTGCGTACGGATTAATTCTCTTTTCCAGAATTTTCGATCAAATCTTATAGGCCGTACAAACTAATGATATGCCCCTGTAATTATCACACTTCTGCTTGACACCCTTTTTGTGGATTGGGCAGATTATGCTTTTGCGCCAATCTTCGGGGATTAGCTCGTCGTTCCATATTTTCAGCAGTAGCACATGTATAGCGTTGGTCAGGCACGTTCCACCATGCTTCAGCAAGCAAGAGCTGACTCCGTGGGGGATGTTGATGGTGCATTGAGGAGCTCTTCAAAATGTGAGGCCCATCGTTTGTTTACGCTTTCGGTGTCGCTGATGATGTTTATCCGTTCTTCATATTATTTATAAGTTTGTACGCCTGGCTAATGTTCTTACTGGCTAATATTTAGTTTATTTGCTGTAACTGCTCGTCTAAATAGTTGCGTTTCTTACGTCTAATTAACCTATTAGATACTCGCCGAAGTTCGTTGTATCTTTCTTTCTTGGCTCGAGATTCGCGTTATACGTATTGACGATAGGTTTCATTTTTGGCCTCAATCGAGGCCCTGCATTCATCGTCGAACCAGTCTGCTCGTCTGCGCCGGCGTTTATAGCCCACGACCTCTGCTGCGACTCTTTTGATGCTGTCTTCGAGCTCCTCCCAGAACTCATGGATGCCTAAATTGTTGATGTCATCAAGCATGGGCGACAGTTTTTCCTCTAGTGCTGTAGTATACGCAGCCGCCGTGGCATCATCAATCAAATTGTCTACCTCGAAGATCTTGGCAGGGTTGATTCTTGTTAGGTGCACCGAAGAGATTCTGCACCTGTAGGTCGTCTTCACCAAATAGTGATCGGTGTCGCAGTTGGCTCCTCGATAGGATCGAACATCTAGGACATTAGAAGACCATCACTTGCTGATCAGTACGTGGTCGATCTGGTTCACGGTGTATTCATCTGGAGACTTCCAGGTCTGCTTATGGATTCGTCGATGAGGAAAGCATGTAGAGCTTATTACCAGGTTTCTGCCGCTCGCGAAGTCGATAAGTCGCTGACCGTTGTTGTTGTTTTCGTCGTGGAGGCTATGACCTCCAGTAGTTCCCCTATGCCAGCTTCCAGTCTTCTTGTACTTCTGTATGGGCATGCGCATTAATGAGCCAGAGATTAGCGAAACGGGTCTTGATGCGGATCGCACATAGCCGCTCGTTTATGGGTTTGGGTGGTCCTTGAGCTGCTTGCTCACGATGAAAGCTACTCCAAACTCCTTTTTGCCCTCCTCTTTACCATTCGTAAAAATAGTGTGCGATTTGAGGTCGTTAATTTCTTTTTTGAGCCATTTAGTTTCCTGAATTGCAACTATGCTCAGCTTGTAATGTTCGACCTGATCCAGGAGGGCCCTTAGGGACCCGGTCTATTCAGGGAGCGTAAATTCCAGGATCTGAAAGAGTAATCAGTTGTTCGTTTGCGAGGTCGTCGTTGTTTTGTATCCGTCCAATCCGAGGCTTTTATTTCAGGTTTCTTGACTTGAAGTTTTTTCTCAGGATGAATTGTCGGCACATCGCTAAACCATGATAGGGTTTAATCTTTGAGTAAAAGCCATCATGGGCATGCTTCCAAGATGCTGCTTTGGTGGTTGAATTAAACGTTTCCTGTCACTTATCACGTTAAGTAACCTGAGACGCTGCAGATGTAAATACAGCACTCAGGCGCAGCGGTTCTTCTTCGAAATGTCGCATCAGATGATTTGACTTAGCCGTTAGAGGTTTTACCCACTACCATTACCGGGAGGCGCCCACGCGGAGAACCCATGGAAGAAGTCTTTTGCCTTTTGTTAACTTAACATGCATCTCTTTTTCTAGTCCTACTGGCAACCATTGCTTCATTGTAATTCCAAGCCTCTCCGGGGTGGACCACACCCGTTTGCTACAATAAACAGCCAAGAGTTGCCAAAACGCCTCCCTGGCAAGAGCCTCGAAGGTCTCGAAGCAGGAAGGTTGTGTATGTATGTAGGTACAACCTGACATGCATGACCACACCAATCTTTTATTGGGCCATCATTACAAAACTGAAACCGCCTTTAGTGGGTTTCGAGTCTCACGAACCCTTGCTGCGAAGGCGAGCGCGATAACCAGACGCAATAACACTAACCAGACTACTAGCGGGCCAATTAGAATTGTTTGGGGGATCGTGCTTTTTGCAAACAGATCCTCAAATCTGAAGCCCTGGCTATTTTTTTTTGGCTAGGATAGCTTTTTAACAAACGGTAAGAACGTATTAAGCAATATTTCACCGAGTGAAAAACATTTTATAACATTCTGTGGCGCGTGGACGGTTTTATTTTGCTTGGAGGCAAATACATACTGTAGTTGAACAATAGGTATTCTGTAAAAGCCGATAAATCTGTTAAAGATAATAATTGAGTTTCGAAGATATAAAGCATCCTTCTGAAACAGTCCATAGTTTACAGGAAATCAATTTTTCTTTCAAGAACAAATTTAATGACCCCAAAATCCCTAAACATACACACCTGACATCCTTTCTTATGATGAAAACCTACAACTAGAATATGTAAAATTGGTTTCTTCTCCGACATATTCATTGTCCCAACACTTAAATTCACTTCACATGATATCATACACTCGGAATCTGATAAATATTTTTATTTTCACACCGAAATTCGTTCAGAAACTGGAGCCGACAAGGTAAACAAAATCGCACACGACAAAAATTGGAATTTCATTCACTGACATTTTGCCGAGTTTTTTTCATCAATTGACAGATAGACTGTCATTTGGTCAAGAAACATGTAGCTAGGCATATTCAAGATGTTGCAAGAGTTATGTCAATTACCATTTTGGTGGAAAATTTTGTTTGAATTTGTCTTCGGGATTTCTAGTATGTATTTATTTTGAAAGTGAAATAATTGTGTACGTCCAGAGCTCGGAGTTGGTATGTTCGCGAGCCATTTCAACTCAGCCAATATGAAAAGAATAACGAACCACCACACATTGAATATTACCAGGAAGAGGGGGTACGTATAAGTAAGAAGTTCTACGACACTGTTTTGTAAAATTGCATCAGCCAGCATTTACTTTACTTTCATCTCTCATAATTGTCATGATCAATTTATTTTCATTTGAAGCTTATCATTGGAAAAGTTAGCACGTACATATCTTCGTAAGTGGATGTAATGTAGTTTTCTGATAGTTCAATTTTTAACTTTTCAATTTTCACCCTTGTACCTTAGGGAATGGCGTTCATCAAACTGGAAAAGAAACAAATTTACCGTACCGCTAAGGATATTTCGTTTCCATACGAAGAAGAGCGCATCCTGAGTTATTGGCGTGAAAATGGCATTTTTGAAAAAGGACAAGAATTGTCGAGAAGCCGACCACATTTTGTTTTTTACGACGGTCCACCGTTTGCTACTGGTTTGCCGCACTATGGTCATATATTAGCCGGAACCATTAAGGACGTCGTCACTCGATTCGCCTATCAGAAAGGCCAACATGTTGAAAGGACCTTTGGATGGGATTGCCACGGCTTACCGGTCGAGTATGAAATCGACAAGTTGCTTAAAGTGAAAAGTCCCAGTCAGGTTGTGAATGAAATAGGAATCGCGAGCTACAACACAGAATGCCGAAATATCGTTATGAGGTATGCCGATGAGTGGAGGACAATTGTAGGACGAATGGGTCGATGGATCGATTTCGACAACGACTACAAGACTATGTATCCGTGGTATATGGAGTCTGTGTGGTGGGTGTTTAAGCAACTCTTTGAAAAAGGATTGGTCTACAAAGGTGTTAAGGTAATGCCCTTTTCAACGAAATGTGCAACGCCTTTATCCAATTTCGAAGCTGGTCAAAACTACAAGCAGGTTCAGGATCTTGCTGTAACGGTTGCAGTGGCTATTGTGGACGATGTCGACGACACAAGTCTTCTCCTATGGACAACTACACCTTGGACACTTCCGGCTAACTTGGCTGTGTGTGTCAACCCCGAATTGTGGTATGTTAAAGTTAAGACTCTTGAACATGATAGATTTTATATTGTAGCTGAATCAAGAATGGAGGCTATATTCAAAAAAGGATCGTACAATGTAGTGGATAAGTTCCAGGGCTCTTCACTAGAAGGGCTCAAATACAAACCGTTGTTTCCTTATTTTTCAAAATATGGGCAACAAGCGAATGCGTTTCGCGTCCTTCTGGATGCATATGTTGCATCAGACCAAGGAACTGGCATTGTACATCAAGCTCCATATTTTGGGGAAGATGATTATCGTATCTGTCTGAAAAATGGAATTATATCGAATTCCAGTGAAATAATATGTCCGGTCGATGATAGTGGTTGTTTCGTGGAAACTGTGACTGATTTTGTCGGTCAATATATTAAGGACGCAGAAAAAAATATAATTGCAAAACTAAAAGAGAATGGAGCTTTGTTTAGTGCAGAGAACATTTACCATAGTTATCCATACTGCTGGCGATCCGATACTCCACTTATTTACAAAGCTGTACCCTCTTTGTTCATACGAGTCGATCACATGTCGAACGCGTTGCAGGCTAACACGGAGGAGACTTATTGGGTTCCCCAATTTGTCAGAGACAAACGGTTCGGAAATTGGCTAAAAGATGCCAAAGATTGGGCTGTTAGTAGAAATCGCTTCTGGGGTACGCCTATCCCAATTTGGATCTCCAGCGATGGTACCGAGGTAGTGTGTATCGGAAGCAAGACGGAGCTTGAGCAATTATCGGGCCAGAAGGTCACAGACTTACATCGTGAATCGATTGATCATATTGAAATCCCCTCGGCAATCAAGGGAAAGCCAAATTTGAAACGAATCCCCGAAGTATTCGATTGTTGGTTCGAATCCGGTTCAATGCCTTTCGCACAGAAGCATTTTCCGTTCAAAAACTGTGACAAGTTTTCACAGTGTTTTCCCGCCGATTTTGTTGGTGAAGGTATTGATCAAACTCGCGGTTGGTTTTATACACTTCTCGTCATATCGACGGCTCTTTTCGGCAGGGCCCCATTCAAAAATGTTATAGTCAATGGACTTGTGCTAGCTTCAGACGGCCAAAAAATGTCGAAACGGAAGAAGAATTATCCAGATCCAATGGGAATTGTTGATCAGTATGGAGCTGATGCATTGCGACTCTATTTGATCAATTCGCCAGTTGTTCGCGCTGAAAATCTGAAATTTCGTAAAGACGGTGTACGGAACATTGTGAAAGACGTTCTTATCCCTTGGTACAATGCTTTTCGGTTCTTGACACAATCCATTCAGCGACTTGAAGAGGAGGCCAATCTTGAATATTTTCATAACTCTAACCGTCTGCTCGAAGATTTTGAAAACCTCAATATGCTTGATCGTTGGATACTATCATGTACGGAGTCTTTAAAGCAGTTTGTTAACAATGAAATGGCTGCATACAGACTTTATACCGTCGTTTCAAGGCTACTGGAATTTATCGATCATCTAACGAATTGCTATATTCGGCTGAATAGACAACGGCTAAGAGGCGATTTTGGCAACGATGAATCCATTCATGCGGTAGATGTATTGTTTGAAACTTTGTCAGACCTTACGACAATTATGGCACCATTCACACCATTTTTCTCAGAGTACTTGTATCATCGCTTGGCCGTCTTCGAGAGGAAGCGTCCTTTGCAATCTGTTCATCATGAAATCACGAAAAATACCAAAAGTTGGGCTATTGACAATCAAGTTGAACAATCTGTAAGCCAAATGCAAAAAATAATTGATTTAGGACGTATCATCCGAAATCGACGAAGCATACCACTAAGACATCCTGTAGCGGGAATAACCGTCATTCTGCGTGATTCAAACTTCTTGATTGAATCCGATTTCTTTGAACAAATTATAAAACAAGAATTGAACGTTAAAAATCTAACGGTCGACGAGAGCCTTGACAAGTTTGGAATACAAATGAAAGCCAAACCGGACTACAAACTTTTGGGAAACAAATTTAAAGGAAAAGTGAAGACAGTAGCTCTTGAGATCGAGCGAATGTCCAACGTCGAAATTCAAAAATTTTTGAAAAATGGCTTTTGTGAAACCACTGCTGGATTGGTTGATGTTTCCGAAACAAAAATTGTCTATGAGGTCAACACACAATTTGAAGAGGTTGACATTGAAGGAGACGCAGATATAATGATTATAATGGACTTGAATATCACCGACAAATTACGACTTGAAGGTGTTGCCAGGGACTTAATCAACCGCATTCAAAAATGCAAGAAAGAAGCTTCACTTCTATCAACCGATCCATCTATGACGTACTACTTTTTGGAAAATAAGGACATAAATTCACTTCGACGCACCATCGATGAATTTCGCCCTCTTATTGAAAAAACTATAAAGTCGCAATTCAGGGAAATCAGTAATTTATCTGAGTTTGAGATACCGTTACTGGGTAAAGAAAGTTTCCAAATTGATGGACAGCCGTGTACTATACTTATTTGCCGTCCCTACGAATCTGTGTCAATGTTCCGAACACCGCAAGTTGAAGTTTGTTTATCTGATGCAGTGAAAGGCAGATATGGTTCCGGACGTTACGGTACGGTTAGTTTAACATTTCCTTCTGGAAATTATCTAACATTGGATGAGTTTCGAAGAGAAGTTGATATTTTATTCGGATTGTATGGAATAAATATCGTATTGCGATGTGATGGGAAAGAAGTTTCTAATGTAGAATCGTTAGACTCGAAATTAGTTTATGTCTATAATGGGTTTATTGATTCAGCGTAAAATTTAAAAATTTATATTTTTCTTACCAATCATTGACAATGTTTTAGAATAATTTTGTGTGTATGTATGTATTTTAAAATGTTATTATTAGAAAATAAAATATATGGTATTTATCCACATTACTTTACACACATTACGGATTTTTCATTCGGTAAACTTGGGACAATTTGGTAAAAATAGCTTGTTTTTCGCTATAATGGGATTCAGCTTCAAACAGCCACATATTTCTAAAATTGTTAATTTAACATTTTAAATTAATCAAGTGTAAAAAAAATGGCCAGTAGTACAGTCAAATTAGCATATTGAAAACAAAATGAAATGAGTGTAAACATTCGGCATGGCCTGTCGCACGTTTGTTATTCAGAAGAAGATAAGAAGTTTTTTTTTATTATTCTATGATTATAGATAATTAAACGATTTTGTGGCTTCT
The DNA here is from genome assembly GCA_949715475.1 of Microchrysa polita. NCBI lineage: Eukaryota > Metazoa > Arthropoda > Insecta > Diptera > Stratiomyidae > Microchrysa > Microchrysa polita. The sequence continues at coordinate 80,468,128 of OX454417.1, forward strand.
CACGGGGGAAGGCTTTATTATCCGAGACTGATAAGCTAAGAGATCGTTGTTGTGACTGCAGTCTAGAAGATTATATACGCAGGGTGTCCGGAAACTACCGCATAAACGCACCGGAATGTGATTTCCAGCAAAAAAGTAGCATTGAACATACCTCCAATTCTTAACCCTTTAGCTGCCACAGACAATTGAAGATGTTTGAAAAAAAAAACATTTTCTCGCACGACTTAAATCTTAATATCTCCAAAGCTAGACCAGCTAGAATAGCGAAATAAGATGATTATTACAGCTAAAACATTTACATAAAAAATAAAACTAGCCACATTAAAATCTGATAAGAGGTTTGGTTTTTACAGAACTTCCAAGTCAAGTTTTTGTGATTTGATTCAAAACGATATATTTTTCCATCTCAATTTTCTCCAGCTTCTACCAAGGTGAGGTGTTTGTACGATTCTTTTAAAATTTGGCGCATAGTCTCACAATTATATTTATATACCATTTTCTTCTAGGTTCATTATTTCGAACACTTTTAATACAAATTTGACTGTGAATCTCTGTAAAAACCAAACCACCTATCCGATTTTAGTGCGGTTAGTTTTGTTTTATAGGTAAATTTGTTGGCTGTGAAAACCATCTGATTTCGCTATAATTATCTAGTACCTATAGTTTTTCAAAAATCTTCAAACGCCTGTGGTAGCTAAAGGGTTAACTATTGGGGTATGTTCCGTACAATTTTTTCCCTGGAACTGACACGAGGAATCATTTTCCGATGCGTTTATGCGGTAGTTTCCGGACACCCTGTATAAATATATCTGTTATTATTTAATTATTAGGTTAGGTTAGGTTTCACATGTTATCGGCAGGTTTTGGTGGTATGGTATATACTTTAATGGTAAGAGCTCGCCTCTAAATTTAAATAGGAAAGATATTTTGCGGATACTATAACCGTTCTGGAAATAGGTGTTCGTCTGTAAATTGTGGTCCAAGTTGACGTAAATCCTTCGGTGTTGTGACGCTCTCGCTTCTTCCACGTTAGCTCGCATGTGCATATTCTTAACATCCTGGATAATTTGGCTGAGTATATATCCAGTCGTGCTCGGTGGCCGTGATCGCTCGGTCGCCACTCTGTGAAATAGAAACTCATAGAGAAACGAGTTTCCAAACTCGGCACGACTCGTCGCAAGTTTATTATTCAGAAGAAGATGATAAGAAATATTCTTATCGTAGAATAATAAACCAACAATGCGACTAGGAAGTGGTATGGCTGACAACCGTATCACACTCCGAATTCAATTGTCTTTGTAACGTCGATGACTACACATGGTAGTCATCAACGCACCATGCTCCACTAGGAGTTACGGTAATCGAGAGAGAGAGAGAGATATCCATCGCTACTTGACCCGTTCCACATGAAAGTCGTTCCAGCTTTTTCAGCGACCATCTCCAGATCGCTATAAAATAGGGCCCTCTGATTACCTGCTTACATTAGCACTTTCTTAGGCAGCCGGTCAGAGCTCATTTGTGCAACCTTCGCCAGATAGTTTATATGCGTTTTCAACGTCTCTATCAATAATGGTGGTAAGCCAGTCTGCTGCAGCAGCATATCATTTGGTGTTGTACAACACCAAATGTAGTATCGTTCTAGCTTTTAAACTTCATCATAAGTGTTTCCGCCCCATACCAGCGCGCCATATAGCAGAATGGGCTGCGCCACTGCCTTTTATAGATTGTATATTTGGCTGTGTGTGCAAAGTTTCTGTTACTAAAACAATTCTTCCAAACTGAGCTTCTTTTAGCTTATCTTCCAGATATTTTCCCATACTTGCGTTGTACGATATTAATATTCCAACTGTTGTACTGTTTGACTATTTCAATGCAGCATTCTTTAAAAGTGAATTTCTCGTTCTGTGCTAATCGAAATGTTTTCTTAAAAATCACTATTTTGGACTTCTGGAGAATCACAGTTCATTTCCAAATCCTTTAATGACTCCGCAAATAGCACTACATTAGTGTACAGCATCCGCCATTCAGGCATGTGGTCACCTTATAAATTAAATATTTGTCGACATCCGCCAGGAGTTACTAAAGCTACTGCGATTACCAAAAACAAAACCAAAGCCATTCAGTCATCCGACTCATTTTGAATATGAGAAAGAAAGATAAGAATTTAAGGCAAACAAAAAAGGCACCCATCCTAAGTTGAGCTAGTGTCGTTCTGGGTTCTCTTTGTATCTCTTATCTCATCAGACAAAATAGGTGGTGAGAGCTCTGGGAAGTGAATAAAACTCAAAATTATAATTGGAGAATCAGATCAGGCGGCCGCGATAGTTGATTTCTAAATTTTTCGATGTCTCGATATATTCGATTGATAAATAACGTAGGCACCATAAGTTGTTTTATTTCACGTAAATAATCTACGTTATCATGTTTAATCGTTTTAAATATTTATTTAAAATCCACAATTTCATCGACGACATAGTCATAAATTTTGTTTTTCATTTCTTTTTTAATCTATTTTACACACTAGACGTTTTCATTTCAAATTTACATACATTTTATTACTATATTTACACCTTGAAATCGATAATTATATTATTTTATGCTTTTCTATTCACAAATTTAAAAAGAATAGACTGATTTTAAATGTTTTTTTTTTCTGGAGAAATATTCACCAAGTTCGCCACAATATGTAGAAATATTTTTGAATTTGTTATGTGAAGTGTTGTTTATTCTCATTTGCAAATTTATGTATGTAATTAATAAGTTAGGTATTATTTCTTTTATTTTCAAAACGTTTGCCGTTTTTTTTTGCAGAAAATAGTTTCTTTTAAGTATGAAGGCACTTTCATTCATTTTCGTTTACAGTTACTTTGAATATTCCAACATTTTTATATTCAGTGTGTGTGAGTGTGTTTCGAATAAACACTCATATTACGCAAAATATGGTCATAGAATAAATGGGAGAAAAAGTAGGAAAGGGAAATAAAATTTGAAGCAAGTTGAGGATTAAGCTTTACGAAAATTGTAAGAAATCAGTAAGTAGTGTAAGGTGAAAAACAAAAGTGAAGTACAAGTTTAGCGCAAGCGTCAATCAAATATAATCCACTTCAAATTTTGAATAGGATCCAATGATGTTTTAATCTTGCGATAGAAAATGTCACAAATATTGTCCTAATACATGATAAAAAAAAAGTCATAACAAAAAGCACAAACAAAAAAAGAAAACAAACATAATTAACTTATAAATATGCAACGTAATTTTATTTATGTTCCTTATTTCTCCTCATATCTAAATTGTAATAGTCATCAACACATGTAAACCCTATCTAAACATCTACCGGTTTACACAACATAATTTACATCTAAAATTCGTTACCACTGAATATATTTTAAGTTTTGTTTTTTACATGTTTTTTTTTATACATTTATTATTATATAGTAATGTACTTCAATATAGAAAAAAAAACATCTGCATATCTAGATACCATATTTACTAGATTAAACATAGAATATATTTTTGTATGTAAACTACATTATACATGATTAAAACAACTGTATCTTGTTTTGTTTCCAATTTCTTCTCCAATTTTGTAATAGGCTTTTCGGCCTTCTAATATTTACAAAAAAATCATCGTTCTTCCCCCGACATGTGAATAGTCACATATGGGTTTTCGAAACGAATGTATGCATCGCATCGCCTAAGTAGTTTCAAATAGTATATTCATTTGTAAAGCAAGGATTTTATATGTACAAATTTAACTGTACATTCCAATACAGATCCCCGTCAACATTCAGAGAGAATAAATTAGTATTTTTCGATACATCATAAAGTGCAGCATAGTTAATTAAAAACGTACCAAAAATGGTATGTATATAAATTTTAAAAGAACAATAATAAATCAACAAAGATAAGATACGTAAGCTTTTTTTTTTCTTCCATTATCCTTATAAGCTATTTGCAATTAGTTGTTTTTCTTTGGAAATGTATATGGTGTTTCAATGTTTTAATTGTATGGTCAACTTTATAAATTTATTATTGTATATGGGGTAAGTAATAATGGAACTATACTATCCTGGTTATTTCATGAGTGTGTATACTAGCTAACTACACAAGTAGTACAAGTATTTTGTAGTTGGCCTTAACATTTCTTCTGCCCTTAGTAAGCAATCAAATGGATCCAATTATTTTCTGCTCTTCATAATTTAACAAATATGTAAACGAGTGCTCGAAAAGCAATCACGTTTATTGAAAATAAAACGCTTTTGCATTTGTCTATCAAATAAAATGAGCAACAACTTATTAAAAAAATACGAATATACTATTATTATATTCTTTTCGATTTTCCATTCTCTCTTATTCTGTATTCACAAAATATAAACGGACTACACCAAATTTATCTAGGCTGGGCCTCGAGCCTTGCGCTTAATCGTTCTTCTGCTGACAGTATAGTTCTTTTAGTGCTTTCAATTCCTCGATAAGAGCTTTATTTTGGTTTTCTAGCACCGCAACCCGATTCTCCAGGCACTTGATGTACTCCTTCTTTTTTCTTCGACATTCACGCGCCGCCTCGCGATTCTTTTGCAATCGGATCTCGCGTTTTCTCGACTGATCCTCGGGTGAAGGTCCCATTGCTGAAAAAATGAACAAGAAATCAATTATAAAAGCATTTTTCATTGTAAAATATTGTTGTTAGAATTCAGTTAACGACAAATGAGCGTGGTAGGTGAAAAACATATAAAAATGCGACAGTTAAACATGTGATACGTGAGATTGGAAAGTTCGTTGGGGTAGACTATAAAGCCTGAATGGGGAGCGTGTCAACACTATAGAGTAATCCGGAGCCGTAGCCGGTGGTGCGAAAAGAAAAAACAAGAATACGCTGTAGGTGATTCCCAAACTGTGGGGCGCGCCCCCTGGGGAGGCGATTTGGGAAGGGGGGCGCGAGTACAACTCATGTATCGCTGCTACAATGAATTTATTTTCATACTCTCGCCAAAATACAGCTGGAAACATTTTAGGCCGAAATCACTTGATACGTCTAGGCTAAGGTGATCAGATCAACGAAGGCCCAATGCTGTAAACATACTTGCGGAATTCGGTTTTCAGACAAATCCTCCGCTGTACTGACATGGTACGGTAATTTCATTATTTACGCTTGATACTGGAACTTAGGTTTCCATACGAAAGGAGCTTAACGTGAAAATCTACGTATGTCTGTGCAGCTTACTACATAATTTTTCATTAACTCTAAACTTACAAGTAAACGAAGTTTTGCGATTTTAGAGAAAGTTTGATGATCATGACTTTTTGGAAAGTATTTTTACAGAAACCATAATACAACCCTCTAATTGCTGTTTACTCATTTTGAGTCATTTAGCTAGCATTAAGCCGTATTTTGAAACCTTTCCCGAATCAATTTCCCAGCATTATTTTGGATTGTGAAGTGACTTTCTTTCCGCATTATTCTTTTTTTTACATATTACGGGAAAACCTTTGTTGGGGCCCAATTGATATTATTTGACCCGGACTCACAAAAACCTAAAACCGACCCCACTTAACCCAATTTTAACGGATTTGAATTTTAAAAAGCCTTGCAGATGGAATCAGATGAAGTACAGTGGCTGATTTTCCATCGTTTTGGATAGGAAAAATAAATGAAAATCGCATCTTTCGACGGCTGTAACTTAGAACCTTGGTAGCTTGAGCCTTGAAATGAAAATAAATTATGAACAGTACAATACTCTTCAGTCTGGCTGATCTAGCGGTTAGTGCGCGCACCTTCGGTGCACAGGTCATGAGTTCGAATCTTATCGTGAACCATGGTGTTTATCGAACTCACGAGCTTGTGACGGACTATTATCTCACTCAGATGTTAAACGAGTACCCATTTATGGTAAATAACACTGCTGAGCGTGATGATGATCTCGTTTACCTCAACAAACAGCAGATAAGATCTTGGAAATAGGATGTCACTAACACATCCTGCGGCCTTAGTCCAATGTTGGATTTTCGCGCCTGTTATTTTTAATACTCTTCAAGTCTGCCAAATTGCAAAATTTCGCTCAAGAATTTCGAAATTAGTGACAATTTTCGAAAACAGAAAAGTGCGATTTGGGCAGCTGTAACTTCCGACCGCGGAGAGGAGGAAATGTGCGCCAAGTAGGTCTGCAAGTATCCCGAATTTCCCGGAGGCTATCAGGAAAGCAGGGGGGAAACTCAGCTGCGGTCTTGAACAAGCTGTCGTTAAATTCCAGAGGAATGCACAGTGAGCGCAATATCGTTCAAAATGCGGGGGTAGAGGAACCTGTAAGGGTGAATCTATCAGGGATGGAGGTGGGCCCGCACAAACAAACACTGAATGTGTGTCAGTTGAATATTCATCACTGTATATCAGCATCAGCGATGATGATGAGATGCTTTGAGGAAGAAAAACTCGACATTGCATTGATACAGGAACCCTGGATTACCAAGGAAAACAAAATTAGGGGTTTGTCGCAACAATCCGCCAATCTATACTATGTACAGATGGGTGGAAAGGTAAGAACTTGTATCCTGGTGCGGCATGGTGTACATGCGGTACAAATGACGCATCTAAGCTCGCCCGATCTTACAGCAGTAATGATTGGAAGTGGGGTAGGATCATTTATAATCGCGTCGGCGTACCTCCCTTACGACTCACCAGAACCACCTCCTTCAATGGAAGTAGAGAACCTGGTAAAATACTGTAAAGAAAGAGGTATAGGTCTGATATTAGGCTGTGATGCCAACGCACATAATACTGTGTGGGGCAGCACAGATGACAACATCAGAGGACAGCAGCTGCTGGAATTTGTTGAAAGATACAACTTGTTAATAGCTAATATAGGGGTGGCTCCCACCTTCGTTGATGCGCGAAGGGCTGAGGTGATAGACATTACCCTGAGCTCTGTCAATATGCTGCACAGAATTCAGAACTGGAGAGTGGTGGACAGACTAACCATGTCTGATCACAGGGCTATTCAGTTTGGAATTCTGTATGGCACGAAACCGAGTAGCGAAAACAAACGTATTAGAGTGCCAAGGAATACGGACCGTACTAAGTATGAAATGTGTTTATTGGAACAGATCGAGGAAATTTTAGGGGAAATACCTAATAACACGATTGAGATAGAGCGATCGGTGGAACAAATGAATTCTGCGATAACTCACTCTTTCAAACTGGCTTGTCCCGCTACAATCATAGATGAAAAGGATCCAACACCCTGGTGGTGCGCTGAATTGGAATCTATGAAGAAAGAGACAAGGAAAGCGTTTAATAGGTACATGAGAGAGAGGACCCCTCGCTCATGGGATCTATATAAGGATAAAAAGAGAGAGCTGAAGAAGACTCTACGTACACGTAAAAGGAATTCGTGGAGGGAATTTTGCTCGAATATGAGGAATACATCCGATGTATGCAGATTACAGAAGATGATTTCGAAAGACAGCGTTTCCAAAATGGGCCTAATCCGAAAGGCGGATGGAACTATGACGGAAACAATGGAGGAGACATTGCAGTCGCTTATGGAAGTCCATTTTCCAGGAAGCTTCAAGTCAAATAATCCGTGGACTCAAACCTGTAAATTGGTAGGGGTGACCGGACGACAAGAAGCTGAGAGGATAATAACTTCAAATGGTGTCAGGTGTGCTATAAATACTTTTGAGCCATATAAGACGGCTGGAATGGACGGAATATTTCCGGCACTGCTACAATGGGGCATAGCAGCTTTGCTGGAGAAGATCCGGAACATATTCGTTGCCTGTTTATCGACAGGATATATCCCAATGTCTTGGAGAGAGACCAAAGTTGTCTTTCTACCAAAACCGGGAAAAAAGGATTATACGGAAGCGAAGTCATTCAGGCCGGTTAGCCTAACCTCTTTTCTATTGAAGACAATGGAGCGAGTATTGGTGGACCATCTAGAGAATACCTCGCTGATGTATAGACCTTTGAGTAGATGTCAACATGCTTACAGAGCAGGTAGATCTACTGAGTCCGCTCTGCATGAAGTAGTGCGGGTAGCAGAAAGAGAGATTAACAACAGCGGTATCGCTATGTCAACATTTATGGATATAGAGGGTGCTTTTGATAAGATCTCATACAGCAAACTAAGAAATGCCCTAGCTGAGCGGGAGATCGAGTCCTTGATAATAACATGGATCGATTCGATGCTTAGTGGGAGGGCAGTGAATCTCAGTAATGGATGTGCCAGAATAAGAGGAAGGGTAGTCAGGGGCTGCCCACAAGGAGGGGTACTTTCGCCTCTACTGTGGAACATCACCGTAGACTCTCTTCTCTGGAAACTGGACTCGATGGACGTACATACAGTAGGATACGCTGATGACTTAGCAATTATGGTCAGTGGCAAATTCATGGACACTATTCAAGGTTGCATGAGGCAAGCTCTCAAAGCAACTGAAGAATGGTGTAATGAACAAGAGCTAACTATAAACGCAAGCAAGTCAAGCACTATAGTCTTTACTCTGAAAAGGAAAGATGTAGAAACCACTCCCATGCTGCTTTTTGGTTCGGAGATAAAAGAGTCCAAGGAGGTGAAGTACCTAGGGGTAACCTTAGATCCCAAACTTACTTGGAACTCTCATGTTAACGAAAAGACACAAAAAGCAGCGAGGATTTTGCATCAGTGTAAGAGAGTGTGTGCACGTAGGTGGGGTATATCACCAAAAGCGGCACATTGGATCTATACAATGATGGTTAGGCCCGTTCTATCCTATGCAGCAGTGGTCTGGTGGCCCAAGGGTAGCCAGAAAACTACTAGGCAACGGCTGGATGGGATTCAACGCATAGCATGTATAAGCATATGTGGTGCAATGAGAACTACGCCAACACATGCTATGGAGGTTATACTGGGATTACCGCCACTGGATCTGTTTATAAAACAAAGTGCGGCGCTCACAGCAATAAGAATGGTAAGAGATGGCACTTGGCATCACTTCGGTAGCAACGGAGGTCATAAGAGGATCCTTGATATTGTTCGTGATAATGTCAGGGAGACTCATATGCCTTTGGATGGTATGAGAAGATGTAGGGTAGTCGAAAAACATCACATCACTATCATAGAGGATGGCAGGATACACGAGGAGTATACACGTGATGTTGCTATTTTTACTGATGGGTCTCTCATGGACGGAAGAGCGGGGGCTGGAATATACTCCGAGGAGCTAAACCTTGCATGCTCACTTCGCCTAGGAGAGTATGTATCGGTATATCAGGCGGAGATGCTTGGACTGCTGCACGCGCTGGATCATATTCTGGAAGGCGGGATACTAGGGAAGAAAATTCTGATAGCACTCGACAACCAATCGGTGATCAAGCGCATGCAGCAATCCAACATCAATTCAAAATTGGTACTGGAGTGTGTCCAGAAGCTCAATAAGTGTGCTTCAATCAACGAAGTTACGCTAATATGGGTTAAAGGACACGTAGGTACATTGGGGAATGAACTTGCCGATACCTTAGCAAAAGAGGGATCAGCAGAAAAGTTCCAAGGACCGGAACCCAAAATTGCTTTGGGAAACGGCATGATTGAAGCCAGGATACATGGCTGGATTGATTCCATCCATCGGCAACGATGGCGAAGCCTATCCACTTGTAGACAGGCTCGTAACGCAATTACCAGTCCACTAGGGAGGAAAGCCAAACAAGTACTCAGTTACACACGGAGCAGCTTAAGTTGGATAACTGCCTTAGTAACAGGACATGGTAATTTTAAAGCTCATCTATCTAAGATGAAAATCGTGGAAGATGATGTATGCAGACTATGTCTGGAAGAGGCTGAGACGGCAGCACACATTGTATGTGAATGCCCAGCACTAGGTAGTAGGAGGCTAAGGATACTAGGCAAATCCACAATCGGTGTGGAATCCATGAGGGAACTTAGCTTCAAAGATATGCTACTCATCACACGGGACTCAGTGATGAAGGAAGAAGTCGATAATTATCAGTCGACTTCTGGAAATCACTGAGGACTGTAAGGGGACGAAAATGGACCCAAATAGTAGTGGTCTGCTTCGGGCAATCCCCAAATCACACATATATATTATATATATCCCGAATTTCGGTCGGACTCCGAGTTATGTCTCTGAATAAAACTGTGCACCTTAAATGGCAACTTCTGAACCTTGCGATAGCTAGAGCCTTGACATTTTCACCTAATGTGGCCAGTACAGTGCTCTACAAGTTTTCTAAATTTAGAAAATTTTCGCTCACGAATTTTCGAGTGATGGACAATTTTCAATTAGAAAACTCAAAATTGCAATTTCGGCAGCCGTAACTTCCGAACGGAGATAGGCTAGCAAATTGTAATTTAGAGGTAATGTAAGCGCCAAGTAGAATGATCGGGAAGTGCTCCAGAGCTATCAAAATTTAACTTATTATGAAGTGAATTGGGTTTAATTTAGTTGCATGTGGAATGCTGTACATACATATTGCTGTACATTTCTCAATGCTGTGCGGCAGGTAAAAATGCTGTACTATACAGCAAAATGCTGTACTTCTGGTCAGCTTAGCTCTAGGCTCATGCTGAAATAATTTTCTTTTGATTTATCTTTATTTATTAGAACACCTTCAGATTGTGGTATCTCCAGTAATAGCACTTCTTTACTTATCGACGTATCGCTGAGCAAAAAAAAAGCCGGCTTTAGATTAACATCCAAATCGACACCAAAAATAAGCCTGGTTGCTATTATAGCGACACCCAAACTTCCGACGGAAATCATCTTTTCGAAAATGTCCAAAAGATTCAAAACTTGGGCTCCACCATCATCATCAATGTGGCACGATAGCCCGACGTCGGGCCTTGGCCGCCTGAATCGTTGACCTCCAATTGTCGCGGTTACGTGACCTTGTCCTCCAGTTTCGGAAGCCCAGCAGCTGGTGGGCGTCTTCACCTACGGAGTTCTCCCAGCGAGCTCTCGGTTGTCCACGCAACAAACAATAAATTGTGCTTTTTCTATGGAGGATTGAGATATGATTGAACAATTTTCTGGGTTACGTGTGGGCTTACGAGTATTTTCATTATTATTAACGAGGCAAATCTGTGCATTGGACCTGGTCATAATTTATATTACAAAAAAATTAATCCAGACTTCTGTCCAAGATGAGTGTGTGATTGCTAAAATCGGATCATGTCTTCGTATTTTGACAGCTTTCAGAAGTTATAAACAAAAAAAAAAAAGCAATTAACCGAAGAAAACAAATATAATTATTAAAGCCCGCAACCTAGCACGTAGTGTACTATGTTCTAATGGCGGAAATACAAAAATGTCCACACCCATTTTCGGTTTTTGATCAAAATTTTCCCGAGTGGCGCCAGTCTCAGCCAACTTCGCAAAGGGAGGCGTGGACTGAAAAATATTGGGAACCACTGGTGTAGACGCAATTATATCTTCTTTCCTCGAATGATGTATTGTCACTGGCACGATTTATTTCTATTTATATAGTGGTTAAGGTTTTGTTCGAGGCAATATAGTACAAGAATGTACTATGAGAACGAATGTGTTCCGAGTCAACCTATCCAAAGCAATCATCATAATTTTCTCCAGGAACAGAAATCCGGCTGAACTCAGGCGCCCGATAATGTACAACTCCCCTTTATCAATTGGGAGTCAAGCCAAATACCTTGTTGTAATCCTTGACAGTAAACACTCGCATAAGCACGCAATAGCAACGTGCGCCGATCTCTGTCTGGGTGCCAACTATACAAACAAACGAATAGCGGGGCTGTCGTATGGGGAGTGCCCGAGCTTTACGCTCTTACCTCCTGGTCCTTCGAACGTGTTGGACCTTCGGCGTTTTATTGACAAGGTCTTATTGCCAAATGGGGATTTCTTCTTCCAGTAAATGCACTCACCTTCAGAAACCCAACCCCGGTGTTGCAACAATAGCTGGTTGGACTTGGGTAACAACCTCCAGCCACCTCGAGTCCAACTCCTTGATGGACAGGAACCATGGTCCCCTGGGCATACCCATCCCCGAGGTACACTATTCGCTAAAGACTTCTCAATAGCAGGTGTGATCCTCCTTCGGCCCCCTAATGGTTAAGCCTAACGCAAAATTCAGACGTTCATATCCCAGGATCGTTTGACCTGTGACCTGTGCTTAATGCAGACTCGTAGTGCTGCTTTCACATCCGGGTGGCCTCTTCAGTATACTAGTCACAAAATAGTTAGATGTAGGCGCAGAGACATTTTCCACCAAGGCCATTCTCCCTAACTAGCCCCTTCGAGGCTCGGGCTATGCGAAGCCACCAGGTCCGATTATTATCTGGAGCACAGGAGTGTCATCGCCCGTAGGTTTTTGTACACATCCACGCCATGGCGTATCAACCCTGTGCAGCTCGGGTACGTGGTGGCGCCGCTCACCAAAAATCAGAATGCTCTGTGTCGCAAGGACAGACAGTCATGCGGCTATTAGGTCACTCACTAACTACACCGTCACGTCAAGACTTCCTCATTGCTGCCAGAATTCGCTGAATAACTGGGCGCCAATAAAAGAATAACACTATTCTGGGCTCCAGGTCGCATGGGCATCATAGAGAACGCTTGACGAGCCACGCACAGCTGCCTCATCTCCCTTCTGTGGACCAGAACCTCATTGCAGCCTGTATATTAAAGAGAAAAATCAAAGACCAGGAACCAATCAAGGCACTGAGCACTGAGCACATAGGTAATTATAACTATTCATAGCAGAGGACTCCCATAAAAGATCTGCTGAGCTCCTTCCACTAAGAAAAAAGGTACAAACCATTTGTAAGATTCTTACAGGGCACTCTTCCCTGAGATCACATCTGCCCACAATAAGACTTCGACAAGACGCGAGCTGTCGATTCTGTGAAGAAGACGTAGAGACCTAAATCCGCGTCATTTACGAGTGCGATGCTTTAACCCAACAAAACTCGGAGTGGCCTATCCAGACACGAACGACATCGCTTCGGCGTGAATTTCAGGATTGTGTACCTTTTCTGATTTCACCCAATTTAAGTTTTTTTGTGTAAATGTAAGATAAAATGTTAAAATTAAAACAGAATCACCTCAGGACCCAAAAAATTGGCATTTTTTTTTGTAAAAAACAGCCTAATTTTTAAGAAAAATATGAGAAATTGTGGCTTCTAGATAACGACAGATTCACAAAAGCCTTGGTGGCAACTTGCCAAAAAAGTCTAATCAAACATAAATGGCAAATGAATGTAATTTCGTGTGCATTAAGAGCGTTTTGTTCAACTTGAAGTTCTATCATCTATACCTGTGCAAACAGCTTCAACAACTTGCAATATTTTAGCTCGATAGCTTTTTAGGGTTTTTTTAGAAATTTTTTTTTTTCAAAAAACCCTTATGAAATCGATTTTGTCCGTCCGTCCGTCTGTCTGTTCACTAAATAGCTCGCGAACGGCTCAACCGATTGTCATGAAATTTGGTAGGAAGGTGTAGAATGGTTACAGTCTTTGGCACATATAACTAAGAAGTTGGTAGGAAGAAGATAACAGGGTGTCCCGAACGTTTGAAAAAAGTCGACTTTTTTATTTTTTATCGGAGATTGACATATGTGTATTTAAATCAAAGATCTAAACGAGTACATCTCATATCAGCTAAAATGTTCCAGTTTCGAGTAACGGTAAAAAAGTTATTGGCGTTTAAAGTTAAACTTCCTTTTCGACCTCCGTTTTTCTAAACCGTTATAGGGATCGATATGAAACTTTGCACAAAGATTGGTCAGTATGGCGTTATATACGTTAAATATTAAGACTGTTGACTTTTGCTAAGGGAAAGTAAATAACAGTAAATTTGTAAAATTTCAATTTGTTCGTGTGTAGCCCCTCTTAGGTTTCCAAATATGAAAATTCTGCTAAGGGGTTTTAGAAAATTACATAGGGAATATGTCTACGAATTTTCATTCGAATAACTGTATCCAAACCGGAAATATAGCCAAAAAAGTATTAAGTAAGGGCCTTTCACAATGCAAAGGAAGCCTCTTAAGTATTTCTTCAATGCATATCTTTTAACTTTATGAAATAATGAACATGAAATTTAGTGGAAATGCATAGAATGGTAATAGTGTTTGCCACAAATATTTTTGAAGTTTGTAGGACCAAGTTAACAGGGTGTCCCAGAATAGCTGCAAAAGTATACTTGTTCAATACTCATAGGAAAGCTTGCGTGGGCTCTTATATCAGGAGACACAATGGAATCATTTCATATAAGTTGCTTTTCCTTGATTAAGAAAACATTCTGGAACGCGTTTATTTAGACCAATCCAAAAATAGATTTACAGGAAGCATTTTATTAATGTTGTGCACAATTCTTATTTATTGCTTATAAAATATATGTACAAAAAATATTCACTATGCATTAAAATTCTAAAAAACCCTCGTATTGCGGGCGCAGCCCTCTGTACGTCGGTTTTTTTTAAAGTGAAGGGTAAAAATCATAAATCGTAAAGCGGCCGATCATGATGTTGCGGGTGCTACAGGCCAGAGTGCTGCTATACACGACATGTCAGGGTTGGGCTTCGAGATCTTGGGAGAGGGTCATACATACAAGGGGACACCATAGGATGATAAAATATGTCCAACCGTCATCACAGTGATTCACACTGAAGGAATAAATCCGTCTAATGCGAGATTAATAGGAATGAACAGATTTCTCCCAATGCATCTGCCACCAATTTGGTCTATATAGATGCACTGCGATTTCACGCCTTACATTCGCCAGGATGCCAATTAGGCTCGGTTTAGACGAGAGGTAGTGACAATAAAAAATGTACAGACGAGTTATCAAATATATAACAGAAATCAATATTTCAGGCGTGGCCAAATCATTTTTTTTTTTGCATTTTCTTGAGTTACTACACAAAGACATTTTTACACTCGGTTTCACAAAAATCGGGCCACTCCCCACTTTCGAACTCAAAATCAATTTTCTCAAAAAGTATGAAACTTACAACTATGAAAGTTGTATCTACAGAAAGTGCATTTAATGGCAATTCAAATGACTATGATTTTTATCTGAAGTACCGTTGACTCACGCAACAAACACAATGCCTGTTTTGATTAGAGTTAGCGCTTACCGTGTGGCCCGGTTCCATTGAACCTCAGTGTATTTCCATAGAAAATTGATTCTACAGATTTCTTCTTCTTCTTTTAGAGGTACAGGAAGGTGTGAACCGCTGTGTATCTATATGGATTCGATTTATAGTTCGTCGTCGTTTTCGTCTGAGACCTCCAGGGACAAAAACGTGGCAGCTGCAGTGGTGTTTCCCCACAGTGACACGGGGGTGAGATCAGTGGGTGCAGCTGGGCATTGAAACAGATGGGCCACATCGTGAGACGTGCCAGCGCAATTTGGGCATACGTTTTGTATGCTCGGGTCTCGTCTATACGAGATAGATACGAATTGAGGCATGAACAGAAGAAGCCTGACCGAAGCTGGGCTAAAGTCACTCTGGTGGCTGTCGGGAGCCTAATCTCCTCATGCGAAATAGGTGGTGGGAGCGCTGAGAGGACTCTGTTCGTACCTAAACCCGCAATAGACCGACTCACTTCCAGAGTGTGAATCCTTGCAATGGCGGCTCGGTATGATTCTTCATCGAAAGGATGCCGTTTGTAACCCTGGACCTCTCTCTCAAGGTCACGAAGGCCACGTTTGATGTGGCGTGGAGGGGGAGTTCTGTCCATAAGGTCACGATTAGGATGATCCTCTCGATAACAACCTAAAATATATTGTTTTGCAAGTAGTCGATGTAGGCGATCCTGGACTCCTGTGGCTGTGCGTAGAGCAACAATTTGGCAGACTTGGATTTTGTTCCAGTTTGTGTTACAAAGACTTTGCGACCAAAGTGGCGCCGCGAAATCAGCCGCTGCTCCACCCACCGCTTTATAAGTGGCTAGCATAGTCTTTTTATCTTTGCCCCAGGCCAAAGCCAGTGCTTTAAGAATTTTGTCCCTACTGCGCATCTTTTCACATACCGCTTCCGCGTGATGAGCTGAAAGTCATCATCTTCTCAAAGTGAAGCCCGAGAATTTTTGGATTTGCTACAGTAGGAACCTCAACCGGCCACCGACAATCACCTGACCAGGTGGTAAAGAAGGTGGCAGACGATTCTACAGATTTCGTTGAGTTCGACTGATTTCCGCAGCGTTTCATAAACTGGCTTCCTTCTCAAAATTTTTAATTTATGAAATTTTTCAAAATAATGTCGCATCTTTCGACAGTATCTTAAATCAGCAGTTGCTTATCTTAAGCCGGCCCCACACCGACCGGAGTGTGACAAACACCGCGCAAAAGATCGGTCCAAGAATGATACCTTGGATTCGCTAGCAGTTTGCCAAATACCGAACAAACAACAAAATTGAATTCCCCTCTAATGCCCCTGCCCCTTGCAAGCGCCTGTTTTAATCATTTTTAGTGAAATAAGGCTGCATTAAGCACTACGGATATCAGGAGCACAGAAACTGGCATATGTACATGTACAGGGTGGGCCAATTACAAGTTCGTTTTTAAAAAAAGCAATAAAATCAACAAAATTATTTTTTTTCCATGTCTTATGGCTTTATTAGAAAGTAAGTAAGCTCCCATTAATGATGGAACACAACTTCATTCAAGTGGCTGCCCCGGCTGGCGTCGCAGTAGCGCATTCTGTCACACCAATTTTCCAAGACCCTGTTGTTGTTTTTAGGCTCCAGCTCACGGATTGCTTGGATGATATTGGCCTTAAGTGCTTGAATCGTTTCTGGATTGTTGGCATAACATCGGTCTTTCACGGTTCCCCACAAAAAAAAAGTCCAAAGGTGTCAAATCGCAGCTCCGAGGCGGCCAATTGACATCGCCAAGACGGCTGATAACACGATTTGGGAATTTGGTGCGTAAAAAATCGATTGTGGCATGGCGCCCCATCCTGCATGAACCAAAGGTCGTCCAAATCCATGTCTTCAATTTCAGTAAAAAAAAAGTCGGATAACATGGCTCGGTAACGCGCACCGTTGACCGACACGTTGCCAGCCTCATTTTGGAAAAAAATGGTCCAATGATGCCACCACTCTACAATACGCACCAAACTGTCTCTCTGTGGTTGCATTGGCTTGTCGACAACGTGCGGGTTTTCCGAGCCCCAGATGCGGCAATTTTGTTTATTAACGTAGCCGCCGAGATGAAAATGCGCCTCATCAGAAAAGATAATTTTTCGCCCAAAATCGCTGTCCAATTCAAGCTGCTCAAACTGCGAAGCGATATCGAAGTGGATGGTCGTGCGACTTTAATTGCTGAGTCAATTGGTACTTGTAAGGGAATAATCCGAGATCTTTGTGCAGAATTCTTCTCAGGCTAGTGCGTGAAATGTTTAACTGTTGAGATCGATGGCGTGTTGATGTTCGTGGATAGCCTCACACTCTGGGCTACAGCAGCCACATTTTCATCTGTGCGCACCGTACGACGACGTGGACCGTGAGTGTTGTCCACTAGCATGCCAGTCTCAAACGCACTGTTTGGGTTAGACAGCACTCACTTTGATAATAAGTTTTCAGTATTTCCCAAAGTTGTTCAAGCGTAAAGCGACTCATTTCGTTCCGCGGAGGTATGATACTGACTTTCTATCCAGATTTTGAGCGAAAAAAGATGTCAGTGTCAAAATAACCTATGATTTAAAGACGAACTTGTAATTGGCCCACCCGTTACATACAGTGCGGAAAAGAAAAAAAGGTGTCACTTTACGGGTCGTCTATTTAAGTTAAAAATTGAATAATCGATAAAGATTGGGAGCATTTTTTGGAATAACGTATACCGATACCATATGTAGATACACTCTCTCTGAATAATAAAATTGGGTGATTTGGTAATTAATTGCTAACATTTGCACGTTTACATCGGCGAAATTTTGCGTGACTATTTTTTCCCCGCACTGTATGGTATGTAAAGAGTTAGAAAACATACTCGCAAATGAATAACTTCCAGGTTGCTGTGTACCACTCTGTATGAAAATGAGTTAACACCCCTCCACCTTTTAGTTGAACTCCGCCCGAATAAAGTTGTAGATTGGTTGATATTGATGCAAAATATACGCGCCCATAAACATGACCAACCTAGTACAAGGTTTTTGTAATGGTGTATGAAAATACTAACAGACAAAAAAAAAAAAACATAAATAAATACGCTGATGTTTGGGCCAATGTTCCGGTCGAACTTTAGTGATCTTTTTACCGATCTTTCGTATCAATCTTTTGCGCGGCAAACCACTGCGGTCGGTGTGGGGCTGGCTTTACACGTACCTCGGCGTTAATTTAATATCCTTTCGACTGCGAAGATACAGGTGCCAACCTGCCAACGTACATGAAGGACTCAAAATGAAGTGTTTTGGATCTGGTATGCAATAAGCTACTACTATACTACACCTATTCAATTACTAAAGCTGAAATCCCCCTTCCCTATTTTCAAAGCTCATTTCCGCTTTAGCTAATAGCAAATTTTGACTGGATATATTTTGTATCGCGTTGTGCTCCGGGACATTAAAATGTGAAGCAAGCTGCCAAGTATTTATTTTATCAAGCAGTATTGAGCTCGTAATGTGATTTTTTACAGAAACTAGTTTACAGAGACGATCTCTTGACAATGGGTGGATGATGATTAACAATACCAAACACGGTTAACAGCTGTCTAAGTTAGATTTGAACCTAAAGCTTCCTAAAAATCAATATAGTCAATGGTCCTTTTTTAATTTAGTCAGACAAAAAATGGCACGAATGAGTTTCTTTTTTCCAAAAACCAGTTAGATGTAAAAATTATCCACACAAAACCCCCTTCCAAAAAATACTAACACAGATAGAAAAAACATAGAGTATGACAAAGAAACCTATGAATGGAATTGATGAGGAAGACTGAACACACAAAACAATGCCACTTAAATGCAAGCTTACATCTTTATGTTAAACGTCTTATGGAAAACTAGAATCAACTCACCAGGTACATAAAATGTTGCTTCCTGACCATGGGTACTTATCTGATAAACTGTAGTGCCACCCACGCCAGGTCCGGAAATAGTGTGACCGCTATCATTACCACTATTCATATTTGCAATTTGCAATGTGGTAGCTATAGTCCAGCATACGAATCTTTTATAAGTTTTCCAAATCAAAATTATCAAATAGAGATGTTTGTTTTAAGTACCTGCTATATCTGGTCCGCTAATTTCTTTGAGAATTTTATGATACGAAGGTCGCCTTGTAAGTTCGCGTCGCCTTTTTGGAGAATCATCATCTGATAAGCTATCGTCGCTATTCGTGTCGATAGAATGTGGCTGTGTAATGGGTTCGGGCTTTATCTAAATAAATTGACAAGTTTTTATTAAACGTGTCGAATATTGTACAATAAAAATCAATCTGCAAAAAAAAGGATCAACAGAAAGCGGGCAAAATTGTCTTACATGGACTTGAAGCGTATTTCCACCGGCTGTGTGTATGACCGTATTTTGTTTGTTCAAATAAACAACGCCTCCTTTGGGTATTGACGCTGGATGCACATTCGCTGCTGTTTGTATCACCGATGATTGATTCGCCTGTATTACAGATTGAGCCTAGAATTAGTTTTCTTTTTTGTATTCTTCAAATCGATATTATCTATACAACAACGACAACAATCAAATTAATTTCACAACTGAAAAAAGCATCAAGCTCCCAGTACATCATCTTTCATCGTGCTATGCTATAAGTCATGTTTAGTGAGACATATTTTATCACAAAGTGCATTACATGTTATTTGAATCGCTACGAATCAAGTACCAAATTAATAAGCGGTACTCGATAAGATTTACCTGAATATTTGTTGCTGGTAAAAATTGAACAATATTAGCTGCTGTTGTGAGGACAGTATTTGTTTGTGCCGAATTCTGTTGTGATGTTCCATCGTGCACTGATTGATGGCCAGAATCGTTAAGATGCTCTAAACTATTATTTCCGTTTTCTTCCACTATACTGTCCATTTTCTTTAAATTTAGAACAGCACCGCCACTTTCTTCGAAACGAATGTTTATCCGATTTTGATAGGAAATTTTTGGAACTGATTCTTAAGCACTTTGTTTTTGAAACTGGTGTGATATTTCAAATTGATAGAATCTGAAAGAATGAGAAAGAGAAACGGTCAACGAATATTTAAGTGAATATGAAAAATATTAGTGTCTGTCTGATCTGTTCAACAAATAAAATCTCAAAAAAAAATTGGAGTTTTTGAGCAAAACAAGGTTGCGTACGAATATTGCAACACAGCTGTCTGTCTTCAGATTCATAAATCATGTATTTAGACAGAATATGTAAAATTTTCGAACATTAAAAATTAGTTGCTTATAGGTTTAATCAATATGAATTGATTCATTTCCTATAATAAAGTGCATTCGTCCATTTGTCTCTAGAATGAACACTTGCGTTGGACAAGTAGGAAAAAGTGGAAGAGTTGCGGATTCATTTTCTCAGAAAACTCGCTTCGAAGGCGGCTAATGTAAACTGAAGATTATTGCAGTACTGGAGACATAATGGTACACTGTCTGCCAGAGCAACCGTTTTTAGCCACACAAATTGGGTTTGTTTGTTCGAGTCCAATAAACACAACAAAGCTAGCAGCCGATGATATTTATTTGCCGAAGTCAATGTAATGTCGCAGCTAATTGCTACATGCAGCTCTGTTCTGGATCGATTCAGATTCTGGACGGTGACTGAAGCGTCAAAGAATTATCTGCGGTGTCAAAATTGTAATACACTGCGTTGTATGAAGATGTTCACACCAACGCGAATATTCGCGAATTTTGCAGCATTTTTTTTTCGGCGCAAATATTCCCTGCCTAATGTCATTTTATTTCAACAAGTTGCAGTGTAGTACAACCCGGCGTTGGCGTACCCGAAAAAGATTTGGAATTGTATTAACGGAGCATTTAAGTTTCGAATGAACTATTGTATTGGTATCGGTGGACGAGTGAAAAAGATTTGTGGAAACATGCAACATTACAACTCATTTGTGCCACACAGAAAAAATTGTGGCATTTGATTAACAATTATTGGTATCGATGGGTGGAGGAGACAGGTGAAGCTTGTGGAATACTTAGACATACCAATCTTGGGCGAGTAACCTCAAATTTTTTCTTGTTTTTTACTTTAAAATTGGAATCAGAAATTCAAAATTATCTTAATGTTTCCACCTCGCCACTTCAACGAGTATTTCCCCTTGAAATTCGGGATACATCTCTGGGGCGGGCGATTTAAAAAAAAATTGACCTTAAGTTTTAATTTGGAATCAGCGTCCCACAATTAGTGTTTCTGCCGCACCGATTCAACGTGTTTTTCTCGACAAAACGGGGTTATAATTCTAGTGCAGGCCACAAAAAAAATGTTTTAGTATTGGCCTCTAACAAACTGGGCTAATCTCAGTGGGGTTGAAATTAATCCAGCTAAAACGGAGTTAGTGCTCTTTACTAGAAAACGCACTATTCCTTCTGAAGGCCCTCCCATGCTACGGGATAGGCAACTTACTTTTGCTGAAAAGGCTAAATTCCTTGGACTGTTGCTAGATAGGAAACTCAGCTGGAAACCTAACATTCAAGAGAGGGCAAATAAAGCAACTATAGCACTCTACTCGTGCAGGAAAGCAATAGGAAAAAGTTGGGGCCTGCAACCAAAAACATTGCATTGGATCTACATTGCTATCGTACGACCCATTCTACTGTACGGTGTATGCGTATGGTGGTCGGCACTCAGTAAAACAACTTATTATAACTTGCTGACGAAAGTACAAAGAATGGCTTCTATTGTCATATCTGGAGCCTTTCGAACTACTCCTTCGGCTGACCTTGACGCTGTGCTCAATCTGCTACCGCTAGATCTATTCGGCCAACAACTGGCTGCTAACACGGGACTACGCTTACGTGAAACAAGTCAGTGGCAAACCCTGGAGTACGGTCACTCAACGATTCTACAAAATTTTAACCTCCCTTCTGAGACTGACTACACTAGTCCCAAGTATGCTTTTGACAAAAACTATGTTTGTCTGATTCCGTCAAGGGATCACTGGAACAAAAATACACCCCTGGCTACGGGGTCGTTGGCTTTTTACACAGATGGTTCTAAAACGGATGAAAGAGTCGGTATTTGAGTCCACTCGGATGGACTAGACATTAACTTGACACACTGTCTACCTGGCCACTGTAGTGTCCTTCAAGCGATTATAGAAGTCCTAAACTAGTTGGAAAATCATATAGTCACGATGAGGGATGTTATCATATACACTGACAGTCAGGCGGCAATCCGTTCACTTGAATCTGTTCTGACTACATCCAAAACTGTTGATAGTTGCCGCTCAGCTCAGCAGAGTGATAGGTCAATTTTTCGACATCGTTCTGTGCTGGATACCCAGTCACAGTGGATTTGAAGGGAACTGTAATGCGGACCGTCTCGCTCGTAATGCGACTTCTATAACCTTAGACGCCGACCGAAACAAGCTGAAAGCCCCAATCGCTTCTTGTAAACAGGCAATACAAAAAACCACAATGCACAGAGCTAATGCAAGATGGTGTAACGGTACTACATGTACTACAACAAGATTGATTTGGCCACGACTTGACAAATATAGGTCTATTATTCTACTGTCAATAGATAGGAAGCGTATCGGCAAGGTTATCTGGACCATAACGGGACACTGGCCTATCGGGGAGCACGCCAGGAGGCTCAAAATTCCCCATAACGACTTCTGTCACAGTTGCGATGACGAAGAAGAGGAAGAAAGTGTACATAATTTTCTCTGTCATTGCCCGGCCCTGGCCGATAAACGTAGACGTTTTCTTGACTCAATGTATTTCTACGATACAGATAATTTGCGTGATGTGAGCCCACTATTGTCAACAAATATATTGCCAGCACGGGCTGGTTCTCGGCTTAGGTGTTAACTGCAAGGCCGTTTCCATCGGTGGTATCACAATGGACCTATGTTGGTCTAAGTGCGCTAAGTGTTTGATCACTTAGCGACCCCTTTACCTAGCCTAACCTAGTATTCCCATTGGATGAGTATTTCCCGAGAAAATCGGGGAACCATTCTATGCGGGCTACAGTGGAATTTTTGCAGTGTCAAAAAAAAAGGCTCACAAGAAATTTTGCTGACTGACGATACGGCAATTTGTAGCAGGATTCGAAAGTATTTTGACAAACTTCTAAATGAAGAATTTCCTCGAGCAGCTTAATGGAAAATCTTGGGCTTAGTTGGCTCACAGTTCTTTTCAATAAAATCAAAGGTGGGTAGCCGATGCCTGACGAATTCTTCCTTTCTATAAGAACAAGGGAGACTCACGCAAACTCAACAACTATTGGGCTATAAAGTTAACACCGCATACACTGAAGATCTACGAGCGAGTTGTCTGCAACCGATTGTGAAAGATTGTGCAGTTGAATGACAACCAATGCGGCTTTGTTGAAGGTCGATATACAGTCGATGCAATTCAGTGCATTCGTATTGCGATGGAAAAGTATAGAGCAGCAGGAAAGGACTTGCACTTTGTATTCATCGATTTGGCAAAGGCAATCGATAGAGTACCTCGTATGATATGGTTGGCCTTGAGAGCACTTATGTTCCTGAGGCATACGTCAGGACAGGATGATACGAGACATGTATGATGGAGCTACGACAAAGGTTGGGTGGATGACGTGGCGAGAAAACTCTGGAGTTTTCTGCGATAACAAAATGCCACTGAAGCTATCTAGCATCTACTCTCTCTCTCTCTTCATTACCGTAACTCCTAGTGGAGCATGGTGCGTTGATGACTACCGTGTGTAGTCATCAACGTTACAAAGACAACTGAATTGGGAGTGTGATACGGTTGTCAGCCATACCACTTCCTAGTCGCATTGTTAGCTTATTATTCTACGATAAGAATATTTCTTATCATCTTCTTCGAGTCGTGCCGAGTTTGGAAACTCGTTTCTCTATGAGTGTCTATTTCACAGAGTGGCGACCGAACGATCCCGGCCACAGAGTACGACAGCATCTACTACTACTAAGGAAACTACATGATATCAGCGTGAATTGGCAGTACCCAGCGAATTATTCGTTGCCGCGTTGCTGTGAGCACCACTTAATGAAGCAAGCGCGATGGCTCAGGATATATTCTAAAGCGAAAAAAAAATATGTGAAAAGCCAAAATGCATTTTTAACTAAAAAACCTAATTCTTAATAAGTTTAGTGAGGAAAATTCTACCGGACAGCAGTTCATTTTGACTACTAAGTACGCTTAGATTTGTGTTGGGCCTAGAACGATGAAATGAATCAATTTCTGTATTTCGTCACTGAGCCGAAAGTATGGAGCTCTCTACGAATTCAAGTTATAGGTTGAATTGCCGGTATGTATCCGTGTGTTGAGGCAACCTACAAATTGAATGATTAAATATACGAATGACGTGTCGTTCCTTTTGGCAGCTCTGCTTTTTGGATATTGGAAAGCTGGTAACTTTGAGCAGCTAAGCAAAGTCAGTGAAACGATCATTGGCCTAGTCGTAACTTATCATTTATCAATTATGGAGTGAGGGAAAAAGCATGTATGAATTGAAATCGAATATATCCGCATTGAAAACATACATATACCTCCCACTGAATCAAACCCCAATTTACTGCCAACATGACGTCACCAATTTAAAATGTGTTGGGACGCTGCTGCTTTTGCTGCATCATATCTACTTCTAAATTCGAATAGTAATCAAAAGGTAAATCGAAATGGAAATACATAATCCAACATCATTGAACTTTATCTGGCATCAAATTTTAACTAATTTGTGAGCCGCTGTGGATGTGTTCTAAGTTTAGTGGGTTCAGCGGGGCATCGGAACAGGTGGTCCACATTGTGAGGCGCACCACCGCAGCTCCGACAAATGTTCTGAATGTCCGGGTCTATTCGAGATATGTAGGAATTGAGGCGCGAACAAAAACCCGACCTAAGCTGGGCTAGTTTCGCTCTTGTGGCTCTCGGGAGCCTAGTCTCCTCAGGCGATATAGGTGGTGGGGGCGCTGAGAGGACTCTATTCGTACCTAATCTCCCTATTGACCGATTCACAACGATTGTGTAAATATCTGCGATGGCCGCATAGTACGCTGTGTCATCAAATATATCAGGAGGTACCCGTTTGTATGACTGGACGTCTCTCTCGAGATCTCTGATTCCACTCCTGACATGTCGTTGGGGGGGAGTATTGTCCATCAGATTATGGTTTGGGTGATCCTCTCGATAGCAACCGACAGGAGGACATTGTGATAACGTACTGGTAACATGCTGGTTTCTTGATGAAGATGATCTACCTATAGCTTTGTAGGTGACCAACATAGTTTCCTTGTCCTTGCCCCAGGAGCTCCCGGCCAGTGACTTTAGGACGTTGTTTCTACTGTGCATTTTGTCGACTATGTCTTTGACGTGGTTTTTCGATATTATCATGATGTCTAGACAGACACCAAGGATCTTGGGGTTGGTTACAGTAGGAACAACGTCGTCATCATGCTTACCAGTACGGATCCTAAGCTCCTCCGAAAATTCCTAAGTCCAGGTTGTGAGAAGTGTTGCAGTGTATTTAGACGTAAAAACTCCACCAGTTTCTTCTCAATATAGTCATTCAGTCGAGCACACATACCATTTAAATCATTCCCCGTGGTGAGTACGTCCGCATAGGAAATTTGTTCGATACCCTCCGGGAGTGTTGGAAGGCTTGATTACACAATTATTATTATCGGCTATTCTAGGGAAGGATAGTGTATTCACAATCTATCTAAATGATGATAAACGTTCTACAAAATCCGTCGACATGAATAGCAGGAAATATAAAAAGTAAATTTTATACCATATCTCCCATATCTCTAAAAATAAAAATAACAAAATTATTTTCTTTGATGACGTCACCAGGTTGTCATGCACTTCATAAATTTACTTTCCATTCTCGTGGCGAATTCATGCAACATACGCTCGTACACAAATTCTTTCAAGACGCATCACTAGTGAATGAAAGAAAGGATTTATGCAATATGACACAATGCATAATGTACAGACCATAATCACATCATTAGATGGCACCATGGCACATAATTATTTACTACTGCAGTTTCCATCAGAGATGAAAACAGTCAAACAAAATCACATTCGCGACAATCCGTCACACGATTAGAGCACGAGATTTGAGCATTCGTACGTATTTGCATAGTATTTAGTATGGAATCTTATGAATCGGAAGCTATGTGGGTGTGATGAAATGATACAAAAGCAACAAGAGCACTTTATTATCGATTATGATGTTTGTTTTCATTATTTTGTTCGATTACCTTTCGCAAATTCGCTGAGAAGAAATCCAGTTGACACTTATGGTATGTTATGGGGATTTCGTCATCGTAGATTAGAAATGTGTGTTTGTATAGAAATAAAGCCGATGACTTAGCGAAGACAACAACCTACTAAGTGGCATACTGAAGTGGGATTCTGTAGAATAAACGGAACTATAAACCCGATTTTTAAAAGTATCCACACACGGAGCAACGCCATCTAGAAATATCATAGCCGCAACTCAGCTGACAATGACGTCATAGTTCAGCTCTTAAATTTTAGATTTACACGAACAAACAACAAGCATATGACGTCATTAAAAACAAGATCAATGCAATGCAATTTCAGCTCTTAAATTGACGTTTACGAGTCTACATTGCGGCCTTAATATCTAGACGGCGTTGCACGGAGCCATAGCAACGCCATCTAGATACATCAATGCCGTAACTCAGCTGTACAGTTTGCCTACTAAATTGTGGAAAGATACGAACAAACAACAACATATGACGTAATTAAAAGGAACAACAAAACAGTGCAAATTTAGTAGGCGATTTTTCTACATTGCGGCCTTAAAGTGATGCCCATACCAACGCGTCATGAATTTTCCATCGCGAATCCGCGCCGGAAAATTCGCGTCACATTTTTTGGTGCCCACACCGGCGCGGCGCGAATAATTCGCTGGGTACTGTCACTCACAGCTGATATCATGTTGGTGCCTTAGAAAAGGTATTAGATTTATGTAAGGAAGGGACTTAGACATGACAGAGAATAACTGCAAGAACTGGCCAAATACAATTATTTTAACATTTATAATCAGGTTGCAATTTTCGTGCACTATATCAAAATGTCGCGGCATCTTTACTTATTATGTAAAAGCGTAAGCGGAAGAAATCAACATGAAATTCGACATTTTACCTCTCCATGTCTATACTTATTCTAAGGATGAAATCATTGACATGCGCAAATTGATGGAAATATGCAGTGCAGTACAACCTTGTTATACCGTACCCTAAAAAAAGTTGCGGCAGTATTCGATTTTATTGTTTGAATTGACTATCGCGTACCCGAAAACTCTTACATCTTATCTTGTGCCCGTCGAATGGTTTGTCTTATCGTATAGAGAAGACACAAAGCTTGAACATTGTTTTGTGGATGTTTTGAATTGAATATACCTACATATGTAACTGTTTACATAGCATGGTTACGCAAAATGCGTAGTTACATACAAGCTTGAATATTCTATTGAATTTAATGTTTATTTGCATAGTTACGCCATATTTTGCTTGGTTACGCCATCGTATGAAATTGCATAATAACTTTTAGTACAATCCTTACGTGATTCCTTACGATGGCGTAACCAAGCAAAATATGGCGTAACTATGCAAAGCAAACATTCAATTCAATAAAATATTCAAGCTTGTATGTAACTACTTAGGGACAAACGCAAGCACCGAACCACCAGGATCCTCATTTCCTATCGTATACTATTCATGAATGAAAAGATTGACCTTGTATTCTTTCGGAAATCTGTCGATATCTCTGCAATCCTTTGGTGTGGCAGAACGACCGAGGTGGCGCTAGACTCAACATAAAATTGCCGGATCCTCTTTTTATTTCCGGTCAGTGCACAGGGTGGTCAGAGATAACCGTCAACCTGGATCTAGGCCACAGCAATTTCACAATCAGCATCGTACTACTTCGATAATCCGTCGATATCTTTGGAATCCTTGAGTCCAGCGAAACGATCAAGGTTTCGCTGGACTCGCAACAAAATTCTCTTAGGTGGCATTGGAGCATCTTTCCTGCGCAGCTCACAAGGGGATAACCGAGATAAGTACAATAATTCACAAAATGTATGCTTTTGTTAGTTGTCAACCTAGATATTGTTCACAGCAATTTCAAGAGGAACTTCGTACTATGGACTTTGGAAAATCGTGGATATCTCTGCAATTCTTCGGCCGAGCGATACGATCGGGGTGTCGCCGGACTTGCCACATTAGGGAAATTTATTTGTGTAACAACAACGACTAAAAACCTTCTTTCCTTGGAATTCATGTTTCCAAAAATGTTACTTCTTTTACTCATCCACTGATACCATCAAACATTCAAAACTTAAATGCTCGGTCAATACATAAACAACTCATTCCAAATCTACATCTTTTTCGGGACCACCAACATCAAGTTGTACTACACTGCACCTGTCAAATAAATTATTTGAATAAAATGACATTAGGTAGCAAATATTCGAACCGGAAAAAAACCTGCAAAACTGGCGAATATTCGCGTTGGTGTGGGCATCTCCATACAACGCAGTGTGTTACAATTTTGACGCCGCGGAAAAATTCGCCGCGAATATTCGCTGACGCGCCGGTGTGGGCATGACTTAATACGTCTAGATTTTAAGGCCGCAATGTAGAAAAAAGCAGATAAGATCTTGGAAATAGGATGTCACTAACACATCCTGCGGCCTTTGTCCAATGCTGGATTGTCGCGCCTGTTATTTATTTATTTAATGTAGAGAAATCGTTGGCCATAGTCATACAAATTAACTACGTGTAGTTAAATGTATGTATATTCATTACTTTTCCACTTGCTCTCGAAAATTTAGATACATAAGCATTAATTTATGTATACTGCTCAAAACAAAATAAGGGCCACTAATGTCCGTTGACTTTAACAACGTCTTCTGGCGAATTTTTAGTGTGATAATTAATTTCAAAAATGCCATTTTGTACCTGAATGTGATGTGAGTTATCACAGTATGATTCGTCAACATTAGCTTTAACGGAACTGGCTTAAACAGTTCTTTTGGGGTCACGAGTCATACATTTGGTAGTTTTGTTTATTTCTCTTTTTGATTTAGAATTAGTTTCGCCAAGTTCTTAAACTGCAACATTAATTGTAGCACTTAAAGATGGAGTATCTGTAAAATGCGAAATGCCAGCAATTCGGCGCCATTTAAATTTAAATGCTTCGTCCAGAGCCTTAGAAATGTTGGAGGAAGGTCGTTCGCAACGTTCTGTGGCCCTGCAATTAGGGTATTCGCGATGAGCCATTCAACATCTTTGGAACCGTTATTAGGAGACAGGAAGTGTCTCCCGTCGTCATGATTCAGGCCGAGTTAACCACCCCCGCAGAAAACCGATATGTGAGACTTTGTGCGCGACGGGATCGTACCATTAGTGCTCGTTGACTACAAAATAGGCTATTAAGGACGACTGGGACCATTGTTAGCCCCCAAACGATCAGAAATCGTTTTCACGAAGACCAACAACGGTCAAGGAGACGTGTTACCAGAACACAACTGACCAAGACGCATCGTACGAATCGATTAAGATTTGCTCGTCGACATATCCAATAGCGCAAGGTGCACTTCTCGAATGAGTGCAAAGTAACATTTTTTAGTGATATCCGACGCATAAGAGTCTCATGGAGAACCGGAGAAGCATTTTTGGATCCTTGGCCTTGCATCAATCAAATTGAGAGGCAAGGCAGTGTGATGGTCTGGGCCGGAATTAGCTTGCAAGGCAAAACTGACCTTGTTATCCTAAATAACGGGACAATTACGTCCGAAAGTTATATTGAAAGGATTGTTAGGCCAGATATCATTCCTTTTTCACAACAGGCGTTGGATGGTTTTATCCTCATGCAGGATAATGCACGACCACATACTGCCCGGGCGACAATGTCTGTTTTATTAAATTAGACCAACAAAACTATGATTTTCCTTTTCCACAGAAATAATCAGAAAATTATTAGTGGCCCTTATTTTGTTTTGAGCAGTATACAATAATGTGAATAGTATGGGAAATGCTGGAAGAGTTTATAAGACAATTTGTTTGAGCTAAAATTCCATCATTCCATCCGCCGTTCTCTGCGGCAGTATCGTTCGGTCGCCACTCTGTGATATAGAGATTCATAGAGAAACGAGTTTCCAAACTCGGCAAATTATTCTGCGAAGATGATAAGAAATATTCTTATCGTAGAATTAAACTAACAATGCGGCTAGGAAGTGGTATGGCTGACAACCGTATCACACTCCGAATTCAGTTGTCTTTGAATCTTCTAACTTTGGATTTGTTCAAATTTATTGATTTTGCTTTGGCGAGCAGGACGCTCCCGCGTCCATAGATCGAAATTTGACGCAACTTACATGTTATTGACCATAGTGAAAATTCACAAATGCAGGATAGAATCGAGACATTCAGCGTCAGAAAGCGTCTCCCGATGATGCAGTCAAGCAAATCGCAAATCGAAGAAACTGCCCAGACCGATGTGGATAAAGAATTCTCAAACGACATTCAATTTTGAATTTGTAAAATTACAACTCTGAAAAAAAAAATTAAAGCGTCATGCTATCCGTGACGTTGAGTTGCTGAAATCCTTAGGAGTCAAGCTATATCATTCGGTTGTATTTCTCTTGGTGATGCGAAGTTAAGTCAAAAATGCACCTGAAGGATGCGCAGAATTAATGGATGCCAGTGAATCACTTGCCAGTATGGGAGTTGTAATCACAATTCAATTTTTCATTAAATAAAATGCCATGTTGCATGAGCATTCGGATTGAATCTGACAAAAAAAAAAGTTCAGAAAATCAGAATTTTAATTTCATATAAAACAAGGACAGGACGAACTAGACGAGACGGCAGGGACATGTTTTCGTTTGCGTTGTGCTGAGAATAATTGTGTGTCCGATTTTATGTTTTTTTTTTCATTTTCATTATAAACGGCTGAGTTAACCCCACATGGGGCTATACGGTACTTAGAAGAATGAATTACACAGTCAATGCAATGTTTAACGCTTGTGTTGCCACCCAAAAACACTTAACAGTATCTGCCACCCGGGTCCCTTTTTATATCCCTATGAAACTCTTGCTAAAAGTCCATTGTAGCTGAAAATAATTATTTGCATTTTTACCAGGAAATGAAACTGTCGAACTGTTGACCGTTATTGTCAACGCTTTTTGGATTTGACGAGGAAGTACCATTTGTTCGTATGCTCCGAAGAAGGAAAAAGCGGTGATTCTTCTCAGTACGATATTGCCGGTACCACGTACGTTACTTACTATGAAAATAATGGTATGCTTGCAAAAAAACGAACGGGTGCAGAATTTTTCTACGCCAGCTCTTGGAAGAATTAGCTATGCTAATGATAGGAGAGCGATTTTCTAACCAGCAAGTCATGCGAAATCATGGAATGAAAATCACTATCGAAAGGTACTAAGGAAAGCCAGTAATAGAAGTGGTAACTAACACCAACGATCAAAGAAACGCTAGAGGTAGAAAAGTTTACACTTTTTTATGATATACTCGAAATATATATACGATATTCTATACGAAAATCATTATTTTTATATCGGGGTACCCGGGTACGTGTTGTTTTTTTTTTTTCAAATGCTAAATTTTTTAAGTTAAAATTTTTCTATAAATACGTAGAATGCAAATTGCAAGATGGGTAGCCGGGTGGCAACACAAGGGTTAAAAGTGTTACAGGATGAAAGGCGTTAGTCAACCTTTAATTCTAGAACGCGTTTATTAGACCAACCCAAAAATAGATTTACAGGAAGCATTTAATTAATGTTGTAAACAATTCTTATTTATTGCTTTTAAAATATATGTACAAAATATTCACTATGCCTTAAAATTCTAAAAACCCTCGTATTGCAGGCACAGCACTGCTCGATATTTTTAACACTTATTGCATACACTAAGATAATAGGGGGATGCCATTTAGTTTTTCGAGTCCGTTGGCGTTGTTGT
Organism: Microchrysa polita; assembly: GCA_949715475.1. Classification (NCBI taxonomy): domain Eukaryota; kingdom Metazoa; phylum Arthropoda; class Insecta; order Diptera; family Stratiomyidae; genus Microchrysa; species Microchrysa polita. The sequence continues at coordinate 80,500,233 of OX454417.1, forward strand.
ATCCTAATTGTTATAATGGCTATCTTTTGGAGTATTACAATTTTAACGAGACCGAGGCTAATTTGGATACCCTTCGCTCCCCTCAGGCTAAAAGTTTTTTAGGGCGTACCTACGACTTGTATTTATTCCATTCCCCATTCTTTTCCTTCTGTCTTCACAAAAGTTCCGTTGCGTCGGGAAAACAATATTTGTGTGGGGTTTGTTTGGAATAAGTGCGCAAATAAAAATATTTACTCAGAAAATTTTATTGGGGGATACGGGAGCATAGCTTGCTTTGAAAAAGACACATTAATTCAAGGTTTTGTGAAATTGGTGTAAAAAAATGTTTCTTAGAAGAACGAAAATGGGGGGTTGGGTTTGTATGGCAGCCCCATGACCTCATGGTCCGATTTGATCCATTCTTACATATGTTTTGTGTCATCAATAGAAATACATTTGTATGAAATTTGGTTGAAATTGGTGCACAAATAAAAAAGTTTCTTTTAGAAGAACCTGATTTGGGGGGTTAGGTTTGTATGGCAGCCGCATGACCACATGATTCGATTTGCTCCATTCTTACATATGTCTTGTGTTGTCAATAGAAACACATTTGTGTGGAATTTGGTTGAAATTGGTACACAAATACAAAAGTTTTTCTTAGAAGAACCTAATTTGGGGAGTTGGGTTTGTATGGCAGCCCCATAACCCCATTGTCCGATTTTACCGATTCAAACATACAAACTGCCTGCAGCAAAAAGAAGCATTTGTGCAAAATTTCAGCTTCATAGCTTTTAAATTGGCCGAGTAAAACGCGTCGCAACAGACAGACAGACGGACAAGCGGACATTGTCCAATCGACTCCCCAAGTCATGCTGATCATATACACTGCGCGACAAATGCTTAGGTTCACTCCTATTTCCTTCCATGAAACGGTAAAATAAAAGCTTACCGGTTCAAGAAATGTTATTTTTGGAACTATTAAATATCACAAACAAAATGAATGGACTGAATCCCCACAGGACATTTTCCTTAAATTACAGTAATTTATTTCATTCAAAGAGTCAATTTCCAGTGCGACAATTGCTTAGGTTCGGGGATGATTTTACCGTTTTACATAATGTTTTCGCTGAAAAATATTTCAGAAAAGTATGAAAGAGGATAAATACGAAAAAACAAGAGTATTTTTTTTGTAATTTAATAGTGTGTATTTCCGCCATATTTATTTATAATTTCATAAAGCCTTAGAGGCAGGGAATCGTATAATGAATGCAGCACGGATATCGGTATTTTAGACCAAGCTCTCTTAATTCCATGAATTACCTCTTCTTTAGAGTTGTACTGTTTACCACTACTGTAAACCTCCCGAACAAGCAACCCCCAAATGTTTAATGTCAGGGGAGATGGGCACCCAGCCTAACAAAGTCACATTTTCCTCCTCAATAGACGATTTAACCACCCTCGCTGTATGAATTGAGGCAAGATCATGTTACAATATCCAAGGATCGCCTCCATACATGACATTTATCTTAGGGATTTTATCTTCTAAGAGCTGTTTATAAGATGAACCCGTTTGGCGACCTCGTAGGATGACCAAGTCGATAGTTCCATGATATGATATGGCTCCCCATGCCATAACAGAACCTATTCGGGAGTGATGTATCTAGATTCCTTCCAATTATCATGATAATAGTGAGAACCCATCTGGATCGTCCACACAAAACCGATTTTCATCCGTAAATACAGTAAAACTCGGCTATGGCGAACACGGCCTATAACGAACGAATTCAGAAGTCCCGTTTGAAATTCCCTAATATGCATACATTTGTGTTAGGATGTAACGAACCCGGCTAAAACGAACACTCGGCTATAGCGCACCTATTTAATGGCATAAAGACTTGTTTTTGTTCGGCTATAACGAACTATCGATGCGAATTTTTCGTCTGGCTTTGAGTATTTAACCCTTTCATTCCCATTGTAAACTGCAGTTTACTTTAAAACACTTTTTCCATGTTTTGGTTTACTTTAAATAAAAATGAGTGACATACACTAAAACTTACATAATAACAGCATTCGAATAGTAAACATTTAGTTAATGCATATGGACTGAAATTTTCATGAACGCATTTAGAATTAAGGCCGTCAGGGTGTTTTCGTCCATTGTGACAAGTGGTGAATTACTCCCCTCCTACATAATTCTAGATGCAAAATCCACAAGTGAAAAAAATATAGCGATATTCGCTAACAACAAAAGATTCATTTTCCAGAATTTTCTGTGACAAAAATTTAATAAGGTGGCATTGGGGGAAGTTGAAAGCTATGTAAACTGTGGTTTACATTGGGCATTTATGGAATAACATTGTCGCCGGTATTGGAAGGAATCCGATATGAAAAAGATGAACTAGACGGAAAAAGTAGCATAAAACCTTTCAGATGGTGCAAATTGGGCGATTTCAGCCTATTAGCGTATATTCCGGATTGATTGGGACCGATGCCCGGATTATCGAATTGTCCGGATTTCCAAAAATGCACCGATAAAGACTCCAGACTCGTCTATCAAATATCATTTATGCTAAAATTCTAACTAAATTTGAAAAATTTAACACCAGTAGATTCGATCAGAAGAACTTATAGTTTTGCTAGTTTTTATAAATTTAATTTATTTTAAAAACTCCAATTTAATTTTGAACTTTACTGATAAATGGCTCTAAATCCGGATCATCAAACAAATAATCCGGAATTTGACATCCGGATTGGCCGGATTTTACACTATTGGTTTCGAAACATAGCTTCAGTAAATGGATGGGACCATAGTCTTATTCACCGAGAAAATTTCTTTCATCGTTTCCGTAATAAAAAACAAATAACTCATATTGCCTTCAACTAGTTGTCTTTGAAAAAGTTTCCACTCAATCCCAATGTAAACTGCAGTTTACATACTATTATTTTCCAAACCCATAATTTTTTTTCCTTTTTTTCATTGAAAATGTATTTTTAGACACAAATAAAGACGAAATAATAGCAATATTATTTTTTTCTCCGAAGGAATTTAATTTGGGAATGAAAGGGTTAATAACGGTGAAGCAAATTTCTAAAAGAATTCCAAATGTATGTCTTATCATTTTGAATGTGGAAGGTTTCAGAGAGATTCAGCAGCGTGATTTTGTTTCAAAAGTTTTCTTGTAAGGATCGTGATTTTGTGTTTTGTGGTTTGTTATTAAAAGTAAATTACTGGTACATATAATGGATAAGCCAAAAAGGAAGTGTATTAATTTGGGGGACAAAATTGAAATTATCCAAAAATTGGAAAATGGTTGTGCAAATGCCCAAATTTGCCGAGAATACGGACTTTCGAAGTCAACCGTATCGACAATTTGGTCTCAAAGGAGTAAATATTTAAATGCCCAGTCAGAGTGTACCCTTGCTGCTAAAAAACCACGACCACCAGAATGAAAAGAGGTGGATCAAGCTCTTTTGAAGTGGTTTTCTATTAAATGAAGCGAAAATGTTACGATTTCTGGCTCAGCTTTACAGCAAAAAGCAGAAGATTTTGGAAGGCTGGGAAGTGATGTGAATGGAGATGGAGATTATTGAACCTTTTGAATGTACGGAGGCTGGATAGATAGAATTAAAAAACACCACAACATATGTAGCAGCAAAGTAAATGGCGAAAGCGCTTCTGTTTCAACGAATATTACGCAAGATTGGATAAAACATGTTTGGCCAGGTATGTTTCTTGGATTGCTTTTGAAATAAATTAAATTGGATTAACATTAGGTATACGGAAACGGTATTCCGACAAAGATATTTTTAATGGCGATGAAACTGGTCTGTTCTATCGTATGATGCCAGACAAAACTTTGAAATTCAAAGGTGAAAAATGTTCAGGAGGTAAACACTCCAAAGAAAGAATTACCATTTGGGTCTGCGCGAATTCGGATGGAAGCGAAAAAAGCAGCTTTTGGTGATTGGTAAATCGAAATCACCAAGATGTTTCAAAAATAAGCCGAGACTTTCTGTGGCTTACGAGTCCGATAGAAAAGCTTGGATGACGGCCAATCTTTTCGAGAAGCACATTCGGTCCTGGGATGAAGAACTATCAACAGAGCAAAGGAAAATAATTTTAGTGATAGATAATTGCCCAGCTCATCCCAAAATTTAACACCTCAATTGGATCGAACTTGTTTTCCTTCCTCCTAATGCGACAGCGGATGGACCAAGGTATAAACGGAAAAGTCGAATCTTTTGGTTAATTTTTCTAATTTCTAATGAAAATGTTAAATTGCAGGTGTAATACGATCTTTGTTTGATATATCGTAAGCAGTTATTGTTAAAATTGATCGACTGCCTCGATAAGAAGGAAGATTTTAGAGTATCATTATTGGATAGTATCGTAATGATTAATAGCGCTTGGAGGAAGGTTACACAAGAAACGATTTCTAATTCCTTCCGGCATGCTGGCTGACTTCAATGATGATGACGATATTCCTCTCGCAACATTAGTTCAAAGAAATCGAACTGAAGAGATAATCCCTCTCACTCGATGGCCTGAAGATAATGGCATTTTTGACTTCGTTTCTACCGATCTCAACGAATATGAGAGGACCTTGAAACAACAGAATGTCCAAGTGATGCTGAAATAATACAATCGATAGTTTCACTTTCGGAAAGCGACGACGACGATGAAAATGAGAATGAAAATGTCATGCCCTCAACAAGCGAAGCCATTTCTGCTCTTAACATATTAAAAGTTTATACCCAATTCCACTATCCTCAAAAAGAACACTTACTAACTACATTATATGATTTGGCTGCTGTAATTAGCGATGAGATGCTGAAGAAAAGATGCTCACAGTCGCAAATAACCGATTTTTTTCTAAAGTTTGATTTTCTGTTCCTTTCTGAATGTTAATTTTTTTTTTTGTATTTGTATAAGAACGTGAATATATTATGTTTTTATTACTCATGGAAATAAAGTGAATTTTAGAATTAATAAATCTATTGTTTTAAATTTCTTGGTTATCCATAACGAACCTCGGCTATAACGAACAATTTTCGAAGTGGCCGTTCGTTATATCCGAGTTTAACTGTATTGTGATGTCTAAGGCTGCTTTTTTCTTTAACCGTAAACGTTTCAAACAAGAAGAAGATCTAAGAACTCGTTGGATGGTCCTTACACTTGCTGATAACACCAAAATCTCCCCAAGCTTATGCGCAGTAAGGAGCGAATTCGAGGCTTCTCTTAAGAGACGTCGCCTTGATGCACCGAAAATCGCTTTTTTTCTGCCTCCTGCGTATCGTCGGCCATAATTTTCACTATCTCG